>CM065355.1:24220316-24820316 GCA_033032245.1 Poecilia picta
ATAGGCAAATATTGGGATGCCCTTATATGAATAACTTATTTGGTGATTTAAGCTGCAGAAGCTGACGTGTTGGATCAGATCACATAGGGCAGTTTTCTCTCCTCATGTGCCTCAGCAGAGAACTCTGACTTTGTCAGATCATCATTATATCTTTGTTGAGCTACATTTGATACTGGACACTACAGACTGGGAACACCTCACAAGATTTACAGTTTTGGAGCTGCTCTAACCAGCCACCTTTAGTTGGTCCTCATTGGTTTAAGCAACACTAGTTAGTTAGTATATATACCTGACCACTCATTACTCTTTGACTTATGGTAGAACATATAGCTTTTTTTATTCTCCAGGCAAATAATTAACACAATGTTCTAAACATTCAGGTGGATAATTTATCTGAGAACTAAAGATTACAGTGGCTTTATGTTGTACAATCTTACTAACTGCATATTTCAAGTCCTTCCCAGATGACTTTGTTGGATAGAAGTAGCTTTCTAATTGCTGGTCTTCTCTCAAAACTATTGTCCAAAAGTCTTCACCTTGCTGATGCATACAACTCCACCTGCTGCCAGTACTGAGCAAGCTCTGCGTTGGTGGAAACATGATTCATTAGTGCCCCCCTCAGGTGGAAAGTAATTATTCTGTTTGATGGACACTGAAAATCTTAAGCCCTTTCCCTACTGCAATTTAACATCTGATGTTGAATGTTTTGATATTTCTGGCAACTGTTTCTTTCAAGGAATTATTCTTTGCAACATTCCTGTCATATATTAGAACAATTTGGTGCAAAACAGCAGGGTTTCTTTTTTTTTTGTAAGCATAGCTAAGATAAAAGGATGACTGAAAATGACAAAAGACAAACCCCTACATATCTTTCCCTTTATAGCAAATGGTATTCTGCTAATTCGATTGGAAAGGTATTTCAGTAATGGAAAAATACAGGCAGTCTGCCTTTTTTTATTCAATAACAATGTTAGGAATTTTTTTTTCGTATTGCATCGAATGAACATGAATCTAGCCATTTTATACAGTCTAAAAACTGAAACCACAAAGTTTGGAAAACAAATTTGATACAGATACTACTTCTATACTTAAAATGCAGTCCCACACATTCATTTTTTTTAATTCATGGTGATTGAATACATTAAACACAACAGACTTTAGATATTTTATTATCATACAAGTTTAATGCCACCTTACAATAAAGAAAGACCATTAGATGAGTCCAGTGAGTAGAAATTAATGGTCTTTTGTAAAATGCAGTTTCATCCAGCTATGTCTTAATATTTGACATCCGTTAGGAAAAAGAACTGAAAGAAAGTCAATAGCTGCTTCAATTTCTTTTTTTATGATGACACCATCTACAGAGTGAATGATGGGAGAACACTAAAGGGTTCTGACAAATGATGTTTCCATGTTGAACTGCACATTTTTTCAGCAGTGTTCTTAGTAGTGCTTTCTTTATCAGAGTCAATGAATATAAAACAGCACCATTTGAAAAGAAAATTGGATGAATAATATGTTTAATTGTACTCCCGGAAGCTAATGCTCAGCCAACTGCTTCATTTCCTAATTTAATCACTGGTGGTTTTTACTTTGTGGTTGAAAAATAAGCTGCCTTTCCAAAAAAAAAAAAAAAAAAAAGCGACACACCAACAGTGAGGGATGAAAAAATATGCAAAAACCATTTTCACTCACTTAAATCTGTAAGATATCAAAGAAATCCAATGTGTGATCACAAATGGCCAAATTAGTCAGACCAAACAGAGACTTTTTCTTAATCTGTATTTTATTGGGTCTTTTTCATAACTTAACACAGGAGGTACAGAAGGAAAATGTTCTGCTAGATGTGTGTGATGAGTTATGTAGAGGAATACCTTTGAACTGGAAATGTTGCTTACAACAGAAGAAAGAAAAAGGCCAAACATTTTCTTTGCAAGTTAGGACTTAAAAGCAGCAGCTGTTTTTGAAAAAAGGTTAGGAACTCAAAAATCTAAAACCCATTTATTAAATTAGTGAGGAGATTTTAGATATACCACAACACATTTTAATCATATACTTCAGATTGTTTTGAGGTTTATTTTAGTCTTGCTGTGTATTTTACATCATAATAGTTACAATAGAAGCCTATATCATTAACGCTCTGTCTTATTTTATGGCAGTTTTATAGATATATGGGGAAGTATGTTGCATAAAGATGTGTCTGCTTTCCAAAATCAGAAATTAAGATGTCGATATAAAACTATTTTCAAGTGCGTTAAAGTAACAAAACTTAATCTCCAAACAAACAAAGAAATAGATGATCTAAGCTATGTGGCTAACTTTTGTAATGGCTGAATTTCAACTCACATTGTGTTTAAATTGAAATTATTTTACAGCTGTGTGAAAAAAGGAGGCTTGAGGGGACATCTTGCTGAAAAGATTGTGAAGACTGGCCCATTTATATGATTTCAGAAGAAATCTATTTGACAGATATACAACACTGGTGCCCAAGCTACACTAATGCCTTGTGAAGCCAGTTTCATAGATAATCGAGGAAGTTGGAGCAGAAGTCACTGCACATGGTTGCTGCAAGGAGTCTGGTAGATTTTCTGACCTCGTTTTAATCACCATGACATTGGGGATGTGTTGTGTATTCCTTTGTGTCTTGGGCAACTCATAGTCTGATGCATATGTTTCTGTATATTTTGCATGGCTGCATGGCTGTAAAATATACAACCATGCTAATGATTTCACTGTAATGATCAAGTTGGAATAAGTCATGCAATTAAAATAAATCTCAAAGTCATGTATTCATTCTAATGTGCTGTTTTTTCCCCTCTTTTTTATCAATTGAAATAAAAATAAAATGCATTTAAATTTGTGTTTGTGATTTGCTAAATGTGGACATAAAATAAAGTTTTAAAATGTGCCAGAGAATTCTCCAGAATTCCACTAAAAGACACACATTTGTGAATAAAGATATAACAATTAAAAAGACTAAAACCAATACATCTTTCTAACCTCCAAGTCACATAATAACCACGGGCCCACCCTTTACTGCTCCTGCTCTTCCTTTTCTCTCATTACAGAAGCCACAAGGAGAACAATAAATCTAGGATTCATCCTACCCCACACAGAGTCCAAGTCCCAGGGTTCCTCACGGCAACATCTTTGACCCAAATCAATCATCATTTCACATGCAAACTTTGTTTATACTCCCACTTATGCAATTTCTTAGAAGAAAAGGAAATCAGCAATGGGTAAAAAAAAATGTCATTACTAATTAAATTTTGAGGTGAAACATTTTATTCAATTCACTCTGAAATTTGACACATTTATTTAAATGATCCATATTTTGCATCCTAAAAAGTGGGGGGAAAAAAACAAAAAAATCTTTGCAGCAGACTGCCAAGCATCTGACCAAAAGCACATCAGCCAGAGCTGCATCTCAAAGCACATGGCAGTGTGGTGTCTGTTAACCTTGTGGGAAGGAAGAAAGAAGGAAGACAAAAAGAAAGGCTTATGTCATAGAGGGAGGAGGAATGAATGAAAGGGGTGGAGGGTCAGAGAAAATCTCCCAACTAGAAAGCACCAAGTACTAAACAGTCCCCCTGGGTCAGAGAACGAAACAGATGATTGTCTGGGATTTCTAGAGGTTCAGTCGTAAATATTAATTATTCATTATCTGAGTCAAGAAGAAGAATAGGAAGATTAAACATTTCCTGAGGGAGAACCTAAGGTGGAAAATATTTTTGCAAAGGAAATGTATATTTCCTGATTGTGTGATAATGATAAAATTAACAATTCTTCATTTTAATTACAGACCCCGCTTACACAATCGTGTTTTACTGTTTTCCTCACGAAGCCGATAATATACTTCTAGAATCTGGCACTCTATTATAACAGCTCATGAAGCACGTGTTCTCGTCACATCCAAATATTCTCAGTCCAAGGTGAACTTGTCACATGCAGCACTCTTCATTTCTACACACAGCAAATCCTCAGCTCTTTTTTATTCCTTGAATGGGTTTTCTTTCATCTGAGTTTGAGGGACTCAGCCACCACCCAACTGTTCCCTGACTGAGAAGATTGGGGTTAAGTTGATCCCTTTAAATATTGATTTTAGAGGAGTCGCGTTAGCTCTGTCAAGCCAGCAGGACACACTGAAATTGTTTTTTTAAAAAGTGCTGTGCAGTTCCATGTAAACAGTTCTATTTGAGTCCGATTTTTGAGCCTGTTAAGCACTAATATTACTTTTAAGAAAATTAGATTTGATATTTGTAAGTTTTATATTAAACATTTAACCAATTCATTGACAGATTTTAAATTATTACAATTACCCAATCAATTTGCACCAACACATTTTGTAAATTGGTACTTTTCCTTCTCCATGAGCTTTAGTTTTTGATTCATGCAGTTCAGTTGACAGACATTCACACTCAGAGTGTGCATTTTTTGTCGCTGTATGACATGGTATTTCAATAAGATGGGATGTTATGAATAGTTCATAATAATACTTCAGTAGCTCATTTATCTACATGAAACAGATCATATAGATTAATTGCACACTGATGTTTCCATGGCTTTATTTCCATTGATTATGATGATTTTCCACATAGTTAATGAAAATAAATAAATAATAAAAAATAAATTATTAATAATAATAATAATAATAACAAGAAGAAGAAGAAGAAGAAGAAGAAGAAGAAGAAGAAGAAGAAGAAGAAGAAGAAGAAGAAGAAGAAGAAGAAGAAGAAGAAGAAGAAGAATTGAATATTACTTATGAAACCCAGTAACAGAAGTCCAAAATGAACTTAATCTTAGCTCAACTGAGCAAATAATACCTACAAAACCTAATACATCAATTTCCATCCAAGGAATAGGTAATTATTTTTGTGAGGAAGAAGAGTCAGTTTTCTACCTGCGACTGGGATACTCTACATTGGAATTTAGCTTTATTCAATCACAGAAAGGGTGTACATATTTACAGAGTATTCATCCACACATCTTTTTTTATTTACTTGATTAATCCTATCAGAAGTGTAAAGCAGGACAAACTCCAAGCAATGAGAAGACAAACAACCATCAACACATGCATAATGGAGCATATTTGAAGCATCAAATGGTGATCTGACTGTGGGTGGAAGCCGGAAAAACTCGAGTAAATCCCACACACAAAAGATATAAACTCCACACGGAAAGGCAAGTTCTTTCACAGAATGTTAAAATCTCTGTCCTTGCAGAGATTTTAACATTCACCTTCAAGCTCTGTTTCAAGAGGGTTATTCTTTGCTCTACAACACAGCATTTAGTTAGAGGTGATGCTAATTATCTAAATGAAATTTACAAAGGTCGATGATTTTGGTGGATGTGCAAATCGAAAGGAAATCTTACTTTGTTTGTTTCACTGACGGAATCAAAATTAGCTACTATGTGCACTATCATCACTCCAGAGACAATAAACTTGCTGAGCCAATATGTTTTTAATATGATGTTTTAGTCACCTTTGTTCTAAATACCAATGACTATAGCTTTTTTGGGGCATTTTTAACTGAGGTTTACCAGAGTATTCCATGTAAGTTGAGTTTGTCACGCTTTGTAATGTTTTCAAAAATAGTTTCATCCTCGGATGGAGATTGCGCCTGAAGTATTTGTTGCCGTGACAAAAGTGATATTTTTTATGTTATGACGGCTGTGTTTTTAATGGTTATGGGTTGTTATTAGTAGCATCTTCATGTTTTGTTGATACTTGACTTGCATTTTCATTTTGCAATATTTTTCCATTAGGAATGTCAGAATATTTCCCTAAACTTACCATCCAGAAGAGAGTTGTGTGAGCCAGAGCTTGGAATTGGTCGATGGTAGAGAGGACACTGAGGATCAGACAGGCCAGTACTATGAGGAACCTGTATAGATCAAAGCAGAAAACGTCTTGATTGAAATGTTGTTTATGTTAGAAGTCACTTTCTATATTCCTGTGAGAGCAGAGTCTATAATTAAGCTGAACCAAACCTTCTACACCAATATAAAAACACTTCTGAAATCAAAGCTCTATGTTGCTTGCAGTCTGTCAGGCAAACATGAATCTCCTCAATCCCTGCTCATATTTATGTCAACGTTTCAGATTCTGATCAAAAGTGAAAAGCCTGAACTCAACTTTGGTGTTTAGTTCAAGTATCTGACAAAAACTGAGGAAACTGTGCTCTGAAGGGAAAACTGAACTTTTAGAAAATGTATGCATTTAAATGCAAAGAACATGCCGAATGTGTCACATGTTCCTATAGTGAATTTTACAATCCACTTACACTATCTCTAAGTACTAAATTACTCTTTGACCAATATCCCTCTTGAGTTGAAAAGTGTTTCAAATGTGACAACAAAAAGATGTTCAAAGCCCTTCAAGGTACTTATAAGAAAAAAAAAAACGCAATTCTTCAAGCAAAGGCTTGAAGCTGCTTTGACACTTCACCACAGAAAGAAGTAGCATCAATATAAATCCAGTTCTGACTCTTAGAGATTACAAATTTAGGGACAAACTGGATTTCATGAGTCTTTTATGAACATGTTTTTGAGATCTGAAGAAAAAGTGCAGTTTGTTTTTGCAATTCAAATGTAGTAACTTGCAACCTGAAATAAAAGTCAGAATATAGTCTGCTACCCTGTGTATATCATTTTTCAGAGCTGTTCATAAAAGCCAATATGAGGGATCCTTTTCAATTTCAATCGAAGAAGAGGAAGTCGGGCAAGCAGGGTGAACTGCAATATAACTCACGAGCCCATCTCAACTTATTCCCTCGCTCTCATGTGTTTCAACCCATCAAGTAGGGCCAGAGTTCCTGTTTTCATTTCATTTGCTTCAGTTTTGTCTCTGTTATCAGGGCTAAATTTGGATGAAGGTGTTTCAGCGGTTCAGCTATTTACCAGGTAAAATAGGAAATGAACTTTATATGAAATTTTGCAGAAAGGTTGACATTGAAGGAAGGACAAACTCATTATTCTGCTGGCAAGAGGTGGTGAGAAATGTGAGGATAAAAGCTTGAACGAGTGAATGAAATAGGAGATCGTGAATAAATCCAAAGGCTTGTTTTGTACTTGTGATTCATTGACCTACATAGAAAGAAAGCAGCATGCAGTTAACATGGAATTAGAAGTAAATGTGATTTGCATAACAGCCGACAAGAAACGATCTGCCAGATGTTTTTCTTCGTCTATTATTGACAAGAGTGTAAAAGAAATTGCTGTAATGACATCATCAATTCTTTTTTTATACCCATCTAATCTTAGTCAAGGTCACTAGGAAGCTGGAGCCTATCCTAGCTTTAGGGTTTCCACACATCCCCTTAAAATGTGGAATCATCCAGTATTTAATGATGTGTGTCCCATATTTGTGAGTTATCATAAACACAGGATGTTCTTGGACATCATCTTTACCATATAAATACGTGGTATAGCCACATACACTGACTTTCTTAGATACACCTCATTTAGACTATCTTTTGCCTTTAGAAGTGCCTGAATCCTTTATGGCACAGATTCAACAAAGTGTCAGAAACATTCCACAGAGATTTTAGTACATATTGACTCGATAGCATCATGCAGTAACTGCAGATTGGTTGCTTGCATATCGCTGATAGGAATGTTCTATTTTACCACATTCCAAAGGTGTTTTGTTGGATTGGGATTTGTCGACTGCCTGTGGAGTACAGTGAACTCACTGTCATGTTCAAGAAGCTATCTTAAGGCCATTTTAGCTTAGACATGGAAGTAGTCATTAGAAAATTGATGTAAGTAAAGAAGTGATTCTTTGGTTAATCGACTGTGTTCTTCTAATTCTGAAACTAAAACAAAGGCAGATGTTACCCAACATGAATTTATTAGTAAGTAATACTACCAGGTCATAATCACAAGCAGATTTCTTTTTCACAAAGTAAAGCAAGTATGTACAGTACATATTTGCAAAGTGGTTATATAATATATTTGCAATCTAATAGACTCCCCTGCCTTTTTAATATCTGCAGCAATGAACTAGAAACATGTATCACTCAGCAATTACTTGACAGGTCAGAACTTTGTTTTAATTTATTTTCACCCCCTTCCTCTTTGATCATTTCAACACCTGCTTAGTTTGTGGAATAAGAAAAGCTGGAATTTTAAGCATTGTATTTTCTGAACTTGTGAGGGGTTGTCTTATCTGCATATAATTAGTGCACTCATCTCTTAGAATAAAGGGCAGAAATTAAGCACATCACATTTTAAAAACACATTTTAAAAACAGAGAATGTAGTATCTTGCTGTGTTGAAAAACCCCAAAAGAATTGTTAAGGTAATTCTGAAATTAAAAAACAATATCTTCATGAACCCCAATTTTAACAGAAAGAATTTAGCTCCATCCCAAGTTTACCCCATGCGGAAGTCGTGGGAGTGTTAAACCCCAAAAAAGAGATTACTAAGCTATGATTGATGTGGAAATAGACGAGAAAATTCACAGAGTGTGAGCGTGAATTTTTTATGTGTAATTTTTACTACTGTTTTAGTTGCTGCCTATTGTAATATTTGATCAAAATTAACCCAACTCAGTGTTTACAGTAAGCATTGGACCTCTTGTACTCATTGCTCATTCAGACTTAGGTCTTAGGAAGTAACGGTTTTTAACATTGTTTTTACGCAAAATAAATCCAAAATGAATGAAACTCAGTGAAGAGTTTCATTGTGAAATAATGAAACACTCAGGTTTCAGCCTGACATAGCTAAAAAGCTATAAGCTAATGGAACATCAGATTTTGTGGATCATGTTACTTTCAGATGAATATCTCATGCTGCTATAAGCTGCAAGACTATGTAAATTGTCCCTTTGATCCCAATTACTCTTGTTAACCCATACAGGAGATAATGGTAATTTACTGAACAAGTAGAATAATCACCATCTCGACGAGTTGCTGCTCTCCAGAGCAGAGAACATGTGGCTGTTATAACACTGCTGAGTTTAAAAATGATAACATTAACTAGATTTACTGCAGAGTCACTCTGTGTTATCACTGCAGAGCAGATGGACATGGATCCCATACATAACTGTGAGTATCCAAATTGTAACATTTACATTATCCTCTCAGTGCACCTGGATGACATCTGTGAGCGAACCTTTAAACGGTGACAGCTGCAGACTACAATTAAGACTAAAATATCAAGGTAAAAAGTCACAAATGTCAAAATGCCTGCTGAATTACAGCAAGTCAAACCAAGGGAACAGCTTTATGATGTCTGAAACGCCATCAGTTGAAGGTATAGCTGAAATAAATTTCAGGAAATTGGCAGCAAATAAGAAAAAGCAACAGAAAGGCTTATAAAGGAAGACAATGGAAAAGACAATGGATCCAGAAAAGCTTCAATGCAGAACAATGGAGAAGTAGACAATTCAACTTTGCATCCATCTCCTGACAGATGGTGATACTTCAAAGTCAAGGAATTTTACCCAACATCAATTTTTTACCTGTTTTTTTTTTTCTCCATTTAAACACTGCCAGTATCTCAAATTCAGAAAATGCATAAACCTTTGCAACTCTAATAGTGTATCTTTAAACAAAAAAGTGATACTTGCATAAAGCATGACATTTTATGACATCAATAAAAATGTGGTCCTTTGTCTTTTCTTTGAAGGTTTCAACTTTTACTAAAGAATCCCAAGTCATCACAGAGTTAATCCTATTCGAGTAGACCTGATGGAAAGTATGTGTAGCAACAGTTTTGTTTGCACCACGAAGACCCTTATCACTTCTTGCTACTGCTCCCCGTTTATTGAAGTCCAGCCAGGAATCCAAATGCCCCCCCTCTGAGCTAACACATACACACACAGTCAAAAACGTGCACACCACACGTCAACACAGATAAAAGACCGAGGAGGGATCTGCTCAGGGCTGCTGGATAACACCAGTAAGGCAGATGGTCCTGTCTGAAATGACTAAACATGGAGACAAAACAACACAGTAAAAATGACACTGGAGTCCCCTAAATTCTGTCCCTAGGATGTTGCATATGTAAATGAAAGTCTGTTTGTCTTCTGGAAAGTGAAAAGTAAAATAGCTGTGATAAATGTTTAATCACTGGACAATGCATGTTTATGTCACTATATGTGTGACAGAAGCAGTGAAAAAAAAAAGAAAATAGACTCAACAGCAGAGGGAAATCTCCAAATAGCCATTCTGATATGGCAATAGCTTTTTTTTCAGTGAAGCCGTATCTAATTTATTTGTAATTTGCAATAATAAGCATAAACAGTAAAACAATCCTGAACTTTGATTTTTACTTCACTATTTATTTAGCAAATACTTTCTATCTTGTCTTTCCCTC
This sequence comes from Poecilia picta, assembly GCA_033032245.1. Taxonomy (NCBI): domain Eukaryota; kingdom Metazoa; phylum Chordata; class Actinopteri; order Cyprinodontiformes; family Poeciliidae; genus Poecilia; species Poecilia picta. Next base: position 24,230,640 of record CM065355.1, read on the forward strand.
ACCACTAACTGCTCCATCATACTACAATTCCTTTACCTGAAGGCCCTTAGAAAATACAGCCTCTGTCTCTTTTTAGCACCCAAGGGCTCAGTGTAGCAACAGACAAAATAATACATTGGCTCAGCAGCACAGGCTCCACTGAACTCTAAACAAAAGCTCAAAGCATTCCACCTATCTATTATTGATGGACAGGTTCCTTGCACTCTGTTGTACTGTGTGTGTAGAAAAGCATAGAATAAGAACTGGGGGTTACGCTACTGACCATGTCACTAGCTAATATTATGTTTATTCCATCGAGAAATGATTCCTAAATTGATTTAAGGCTGTAACATAGATGGTGTAAGTCTTTGTCAAATTATCCATCCAAAGTGCAGCTAGTATGTAAATAAAAGGTGAAAGAATGTGGTTATTGTGGTTCACTGAAAATGTGTGAGAATCTGTTGAGTTAAATTGCTGATATTTTAAGGTTAAGTTTGACAAGGTGTGGAGAAAACTGGAGCACCGTGAATTTGAAGAGAGAGAAAAATCACACAACCACAGTAAACAATAAAATAAAATACTAACAGCAAGTCAAAATGTGTCTTTAATGAAGACGGGTAGCGCTTTGTGATCTCTTAGTCTTTTTGTTAAATCATAGATGCATGTCTGAACGTCCTGCCTCTGACTGTTTGTCAAAATAAGTGGTTTAGTTTAATAGAGCTGAGTCTGGAAAACACTTTGAGATATCCGTTTTCTTTTAACTCTCCCAGCTGATGCATCGAGGCCCAGCATGTGGGGTGAATCCATGCTGCTGCTGACCAAAACATCCCATTTAGCTGTTTGTCACTCGCACAGAAACACAAAGAAAAAAGTTTTGCTGAAACAAAAAGGAGAACTAAATATGTATAACCATTCTATGTTCTATGCAGTGTTGCAATGGATTGTATCTGTTCCATGAAGTTAAATATGTACTTGTACATATTGTACATAAAACATGTTATTCATAATATTTACCATATTGGAACACATCTAAAACCCAGGTATACTATATCACCGAACCTATGTATATCCAAGTGCAAACACACAAGAAACACTCTGATAAGGCTTTGGGTCACTTTGATGTTTGAGTTCTGGGTCAATGACAAGAACATGGTTGTTCATAGCTGCTGCTCTACCAAATATTTACAAAACAAAGTTCTGCACTGAGCCCCAGATTCATGCAGGAAGATTTCATATCACAACAGTATGCCGATCAGTCACAATCAGAAAATCCAGTACATCTGATTATGATCTAACTACAATTTATAGAATAAGTATTTGCACGGTGCCTTGCTAAAATGTTTTTACCATTTGAACCTTACCACATGTTATCACAAAATGTATTTTACGGGAATTTTAAAAGATACACATGCAAAGTAGTGCATAATTGGGATGTAAAATGAAAGTTATGCAATGCCTCAAAATGGTTTTACTAATAAAAACAGAAATGACAGAAGCTAAATAGAGTGAAATCCTGTACTGTTCAAGTGCGGGGATAACTTTAGAATCGGAAAGAGGTTCACCTTTCAGCAGAACCACCTTAAACATATATCTATAACAGCAAAAAACTTTAGATTGGAATATGTTCTTGTTCAGAATGGCTTAGTCAAAGTCCACATCTCCATCCAGTTGAGAAGCCTTTCAAAATGTTTGTTTCCAGATATTCTAAATCTATTAAAATGAACTTACACTGTATTGAAAAGAAGAAAGGGCAATAGGTCAAAAGACTTGAATTTGTATTGTTTAAATGGGACTCCAAATAATATTGACTCAAATTCATGCTATACTTTATTCATAAAAAAACTTTTAAAAACCATGTGCCTCCATATTTCTTTATCTTATTATTTTACAGTTCTACAATATTTTGTGTTGAGCTATCATAAAAAAATCAAATAAAATGTATTAAAGTTTGAGGCGAGAAATTGACAAAACTTGAAAAAGTCCAAGATATATAAATGCTTTGCAAGGTCTCACATGCGGTTTCATATGTTTGCACAGAAAATGTGAATTCAATTGCATTGTCCCTCAAACCAAAGCTGTATTTTCCCGTAATGTCAATTGAAGAGGCCATGAAATATATCCTTTATTTAACTCTGACCTTGTTTCTATCCACAGCCGGCTAACACAAACACATTTGGAAATATGAGACGTAGAAATCAGCCATGTAGACCTTCCATCACCACTTTTAGCACAAATGTGCAATTTCATGCTACAACCTGCTGCATCACTCTCACCAACCTTTTACAGTCTCTCACACTGCTAAGCATCTACAATCAATATAAAAGCCATTGACATCATATTTGTTTTAGGGGGTGCAGGGAAAGGCCAATTTCATTAAACCCTTAGGCCAATAAAGTCATAACAATAGTGAAACAAGAACCTTCCAGTAACATGGCAAAGACTGCTGTCATGAGAAAAGGAGATGAGCTGCAACAAGCAGAAACATTGGACCCCAGAAATGTAATGAAACTAGTCAGTAAGCACAGGTTTCTAAACATAAGTAGATTAAACAAACACAGAATTCAAAACTAACAACTATACGCAACAAAAGCGGGAAGATTGTTTTTTCAAGAAATATTTAAAAATCCAGTCTCTCTTGAACAGAGACATTTTTAATCTCAACAAGACATACCTGGTTGAATAAAGGCTACATACATGCATAACTGAACAAAGAACAGTGTTTAACCATATCCTTTCCTTACTGAAATGCTCTGTGAACTTGGTGTTTAAATATGCTGGAGTTGCATTACGCTCGCTCATGTTCCCTTTGAGTCACTCAGATTGTAACCCGCTCCGACAGGCCGCGTTCCTCTGTGTCCCCACCGTCACCAGAGGGTCACAGGGTAGCAGGGCAAGACCGGGCCGCTGCCTCCTCCACAGCATGAACCCTGCCAAGTTTAGCTGCCCGCTATCAGTGCCAGTAAGCAGGGATGGACAGCACACATGGGGGTGTGCTAGAAAACCATTCCAAAACCTCTGGCTGCATCCAGTTTAAAGCTTGTGAGTTTCATGGAGGTGGATTGCAGCAATTCAAAACATAAACAGTGATTTTTCTTGATATTTCATCTGTGATGTACAGAAACTAGAGAGAAAAGAAAAATAACATTGCATCTGGCAGGAGAGATTATGTGTGTTTTTTAAAAGAATCTCTGAGTACAATACAATAAATCCTCAATGCAACTCTGGAAAATTAAATACAGATCGGTCCTTAGACAAAAAAACCCAAAAGCAAACAAACAAAAAAACATGTTTGAAATTAAAAATGTGTGCAATTGTGTCATCTCAGTGCTCCCAACGTTTCACAATTCAGCCTAGTCCTTACATTACATCCTTCCCATTAAAAACTAGAGCTGCATGGATATCTGATCAGCATCTTTCTTAAATTCAAAAGATTAACGGCTCTTTGTTGCAAGACCTTCCAATTCTTTGCACTTTGCAAGTGCAACTAACTCCCTGTTTAATTTGAATCTTGTTTGTAATAATCCCCACGAAATACCCCGCGGATCCAGAGGCTTATACATAAAGAAGACGTGAAGAAAAACACTTACACTGCGAAGTGATACATGAAGCACTTCCAGCCAGACGGCCTTTCCAGAAAGTTGTACACCCGTCCCTGGATGTAGGCGCGGGTGACAGCAGGGCGAACCCCGGTGCTGTACACCGACATCCGCACAGACATCCGGGGATGAGACAGGTGGGGGTCCAGGTGAACAGGGGGAGCTTCAACACGGGAGCTGCCTTCTCCCGGCATTGTGTCGTTGCTGCTGCCCGCAGCTGTTCCTGATTCATGGCCATTGAATGCGGTTTCCGAGAGCTCCAAGTCCGGCGGTCTCTTCCCACGCGCCACTCCTGAAAACTTCCTGGAGTTCTTCGTGTTCTCCCGCCCGGGAGTAGAAGAAGTAGACATCTCGGTCTTCCTTCTTTCTTGAATAGCTTAACTTTTTCCACAGTTTTTTTTTCTTTATTTTTTTTTTTTCAGGTCACTGAGTTAAAATGACAAATGTTAGCCCATGTGCGCACACCTTCTGTTGCGCGCCTGATCGCACCAAGACGCATAAAACTAGAGGAGGCTATAAACTCTGTTATTAATGCTCCAGATCACAGGGACGTTTTTTTTTTCCCTCTCTTCCTGGAAATAACTTTCCCAGTTCTCTGGGTTGTTCAGGAAATGACAGGTCCCAGACTCGAATGGGTGTCCCTTACCTCTTTGGAGCGTATCAGCCCGGAGTGCTGTCACCAGGCGGTGCGCTGTGAGCCGCCAGCTGTTCGGTCAGTTGCCAACTGTAAGGCTGTACTGTTGAAAAAAAACAATGCAGAGGATGAACTCTGGCCTCTCTAAAGAATAAGCATTAAATACTTCTCCTCCCTCCCAAAGTGTAGACGTTATATATATATATATATATATATATATATATATATATATATATATATATATATATATATATATATATATATTATATATATATATATATATATATATATATATATATATTTATATATATATATATGATGTTGGTAGTAGGCTAAATAAATGGGCATTTCAAATTTGTTGTTGAACTCACATTTTTGTAGAGTTAAATAAACTGGCAAGACTTTTGTAAAATCCCTTGACCTCACTTTGGATATAATTTGTCACCTCTAAAACAGCTTGCTGTGGTCAACTTTCATATTTGTTGTATTTAGTTGTAGATCATTTTTTGACCACCCTTCCAAATAAGGGTGACCCTTATCACCCGTATTAAGTACAATCAAAATTTTAAAAAAATTCAGTTTAAGCATGTGTAGTGTTACAACTTCAATTTTTGTTAAGTGGTCAACTATGAGTTAAATTTTCTCAAAGACTTTAGAACTATGAAACGCCTCTTTAAGTTTTTGACATGGTTGAAAGACTAATGTTAATTTAGTTTGAGTCTTCTTATCTTTCACCTGTGGAATTTGCAACAAAAACTGCAAATAAGCAAGAAGACCAACGTGGTCACAAATGTACAAAGAATCCCGTCTACATGGCGATGACTTATCATTTTATCACATTTCCTCTTCTTCTTAGCCTGGCTCTCATTCAAAAGTAAAACATAAATAAACAACAAAGGAAAGAAAATCTTCAGTTATCAGAGATGTTAAAAAATGTGATCATATTTTGAGTTAAGTTAACGTTATATATCCATGGTTGTCCCAGTTTGCAGAATTATTTGCCAAATAACAGTATTGATAGCCAGAAACCCATTGAGGTCAGTTTATCAAGGTTACTGTGTGGATTTCTCCCACTGTGACCTTGGCTCAGGTAGTCTAACGGAGAGGAAACAAGCTCCCCCGGAGAACATTTTAATAGGAGTCGAGTGTCATCCATGCGACGACAGGATCTGTTGCCAGGTAAGTATTAAGCACCAGTCATACAGACTTTTGCAGCAGGATGCCTTCCATATCATTTGAGATTTTGTCTGTTGTACAGAAAGGGCATTGCTCTTGAAAGTCACCATTTCCATCACAGCTAAATGACAGAGAAAAGGAAAAAGCTACAAATGGTTTAGTCAGGGATTAAACACTGAATTATCATTCAGTGATTCATAAGCCCACTTGAAAGGTAAAAAGTGTAACATTTCTTTTAAAAATAAAAGCAAAATCTACAAGAATATTGAGTCAAAACAAAATTATTTGTTAGGTCTGTTGTAATAGTGAGCACAAAACGTTTTTTAACTGTGCAGTTTGTGTTCATATTTTATCCAGTATTTCATTTTGAGTTTAATACATCCAGGAGAGAAATGCAGATATCAATTTTTCTTGTCACAGCTTATTCTGGGGGGATCCAAACACCTTCCCAAGCCGAAAACGAGAGACAGATGAAGATTTTTTTTTCTGTCCCAGGTCTTTTCTCAGTGGGACAAGCTTGGAAAACATCCAAATGGAAATATCCTGAGTCAATGCCCAAAACACCTCAACTGACTCCTTTTGATGAGAACGAGCTCATGCTCTATGCCAAACCCCCTGCATGACAAAGCAGAGGTCCCTTTCAGAATTACTCTCCTCATAAAGACACATAGACACAAATCCCTTTTGCAGATTTTTTTTTGTTCATATTATACAAGATGATCTGGTGAGTTCACTGGACCTGTGTGTTTGCAGAGCATTCCCATGGGATGAACCAAACGGGCATAATCTGCAGCTGAGCAACATTCACCGGAGTAAAATATATATTCAATAAATGTTGGGCATTTCATTGTTTTATGGTCCCATTTTTATCCACATCAAGATCTATTGATCAATGTATTAATGAGATCAGGTGAACACTGGATGATTATCTGACATTTCTGTTGTTTGCACCCATGGGCTGTGCTGCAATTGCAGACTTTGCTTTGTCACTACACCACTCGTTTTCCTCTTCCATAAAAACTCACAGCTGACAGTTGTTATGGGTGTGGAACAACTTCCTTCCACTCGTGGTGAAAAGCAAAAAATATGTTATTGAGGATTCACTTTGATCCCCTTATTCTGTATGTGATCCTTTCAGCTGATTGTGAGACATAAAGAACACAGATAGACAGTGAATCAAGAGTATGATATGAAAGGTTTTCTTATGCTTACACCAGCCAGCCTCTGCATGTTGTGTCCTGAATAGAGGTACTCATGTACCACCATAGAGCCAGACATTTGTGGGACCTTGCCAGTGAGCACCTGGTGGTTGGGCTGTGGTTCTTGGGGGAAGGCCAGGCTCAGCCTAAAAAGACAACAGGAGGCTTCTAATTGGTCTTGTCCTTCACCGAGAGGGGAATTGAATTTGGGCATCATTGGAGCCTGGTGGCAGGTCAGGCCTCAACTAGGGCTATTTGTATCATCATCCTAACATTTTCTATTCTTTTTATTTCTTTCCTCTATGATAGATTATAACATTCTTAAGAGTGTTTTTTTTTTTGTTTTTAAGGTTTCTTAAGCTTTATTTTGTTTACACTCTTGGTTGTGTGAGTTTGCACTATGCCTTTGCAGTATAGATGGGCAAACATAGGTGCTTTCCGCCTTCCTAAAGGACACGAGGAGCTGGAAATGTGATATTAACGGGTATTTACACTGTGTGGTTCAGGTGAGATTATGGGATTCCATATGCCAGCTGAGACTGCAGCTCCTAACTTAGTTTAGGAAATAAAATAAAAGAAGAAGAAAACAACCACACAAACAACAGGAGCAGCGTCATTTTAAACAACAAAAACAGTACAAATTGGAAAGCACAATTTCTATGTATGTTATCTAATTCGAATTATTTCTTTTTAAAAATTATTTTTTCACTTCCTAACAGTCGCACCATGTAGAAATGTTTTATTACATTCTGAGTTAAGAGTCCTTCTAAACAGCCTCTATCCAAATGTACAGTACAGCCAATAGAAATTAGTCATAGGATCTCAAATTTTATTGCGCTTGTATTTATGAGTAATGAAAACACATTAAGGAAATGGGAGCTATGGCCATACAAAGTGTCAGTGACTAAGCCTATTCATGTAAAGCTATAACTAATAAAGCCGAGGCATATGATGTGCAAAGATTGTTTTTTACTGTAGATTATTTATTTTGTCATATAACCCAGTTTATAATGATGGTGTCTCAAGCATGCGCATCACAAAATTCACTCTGTTGTGCAAGAGTGGCCTTGTTCAGCAGCTGTTTTCTTTGAAGTCTCCTTTTCTACACCAGAAACGACAAGACTATTTGTTTCCAAAGACTTTTCTGAATGCAGCTTGAAACCGTTCTCGCTTTTGCTTGAATCTAAAGGGCAGAGCTGTTTTATCCTTTGCAACTCTCCTTCAGTGTGCAGAATCCCCAGGCTAAAAACACATTAGAAACCAAAAAACAAAGAGTCAACCTTCATTGATTTCCATTTGAGCCTGATGAAACAATATTGCAGTACAACTTTATCCTGCTTTGACCTGCATTAGATTGAAAATTAAGAAATGATTTTGTTGTTGTTGTTAGTCTGTGTTGCATCCATGTGACCAGCCTGTCACATGGATGCAACACAACTATTCTAACTATTCTGCTGTCTAAATATTCTACTGTTTCAATCCAGTATGATTGTTTATCAAATTATATATTTCATATATTTTAAATTTATTCAGTCTTCATTTTCTGAGAAATGTGGAAAACATCCTCTAACACTGCAACTATGTATTTAAAATGTTAACTCATTCTAAACTTCGATTTTTCCAAATAAGGCTGAGATAAAACTTGGCTTAGGTTAAAAAGTATCTACATTTTGTTATAAATAACACCCAACAAGAGAAACACTCTTTTCAAGGCTGTATAACACATTATTGTAATTTATAGGCTTGCTTTTCACCAACTAGACATGAAGTGCCAGTGGCAACAAAAGTCCCTCCTTTTATCTCTCTTTTTGTTGTCAGGGTAAAAAATGGGCCCTGCGACAGACTGGTGACCTGTCCAGGGTGAACCCCGCCTCTCACCCGGAACGTTAGCTGGAGATAGACACCAGCAACCCTCCCGACCCCACTAAGGGACAAGGGTGTCAAGAAAATGGATGGATGGATGGATGGGTAAAAAATGGGAAGAAAAAGCCTCAACACAAGGCAAATGCAACATCAGACTTGTAACTATAAAATACCATGTACAGTCTTGAGGGCACACATTTTAGTACATAAAACACAATATATCCAATCATTCAATGATTAAGAGTAAAAGAGAGTAAAAGCTTATAAAGTAAAAATGTATAAATGCAGTAATTATATAATTACTTCATTATTATTAACTTAGCTCCACTAGCACTTATTGTTCAGGCAATCTTAAAGTCATAAAAGTATTTATCTACTTGCTAATCAATACTACTAACCTAAATCTACCTCTGATATTAAACTTTCCCACCATGACAATTACAAATGCTCTTTTCTTTCAGAGTTTCTATTATTTTTTCAGAATTATTCATAGATATTTTTAGGCTTTTGTGATACAAATTATATAAGGTTGAATGTAACTCTGATTTTAAAACCAGAGCTCTATTGCAGTCAATTTTTTACTATTAAGAATTATTTTTGCCTGAAATAATTACATTTAGGGTGTTTTCAAACTCTTTTGATTAATCATGCCATTCTTCATTGATTCAACTAATTAAAGTTCTGTTAGATGTAGGAAGAAGAAAGAAATTCACCATTACAAACTTGGCACCATGGTGCAGAAAGGAATTTGCTTAATTACGTTTGTGTTTGCTTAGTTTGTTACACTTAAATGGTTTAGCCAATCAAAAAAAATAATCAGGAAAAAATGGTTAGTAAATAGTTACATGTCATTTTTTAAATTGTGATTTTTTTTTTTTATCAGGGGAAAAAACTATCTATAGCAACTTAAAAAGTAGCTGCTAGTTGGTAACAAAATTTAAAATCAGACATTTGCAATAACTCATAATGAGCCTTTTACATTGAGGATTTACAAACCACTCTTTGGCAGGAATGTTTTATTTAAACACACAAAATAAATTGGAAATATGTTCTATTTTTTTTGTCTGATCTTATGGAACTTTAGCTTTTTATGATGTTTTGCAGCATGTTATTGGTGTGGTTTGTATCACTGCCATGCTGCATAGTCCAAATACTCTTTCACCACTCAATATAATATTTCCCAAAATCCTGGGGTTTATGAAGACTGTTTTACTTTTTCAAATGTGAAACAGGTCTATCTGTTATTTTTGATAAGCAGGGGTTTTTGCCTTGGAAGTCTTTCCTGGGGGCCGTTTTACCCCGTTTCTTTTCCCATAGTTGACCACTGATCTTAGTTGAGAGAAGTGAGGCCTGCAGCGCTTTAGATGCGAGTCTGTGCTCTAAAAGTTATTTTTCTAAATGAATTTTGAAACATGTAAGTGTAACAAAACAGTAAAATCTGAAAAAGATTGTCAAGGATATGTTTTTTTCCAACACTTTTTGTCCAAAGTTTCTTAAATTGCCACTGGAAGGGAACCTTTTTGGGTTCCATAGGAGTTGTGAAATTAAACCAAACATACACTCCTACATTGACCATTAACAGGAATGGATTGCAACCTATGTCTTCCACTCTTTGGGCGCCTCCACAATAACTCTTAATAACTGGGCTAAAAATTTGTAGATCCAACAAATGTTTAAATTTAGATAGATATTTTATGGAATCGACATTCCATAGAAGAAAACATATCTACCCCTTTTTGAAAATGGTTTACATTTTTCTTTATTTTAAGATTTAAACATAGAAATAAAATGTTGGTTCTTTAAAAATGACCACAATTACAAATTACAACAATTTATCAAAAAACATTGTCTCTCAAAATGTTATATAACAGTGAGTTTCATTTATCTAGACTAAGGAAAAAAATGTCTCTGTGGTTTGTAAAAGTTGCAGACCCCTGACTTAGACATTTATACAGTTAAATTACTTTTCCTGTAGCAATAATAAGGTCATACTCACAATTCAAATAAAAATTGCATCCTTTGACTTTTTACCTTGAGATAATCTGAATTGCAGATTATCTCAAGGTACAGCAGGGTTAATTGTCCTTCATAATACGTTCACACATTCAAGTTGATGTACTTCAATAAAATGTAAAGTGTGGCATTCTAAAGTTTGCCTGCTGGCCTGAAACCTAACAACTGCAGAGACCACTGGAGTAAACACGAATCAATGTCATGTTACATTTTCATCAAAAAAGTATTCACTTGGAAAAATGGTAAACTGTGTCTAGAGGGAGATGCTCCTGGTCAGCAACAAGGTTAAGTTATGGGGTTGTATTCAGCTTCAGAATGTCTAATAAAAAGGCAAGACAACCGCCGCCATCATCAGTCAGGCTTTGTTTGTGCAGCAGTGTTTCATGTGGCTCAGTCAGGTTTACACTTGTAATGACTTTATCATAGTCTTGCTCTGCTTCTCCCTTTTTCTCGGAAAACAACAACAAATGCTGAATGATTCCATTACTAAAGGATCAGATTCAGAAATGAAGCAATCTCGCTGGATCAGAAAGGTTATTTAAAAAAGAAAGAAAAAGGTTACATACACAACGAAACAAACATATGGTATTAATAAAAAAAACATTAAAAAAATAAACTCAAACTCATTACAAAGACATGATTTTAAAATTCTGCTCACTTATTGTCATGAAATAGCATTGACATATAACAACAGTAGATTATTAGTCATAGTATTTTGAGGGCCACTCCCTACTACAAACGCATTTAGGATTACTACATAATAAGTGATTGAGACACAGCAGCAGAGAAGAGGACCAGCTGTGCATCACGCCAGACGCCAGGGAAAACATAGAGAGGGTGGCTGGTGGACAGGTGGGAAATGTCAGCATCTGAAAAAGAGACATAAACAAACACACAAAGGGAAGCTGGGGATGAGGCTGACACAGGAGCAGCTGTGACAAACACAACATTTGTAACTGTGTGGAGGAAACAAAAGGGCTTAGAGTACCTGTAAACATTTGGCAAGGCTGTTTGAGGGTTGTTCAAATCACATTTTGCAATTTTGATGAATTACATTTACTTTATGCTGGTGTGACATATATCCTTAATTCAGTTATTTAAAAATGTGTTTTAGTTGTATTTGTTTTGAATACAGCGTAAGTATGATTTCATATTTGTGTATGAAGACAGACCTTCAAACTACAGAATCTTATAACATTATTCAAACATCATCATTTTTTTCATCTGATGTCACAACCATAATCTCTGATATGATGGATATTTGCCAGGTTAAAATATTTTACTAGACATTTTCTTAGCCTGTTCTTTACATGTGAGGTTGGAGTTAGATATTGAAGAAAAATACTTTTTTTAAACAAAAAACATGGTGTCCCTTTCACAAAACTGGAATCAGAGATTTTCTGATCAACCAAAAATTGAACATTTGCCTACTTTTGAAATGCTAAGTCATAGAAAGCTGGAATTGTGCAACCAGAGCTGTGGCTTCAACAGACGAGGTAAGATCTGACTCTGAGGATGATGTGCTTGCTTGGGTGCAATTAGAGTGCATAGCTGTATCGAATCCCAATAGAATACACTGAAGTTAGTGTTTTGTAACACAAGGTATAAATTCTTTCACAAGGCTTTGTAGACACACATATGTTTAATATCCAAGCCTGGTAACACTACAATCAATCTACAGCTAATGAGCATAGGATTATTTGTACTACAGAACACGAGTTTCTTCTTTGAGACATAAAACAACTAATACATCTGACAGAAGGGCTTCACTGCCAGCAAACTAAAGAAAGGCATAAGCTCATCCCCCTTTAGCATGAGTTCTGAAATCAGTTTTTATTTGTAGAGCTACATTCATAAATTGTGACAGTTGTGACACAATATCCTTAGTAAAGCCTAAAAACTTAGAAACATTTTGTCCAAATTAGTAGTCACACCAGAAACTCCAAAACTGACATGTTGTAATATCATGGATAATGTAGAACTAAGGGAAATCCATTGGAATCGGAATTGTACTGACAAAACGGATGATGCAGAAAAATATAAAAATTGCAATAACATTTAAAATATTAATGATTTCATACTGTGATTAAATCTTGACTGAAGAGAATAATTTCCATAGCACTATTATCTCATCTAGTAGAGTCAAACAAAAGTTACCTACAATAAAACAGATCTCTTCAATATTGAGATATCAGTAAATACAAAGCAGACTTACTGAATTCTATAATTATTGAATTACTAAAGGCCAGTCCTAAAACATGTGTTTCACTTTGCTTTTAAATAGAAGCTATACATTGCGCATGTCAATAAAGAACATAACCCCCTGCGTAGTTAGGGACCTAAATATTTGATCAAGGTATTAAGGATACAATTTAAAAGGAACTCTTTGAAACACTTGGCCATTAAAAGCAAACCTTCACAGCTGGGGATTTACTGGTGAATCTATACTTCATGCTGATTTGTTGTCTCAGCTAGTTAGGGTGTTGTTCCTCAGTGAGCACATTGCTGCATGTGTTGCAGCCTCTGAAAAGCTTGAAGGAGAGTCGTTTCTTTTCAAAATAGTAGCTCAACTCGGTCGTCGTGTTGGCCCAGCTCCCTGATAGCTCCCTCAGGCAAAGATTTTAGCACTTAACACTTGTCTGTGCTACAGGTTATTTCTGAATCGGCTCCCTTGTCACTCAAATGCCAGGAGTTAAGTGTAATTGCTGCTGTTGTGTCCTCAGGGCACTAGTGATCCTCACGCTGCGAATGCCGTGTGCCCCTTCGGAGGGCAGCCTTTCATTTACGATACAACAGAGAGGCGGAAGCTGTGGGAGCATATTTATGTAGGGCAAAATATGCTGCAAGTGTGAGAAACAGCAACAAACACTGAGAAATTAGAAAGCTTTGTTTTCAGAATTTTGTGCCCAGGCAGCATGGCTTTGGTTTGTCGTTAGGATGTTTTTTGTTTCCATAGTGTGAATATTTTGACACAGCCTTACATCTACAGTTCTGCAGTAAAAACTCAGCAGCGCATAAGGCATATTGTAGAGGATGTTTTTCTCATGGCTGGGAATAGATCCAAGCAAATTCAATATTTAACTTGTGTTTTTCTAATATGTGCAGAGACGTACAGGGTAGCCCTATTTCAAGATGTTTTTCAGCTCTTATAAAATATACAATTGAGGATGTACATCCACAGTGGAGACAAAAGGCTTGGAGTGCTGGAGACTTTAGTAACATACTTAGACGTATTCTAAAGGGACTTTTGAGCCTTTTGTTAGTTTGTTGTGTAGGAAAAGTGGATAAAGGTGTGATAAAAAGAATAGCAATCTGTTGAAGAGGAATTAGCTTCTTAAATTTATGATCTTTGAGAATGAGGCCGACATCTTCCAGTTAGTTGTGGATTCCCCCCTTGTGCAGACAACTGAGACAATATCTCTTGTCAGCTGATATAATCTTTTTAAAAATATATATTGATGTGCAACGGATGACATATTTTCTTCAAGTTATTATTATACTGTGTAGTCTGCAGGATCCAAATGCAGTCTGGCGAAAAGAAAATCTGTTTCTAGAAGCAAATAGAGCTTGATCACTTGAAATAAGGTTAAAACCAGAAGGAAAGAAATGGCAGAAAGCAAGAAATAACCGAGGAAGCCAGAGAATCTGACAATGGGCAATGAACTGAGAGACATATAAATCAGCTTATGCTGGAGGAGGTTATTACAAAATGTTAGACAATCTTAGGTGTGTGGATCAACAAATAGAGAACCGAGATAAAATGGATGCTGGAAGAAACATATGCTTCTATAGAGATTTATTTATTTGTTTTCACTGATGCAGTCCAAAGCTTCTAAATAATTACTGGCTACCATCACAAATGGGAATGTGTAAACAGACAAATTAGTAAGACAGGGAATTTCTGGTGATTGTCCCAAACATGATTCACCACCACACTATGTCGAATGTTTACTTATATGATATAAATATCAGGTTAGTTACTATTAATGTTATGGGCATATTTCCAGAAGAAAAGTGTTTTAATGTTTTTTGAACAACACCAAGATGGTGCTGGGATAAATCTTTGTACAGACATGGGCATCTAGTTTCAAGACCTAAGTAGCTTAAAAACATGGTCTTATCCCATTTACTCACATTTACCAAAACATGTGTTTACTAATTTACAATTTACTGTTTCAGACAGCGTGGGTGCATTTTAAAATTAGGCATTCCTCACTGCAGAGTTGAAGATTTTCATGTTAAACGTTAATGGCTGGTAGAGTTTATCGATACGTCAATAAAATCGTTTTAATAAATCGTTTTAATACTTGCTCCCCAATTTTATCCCAGTGTGTCGTCCACAGTTCTACCCAGACATATTTATATTAATTCCAAACATAAATAAAATCAACATAAGAATATGTTTTACGTTTTTGAAAAGTAAAATACAGAGAAGCTTTCTGAAGTTTCTGTTCAAGTACAACTGATAAGACTGCAGGTGATTTTGAACGCGAGAGTTCAACAGAAAAAAATGGAATTAATTTCTGCTGCCTGCAATTTAATGAATTCTGAATCTAACATAATTTATTAACAGTACTTTTTTCAAACAAGCTCAATGATTACTTTGTCAAAACATTTTCTGCATAATTTAAAATGCTATATATGGTGGCATATGTTGCTTACCTAGTGGATTCATATTGCAGCAGTTTAATCTGCAGGGGCAAAACAGTCCTGCAAAAATGATTAATTCTTATTACCTGGATCTTGGGGTCTCGCTCCTTCCATCTAACTTCTTCATTTAATGCCTCATATTCATTTTATGTTGGTCAAGTAAGACACTCAACATTTAATAATACCTCATTCTGATGATTCAAAATTTGATCAGCACTTTATTTTTGCTCAATTTAACCAAGGCTAGAGCTCATGATACATCATTTAAGTCAAATCAAAAATTCAATTCTAAACATAAGCAGTTATTAATAGTTCTGTGTAACTTACTGAAGGCATTTTAATGAATAAAGTCAAAAATACATAAACTGTGCTGTAATTTTTAGAAGCTACAACTAATACTGAGCCAACCGTCGATTGATTTCCACAGTGGTGCAAGGTTGTTTTTGCTGAATATATTTTTTAGAACTTAAATTTTATTAATTTTTAACAGAACAATTATACAGCCATACATCAGAAATAATTGAGTTGGGCACCTGCACCAAAACCCTAACTTGTTAGACTCGTTTACATGTATAAAGCTTCTGCTGAACCCCAGAGTAGACTGAAAGTAGATTTTTGAAGTCTGAATAAATATGTTATCTTTTTCATTAGGTACAAAGCCCTTAGTTTTTCAACCCAGCCATTGCAGGAAGGTGGCTCTAATACTGAGGTAGGTTTTGATTCTATTCTGCTCTTCAATGCTCAAACAAGAACAAGTGCATCGCCTTGAGAGAAGACACATATAAAGGGTTGCTCGTTTGTGACTCCCTGCACAAATAATAAGATGTTTGCATCAGAGCGGTGGGTCATTGCACACCAACCTTATTTGATAAAGCTACGTTAAGTCTGAATTGTATGGCCTGTACAGTTGACACAGTTACAGCTGAAATCAGATGTTTACGCACAAAAAAAGATACTTATTCTAAGGATCATGCATCATTTTAAGTTTTCTGCCTCAAGCTTCTTCCAATAGCTTGATAAAACATTCTGCAAAATATTTTCTAGAAATTTGAGCATTTTTTTCCCCCAATTATAAATAGAAATAATAGTAGTAACAAAAACTGCCCTTAAATAGGAAAAGCTTTTCCCAAATAAATGTCAGACAATGAGGGAGAAATGCTGCCTTTTTTAAGAGTGCATCTAAATAACTGGTTTCAGGAATATTTATTTTTCCATATTTTTGACAAAATAGCATAATATATATTATTGGCAAACATACAAATACCTAAATAAATCTAAAGACTTTTTACACTTATAAACCTATGTGATCAAACAGATTTTAAAGAAATTTCAATGGGGACATCCGTGGTAAATCATGTCGTTAGAACCAACGCTGTAATGTAATACACGGTATGCATTATTATATCATGTTAGATATTCAAGATGCACTATGACAAAGATTTTAATCCTAATCCTGTTTGCAAGCATCACCCCAAAGCATGACACAGATTCCATTGCATTGTGGTCTTGGCACAACTAAAAATTAGATAAGCAATGCCTCATTGACTTTGCAGAGCAAATAGCATGACTCAGGGCATCAGTCTGAACTGAGCACTGTAAGCATGCTCAGCCCTTTGAGTTTTGCATTGTGTGGAAGGTTTTTGTCTTTTATATCTTGCCTTTTGCTGTAGATCTGAAGTTCTGCCACTCCATCCTGACATCACAGAGCACTGCCCTGCTCCAGGTGAAATAAGAAGGAAAGAAAATGTATCTCCAAGCTCAAGAAAGGAAAGTAGGAGATAAAGGAAAACGGCAAAAACAAATAAATGTGAGAATGACATGTAATGAAACAGGACAAAGAAATTAGGTGACGTGAGTCAGTACTTTATCTTTTACTGCAGTAAGTCACAGTCAGAGTTTCACACTGAAGCCAAACTGACTGTGGCTCACAGTGTTTTTACTAAGACCCCTTTATGTGAATCTGCTAAACTAATTGGATCCAGTCTATAAGTGGATCGCCTGTGACAAACCCTGAGTGAGTCTGTGATAATAGCAGGAGCTACATACAATGTTGTGAATATTTCAAACCCTCTGGGAATCCAATTTTTCTGCTTGTGCAATTCAGTTCAAGAGCTGCCTGTAAATGTGATCATCATTCTAAAAAACAAATCAGTCCGACCCATAAGCCCTAAAGGGAGCAGTGAATGTCTTGGAGAACGTATGATGAAATGGTACAATCAAGCCGGAAGCAGAGGAGGAGGAGGTATGGCATGGCATTGCTCCATTTAGTTTGATTCCCGTGAATGGTAGTAAGGTAAGAATGTGTTTCAAATGTAGTTTGGTGTATATTTTGATTTGGGAAAATCAAAGACTCTGCCAGTAGGGATGGGCAGAAAAGCAAAGACAGTTTAACTAAAAATATAAAGCAGTCGATAGTTGACTGATGATGCAGAGCAGAGGAACTGGAGTTCTCACACAAATGTATAGAGGCCTTGCTGCATGTTATAAAGGAACAGGATAATATTTTTTGGGCCCCCACTCACAGAATTGTACTACTAGTAGAAAATAAAATATCTACAACTAAAAGACATGATTCAGAATGCATTTTTTCTGGTTCTTTCTTTTTCCACATTCTCTCTTATTTTCCCTTTTTTCTTTTCCCCCTACTACATCTTCAATGCTTTGAAATCTTTAGTTTAGTCCACAGATCTACTCAAGAGCCTGGTCACTGATGTGAGCCAGGCCAAGTATGTAGGACCAGATGTTTCCCTGGTTTTAAACGCTTGAATTAAATGGCCAAACTGCATCCATCATTAGAATGCAGTCAAGCTCAGCAGAGATCTGCTAATGAGCCAATATTGAAGCCAAGTGTGCTGAGGCAGGGTGACATCTAAAAATTGCAGCTTGAGATCACTGTTCTAAATGATATTCCATCTGCAGAAGTCTACGTAGTATGTATGGGTATTTATACACATGAACTACCTCAATAATATATCCCTCAAGAGAGGACACAGTGGGGGTCATTTGAGGCACCTTCTTGGTGTTGGTGAAATACATTCATTTAGTCTTGTCAGCATTGAGTACCAATTTTAGCTGCAGAAGTGTGTGATGTACCACAAGTCTTTCTGCAGAGATTTCATAGCCATAGCGGGGATTAATCCAGAAAACGAAATAACTGTATCATCAGCATAAAAATGCATGCTAGCATCTGACATATTTTGTCCCAACTTGCTAATGGACATAATCAACAAGAGGGTACCCAATATTGAGCTCTGTGGCATCCCCTTGTGGACACTCACAAATTCAAAACAGACCATTAGATTATATATACACTGTCGCCTGTCACTCAGGTATTAGTAATTTGAAAGAAGTTCATTTGATTATAAACATTGTTCTAGTTGATCACAAACAAGAGATTCAACATTTTTTGGCAAGACACAAATTTGATATTGGCCTGTAGTTAGCCGAAGCAGCTGGGTCACCTCTTTTTAAGGTGGTGACCTAGAGTAACATGAGTAACGAAAGCTGATTTCCAGACAAATGGGATGTCCTTAGTTTGGATTGAAAGATTAAAAATAATTGTAAGGGTCTGTGGTACAAAATCAGATGCCATTCTCAAAAAGTATGGCTTTACCAAGTCTGGTCCTGGGGGGTTCTGTGATCCCCCAGTCCCAGAAACATGAGGGACTGGGGGCCTTTATGCACTTGTTGCACAAATGTAGGAACAAAACTGAAAGAGTCTGCAGAAACCATTGGAGGGACCGTGCAGGGAGTCACAGAGGCTACTCTTGAAGAGCACCAGGTGATACAAAATGCTTGTTAAAGGAATTTATGACCTCAGTTCTATTGTAGACTGGGACCAAGTTTTTTAAATCAAATTCTTTAAAAGGCTGAAGACTTTTATTAGCAGATAAGCATCCAAAACCTATTTGGATTTGTGAAGTTATCAAGTAATAGTAAAGTAATTAATAGATTGAGAATAGCATTTTACTTACTTTGATGAAAGTTATAATTGGTCAATGTTGATAGGACCTACATCTCCATACTGACTTCTTAAAATGTCTAATTTGAAACTTAGAAAGTTTTAAATTAGACAAATTAGACATAGATTAGATATATTAGCATGGAAATATGCTATTATGTCTAAATCACCCTTCATGCAGGATTTTTTGAGAACAAAAGCAGCCGTGCTCTTTTCTCAGTTGTCTAAGTCTATTTGAGAAACAGTTCACTTTTCTTCTTGGAAGTAGTTTGTCTGACAGATGAAAAGGTCACAGAGGAAATTAAGACTTGTGAAGCGAAAAGCATGCATCTTGTCCTCTGAATTTTCTGATTAAAGAGTTCCCAACAAAAAATGTGTGATCCAAATTTATAATCACTTGTCTTTAATGTTTGCTTTGTTGTTCATGCATTAGTACGAGTAAAAAGTACCGACACAAACAAGGATGTAATTACCATAAAACTGGTCCGCAGCAGCCTTTTATCGGTGAAGTAGTGCTCCTGCTCTTTAGAATATGGTCACATTTTTCATTCTGATGTAAAGCTATATGGAAATTCTGTCTTCGGTCATAGTGACGGTCACATATATTACCCCAGAAAATTCAGAAACTATATATCATATGAATAAATCAGCAGCTCTGATGGCTCATATTAACTTACCAATAGGCATTTGGGGTAAAACGAAAAAAAAAAAAAATGTATTATTCAACTTACAGGAACTGATTTATGACATTCTGACAACAACATAATGCATCACATATGTTGAATGTGGGAAAAATATCTGATCCTACCAGCAAATTAGACACAGTACAACCGTAAATAGACACAGCACATGTGATACATTGTCGCCTATTTACAACAGAGAATGGTGCATTGAATGCATCAGCAAACATATTTATTATGGACCTGTTGGCATAAAATTCACAGCAGATGTCAGTCTCAATCCAAGTAATTCACACAAGCGAAGAATTCTAAACAAATTAATACAGTAATTAAGCAATGTGTAGTAAAGTGGAATAATAGAGAGAAGGACTGTTGAACAAATGTGCAAAGCCAATACAATAGCTGAAATCTGTCTGCAATTAGAAAGCAATCATTCACCCTGTCAGTGCAAATTAATATCAACTGGCTTAATTCCAATTGATGGTCTATAAAAAAGTTTCTTATTTCCAAGGTGTCACATTAGAAGTATTTCATGGTAGATAAAAGAAAAATAAACGGTCTCAATATGTTTGCAATCTTGATGCAAACACACTGATTGTACTGGCTTCAGACGTATTTCTGAAAGTTCCAGTGTTCACTAGTGGGGCCATGTTCTGTAAAGGGAGATAAAACAATTTCACCATAAACCATAGAGAGTGAATGGGTGTTCTTCACAAGATTTCTAACAATCAGAAATAAAATATAAAGACACTTTCTTTTCAAAAAGCTTCAAGAAGATCTGAAATTAGATTGTGCAATTTTCAATGAAAACTATGTGTAAGGCAATACATTGAAACGACCCCTCTGTAACACCTGAATTTTTTTTAATTTGCCAATAATTTACTATGGGAGTTAAAAAACTTTAGGAGCAACTACACATAACTTCTTATGTTTAGTTACATTTGGTCTTAACAAAATGTGAAGGAAAGTTATGGGCTTATTTTTGTTTATTTGTTTTTAGGTGTCGATTACTTAGGTTGCTGCAAACATGTTTTACAAGTTTTATGCTATCCTCACTAACAAATGTCTAAAACTCAAAATAATAGGAGAGGGGATTACAGAATTTCCCAACTTTTCAAATCTGGAAGTTCACAGATACAGTATTTTCTCAATATTTAATATGATTGTCTTTTTTTTTGCCTACACGCATTGGGTCAAATGTTTTGTATATCCTTCAGTAGCCTTCTCAAAATAGTTTGCTAACAATTTGGAAGATAACTCCTGACAGAAGGGATGGAACTGAATCAGGCTTATAGGTCACCATATTCATACACATCTTTTCAGCTTGGGCCACACATTTTCTGTGATGATAATCTCCTTGTCTTTTTGTAATCATATTTTGATATGCTTTTGGTCATTTTCCATTTTGGAAGAGCCTTCTGTACCTAAGCTTGAACTTAGTTCAATATTTCCATATACAGTTTTTTCCTCTTGATAATATGTATTTTGTTATCCCTCCTGCACCCCAAAACCCATTTAACCCTCACAACTGCTTCCAACCTTATCATTTGGTGTCTAGATAAAAGGACTAACATCAGGACCAAAGCCTTTTTATTTCAATTTAATCAGACAAAGAAACCTGTCTCCAGAAATTAAAATCTCTGTGAAGATTTGAGAACTGTAATTGAACATTTTATGATGCTTTTGGAGTAATTTCTTCTTAGTCTTTCAGTAGACTTTGAAACCCATGTTAGTACAGGACTCAGATCACTGTGGATAATGCTTCTCCCACCTGCCTCAGAGAGAACCTTCACAACATCTTTGTCTTTTGTTCTGCGCTTTACAAGTATATCAACCAAGACACATTTATTTTTGAAATGGAAAACATATTTAATTCGATTTATTTCATCTTATTTACATCTTACATCTTACCATTTCACAACATGTCATCAGATCTCAAGGCACTTTAGAAAGAAAGTAAATTCAGTCCACTAACATTATGCATTCCATTTGATCCTAGTTATCAAATTGTACAGTCAAATTTAGTGTATTATTCAAATTGTTTTCTATGTAAGGAAACCTAGCCGAATGCATCCAGCCATTGACTGGCAGCGTTCATTCATCCTGAGCATGCAGGTAACAAGAGTGAGCGATTGATTGCCTTGTGCTGTTGACTTTGTAGTAATCCCTCATACCGAGCTTGCATGCAGTGACAGTTGAAAGGAAAGTTCCTCTTTAACAGGAAGAAACCTCTGGTAGAACCTGGCTCAATGGGAGCAGTCATCTGTCATGATCGACTGGGGGTGTGAGAAGACGGAACATGTGCACAATCAAACAAGAAGCACTGATCTAGCACTGATTTTAAAGATAAATAAAAGGGTAATAGCAGGAGAAAGAGAACATTAAGTTGATGGCAGCAGCAGCTCAGCAGGAAGGTGTAACAACTAAATATGAAACAAGATGAAAGAGCTATAAAGAGAAAGAACCGAGAGAAAATAAAGTTAAAAGTCAAAATGACAGGAAATAATGCTGACCAGAACCTAACAAGAAGCTTACAACAGGATGACACAGTTATCTGGGTTTCACCAAATTGTTTAAAATCATTGTAATCTTAAGAGTTTTGGACCCTAATTTGAAGAAAATTATACAAAAAATATGTATATTTTCTCAATATTCTGGCATTTGCCAAAATAGAAATTATTTTGGCCAACAGACATCAAACAGAAAATGTTTTGTCTGATTTAAAACAGTGAGGAAAAAAAAATCTATTTTCATAGACATTGTATATACTCATAGAGCATTGCATTTATATACAATGCTCTATGAGTATTGTATATGTACGTATATGTATATGTATATGTATATGTATATGAGTATTGTATAGTATTGTCTCTATGAGACATTGTATATAAAGAGCATCAAGGGTATTTCCCCCTGTTTATGACAATCTATCTGGCAGTTGAAGCTTGGTCCAGTCTAGTTCCTATGATATGACAGTGAATCAGACTGGTAGGTGTGTAGTGCCAAGCCAGAAACTGAGATAATGAAACTCTTACTGTGGGTACAGAAAAGATAAATTATGGTCTTAACGAAATGTAAAGGAAAGTTATAAACCAACAAATGTCTATGGAGTTCATATTCTGAAGTCGAATAAGGAGAACCTACTTCATAATGATGTATCTTTGGGTGAAGCACATTTTGAAGAGAAAAGAAAACTAAGATGTTTTACAAATAAGTCTATACATTTTCCAGCACTATAAAACAGAATCAAGTTCTATGTGTTCCAATGGGAATATTGCAGAGGAGCAGGGTAAATCCAGCAGAAAGCCCTGCCTGAAGTTTTGACCTGTCTTCAAAAGAGAATCTGTACAGCTTAGTTCAGCACAAGTGTCTTTTTTTTCTGACAACTCAGCAGCTTCTACTTTTCTTTGATAGATATTTGCTTGTGGCCAAATTTCAATTTATTATTAACTATTATTTTCCATAGCTTGGCAAAAGAGTGTGGCAGACTCCTTGCCCAAAACTGTTACCTTCAAGGCGCCTTGGTTTCCAGGGCCACCCATGCAATTTTCAACAAGACATTGCAAAACAACATTCTGGCTGATAACAGAGGCACGACTACAGAAGAAGTGGGCACGAGTATCAAACTGGTTTGCCTGCACTCCTGACTTGCTATTAGAGAGTGTGTGGATATCTTTCAAAGGAAAGCAAATATAGAAAGCAAATATAGAAACGGAATACAATAACATGTGTAAACATTTAAATGTTGGGACAAGAACTTCAACATGAACCCTAATGTTGGTAGAAAGGCACAGCTAAAAGAGTCGCTTCAAAGACTGAGTTTTGGAACAGCATAAATCCACCGTACTGCAAAACTCTGTAATATTTTATCTGTTTCCTGCAACATGGGCAATTTGTCGTGACAAGTTTCAAAGTGTCCTATTAGCAACTCTAAGCAACTTTGACTAACATTAACTAACTCTTTGACTGTTTCAAAAATCTGTTCATTTTGATGTCGGCTCTCTGGACACTCTGTCCTTCATATTTTAGATGTTTTCCCATCTCAGCACACCTGATTAAAACTGACTAATTATCAGACTTGTTCTGAACTTTCTGACATTGTGATGAGATAATTAGATAGTTTGAATCAAGTGTGTGGGAGCAGCTAGGAACCAAAAGATGAAGAACAGTTGCTACTTAGAAACTGGAGGGAAAAGCTGTAAAATAGTAAATTATGCGTTTCCAAGTATCCAGCAATATCAAGATCATTTTCTTTATATGCAGGATTTGCAGGTTTAATCACAATTGTCATTCAGAAGGTAGTCATCTTGCATGGCCTTTGTAAAGCTCTTTTTCTGTATCATTAAAATTAGTTACTTAAATAAATTAAACTACATAGGTTTTCTGCATAGATTAAGAATAATAAAAAATGTGAAATTATTAAAAATAATTTTGCTATAGGCTCCCCCCAAAGAGCCTTGACAAATTAATTTAGAAAAAAAGGGCTTTATATAGAAATTTTAAAAAAATGCCGGTTATTTTTATTTTTGTCATATTTTGTTTTTACTAAATGATCTGCCTGAAGCCTGTTCAAGTTCACTATTGTTCTTTAGTACTAAAAATAAACCTGTATAATGATTATCATTGAGTCATTGTCCACATGTATGGGCAATGTGCATAATAGAGTGTATATTGTACATATTCCAATATGTGTGCTTTATAGGGAAAATAAATATTTAATACAAATAATTGTATTTTTTTTTTCCTTAGTGGGTTAATTGAATTAATATTAATCACCTCCACAATTTTCTAAGTTGGTGCTGGGCAACATAATGCTAACCATAATAATTTTCTGAAAATAGCTTTTAGTGAAACATTTTATATAAAACATTTGTTATTACTATGAGGAAATATTTAAGCAATTCCTCAGAGCAAAAATGATTATTTAAAAACACAGAAATCCATGGATATGAGATGAATTAATAAATGATGTGAAAAGGATATTAAAAGCAACAGTCACATCCTGCTTGGATTTTGGTATTTCTATTGGGACAAAAAGTATATCGACATATAGGGTGACACTTAGCTGAAGTGTAGCTGGTGCTATGCATTATTCATTAATTTTTCACATTTTTTTTCAAGGTTTACACTTGTTTAGTCATTACCACAGTGGTGTTACTTGAGGACAGACCTAATTTTGAAAACCTTCTGAGGAATACTAATGTGGCACAATGGCCTTTTCAAAAAACTGGAGCAAAATGCAGTTCTTATGTGTCATGGCAGCAGCTGTAGCTGACAGAACTATCTATTTCTCCCCAAAATATCTTAGTTGATATTTAATTTATTATCTTAAAAGGCTTCCATTGACAGAGTTACACAACTGGGAAGAGAAAAGAAACTAATTCTTGCTTTAAAAAACCAAAACACAAAACAATTACTTGCCTTTCATTAAAATAACCATGACAGTTTAGTCTGTACAAATGCTAATCTGTCGTCCTTCAGGTCTGAGTGCTCTTCCAGTGCCAGATTGGATGTGACAGCATCATATGACTGCACCTACTTCGGAGAATTTTGCTGCACGCTTGAGGGTTGCGCTCCTGCTCCTCTGAGTTGACTTCACTTTTCCGCTTGCCATGAAATGAGAGGTTAAAGTGATATGAGATGAAACCCTGACTGAGACAGGAGCAGGACAGAGCTAACCAAAGACATTCCACCACCCTGACAGCTACAGCAGCGGCATAATGTGGCTTGAAATTTAGCACAGGCTTCTTTATTTTCAGGAAGCTTAGCTCCTTCTGCCAAGCGCGCATATTTTCATCCAAGAATTGAGAATTTTCAGTTCCTTCAAAAAGACGGGATCCTTCCTGCAGGCTCCCTGCTGATAACACGAAAATGAAGTTATAACTGAACCATAAAAGTGGCATCCATGGTTAATTATTACGGACTTTATCGAGGACAAAAATAATTCATGGATTAACATAATGACTGAATAGTCCATTTTATATTAATCTTTTTTTAAAAAAATTTAATCCCTCAAAACCAATCAGTTGTCTGAGTTAAGAGCATTTATTTGACAACTTTCAGAGAAATTATAGATAGTTATAAAAAAAAACTATGAAACTGGAACTGCAATCCTCTAAAATCATCTTAGAAGAAAATGGGGTATTAATATGTTTATAATAATGGTCATGTGAATGAAGTAGAATAGTGGAGTGAAAATAATTAGTTAATCACTCAATGTTATAACAAGATGACATTACCATACATTGGAAATATTCACACATCTGATATTAAATTAGACTTAACTTTTTCTGTTTCCAAATTATTTCTGTTTGATAAATGCCATAATAATAGGAGAGATACAGTATTTTTAGGAGTATATGCTTGTTCACAAAGTGCTAAAAACCAACAGAAATTCCTTTTCTGGGTAAGGATCCTCTATAGTTTGCCCACAAGCATGACTCAATTCTAAAACATTTAAAAATTGTCACTTAACCTTACAACATTTAATCCAAGATGCAAACTAACATGATGAGCTGCTTTACTTGATTGTTAAATTGGTAAACAGTAAAACCTTTCCAATTAAGACATGAGATTCTAATTGTCAATATGTTGCTAGAGCATCACAAAATTGCACTGGTGCCCTCAGTGATTAAGAAAAAGTACAAATAAAAGGGGGAAAAAAGATAAAAACAATGTAAAAAGTATAAAGACAAATTTCCTTTATTTATTTAACCAGGTAAGCCCCATTGAGATCTAGATCTCATTTTCAAGGGGGACCTGGGCAGAAGTCTGCAGTTACACAACATACACACACTCACACCTAGGGACATGTTTTTGACTATGGGAGGAAACCGGAGTACCCGGAGAAAACCCACGCATGCACAGGGAGAACATGCAGACTCCATGCAGAAAGGCCGGGGCCGGGAATTGAACCCAGAACCTTCTTACTGCAAGGCAACAGCTCTACCAACTACGCCACTGTGCAGCCCGAATGCACAGTGCAGTACAAATGCGCAGATAACATGGACTGTACTGACATTCAATGTTGCATTTGTAGTTACTCCACAGGAGTGGCCAAGGGTGAGAAGGAACAACATCAGCAAGAGCATTAAAAAGTGAGAATATCTGTTAGTGTAAAAACTCTCTAGCAGTCTTTGAGGTTCAATGAATGGGTATGAATGTGAGAGCAGGGGGTCCATGAGTCTGTGTGAGTGTGTCTGCAGGGGAGCCGAGTGGGAGCAGAGTTGAAGCAGCAGGAAGGTGGGGTGGATGGATGGCTCTCACAGCTCTTGGAAAGAAGTAGTCCCTCAGCCTGGTGCTTGTGGTCTTAATATGTCTGTACCATTTCCTGGTATGAGCAGTTTCTGCTCTGAGTGGGTGGGATCAGCAGCAACATGACTGGCCTTCCTTTACAGTCGGCCAGCGGATGAGTCCAGATGAGGTCGCAAACTCCTTACGATATGCTGGGATGTGTTCACCACCCAGGCCACATCCTTTCTGTCCTGGACTGTGCAGGTGTTGTATCACTCAGTCATGCTGAGGCAGAGGATACTGCCTCATTGAATACTATATGAAGTTTACTTACAGACCACAGTTCTTTAAGTGTCATTTAGTCCTCACTAAATAACATTAAGAGTGCTAAGATGACTAATTTGTAAGAAGATAACACTGTGTTAAGTCTTAAGTCGTTAGGGTTCAAGTTTAAATAAAGTTTGAAGTCTTTATTATTATGACTAATAAGTGCAACACAGGTGTGGCTGAAACTAGAGTCCATATCTCTGAAAATAGGCCAGGGGAGATTGGGGGTACAATTTACTAGATTCCCATCTTATAACGAAAAAATTCCTTTGTAGAGCGGTATAAAAAGAATAACTAAACTCCATGGACTTTAGAAGCAACTTTTACTATCCCTCTTGAAAGTGAGCAGAATGATTATCACCAGTTTTACAATGTCTTCATGTTCTTTATTTTAATTGTCTTATATTGGGACTTTATAATACATAAAGCTAGAAGTAGAGTTGGGCTGTTGTGTTGTGCATGTTAACTCTGGAATCATCAATGTTAACAGAAGTGTCAAAGTCAAATCTAAATATTGCAGTAACATAGAAGAACCATGCAAGCAAAATACAGAGATTAATTTGTCATTTCACAATGACTTGTGCACATAAACTTTTGATGCATGTCCAGAGTGAATTACATTTTTCATGCTGAATGTGGAAGTCACATAACAAGAGACATCTTCATGTTAAAATACGATTTATTGCCATGAATCAACTTCATCATTTTTCTCATCTGGTCCTCAGTTGTGTGTGCCTCATATGCATGTTGTGCAGCAAAGTGTAACATCTCACAATGCAGCTATGCTTTCACCGACAGATTATGATCTACTGCTGTGATGAAAAGAGCAGTGCTTGGATTTCACGTCGACGGCACGCAGTAGCGCTCACGCAGTGACTGTTCAGCGTTTTTCCTGGAGCGATGGCTTCATTTTTAATCTCAGCAGAAAAGGCTCAAATCCATTTGGGCTATTGTCTGTACTGTGGTTCCTATGAGGTCCCACTTCATAGCGCAGCTAATGAGTGTGGAACAAAAAGAAGAGATCATACAACTGTGACTCAACAGCAAAACAATATGTTATTCTGTGTCAAAGTGTGCCTAATGTAAACCTGAATGTGTCTAAAAAAGATGTTTCTGGTCTGTTTTAAGACAGCCTGACATCTACAGTGCACTGAAGCCAAGATCATAACGTTAAATATATTCATTCGTGTTGTTGCTCTGCCGTTTCTTAGGAAAAAAATAATCACCTTTTTGTTGTTGTTGTTGTGTTGGGTGATTGTGGATGAGGCACTGAGGTGCTAAGGTTTGCTTTCTCTAAAGCCTAGTTTAGATTTGTGGCAAACTGATCCATGTATGTAGGATACAACGACACAATGAGAATGCACCGAAACATTATAGCTGTTTAGAAGCGCTATATGAAAAAGTGTAGAAATAAATGTATCCTGGATCAAAAAAAAAGAAATAGTTCCTGATTTTAACCAGCACATTTTGCGTGCAAGACTTTCTTTATTGTTAGCTTTTAAAATAAATATTTAAAAATGTTAGAAGCTACAAACACAGGATGTCTTTCACTGCAAACCTACCGCTTTATGTTAATTTCTGCAGTGACAGTGAACAAAAGCAGCTGTGAGTGCAGCACCAAAGCTCCAGATCTGCCCTGTCAGTGCTGCAAGCTGTGTTTTCATGGGTCTTTGCCAGCATGTTCAGACTTAAAACGGGCACATTTCTGCCTCTCAAAACTGGTGTTTTGATGTAACAATAAACTGCTTTTCTTACATGCTACAATTTATTATGGAGCAAGGGGAGGGGAGGGGATAAGTGTTGTTGCACATTATGAGCCATGAACAGCCCATGGGAATACAAGCAGTAAAGCTGCTGTTTAAATGCGAGCATATGTTTTTAGCCTTTTTCAGAGCATTGTTGGGAATGAAAATGACAGGCAGTTGTCTTTAGTTAGCAGAGGTGAAAAGATGTGTCGCAGCTCAATCATCTGTTTGTTATATATAGTGCCTTGCAAAAGTCTTCCTTATCCTTCATATCCCTACTTCTTTTTCAACAACTTTATATGAAAAAGTTTCCCATAATCATATAGTAAACATACACCAAAACACCAGTGAAGCCTAATACCTGTTTGAACTGACATAAAGTAGGGGCAACAGCAAACATGTAGAATGCTTTATGGTGAGGTTTGACATAAATTGAACCTTTTGCTCTTATTCATCAAGCTAGTGCCCCGCGTGTTAGAAAACAAATGCCCTCAGTGTGCCGTGGTGGCGCAGGGGATAAGCACAACCCACTTACCGAGGACAGAGTCCTCACCATGGCTGTCGCCGGTTTGACGCCCGACCATGCCTCATTTACTGCATGTCTTCCCTCAATACCTGCTTTCCTCCCTGCCTACTGTCAAATGGAGGCCAGTAGAGCCAAAAAAAACAACCTGAACATACCAGCCTCACTGTGAACCATAGTGTTGGCAGCATCATGCTTAATTTTCCTTTTCAAAAGGAACATGATGATGTACAACTGCTAAAAATGTGCTTTCAATTAGAGGGAAAACAAATCCCATTATCTTTAGCAAAAATAAGAAACTGGGTCAGAGTTGATGGAAGTGAAATCAAATGTATTTGTATGGCACATTTCAGGAAAAATGGCTAAATGCAGCGCAATCTTGGAAAAAAGGCAGGATTGCTTTTTAGTGCAATTACTGTTCTTTTAGCACAACACTAATAAATAAACCATTTATTTTCAGTTGTTATCTACAAAACAAAAATACAGGCATAAATAAAGCAAACTGTTTTTTTATACAGCACTGGTATAGAGGAAAATGTACAATGACATTGCAGTGTGG
Source organism: Poecilia picta (assembly GCA_033032245.1). Lineage (NCBI taxonomy): Eukaryota > Metazoa > Chordata > Actinopteri > Cyprinodontiformes > Poeciliidae > Poecilia > Poecilia picta. The sequence goes on from CM065355.1 coordinate 24,260,778, forward strand.
GGGGAAGAAAGTATGATCACCATTGTCTGGTTTTAAATGAAGTTTATTCAAAACATGCAAAACAAAAGAAAAGTGGTTTGGGGAAATACCTTTCCTCAATGCTTTACAGTAATAATGCAATCTGGAAATATATTTCAGCTCCCCATTAAAAAAAAAGATATTTCATTCTGAATTGATATCGCCCTCTAAAATCTGTTAAAAAAATACGGAAATCTTGAGCAGCTTCCTGTTCTTGTGAAATCTTCCTTTGAATTATCTCTCCTGAATCCTTTGGTTCGGTCTCCCTCTTTCATCCTTCCCTCTGGTGTCATAGTATGCGCTTGCTGTATTTTTAAGTGTCTGAAAAGTCAAGGTGAGAAGAAACATCTAAAAATGAAGCAACTCTCTGAGCCATCTGTGACTAATTCATCAACCAGTCTTCATCTATAAAGGATATGTCTTTGGCACTTCTTTAGAAGACACTTGATAGGGTGCACCTGCAGATGACTTTGATACTGAATTTCCTCCAGGATGACCTGATTACAGGAACAAGGATTTTTGGGGTGCCGGTGACATGACAGCATCGTAGTGTTCTTCCATGTGGCAATAATTTCCTCTCAAGTTTCAGTGTTCAAAAAACCTGGGGTCCCAATCCCTATGGAGATGTGGCATAGAAAGTATATTTTTTCTTTGTAAGGGGTCTCAAAATTTGATCTGCACTTTTACTAAAAAAAATTTGATGAATATTTGGTGCAGCTGACAATCCATTTACACAAAGATTCATCCCTTCATGTAATTAATTAAAAACTTTAAAGCAAGGAAACCTTTGCGCGAACAGTGCAATGAAATGTTTTAATTAAAACTCTCACCTGGCAGATATATTCTTTACACAAGAGAGGTGAAGAGTTTGAAGGATATTTTCTCCAGAGCAAATTAGATCCTAGTACATTTATGTTAACAAGTACCAAAACAAAATTGCCAGTATTTAAGTGCTACAATGTCACCCTTGATATTACAGAATATCTCTGCTGTGTGGGTGAACCTGCCTTGCTTATCATGTGTCAGAGAAATGCTGGTAGAAGAATGGGTACAAAGAGTTTTGTATTATCAAAGGTTATGCTTTCATATGCTGAATATATAAACCCAAACCTTCAGATAAGTCTCAGGTTATAGGGTGTAAACATCCCATGACAGCTTTTCAAAAACATCACACCTGACATTGTATTACTAAGACAGTGGTACTCATGTTCTAGATTGCTGCCTATGTAAAAGTTTTCAAATGTTTTCCAGAAATTTTACATCTACATTTTACATTTTATATTTTGTGTTGTTGCCGTTTAGACATGCAGAAGTTGAAAGAAGCTGGGATTTGTGCATTTTTAATGCATGTTAGAATGAAAACCTATGTAATTAAAAAAAAAAAAACGTATGATCTGGAGCTTTTGGAAAACCTTAAATATTGCCAAAGTGTGGTGTGCTGTGGTGGTTAAGCACAACACACATATGGAGGTCTTAGTCCTCTACGCAGCTGTCGTAGGTTTGGTTCCCATTCTAGTGACTTGCTGCATGTCTTTGCCCTTTTCTCATTACCCTCTTTCCTGCCAATTCAATGTCAAATAAAGGCCACTAGAGCCTTTATTTGACATTGAATTGGCAGGAAAGCCCCATTGAGATCTAGATCTCATTTTCAATATATATATACGTATATACTGTATATATAATATATATATATATATATATATATATATATATATAATATATATATATATATATATAGTCATATGTATATATAGTCTGATTTTTTTTTCCTTCTTTTTGTTGTATATTTCTAAGTTCTGTACGTTGTTTGTTTGACTAGATTGTCTTTCTATGTACCTTTATCTGATTTTTATACCTAGTCTGTATTTTTCATCGGTTATCAACTTTTTTTAAAATATATTGCTAGAGTTGTCAGAATAGGATTAAAATAAGAAGCCTTTAATTCAATAATTTCTCAAACCTCAATCACTGGCAAAGAAGGATGTTTTGTTTTTCAAGCTCTACATATATATTTGCTATTGAGATTTCTGAGGTCTTATTATATATTTTTTATTTTATTTTCCAAGTTCTGAAGTCATGGGGCAAGTCCCTCATTGCGACACTTTACTACATTTAGTTTACGATTGAAATGCAGCGTGTTTCTCTGCTGCTGCTGTCTGTCAGGATCTTATAAGTCATTCAATTTAGAGATCAACTTAGCTGCACTTTAGTTTTCATCAAATATTAAAGGTACCCTTGTGGTTTGTGAGAATCCTGGATGAAATAGTTTAGTGTTTCTTTTGGTTTGTGTGCATTTTCAAATAGAAACCTCTGGCATGATTTTCTTCACTAAACCATTACAGAAACAAAATCATTTTATTGTCTTTATAATCACTACGGGCACGCTGTGGAAATTCATCCACCAAGTTAAGCAAGTCTCTAAGCCAATATAATTAGACATATTGATGTATTGATTAGCTTAGGCTGCTTAAGGTAAAACTAGTTTCTACAGTTACAACACAGATAATTTTATTGAGACAAGTTTCCCAATGTAAGATAGCAGCTGTAAAATCAAACTGCAGAGAAACTAAGTATATAGAGTAATGTTGTAGCGTCATGCAGTTTTATAAAGTGTAATCGACCCCAGATTCAGCGAGAGAGAGAATTATTTTTTACTTGATAAATCTACAGAACTTTTTCATTGATTTTTAATGAAAAGCAATGTCAACAAAGAAAAGTTGAAAGAACAAGAAAACATCAGGCAGAGAGGCACAATGTATACCATCTATGCTTTATGTGCTTTTTTGGCATTGTGCCATCTCATCTGTGGCTTTATCACATTTGATTACTCTTCTGTGAGGCACAAAATGTGCAATAACTGTTTCCATTAAACACTATTTTAACTCAAATGTACTTTGAAAATGTGTTTCTGTAGTACAATATTTTACGTACTATGCTCTCACAAAGTAAATGTAACTATAGATGTGGCTGTTGAATAGTTTATTGATTGGAACAGACCAAGTACAGTGCCAGGTGTTGAGCTTTGTTTTTCTTTCTCCAGCCGTCTGCTTCAGTCTGAAGAAGGATCCCCTCCTTCTCTTTTCTCAGCCTGCTCTGATGTCGTATACCGAACACTGAGGAAATTCAAGAGGTTTGGTGAAACAGAAGGAACAAAATGCGAAAAAACTCTGAGATATCTATGACTTTATTTAGAGCTGTAGAACAAAAGAAGTCATTCAAACCATTCAACATTAATATGATCATGCATTTGTAATATTTTTACACAAGCTGAATGCCTTGTATCACAATCATCAGTTGAAACTTTACAAGACATCTGCTGTCATCAAAGTGACATTTATTCTCAGGTTTGTCTGTTTTTTTTTGCTGGACATTGGTATGCTTGACTGGCCTGTTGAAGTCTAGTTCTATCTTTGACTTACAATATCTGGTGTATCATGAAGAGCAGAAAAAGACAGTGACAATTTGAGTCTTGTCTTCAGCAACAAGATGAATTCTCCTCATAAACAACAACATTTGGATCATTTGTCTGCTTTCTTTTTAATCATCACTGACTTCAGGTTTTATTTTGCATTGGCATTTAGAATAAACTTTTATTAAATCTGGTTGGTTGCATAGTACTAATGTCTTTAATGTTTAAGCGATGTGTGATTTTTTTTGTTAGCCTTGTTATTTTGTGCTCTTCTAGTCAATTTCCATCTTCAGCAAAACAGTTGTGAAAAATAATCATTTCAAGAGTTGTAACATTTTAGCTACAACAATTCTTTGTTTTTTAAACAAAAGCCTTGTGATTCTGCAGTAAATATCTGTGTCTCACGACAACAATTGTTCTGTCAGAAGGATCTCAGTTTCAAGATGATTTGCTTTCATTAGTAAACTGTATGCTTGACGAAAAGCACTGGATTGTGAAGCATTCCCATCCAATCAGTCAGACGTTTTACATGATGCTACATCTCTGACACAGGAAGCATTCCTGGAGCCAGCACTTCGGGATGAGCCACGATAATGACTCAACCACTAGCCATGATGGACATGGACCACCTAACTTGAAATTCCTGCTGTGACAACACATGCTACCAGAAATGAAGATATTAGTCTCTTAATATATTTTTGTAATATTGTTGTTGTTTTTTTGTTCATACTAATTAGAAGAGTGGTGCTGTTTGGTAAATGTGACTGGTTGCAACAAAGCATGAACATAAAGGCCAATGCATGGGGGCATTTTCTATTTTCTTTACGGATTCTGAAAGTGTAGAGTCTGAGCTTTAGAATGATATCAAACACATGGAAATAAAAAAGCAGTTGTTATTTTACTAACAAGTGCTATGTGTTTTAATAACATTTGCACACATGTTGTTAAAATTGTGTTTCTAAATTGTGATTTAGAAGCCCAATTAGAGAAAAATAGACTTGAGCTGATTAAGGAGAAACAAAAAATATTTTTCTGCACCATTAAATATAAAAATAATCAACCCATTTCTATCAATTGCATTCATTTATTGTGTTTAATTAATTTAATTTCATCCCTTTTAATTAAATGCAGATACCGATAGGTAGAGCAGCTAGAGTGTAAGCAGAGCATCGTGAGCAAGTAAAGTCACAAACTGAGACAAGTCCTACTACAGCTCACCGCATAGAGCCGTTCAAAGGAATCCAATCGCTAGTGAACGACACTTCAACACTCAGCAGCTGTGACTTAGCTTCCTCTGCTCATATTATGTTCCTGGAGTTGTTTTCTTTCAACCGATATCTGCAGCTTTTCTTTTAAGTAACCCGGTTTTAAACCAGTTTTCTATCATTATTTGCAAACCTTTGGGAAGCTGGGTGTAGCATCACACTTTGGACTCACATCACGACAAATAAATGGTCGTTTACATGCAGTAAACCTCATTTATGTCACATGCTAGCACAGTGATCTCATAAGTGCTATAAAAACACAGTTGCAAACAGAGCAGAGGTATCGATTTTGTAATGTGTGCAGTGGTGAACTATGTGCACATTGTGTTTCTACTGGAGAATTGCTCTTTATGCTGTAATTAAGACGAAGATGATATTCAGGTGCCATTTGCAGAGATCACTACTTGACTGCACTCATTGTGAGGTCATGAGTGCAGTCATTGTAACCGTGGTTAATAAAACAGTATATGTTTTAATAAAACAGTATGTGTTTTATTAACCATATATCTGTTCTCAGCACTTGGTTATATCAGTCACTGTCAGGAAAAAAAAGTAAATTCCAATCATAAACTATGTAAAATATACTTAGACAATGAATACAATCAAAAGTCATAGAATATTATGCACATTATACATAGTTAATAATTCTAGGTTTTGGAAACCAACACCTTCCAAGAGTCGAGTGGAGAGATGCAAGACAGTTTTACAAAAGGTGAGCCTATTAAGCGAGTGATTTTTCAGTTTTAGTCTGGTCATCTTGTTTAAACAAACAAATACTTAGGATATTGAAGTTTTGTGCTTCTAAACTGTTTGATTGACAGTGATACATATTTTCTAATAATAATAGGATAGGAGTAGCAGTGCCTTTTAAATGTCTGTGTCTAAGAAAGTGATCACATTTAGCTTGCATAATTTTAAACTGTTATATTTAGCAAAGTTTATAGGAACAACCCAAGACCAAATAAGAAATTCTGTTCTTGAGCCTTTGGATATGTGTAGATGATGCACTCATTCACATGTGGCAGAATGGTAACTCTCACAAGGACCATAGCAGATTTGTGTTTAGTGATTATTTATAGGGGTTTTAGTAAATTAAATCCTCCTGCTGAGTGGAAACCAGCTCCAAATGGGTTTCAACATGACTGTTGTCTTCAAGGTTGCTGGGTGTTTTTTCGCAGCTTATGCAGCTCCCTGTGTGATTTTGTGGTTATTAACAAAACACACCAAAGGGAACTGTTCTGTTTTTGTTCCCATTCTACGCCCCAGATTTTTAGTACAGCTATAAGTGATGCCTCTAGCAGAAGTTGCATAAGACTTGTTGGGTGTCAGTGAGTGTCAAAAATGAAGGAAATGCTGAACTGAAGGGAAGAAGAAAACTTTCTAAAGTAGTCTTACAAGGAAATCTTTGTTACATGTGATCAAGGATATGGTGCCTGATGTAAAAGCAATAATCATTTAAACATAGCTAGTGTAAATAGCTTTTCACAAACAGAATAGAATTTCAAAAAATTTGTATGGCTCAGTATGGCTGCATATTATGCAGCAAACTCTTGTCTGGATTCTGTTATTTCTATCTTCTCATAGGAGTAACCAAAATAATATTTTCCCTGATGTTGCAAAGCACTTCCAATAATAATAATAAATAAATAAATATGTGTACAATTATACAGTTAGTCATGAAGATTAATAGAAGATCAGAAAGCCCGAAGCGCATCTGGTGCAATCATTTCAGCTTACAGTTACGCTACAACTAAAGTCATTTATTTTTAACCAATACTTAAATAACTTATGTTAAAATGTAACATTAATCTTCTTTGACTCATTACAAATGTTTTTCATGTTGTTAATAATTTTAGTTTGTGTATAGCTCAGTGTACTGCCAGATTGTTGGCCCCTTGCTATCTGCACTCAGGACACCAAGTTATTTCTGGCAGTTGTGCATTTATTAAGTCCAAATGTGTTAGCTGTTGATATTTTCTGATTGCATTTCTTCCTGGCTTCCTTATCTGCAATTAGCAATAAAATCTTTATTTATACAACAATTTATTTTTTCCTTGAAATTTTTTGACTGGACACCAGAAGATAGAAAGTACATGTCTGTTCACTCATGGGATGAATCAAAATACTGTGCTTACATTTTGGAAATTGCATTACATTGTGTAAAATAGTGAGATCCTGTTTAATTTTATTCCATCCTATTGTTATAGCTATTCTATATTTTTTTCTTTACAAAGCTCACTTTGTATAATTTGTGATTAGACCTTTCTGTGCTTGCTGCAGAAAAATATCCCTAAAACATGAAGCTGACACATCTATGTTTTTCTGCAAGAGCAATGTGCAGTGGCAGTTTTCTGACACATGGAATGCATGTTGGCTATAAAGTTCAGTTTTGGTCTAATTTGGTAAGAGAATGTTTTTGCCATGTTTGCTGTGTTCACTGTAATAAAACCTTTTATGATCTACTTTTACAAATATTTTATTCATAGTACCCATTCATGGATTGTGTAACCTTTAGTTGGTTAACTCAGCAAAATAAAAACATATAAGGCCATAAAATGAAAAGCATAATCTTCCTTGGTTTTAGTTATCTATATTCATGTCAGAAGCAATTAATAAAAGTATGCCTGTTAAATATTTTACTTCAGGTTTGTGTTAGAGTGTAATTTCTTTTTTCTGTATACTTTTTTTTTAAATATTTAATGTGAGACCCATACATTTTGTACAGAAAATTCACTCATTTATTTCTTTTCCACTGATGTAGGTAGTAGAAAGATGTTGCTCAAGTAGTAATTGTGAAGCATTGTTTCTATTAATGATAGGCAAATTATAGAGAAAAATAAAAGGTTTAGAGCACCCTTTTAAGTGTAGACCTACCTGATATGTAATTAGCCATATTTGTTTCTGAACTCAAGAAACAAGTGACACCTGCAGTGATCAGCAGGGAAAATAATTAAATTAATTATATTTCCTTTTTTTTACACCAAGTGAAACGATTTTTATATGCCACAATTCATCGCCAAGGGAAGTTAGAGTTTCAAAGGACAATTAAATCATTTTATGAGGCTCTTAGATATGTACGAGTCTTTGGGAAAAAATGCTGTTCATCTGTTTGTATGCAGAGAAAGAAGAAAAAACTAAAGGAAAAACTCAGTAAACAGCAAAAAGAAACATAGAAAAATTTTGGGCTGAGGAAATTTTATTAAACTAGTGACAGCCAAGTCAATCTTAAGATCACACTAATTTTCTTTTAGTACAGATATAGTAATAGACCCCCCTCTGCTTGCACACACAGGAGTCCTTACAGCAGTTCTGCTTGGATCATCAGCCTTCGTGGAGGACAGAGAGACAGGGCATCTGAGCCCATACTGCTTAAGTGTTTGTATTTGTTTTTTGGAGTTAATATTCTCACTGTCTTGTTAAAAGACTGTGGATTTTGTTGCAAAACTGCAAATCTCACCATTATTGTTCCCACTGCTTTTTTTTGTAAGATCCTTAGTCATGAAAAGGAGAAAAAAAAAACTGTTCCGTAGATGTACAGCGCAACTTCTGCCAGAAATTTGATTCAAATTTCCTGCATTTAATTTATTTTTGCAAAAGTTGTATCCCTTAATAATCACATGTTTTCAGGATGACTTTTCACATTAACCATTTAAAAAATGGTTATAACGTTCATCTTGTTGTTGATTTTCTGCTTAGAGTACATATTTCAGATAAACAGAATATCCATGTTTTATTGCATTTATTTTTCAAGCTAAATTCAATAGGTGTCCCAAGAATGTTTGATGATCTTCAAAATTAATGAAGTGTATGCTTTGACCTCATTTATTTAACAATTACTTGTAAATGCATAAAGAAAATGCAAAATGTAAGGATCCTGGTCAAAAACATCTGAAGATGACATGTATTTGAGTTGTAACTGGAACTTCCCAACCATTCACGTAATGTTTTATTAATTATTAGTTCAGCCTTTAAACTTGTCTAAAAGATTAGCATATTTTAGATAAAAGATAAAAATGTGCTGATCCAACAGATTTCTGCAATCTGTAAAGCTTGAATTTTTTAAGCATCTGCAAAAACTGTTGACATGGTGATTCAAAATTGGGAATATTTCTTTGTAGTGTGTATAAAAAGACATATATTAGCGGTTGCTTATGTATTATTTTTTACTATGACAGACTTCAGTAAAAGTGATGATAAAGTCAAAGAAACCAAAATCTAATTGTCTCCTGTAAGTGTCAAGCTGACAATCAGCTAAAGTGACCTTCTGCTCTTCTTGTCCTTTCTAAATGTCCATCATTGCTGTCAAAAAGTGTCAACATTATGTGCCATCACAATTTCTTTAATTTGTTATCTTTATTTCTCTCCTATGGGAAACCTTTTCTGACAGATAATGACCAGGTCGAGAGGAAAAAAAGACAGACAACCAAATGGTAGAGAGCCTGTTTTAGGGTGAGAAGGATGACACCGGTCAATGTCACTGAAGTGGCTTGAAGAATCATGTCAAGTTTGAAAAATTGCTTCAGAATTAGTTCTAGTCATAATCATAATTCAGTTTGTTCACTTGTGTGCTACTAAAGACTTAAAAGTCAGATAAAAACATGAAGTTTTTTTTTAATCTTCTCACATCAGGTGCATTATCTAATGTTAAGCTTGCATATGCCAGAACATATCTTTTGAAAGGCAAAAATTTGAGTGTTAGTAGTTTTCTTTTATTTTGTGTAGTATTTTGGGAGCAATGGATTAATTTCACATGTCCAACTTTTTTGTTATTCTCAAATTATTTCAATAAGTCGAAATAATCAAAAAGAAGAATCATGATTTGTACTTCGATATTGTTTGTTACTATTGGTGTTGCATATTTAGTTCAGATATGAATTGTTCTCGTTCATTTTTTTGTTAGCCAATTGTTTGGTTATTATTGTGTGAAGCCTATTCCTGTTTATTTTTATGAGAGGTCATTTTAGTCATATTTTACTCAGTCCTTCCAGTTGTGTTCCCCAGACGTGAATAGCAGCACAGAGCTGTTATTCATGTCAAATAGACTCACTTGGGTCCTATGTCACTTATCACCTCAGTGCCAGTTGTCTTCATCACTATTTGTTGTTCTGCTTACTATTGTGCCACCTTCAAATTCACCACAATAATCCTCCCTCTCTTGACCAACTACGCCTCAATATGACAGATTAACTTGTACAAACTGTTAACAACTTGTGTTGATTTGTTTCTTTATATTTTGCATTCTCTGTGAAAACAATAACAGTGTATAACAGTGTTTTTAATTTTTTAAATTAATTGGAGCAGTTAAGAAAATCTGGGGAAATAATGAAATTGAACATCTAGTTAAAATTAAAAAAACTTCGGTTTTCTTAATTCTGCATCCATTTGTTCCTCTTAATTTCTCCTTTCACACCACTTTTTCCATTTTGAAGTTGTTTTCTTTATGTGGAAACAGAATTACATTTTTCGACAGCATTATTGTTTGTCCCTGTCATGATCTGTTTCTGAGTATTTATTTTTAGAGTTTTTGTGTTCAGTTTGCTTCCTGTGTCTCCGTCTCTGTCTTCCCCGATTGTTTCCCAGGTGTGTCCCGTTCCCTTGATTACCCCGTGTGTATTTAGTCCCACCTATTGTCTGTGTTCTTCTTTGGGTCCTTGTCTAATGTATGTGATAAGCTTTCTGCGTCAGTCTGTCTGTCGTCTCAGTTGTACTGGTAAAGTCCTGTGTCGACGTCAACTCCAGTTTTCAGTCTTTTGTATTCAGTGCTACCGGCATTTAGCTGTGCGCCAGTCTGTCTGCCGTGCTGCCTGTTTTCTAGACTGCTTTGAGCACTAATCATTAAATTCCTCATATCCTGGGTCTACCTGGGTTCTCTCCTCACCACCCACCACACCATTCCTGACAGTCCCACTGCTGGGTGGTAAAAAGATTCTAGCTGATTCTACCTCAACCAGGCCTTATTCTACAGAGTTAGGTTATCTTGAGCTGTCGCACTAGTTATGCTACTACTGGCTTAGGCTGTTGAAGGTCAAACTGGACACTTTTCTTCACTATGTGACTGTCTTCACCTCTTAATTAATAATTTGGCTGCTAACTCTACAAATTCTCAGTTTTCTATCTCTCTCTCTCTCTCTGCCTCTCTCTCTCTCTTTCTCTCTAGAAGCTACATCTGGTCTGGCTTTCTGTTTGGCTGCAGTAGCTTCTGGGAAGGAGCATCAGTAAGAGCGATTGCTGTAAAGTCAACGACTTTAGAAGCGATTGTCTAAGGTTGCCACAAGCTCGACGAGGAGGAGTGAAAGCTGCACATCAATGACTCGATACAATCTGCTGGGATTCCTTAGACAGGAAACCTTTTGAACTAAGTTGAAGCTGAACTGTTTGATAACTGAGATTAACTGACGTGTATGTATTATGGGATGGAAATGACATTCTTAGCTATTGACAATAAAATACAAGTTCATAAATCATGTGTAATAGAGAAGACTGTTGTGTTATATTGATTTGATTTCAGATTTCTGAATGAACTGGGCCTGTTTGTTTTGAGGAGACAGTTGTTGTGAATCAATGCTATGCAATATTAAGTGCATACATACATGAAGTAAAGTGAGTGGAATTTAACTGAATTGGATTCTCTGTCATCCAGACAATTTTGCACTGTGTTGTATAGTAAAATGAAAAAAGACAGAAACAGAAACATCATTACATGTAGACTTAAACTGTGAAGAATGGGGCTGTAAAGACAGATAAGCAGGCTTAATGTTTACAAGTTAAAATGTTTTCATTCTAGCACAGATGTTAACTAGATCCTTTGAGAGACATTGTAGTGTTTCATCTCTCCTAAACAAAGATAAGGATTGAAATAAACGTCTTTCTGCTTCATTGCTGCTAAAAATATGTACAAGCTTTATTTCCCGGAGAACAAAAACCATCATTTGAACCTGAGTTGTCAGTCTGAAAACTCTGTCAGTCATAATTAAGTCCCAGTGAAAGTTAGAATGGTTATGCTGCTAAATTAATCTTCTGCACATATTATGTGGAAGGGAAATTGTAGATTAATGAGTACAGATATTCATTTCTTTGTTTTTTCCCTTTCAGCTGTAGCTGTTGCTGACAGTTACATCTTTCTAAAATAGAAGGGACTCATCTACCAGAAATATGGGGGATAGTTACGGTGAACTGATTTAGTGTCTCCGGTTAATTTTCCTGATGCTCTTTGCAAATTCCAAATAAGATGTACAGAGATGTTTATTCAGAGGCTTCCTCTATATTTGGCCTGCCCCATTTAAAGACAGGCTTCATTTATTATTTTCCAGCTGTGGGATGTTTTATGGCTGAGGTCGTTACACTTAACAGACTGGGTTAAGTCCAACAGATGTTTTACACAAAAAAGCTGCTATGTCAAAGTGATTTCATATTCAGAGCCATCTGTTCTTGACCTTGGACACATCTGTAGAAAATCAGGCAGGGTTTAATCTCATTGCTTACCAATGCATGTTAATCTCAAACCAAAACATTCATGCAAATTGATCTCTGTAATAACACTTCAGGTTACTTCTGTGTCATGTACCACTTTCTCGTCATGTGTCTGCATGTTTATGAGGAATTGCTTTACAAAGAGCAAATAACCATAATTGTACAAACACTGACAACAAGTTTGATATTGAAGTGAGTGTAATAATGGGAAGAGGTCAATTACAGTTTAGTCTGGCATGTGCTTACCAACTTGAAGCATTGCACAAGAGGAGAAACCTCCACATGAAATGTCTATCAACCCCACTACAGCTACACAGAGGAGTGCAACCTTCTCTGCTTTGCTGAAGCTGGGACACAGCTGGGCTGAAAGTGAATAATTTGGTTATGTTGTATAGTTAAGCTGTCATAAATGACCACGTAGCCTCATAATAGTGCAAATTATGCAGACCACATTAAACTTAATTACATTAATCCTTCTAGCTGCATAATAGGATTATCAAATATTCAAATTACAAAGTATAGAAAAAGTTCTAAATTACTCCATAATTGTTTTATATTTTTCATGACCAATCTCTTAAGTGTTCAGGCATTAGTAAATTATGTTAATCATGTAGGTTTTATGGTTTGTTTTACTTTAATACGTACGGTTTATTCTTCATAAAATAAATCCTGCCAAGCCTCAAAGTTATTGCTGTTACTACTAATTTTAAATAACATTTTTGACAGGTTCTTTTTGGAGGTTTACCAGTTAAATACTTTCTTCAGGTGTGTCAGGACCTTACCCAGTTGCAATATAATTTCCAAGTAATATAAACTCTACCAGCACAGACAAAATAAATGTACTCCTTTTGAAATGAACTAGTAAATTGGGTTGGTGATCATCTCCAGCATATTATAGGGTGAGAGGCGGGTCACATCGTGAATGCATCACCAGACTATCAAGGGGCAAGAAGAACATAAACAGGGCAACCAGCAGCGCACAAGCAAACACATATGCAATTTCAGAGACACCAATTATCACTTGGAGCTTATGAAGAACATTTAATACATTTTTTCTCTGTGCCTTCACAATGTTTAAAATACAAGCCTCGCCATACTGCTGCTGTATTATTCCCACACGAAAGCGGCAGCAGAGCTGTGAATTCTCAGGTGTCTTACACGTCTGAACAATGGAAATTAAAACAGCCTATTTTTATATAACATTGCACCTGTATAAATAGAGATTGGTAATTAAATTTTAGTTACTATTTGTGACCCACCATGTTTCCTGAAAAAAAAATTAAAAACAGAAGTAAGAAATCTTTTCACAAGAATTTACTTCCATTAAAAAACAAGAGAATGAAGGTAAAAAAAAATGAAGAAGCAAACATCTGTTACCTTACATTTAACATTTTCTGGATCTAAGCTGCCAATCCTGTTGTTGCCTGACACATGGGTTTCTCTTGGGAATCCTCAGTATCATCTTGAATGCTTTTCAGTTCTACTGAAAACTCAAAGGATTTTCTAACGGTTGTCTCTTCAATAGCGAAAGCCTGCAGGCACAGCGACAAAAAAGGAGACTTATCTTACATAAAATTACTTTTAAAGTCTATCAAATTCTATTGCATCAAATAATAATAAAAAAAAGATTTTCAAGTAAACGGCAGTAAAGATGAAACAACAAATTTTACATAATTTGCATTTATTGAAAATAGCAAAGTAACAGAAATTAAGAGCAGAAGTATTTCACTCTTTAATTTCTGAATTTAATCACATCTTATTCTCAATTATGATGTTTGCTTGAGGGGAATGAGTTCCATTTAGAATTCTTTCTCCTTCTTGGACCTTGCTCTGCTATTATGAATTGGGCCACTCATATTACAAATTGTGGCACTCATTACAATGTGCCAAGGGGAGGTAAAGGGTAGCATGTTGAAGCAGCATAGGTGGGTCTGACACAGAAAAAAAAAGGTTTGAGTTTAAAAAACCAGAAACACCATCTTACTCCTTTTGGCACATCTATATTTGCATAACCTAATAATCTCTCATCCATGTGTGAAGGTATTAGTTTAACAGAGTTTGCAGCAGGCATACTGGGTGTGGGTCACTTGCCCGCTGGTTTCAAATGATTAATGGATTCCATCACATTCATTCTGCGACTGTGGTCACAAAGTTAGCGCCATGCTTTTCTGCTCGCAGATTTAATTTAAAGTTTTCACACAGTAATACTCCACAAATTAAATATAGAAGAATAATAAGTTGTATGGAAAACAATCCTCATGGGTAATTACTCAGATAAAAACCCAAAACAGTCTGTCTCATATACTCTTGAATTTTTAGCATCATTGTTTTGATTATGTAATGGCTGCTTGTAAATCTCGTTTTTATTATTCATATTCTACGTTAGGGAATACCGAAATTTGTATCTTTTGTGAAGGTAAAAGCTTTATTATTTCTAAATATCCAGAGTTTCATGCCTGATGTCCTATCTGTGAAGTAGGACATCAGTTAGATATATCTATAATAATACATGAGGATTCCTCTAGGACACTACGTGCTCTTGAGGATACTAGACTTCATAAATATTATTACTATTAATAAGCATATAAGTTATTAGCAGTAAAAGAAAATTGAATGGTACAACATGGCACAGAATAGCAGATTTTGAGCTAATACATTTACTCACAGATACTAGGAGGAAAAAAAACACTAATCATTTGTTAAAGATAACACATACATTTGTTCAGTCTCATTAGCAGACACTCAGGGATTTATGTGGTTTGGAACTTAAAAAAAAGAGTAAAATATCAGTGCCCTATGAAAATACCAAACATAGCTTGAAGGTTCCCAACTTCACTATGCCTGAATATTAATTAGTTTATTCTAAAGTTATAATATGTTATCTGTGAAGTAGGACAAAAAAGCCTCTTGTTTTAACTAATGTATGAGCATCATCTACTTCTTATAATGCCACCTATTTAATAACTTTAACATTTTTGGAAAAATTTGGACATGATGATCTTTTTTTATTACACAAAGTTAAACTGAGTACCGCTCTCCTTGGAATCCTAATTTGGAGCGAACATAAAATGTAAGCAGAAAAACTTGTCACATCCTTTACATTCTCTTGCTGCAGAGTCGTGACATTTAGCCTCATCGAGCCCTCCAACATCTTCATCTCAACTATCCAGCTTCAAATAGACAAATTTCTATTTAATTTATTTCTAACAACTAAAACATCCAAAAACAATGAGAACGACTTTCTTGAGGATTCTGCCAAATTAGAATGCAGTTTATGTGAACAAAGAAAACTAGATTTTCTCACTAAGAATTGCCTTTTTTCCCATGCCCTTGCTGAAGTGCATGGGTAAAATTTAGTTGGCTTTAACTGATAAATATATATATTTTTTTTTTTCATGAAGAGTAGACAACATAATCCACATTCATTAAGTTATAATGAATAACCATGGAAACAAGGAGCTTGAACATTTGCTTATGCCTGATTACTATCCCACTAAGATGTATGACATGAAAGTATCCAGAAATGTCCATTTGCGTGTCATAACAGATTAGTCCACACGCAGCCCCACCTCCTCAAACACCCACACGTGCTATGCTTCTCTCAGATCAAATGTTTATTCTCTCCTGATTGTAGCAGGCATGAAACAGCAAAGCCTGACCCCTAGAATTCTCTTACAATATATACTATATGTCTTATATTCTACTCTAGCGACTATTGAAATGAAACACATTTATCTGGAACTAGACTCCATCCAGAGCTATTCAATCTCTGCTTTTAAAAGTGGATAGTAAAGTGTCAGACTGTCTTATCTATACTCCAGTGCGGCTTTAATTTTTTTACACAATGGGCTTAGATGCAGTAAGAGCATTTTTAAGTGTGGAAAACAACTGCTGATTACACATAAAAGCCAAATATTGTGTACACTTAATGAGTTATGATTTTGTACGAGGTAGAATTGCTACACTTGGGTATTCATAATTTTCCAGGAAGTGAAACTCTTTACAAAACACCAATGTGAAAACGCACGTCTAGTAGTAGTAGTCCTGTTCTTCATTTTGTACAATTTACACAATAACAAATGCTGAAAATAATTAACACTTATAAGCAAAATGCCTGTCAAGGTTTGGAGCATGTTCCTTTACACCCACCAAATAATTAAAACATTTATTGAAATTTTTAATTATCAAAAATCCCACATGAATTACACTTTAACTCACACATTGTTTTTTTTTATATAAGGAATACAAATCATGACAATGAATAACCTTCACATATAGAGTTTAGCTGAAATATTTTGTAAAGTGAAAATCTGTTAAAATAAGAATCTAATAATATTAGATTAATATTCCAAAAGCGTAATTTAATTGCATTAGAAATATCTTTCTAAAAACATGAACACTCAACAATTGGACATATTTTGATAAATTTGATTATTTAACTAAATAGATGTGTATTTAGTTAAATAATCAGTAGTTAACCCTAATGATTGTATGGTTAACTACAATCATTAGTTTATCTCGTAAAAGTAATGTCACTGTAACATTTAAGGCATGTCGAAACTTAAATTAAGCCATAAGGTACTTTTTAGTCTGCTGGTGACTTCATTAGATACAATCTCCTTTAGTCTTTCTTTTGGCTCTACAGAAAAGGTATTGTTGTACTGCTGAATTGTTTGTAGAAAAAAAAGAGCCTAATTTAAAGCTCTACTATCTTTGAAAACTATGAATCCACAAAAAGAAAGTGAGTTGTTTCATTTTAACAACACAGAGACATTCTCAGCAGTGCCTGTAGTAACTGTACCATCACTTGCTGAAAGATGTAAACAAAACATGAGGCTAAAACTGACTAATGTTGCTTAGTATCTTCTTCCTGTTGCTGCTCAGAAGTGAAGGAGCAGTTGATTAGCTTCAACCTGCCACATTGCCCTTGTCTTTACAAAAATAGGCAACTTCAAAATAGCAAGAACACAACTATGAGCTGACTTGAAAGTAATATGTGAAAGTGGCAATTATCTTATCTGCAATAGAGAGCACTCAAAGTAAACTCATCCCTCGCAGGAAGTAAGACAAGATCAATCTTGAAAAGATATTCTCATAACTATTTTTTTAGCAGTTTATATAATGTACACGTCATAAAGAAGTCTTGTAGTGCCAGCATGCCTAGGTGGGCCCCATATGGGGAAAAGGAGGACAAACCCACATGGGACCCATATGTTTGCCCACCTTTACCCATATGGGGCCCACCTAGGCATGCTGGCAGGTTGTGCATACACATTTTGACTCAGGTTCTACTTTGCTCTCTACAAATATTTTTAAAACAATATATATATATAATTATTTTTTTTAATATGTAATTTTTTTTAAATTTTTTTTTACAAAACGGACAAAATCTTAACACCACCAGACCACGGGAGTCGAAATTTGTCGATTGCGGAATCCTTGGAGGGGGGAGTGGCGGTGCGGGGGAGCGGGAGGTCTCTACTTAGCATAGAATAGTACGGTGGCCGTGAGGTGCAAAGCAATTACAAATTACAAAAACACTACAACATTAACGAAAACACTACAACATTAACGCAAAGCAATTACAAATTACAAAATCACTACAACATTAACGAAAACACTACAACATTAACGAAAACACTACAACATTAACGCAAAGCAATTACAAATTACAAAATCACTACAACATTAACGAAAACACTACAACATTAACGAAAACACTACAACATTAACGCAAAGCAATTACAAATTACAAAATCACTACAACATTAACGAAAACACTACAACATTAACGAAAACACTACAACATTAACGAAAACACTACAACATTAACGCAAAGCAATTACAAATTACAAAATCACTACAACATTAACGAAAACACTACAACATTAACGAAAACACTACAACATTAACGCAAAGCAATTACAAATTACAAAATCACTACAACATTAACGAAAACACTACAACATTAACGAAAACACTACAACATTAACGCAAAGCAATTACAAATTACAAAATCACTACAACATTAACGAAAACACTACAACATTAACGAATCACTACAACATTAACGAAAACACTACAACATTAACGAAAACACTACAACATTTACAAAACGGAAAAGGTAGGTCCCAGTGGGGACCTAAGAAATCGCTGATTGGACTACAGCTCGTTAGAAAACGGAAAAGGTAGGTCCCAGTGGAGACCTAAGAAATCGCTGATTGGACTACAGCTCGTTAGAAAACGGAAAAGGTAGGTCCCAGTGGAGACCTAAGAAATCGCTGATTGGACTACAGCTCGTTAGAAAACGGAAAAGGTAGGTCCCAGTGGGGACCTAAGAAATCGCTGATTGGACTACAGCTCGGTTTACTTTTGGTTTACCGGAAGTTATTCTGGCACGCTCCGTTTGAGTGAGCATAGACATAATATAAGAGTAGACCCCGCATTGGCTGCTCCGGCGCAGGAAATACGGCGGCCATCTTAGAGCGATAGTCCCTCCTACTTTGCCAATCAAAACAACAGGGATATTATTGTTCAGATCGATGGATTATTGATGTCAGGCTCCACAAACAACATTTCACAACAAAGATAGACATATATATACCTGTAGGAGCTATTCTTCCCATTGTTTTGTTAAATCTTAGAATTTAAATTGTTTAGTTTATTCTTAGCATTTGTTTGATTTTCTAATTGATTTATCATTAGAATTTTTATTTTAATTTTTGTTTAGAATAAGTTTTTTGTTTAGTAATTCACTTAATTAGTTAATTAATTTCAGATTGGAATGTGGGTATTTCACGGTATAAGTAGGTGGGTCTTAAGTAGCTTATTATGCACGTGGTGGTCACAAGGTTTTTTACCAGCTAATCAGTCACATCGGTTTTCATTTTGACAGTCAGTGAACAGGTACAGGAGTGGGAGCAGAAACCTGTAACCTTTGGCCTGATCTGCAAATAAAACCAAAGAACCATATTTAGACTTTTGATTTCTTTTTGCTGCATAAACAAGAATCCATGTGCATCAGGTGACTATTTGAGTTTGATTCACCTTTTGTTTTGATCACCTTTGAGTTTTGAGTTTTTTGATTTTTGAATTTAAGTTTTTTGGACATATGGTCACTACATAATACATATTTATGTAACTATACAAACACAAATAAATAATGATTAATTAATAATGGCACAAATAAATAATGATTAATACTGAATAATATATATTAAATGCATGTTTATATGTATGTATATATACATATATTTTTTAATGAAATTTGTGCAAATTAATTTGTATGTAAGTGTAATTCTATAAAACAAATTAGATGTTAACTGACAGTTGTGGAGTGAAATATTTGTCTTGATCTTTGTTTACAATCTAAGATTTTTTTTAATATAGGCAATCTATATATATATATATATATATATATATATATATATATATATATATACATATTAACATGCATCCAATATATATTATTCAGTATTAATCATTATTTATTTGTGTTTGTATAGTTGTATAACTATGTATTATTATGATAAATTATACACACAGCCGTTCACCATAAATTATTCACGGCTGTGTGCTTTGTAATATGCTCATCATACATCGATATCAGAATATTTCTGATATCGATTCCTATTCTATTGTTATAGCTACTAATCATATTTAAAAATGCTGAACTATGTATTAAAAACATACATAAATAATACAATTATTTATAAATGTAGCTTTGATAGATGTCTGAATATAGTTTCCAGTGACAAAAAAGTGTGTTATGATCGATTAAATGCGCTGATATGTTATTTTGCCCGCTAAACACATAAGGCTAAGTGGAGTGGTCTACCGCTTCAAGATGGCCGCCCTAAATCTAGTCAGCGACAATAGGGGAGAGCGGTGCATGAGGCGTCTATCCTTATATTATGTCTATGTGTGGATCACCAAGTACATTCATGTTTTAAAAAAACACGTAAAGCCAGAATAACTTCCGGTTTAAAAGTAAACCGAGCTGTAGTCCAATCAGCGATTTCTTAGGTCCCCACTGGGACCTACCTTTTCCGTTTTCTAACGAGCTGTAGTCCAATCAGCGATTTCTTAGGTCTCCACTGGGACCTACCTTTTCCGTTTTCTAACGAGCTGTAGTCCAATCAGCGATTTCTTAGGTCTCCACTGAGACCTACCTTTTCCGTTTTGTAAATGTTGTAGTGTTTTCGTTAATGTTGTAGTGTTTTTGTTAATGTTGTAGTGTTTTCGTTAATGTTGTAGTGATTTTGTAATTTGTAATTGCTTTGCGTTAATGTTGTAGTGTTTTCGTTAATGTTGTAGTGTTTTCGTTAATGTTGTAGTGATTTTGTAATTTGTAATTGCTTTGCGTTAATGTTGTAGTGTTTTCGTTAATGTTGTAGTGTTTTTGTAATTTGTAATTGCTTTGCACCTCACGGCCACCGTATCACGGCCACCGTAGAATAGCCTAGCACAGTGGTTCTTAACCTTTTTTGATGTACCGAACCCATCAGTTTCATATGCGCATTCACTGAACTACGGTGGCCGTGAGGTGCAAAGCAATTACAAATAACAAAATCACTACAATATTAACGAAAACACAACGACATTAAGAAAAACACAACGACATTAAGAAAAACACAACGACATTAAGAAAAACCGAACGACATTAAGAAAAACACAACGACATTAAGAAAAACCGAACGACATTAAGGAAAACACAACGACATTAAGAAAACGGAAAAGGTAGGTCCCAGTGGGAGACCTAAAAAATCGCTGATTGGACTACAGCTCGTTAGAAAACGGAAAAGGTAGGTCCCAGTTGAGACCTAAGAAATCGCTGATTGCACTACAGCTTGTTTTACTTTTGAACCGGAAGTTTTTCTGGAGACCCTTTTCACAGTAACGTCAGACAATGGCCACCGTAACTCGAAGAGCTGTATCTTTGCTTCTGGAGTGATTTGCCTCGGAATACCTGACTGAAAAATTCACGGATACTCATTATCTTAAGGATATAATAAAAGGTAAGGATAATAACAACAGCATTTAACTGTTAGCCGTCATCAGTCATTGTCAACCCACCATTCTGTGTATATAATAAACAGCCTCCGATCGCAGAATAAATCAGTTAGCAGTAGCTTTAGCCACAGTTGGTAATATATAAACACGCTGTCTGTCAGTGCTATAACGTTAAAATGTTCACTTTCTGTATTAACTTTATTGAAACAGTATTTAAGTGTTAGCCGTTATCAGTCATTGTCAGTTTACCATCTCCAACTGCATTTAAAGGAACCAGCCTCCAATCGGAGAGTAAACCAGCTATAGCAGCTTTGTCCACAGTTAGGAAACGTAAACACCATTGCCTGTCAGCGCTGTATTGTTAGGTTACACGAAAATCACTGACATCTTCCAACACAACTGTTTAGAAAAGCATTTTGCAGATTGATTTAAGGACAATCTGCTAAATAATTTACATATATACAGATTCATAATTTCTCCTTTTGTTTTGTTGTCCATCTTTCTCAACAGTAGCCGACCTAACAACCTACTATAGCTGAGATGATCTTTTTCCTCTGTCCATGGCAGCTTCAGTCAATCAGCTGTGGGACATCTGATTGACTGAATCAGATGTAAGTATCAGTAACATGGGCCTCTTGATTTAAAAGGAGACAAACCAGTACAGAACCTCCCTGCTCCTGCAAGTCACACTTCTTGGATGAACACTCACTACTGATAGCGGATGCTAGAAATGAAATTTGTGTGTATCTATCCTGTAATTTAAAATATACAGTATGTATCCATTAATAAATTGATGTTGTGTAGAGTTCTGTAAAAAAAACTATTGTTAATAGCTTCTCTAGAGTAATCTACATATGTGCAACTTTTACATTTAAATTGCTTTTTGTAAATTTTACACATCTGGCAACAAAATATGTGGAGGAGAGGAAATGCTAAAATTAAAGCTATGACATAAGGTTTGTGGCTGTTTCTTTAAAACATCTATTTAATAATTATAGTAAACACTGTACCTGGTTTTATTCTATATATATATATATAGCATTACACAAACATAATTACCACAGTTAACAATTCAAGTCATTGATAGAGAAAATGTATTTACAAAAGACATATCAATTTTATTTCAACATTATGTACTCAGGGTTTACAACTTAAGAAGACGTCCATGTTGGGTCCTTGGCGTGTGTCAGTCTGCAGTGAACTGGTGCCAGTCTGCAGTGAACTGGTGCCAGTCTGCAGTGAACTGGTGCCAGTCTGCAGTGAACTGGTGCCAGTCGCATGACGTGCAGTCGCAGTGAACTGGTGTCAGCCTGCATGAACTGTGCCAGTCTGCAGTGACCTGGTGGATGACAGAGGCAATGATATACTATAGTGAGCAGTTTGAAGCACAAGTCCCACCATGTGATCCAGTGTTGAGCTGAGCACAAACTTCATGCACTTCATTTCCACAGGCACCAGAGCAGAATCGAGTGTAACCTGTTAAAAGGGATATAAAGGTGTTATTCCTATATTATCAATTTCTACTGCCAACTCTACAACCACAGGAAAACAAAGTAAAAGACACTTAACCTTCTAATGATAACTTCTGATAAATATTCATTGGAGAAATGTGAAGTTAATAAGCTAATAGATATTGTTATTGCCACTCTTGTATCATAATAAAGTCCAAATAACAAAAATGCAAGAGTCTTTTAGGAGGTTTTCGACTCTAAGAAAAAATAAAAAGCACTCGCAGAGACTTCTCCTGTTTCAAAGGGGTTTCATGTACTTTTAAAAATAACAAAAAATAATGTCCACATTGACTTCAAATATAAACGTTAATTTGTGGTACAAAACCTTTTCACTCCTCACTGTCACTCTACCAAACAATTAGATCAGCCCCAGCAGCTGCTTCTGCCTGTTAATCACTGCAGGAGGCTGAGTGACAAGGAAGAGGGTCTAAGCCAAACAAATACATAAATAAATAAATGTACAATAGATCTAACATTCACATAACCTTAGATCTGTGAAAATTAATTTAGCAAAAACTAAATTAATTCTTAATAGGCTGCAACATAAGTTTATAGAGCTCATCAATTTCTCCAATGAAATTATCTATCTATCTACATCAACTATCTTTTTCTATCTATCTATCTATCTATCTATCACTATCTATCTATCTATCTATCTATCTATCTATCTATCTATCTATTATCTATAATTTATTGCATCCTCACAATAATATTTAAAAAACCCTACGACCACCAGAAATGTGTGCAGAAGTGCTTTATCTACTGAATGAATTTTAAGTGTTTTAGTCTAAAATCACAGAATGTCTAAAATCCTGACAATTTTATTCAAGAATTATAATATGAACCCCAACCTTTAATATTGTTCATATTTAGATAGAGTTGCTGACTAACTCTACATAATAAATATCACAGCTAATAAAAACACAGCCATGCCGATGGAATGATAGCATAAAAATAATGAAAAGGAAGTCCAAACTGAGGGCAGATGTTTCTCAACTATATTGTTCAAAACTTCTCAACTTCTCTTACAATTGTGGTGGGGCCATCTGGAAATCCTTATACCTCCAAATTGATGGATCACAGTAAGCCCAGAGAGACAGACCTGCTCCAGATGCTTCACATAGCAAATGCCAGCAGTAGTTACAAAATTGGCTTTAAACATCACGGTGATCATAAAACAAGCTCAAATTCTACTGCAACAGATTAAATGGCAAATCATGTTTAAACAATAAGACACACATGAAGGTAACACAACCTTTTTTTCAAGGTTAATTTTTTTATACCAGTGGCAGGAAAAAAAATATATCTTGGTATATATTTATTCTATTACTATTTGAAGGTTACAAGTTTGTGGAGTGGATATCTTCATAAAGTACATGTCTGAGAACATTTTAGTTCTCATCTAGAAGAAAAACAAAGAGATGCCTTGGTCACCATTACAATTTGTTGATCTGAAGGTCTTAAGAAAAACCTGTAAATATGTCACAACCATTACATAAATAAAAACCTTTTCTATGAAATTAATTAAAATTTCATAAATTTATACTAAACAAGAACTTTGTGAAAATGTCCTGGAGAAACAGTCACCACAAATGTAGCATTATCTTCCAAACTTGGAAAGTTGTGATACTTTTAAATTCACATTAGCTCTGGAAAAACACTGCTGCATCACATGTTTAAATTTCTAATAATTACTTTGATTCTGTGTTCCTCTACAGGTGGAATGAAGGTGCTTGATTTGTTTCATATTAGCCTGTCCATTAGCAACTGATTCTAATCTTCCTTCAGTGCTTTGTCTGGGCTTTTTCCTGTTGAAACGGATTTTTCAGGTAGAATTTCATGATGCCAATCAGCAGACAGAAGGAGAAGTTGTGAACCATGTTGATTTTCTGTCTTGTTTTAAAATTGCACTCTGTCTGTAGTTTTAGCAATGGCAGGAGCGGAAGCAAACAGAGCCATTCAGTCCATGCTGGTCATGCTTCCAAATATGACTAACCACAAAGCCATCTTGCTTGGCTCAGTATTTCTCTCTCCACAATAGGGGAGGATGGTTTAAAGTGCAGGCAATATTTGGTAAGCAGCATCGAACTGGTGCATTACGTACATCATGGCCAAACATTAGCGATTGGGTAAAATTTCCAACTTCAACAGAGTCCACTCCTCCAGCAAGCAATCGTTTGGCAACAGAGGGTCCTGACCTTCTGTACAAAGCAAAGCATAGAACAAGAGGCTGTTTTCACCATGATAATTTTATGCTATTATTTACATAAAATTTGGCTAATTTTATTGTAGTTGTAAAAAATAAATAAATACATAAATAAAACACTAGTATTTACTATCTATCTATTTCTCATGGTTTGTTTCAAGTTAACATGATTTAGTAACTGTAAAGAAGTTTAAACTAGGATATAATTTTAATAAAAGTTAGGAATGTCTAATCAGCAAAAATTGATTAGTATTCTCCTAGAAGCAGATACATAGTTCAGGGTGTGCATAAAATATTACAACCTTCCTACCAGGACCATTTTCTGGCAACAATCCCAGAAAATTACCCTGGTTCATGAAAAAGAGAAGAAAACTTTCCTGCAGTGCTAATGCACTAAAGAAATAATAGAGGGTATTTGAGGTTCCCATTTATACTGAGGTAAATATTTTCTTCTTAGACACACTGACATCACAACAGAACATTGAACATTTTCTCACATAGGAAAATAACTCCAAAGCACAGAAACACCAAGATGACTTGATAAGGTTTTCTGCTTTGGTATGCCCTTGGACACTGTGCTTCTCTGAAAGTGCACATCCCCGAGGCTTTTCTGTGAAAAATTACTGCATAGAAACACAAACAACAACAGAAAGGTTCTGATAATACTTGATATCACAATTATGATGGCATTTTGTTCACAAGGTCATTTCTTAGCACCTTTTACAAATTACTTGTTACAGCCGTGGCAATACTTTTATTTTTTTCTGGTGCTTGAGGGTGTCCTCTACTTCTGACGGAATCTGTTTCTGAGATTTTGGTTGCCAGTGTAGAGAATACTGGCTGGCTGTCAGTAGTCTCAACACTTCTTTATAGAGATCCTAAGCTTCAGGGATGAGCTGGCATTCTAATAACATCTTTTTTCTCTTTTTTCTTACCACTCCAAAGTTAGATTTAGTGTGGTACATTTTGTGATTGCGCAGTTTACTGGAAGAATTGTATAATGTTATTGGTCACCATAAAACGATTGCTTTTCTTAGTTAATATATTTTCAATTTTGTGAAGAAATCACTCACTTATTTTGTCAAATAGTTGTTGAAGCGCTTTTGATTTGAGGACCATTCTCTTTCTGTGTACATTCCAAAACCTTCATGAGAAACAATAACATTTTGAAAGTGTAATTGTGCACAAACTGATTTTATGATAATGTTATGTGGAGGCAACATCCCTAGATAAACAGATTGAGTAAAAATTTAAATAAATCAATTTTACCTACTGTGAACTGGTAGTACTGTAGCAATGCCCTAGCCTTCCTACCCAAGTCCATTCGATTCTAATCTCATTTCACAGTTCCATCTGAGTTTCTCCTATTGAAGTGGATTTCTCTGGTAGAATTTGATCAGCAAACACAAGACGTTATGAAAGGTGATGAATCTGGGCCCTGTTCTCAAAAAAACAAGCCTCCAGCCAGAGGTATATTGTTGAGCTAATCAAAATATTACTTTGAGTAGGTGCTATACTTATGCCTAGTAAACATGGACTCTTGACATGCTCTTGGAAGTTAATACACAACAAAACGAGGAGCTGCATTCTGAGCTCTGTAACTCTACTTTCTACAAAGCAAATAAAAACATTCTTCGGTGATGTTTCACTGCTTTGACAGGAAATGAGACAGATCTAAGCAGTTTGAGCAGGAGTTAAACGTATTTAAATTTATAAAAGGGTAGATAAACAGAGAGATGGTGCATTCATGTTTTTACAAGAGACATGTTTTCTTTCTCCAAGGCTGTCTGCTAACATCATTGCCAGATTAGTTTGTCATTCCACATTATTAATGGTAAAATAGACTGCACTGATGGAAGCAAATTAATAGTTTGTCTTTCAACTAGGCTACTTGTGGAGTTTAACTCAAGATTTAAAATATAAAAAAATAAACATTAGCAGTCTATTCCTGGACAAGTTCAAAACAGCCTGAATACTGGCTTTTATATTAGGTGCCATAGGCTTTAGTCAGAAAGGTTGTAAACTGCTAAATACATTTTAAAAAATTACAGAATCTCATCTGTTATTCATCTAAGAGCAAATACCTTGATGGATATTTATATCAAAATAAAATTATAAAATTTAACATGTCAGGTATTTAACGTCCAGTTCAACACTTCATAAAAAATGATTGGATATTTAATTGACAAGTGTAAAGCAAAACATAAGAGTCTTTTTGTATAGAATGTATGGCCGTGTAGATGTGTGATAGATATATACATAAATTTAAAATTTGCAGTATTATATCAATCTTACCACAACATAAGCATCGCGACCTCTATTTACCCAATCCACTGCCTTTGTTCCAGTGCGAGAAATGTGTTGTATCAAAGAAACACATTACACAAATGAATAGGTATCCACAACCAATTCAAATACTTCTTAGACAGCTTTTATAATGATTCCAATTGCCTCATGCTGTTTTCCCTCCTAAGTTAATTAACTAAAAAGTAATTACTGCTTCCTGCAGACACTGCTTCATTCTTTATAAGACATTTTCTTAATTTTTTTGACTGTCCTCCTTTTCTAATCTGTGCTTATTTACAAATTCTATATGTTACTGGTCCAGCCTTTCCCAGCACTTTGTTGTTGTTTGTTGTTTAATCTCCAATGGCGCTTAGATATCCTATCATCTCGTTTGTTATAATCTATCTGCTTTGGCTTCTTGTTGTTCCTCTGTGCTATGCGCCAAATGTTCCATTTTCTCCCCTTCTTTTTTCATCCTGGATTTTGTCCAAGATCCTAAATGAGCAAACGGTAAGCCTTGTGCATGAGCAGTGCAGGAGTGCTTGTTCTTTGTTTGTGTCCCTGGTTTGAGATTTGTGTGGTAAAAATCGGTTATCTTTACAATGCTCGCAAGATGTTGCTGATGCACCCGTCAGTGTAGTACAAGAGAAGTCACACGTGATGAAGAGCTACCGGATGCAGAAACAAGAAGTCAATTGTAGCAAACATTAGGTATAATTAAAAAGGAGTGTTCCTAGCAGTGTTCCTGAAACCGTGTAATTGTAAATATTTCAACCCATATTTTGACACAGTAGAAATACACGTGAACATCATAGTTAATGTTCCCCTAAAATTCTTGAAACTATACCTCAGTTAGTTTCAAGAATGGCATCTATTCCACCAAATAGATGCCATTCCATCCTCTGGAAATCAGAATTTATTAATTATATAGATTTCTTTTAGGCAAAGTGTCTTGCACATTAATTTAACATATATAAGAATTAATAAAATAAAAACAAACAAACTACACTGAACAATGAAAAAAAACACATTTGTCACCTGTCTTCACTTGGTAATCTCAAACTTTATAATATGATGAATAAAATCCTGAATATGTGCTATTTGTTTGGATTTTGGTGTCACAGTATGTCCTTCTATGTTATGAAGAATACCAATATATGCCAACCTATAAAAGAAGAATTTCAGAAACTTGATAACCCAGTAGACTGGGATCAATTGGGTCCAAAATTGCAACATTTGTTACATTTTCAGCTGCTGTGGTTTGCTTTGACACTGCACTGTGTGAAATGAACCAAACCCTGTTAAAAACCTGTTCACCCTCCTGCCTATGTTGGCACTGTACCGAGAACCACCGAACCACTCCAAACAAGATACTTCAAAATTACAACTCACTCCATAAGATTAGGTAACAAGAAAAGGCAGCTTTCTGGTCATTTCTGCTATCTTAGTGAACCCACAATCAATTCTACAGCAACACTGATTAATATTTAATGTGTTTGTCCAGTTTTAGGGTGGACCTTTCTACAAAGCAAAACATTAAAAACCCAATATAAAAAAGAAAGGTACCGCTATGACATGTGTAAACATAAAATATCCTGCAGTTCTTAAAGCTAAGGGAGGAAAGATCCAGTTATGATGTCAAACTGTCATCTATTGAATTAATTCCTTAGCGATGAAGAACAGACAGTGAGGGTTTGTCTTTTCTTCAGATCTTATTGCTCGATTTTGGGCTTCTGTTTGATCATTATTCTGCCATCTCAGTGGACATGTCTGTCTTCAACTGAGAAAGATTGATAAAATAATGGAAAAACTGTTGGATTATTCAGTCTTTGTACTTAAAAGGGGGCATTGCTTTTCAAATATAATGTATTGATCTTTTTCTTCAGTCTCACTGTTTTATTACTACTAAATTTGAAAAATGAGTAGAGGATTCATGGATGAGGTGGAGACATAAGCTTCCTGCAGAACAATAAACATCATGCAGACAAAACATAATGCAATTAAAACATGCTCAACATTAACTTGCAGACAAGCATCTAATCTGATAATTATACCAGAAATATCAAAGAATATGCCCTGACCCACTAGCTCTGTCATACACAATGACCCAATAACAGCATAACCAAAAGCTGATATCACAATTACGAAGATTCTTTCATCTCAAAAAAGTCCAACTGATTTTCTTAATAATTAAACAAATAGTTATTAGACAATTTTGAGGCAATTGTTTAGACTACTATGTCTAAACAATTGAATTTCCATTCCCAGATGGTAAGGCAGTCATTAAGTACAGAGAAAAAGCAGGGCATTGCCACCTTGCAAAATAACCATTTTCTTAGTCCAGTGCCCAAATGCCCATTGGATCCCCTTCATCTAAATACACACAAAACCAAAGAAAAAGCATCATATGTCATAAACATCCTTAAATATGTGACCAAGCTTCATGTTTCATAGAAGGTAAGTTTAATTTCATAACATTTAAACCCAAGCAAAAACACATTTTGGATAAAGTATGTGCGAATTAAAATGAGGCAGCAGCTTACACATTTTGCAAACTGGACAGACAGAAACAAACATTGGCATGACAACGTTTTGTTTGAACATGTTTGGATATAATTTACCATCTAAGAAAAGTTTTTTGAAGGGCATACTCCAAATTATTGCTTCTTGTGTTTTGCTTGTTTTCTTTGTTCTTATCTCTGTTCAGGTTATAAAGCCTTCAGCTTGCCTTGCTGCTCAACATTGCACTGGTAATTTAAAGCAACATGAAGCATAGTGAATTAGAGTTTCAGTTTAAGACAGTATCCACTTTAAACTATTTTTTTCCCTATTCATCTGTGTTCTTCCTTTTCATAGGTTTTGAGCTTCTCTGCTCAGCTTTCTACATCACAATACAAATTTTGTGGAATCCATTTGGACTTCAGTTTTTTTTTTATTCGCTTTTACTTGCTTTCAGCCGAGGCACATTCTCTTGTTGGGGCAGATGGCAGCCCTAACTAAGTATGGTTCTGCTGGAGGTCGCTTCCTGTTAAAAAAGTGTTTTTCTGCTTCAGTGAAGCCTGTCACCCTATGCATGCAAAGGATACTTGACTGAATCCCAATGAAGATTTTATATAAGCTGGCATTCTTAGTCAACATTTTCTTCAACACATTTTAGCATTTGCATTCCGGACTGTAATTTAACTGCCTTTTAGTATGACTTCTTGTGAATTTTTATAATATAAATGAACTGATCAAACTACAATTAATTTATATATAAGTGAAGTAATATCAATTCAATAATGTCTCATTTATAAATATTAATTATTTCAAACCATAGATAAACAGTTGATGCATTAGAAACTTCCAAGACATCTAAGGAACCTGACGAGAATCTCTATCCAGCTCAAAAAGCACAACTACTGTATTTGCAGAAAACATCCATCCATCCATCCATCCATCGGGAGGGTTGCTGGTGCCTATTTCCAGCTGGCGTTGCAGAAAACATTGGGACATTAATTGCTTACTGAGGATTTTGAGAATATTTACTTGGTTGTAAGTGTGGGAAAACCCATTAGAGTGTTGGCTTTAAATTTTAAGCAACTGAAATTATTTAGCTGTATGAACACATTTTTAGTGTTTCATCTTTTTAGCACGCATCAGAGCAAAACAGGCAGTGAAACATGCAAAAAGGTGAACAAAATCTTATCCTTTCATTTTCTTTTATTGATGCTAGTTGCCTAAGTTTTAAATTAATTAGGGATAGTTGTGATCTTGCTTTTAAAGTATTTTATGTATGCAGAAGATTTCTTTGTACCAAAGCTGATGTCAAAAATTATTTACAAATTAAACCTTTATAGTTTACTACTTGGCCTTATTGTGGTTTTTACACCCTTTCTGTCTTTCAAGCTATGGAAAAAACTTCTAAAGTTTCACTTAGTTTATTAGAGCCCCCTTATTATTTACAGTATAGAAAATCTCTTTCAAAGCCTTTAGTTGCAACGTAGCTGTCTCCCCATAACTTGTTCATCCAACCGGTTCATTTTTTCCATTTTGTTCCTTTTATTTATTAACAAATCAATTCGAAAGATGCAGTGCT
This sequence comes from Poecilia picta, assembly GCA_033032245.1. Classification (NCBI taxonomy): domain Eukaryota; kingdom Metazoa; phylum Chordata; class Actinopteri; order Cyprinodontiformes; family Poeciliidae; genus Poecilia; species Poecilia picta. Next base: position 24,292,033 of record CM065355.1, read on the forward strand.
TACATTGTCTATAGCAATGTTTGGATGTTTACAGCTTATGTCTGTTTACTGTATAAGCCAGTGTACAGCTGTAGATATATAAATTGTGGTGCACAGGTTTTTCTTCCTTGAAATTGAGCCATAAATAAAATTTTCTCCTTCAGATGTCGAGAATGAAACAACAACTGGAAGTGTTTCAATAGCTGTCATACACCCAGTACAGATGCACTGGACTCTGACACTGCAATGTGTTTGCTAGACAGCCACATAAGATCTATTATATACAATACAGAAAGCTGTTCCTTTTTTTTGTTAATGGTTTCCATTCTTGTTTTATAATGGTCCTTAAGTACAAAAAAGACAAAAAAATAAATATTACAGCCAGGTTTTAGAATTAAGTCTTAACTTTAAAACAAATCAACAAACAGACAAAGCAAAAGTATTTAGACAATTTCAAAGCAATGGATCCTTCACATTTGCAATACATTCTTTGGATGATATCTGCAAATTATAAATAATATTATATTACTTTAACTGTCTATAGAGAACCATTTCTTGTTTCTATGCTTCTGGCCAGAGGGCTGCTGCTGACCTACCTCTGTGTCAGGCAGATAGCTGCTCTGAGAGGTGCTGGGTGGCTGTCTGCCGGGGAGTGCTACGGCTTCTGGGTGGCGACCCTCACCCTAATGCCTGCTGTTCTTGGGTGCAAAATGCTGTGAGCTTTCTCAAGTGGCAAATTAGCACACATATCCATTGCGCACGCACAAACACACACAGAAATGTAAATGTTGACATAATCCCGAAAGTCAAAGGTCATACCAGAGGTTCACATTTCATTATGCAACCTGTCTATGTTGATGTCAGAGACTGCCCTGATTTAATAAAGTTAATCACTCAGTTAGATACCATCCCCATATCCTTTTTGTAGAGCAAAGATGCCCTCAAACATGTTAGCGAAAAGCTTCCTATGGTATGCCTGGAATAAAAGTAAATAAATAAATGCTCCTCTAATTCAACTCACCTGAATCAAATTAATGGTTCATTAGCAGGTCTCTGTAGACTTGGAGACATGTTAAGGGGGTAATTCAGTCATTTGAATTAGCTGCCTTGGAGCAAGGACACACGTAAGACCAGGACACACCTGCTCTAAATAGATGAAAAGAAGACGACAGAGTATGCACAAAGCTAGTAGAAAGTAAACAATTGCTGTTTTCAATAGAAAAAAAATGAGTGTCTTCTTTGCTTGCCTTGAAGAGGCAACATGCTGAGCTCTAGTACTAGTTGTGCTTGACATAAATACTGGGCTCTATAAGATGCTGCCAGTTTGATTTGCAAAGTTAAAACTTTGATTTAACAAGCCTGACTGCAAGCTAACAAATTATGTCTCATTCAAAACTGGCAGACAACTCAGATTGGTGTCATAATAATATAAAAACTGTGCATCCACCAAATGCATTTGCCTACATTGTGCTGAATCTTGGCTACTTTTGAAAAATGTCAGTGTCTCAGCAGATTTTGTGTATTTTTTTTAGCCTAATAATCAGCAATGTTCTGCACTGGGTAATTGGGAGTTATTTTGTGATTTGCACTTCTACATTACCCTGAAACACAGTAGCGCCTACAATTGATCCTTTGCATCTAAAGTTTCTGGACGACTTGTTGTAATTGGTAAAACTATACATTCTGATTTCTATAAGAAAATCCAGAAGTATGCCAGGCCATCTGTGTGAAACCTTAACTCTACGGGCCAATGCTTTAGGCCACTGTAATGATCAAAATACACATTTCAATGTGTAAAAAATAAATAAATAAATACATAAGCTATATTTTTACTCACCCTGGAGGCCACTAGGGTGAGAGTTGCCCTGGTGGTCTCTTAAAAGTCCACACCTAAATCTTTGCACGTCAGCTTCCATGTTCGGGGATAAGCAGCTCTTCGCTTCCAGTCTATTGAAAATGGCAACTTCCACTAGGTGCTTTCAGGGCTTGCCCAATGTAACAATTAATGATGTACATTGTACATCAATCTGAAGATTCTACAAGTAAGCTGGAGAAAGGTTTTATACATTCACAGATATGAAGGTAAGTTTTACTTTCTTTAAACTTTGTTGCTAACATTAACTTTAGCTTATGCTAATAGACAGTATTATTCTAAATATTATATTTAGAAATATATGGCCGTGTTACTTAAGGTCTCCGTTTATTTTCTTTTATTACTTTTGGCTGTTTCTTGTGAAGAGCTCCAAGAAGATCATGCTCACAGCAGTTTGTACACAGGGTTTCCCCCAGAAAACATGCTAAGCCCGGTGGTCGAGGAGGTCCACCGTGTTTTTGTTACGGGAAAACATCTCTAGTGAAATGCCATCTAAACCCACAACTAGACTGAAAACAACTAATTTGCACTTCTGTTTAATCCAAATTAAGTCAGCAGCTCCATCAGGCCTCCAAAGGCTTTAGAGACCCCATAAATGCTAATATTTTAAAACAGACTACAGATACATAAATGTAACACTTGTTTATTGAAATTATCAATGCTGTTAAATTCGATTCAATTGTTAAGGCATACATAAATTAAAAGATTTTAAGTTGTTAAACATTGGATCCAAGATTTTAAGGAGCTGGCAAGTTTACTTTGTAAAACTTCAAAGAGCAATATCCATAGTTGGTTTGTTTTGTTACCATACCAACAATCTGATGCTGTGAGTTTAATATTTGAATTAAACAGAAATTAGTATTAGCCAGGCTGGCCAATTAAACTACTCCCTTTGCCTATATTTCACTAAATTTAACACAGAAGCAGTTAGAGTTGCTGATGTTTTTAACAGCAAGAGGGAACCCTAAATCAAAGTCTGTTCAAGGTCTCAAACAGACTTGGATTGGCCCTGCATGATGAGGAAATTCGTTGCATTGTGCAGAGATGCACAACAAACGAGAGATTTAATTCAATCCTGCTAACGTGGTTCAGCAGCTCTTTCGTTTTTGTGTCTGAGTTTTTAATTGTCACAGAAACTGTTTTGGTTGGTCCAGTTTCTGGACCAGTTTCTCAGATCTCCGTGCAGCTGCGCGCATTAACTCTTAAGTAGACAACGCATTTGAAATTATTTGATGCAAAGTGTAACTGGAAAAATAATACTAAAAATAATATAAAATCAGCGTGTTGCGTTACAGACTGGAGGGCGCGAAATCTCCTCACCGGGCTGAACCTGCATGATGAGGTTAGCGCTGGTTGTTATCCACAAAGGCTCTGGCTACCGGCAAACTTTACAGCGAAGACAGACAAAGAGCCACATACTGGGCAGCGTGTTGAGATATAAACGCCGCATATAATTGTTCGTTCACAAAGATAAATCATTCTCACCACTTCACAACCGGCACTTCTGTATACGCTACAAGTTATTCCTGCGGTCCACTTTGAGGTGCGCAACCGGAGCTAACGCGGCGGGATTTAAACTCTTACCTAGAGTTCTCCAAAGGATCATAATTCCTCACAGTAGGTTGATGTAAATATCCATACAGGTCAGCCTGTGTCCAGTTTGAGTGAAAGATGGCACGCGCGATTCCGCTGAGGTAAAGCAGCGGCAGCGCGCGAGGCAAAGCGCAGAGGCGTCAGCTGTGTCCACGCGCTGTCAGATTTAAATGCATAAACTATAAACCTATCATTTAGGAATAAATCTGCTCTGCTTGTGAAATGTTCAGAGCAACAGAGACGCTTGGAGGCCGGCTTTAAAAAAAAAGGTGATATATACTTTTTTGTTTCTAGGGGATTATAAGCCTCCAGGCTTATAATACACTGGGGGAAACCCTGATGTACAGGTAGATCAGTTACTTGGCAATCTGGCTCTATCTAGTTTGCTGACTCTTTCCCATAAACTTCAGGCTGAATACATAAGTGATTCCATGGAAAAAGGTACTACTTTCCCTTTAAAAACTTGAAAGCCCATTATATTTGGAAGACAACAATGTTCATTATATTGCTTTATTTACTTCTGAAATAGGACTTTCTTTTCTAGCTGTCATGGTAACTCAAAACAGAAGCAAGAAAGCCGCATTTCGTACAAGATGTGATGTCAGCGTCGTATGTGCAAAGAGCCCATTGAAATGCTATGGTCTGATCTTAAACAGTACATACATACTCAAAAACCCTCCAATGTGGCTGAATTGAAACAATTCTGAAAGAAAAGTGCTAGAAAGCTTCCATAGTGATGTGAAACACTGGCAAGTAATTCCCAGTTTGGTTTACTAATACTTTTTCAATTGAAGTTACTGGATAGATGCATCTCTGGATGCAGTCGGACTGTCTTTGTCTGAGTACATTCAAAATGATCATGTTTGAAAATCGTAAATGTAACAAAAGTCAAAAACCAAAGACATCTCTTGAGGGGAGGACTGTATCTTCACAGGGATATAGAACATATTTAAAATGTTAATACATCTTACATTACTATATATATTTTTTTCTTCAGAAATTGGGAATCAATCTAAATTTACAAGCTCAGTCACATGTACCAACATAGAAATACCAGAAAATGCTATCAAGGTATTGTGAAATATTTTCTTACTGAAACCTTTTTATAAAGGAAATTACCTGTGTGAAATATACTTGCAGCATCATCTTCTTCTTTCCCATTTAGCATAAAATAAATAGCCTGTTGTGTAAAATGTTCTTTATTTTAATAGAATTTCAATTTACCCATCCTTTTAAACATGTATTTAGAAGTTAATGAACACATTATCTTCAGAGCAGACCTAGACTGTGAAATAAATTGGACAACATAAAATTCTTATAAGAACTGGAACTCCATTTTACATAGAAATGTTGAGTATTGCTTAGCAGAAAATTGGTTCTTAAGGCAACAAATAAATAATGTCACTAACTTGTAAATATGTAGTGACGTTGTGCCTTCTGGATTCTAGGACGGCCATTAACCTTACTAAACAGTCAAATAGGTTGTAAAGTATTTTAGAGATTTTTGCTCAGAATATTTTCAAGGGCGAGGTTATGTTCTAAAATCAGTAACACTCTTTCAGTTAAGTACATCAAAAACATGTTTACTGTATATTTAATCTGCTCTTTGGATTGCAGTTTGCTCAAAACCCACAGCTATCAAAAGCATTACTATTATGCAATAGCGTAATGTACACAGAGGAATAAAATACAGAAAAAATATGTATATCACAACATTTAAATACATTTAATGACAATCTTCCTTTGCTGGCAGAGAGGAGCAGAAATGGGCTTTTCTATGCAGTGTGGTAACATGCACACTTTCAAATTTAACATTAGCCAAATTACCCCCTCTTCAAAAATGTCAATAAATGGTTCAAGGATTGAACAAAAAACAAACATCAGAAAGCCCAGTGTTAACAGACTATTTTGTCTGTAATTAACAAATAAAATAAAAGTTTTAATTTTATATTTAGCCACTAAAACCATGACTATTTTGTTGATTCATTATTTTGTTAACAATTATCTTAGAAATTATTGGGTCAGTTTCTGAAAAGTAAATGTATGTTTTGTTAAATATGATCAACTCAAAGGAAAGTTTTTGTGTCATACTTTTCTCTTTACTGAAAAAGAAAAAAATAATTAAATGGTGGGAGGGGTTGGAAGGAAAAAATTTTATCTCAGTATTTCAGGCAAGAAAACATCTGCTTGTGACAGGTTCATGTGCTTTTAACAATTACCAAAGGTAAAAAATAGTCAACAGAAAAATTTCCAACATAATTTTTGTTTTTCACAAAAGAAAGACTACTTAAAATAATTATCAACTGCTTATCTGTATTGGCCTGCTTGTCATATACCGTTACTGTGCTTTTTTCATATATAACCCTTATTTGGTTCCACACAGAAATCATGTAATCGAGTGCATGTTAGCATACTGTACAGTACATACATGTACAGAAATCTGAACAATTGTTCAACATTTATTTTTAAAGATTCAGTCCCTGAAGTAAAAAATGTCAAAGGTATACTGTCTAGATGCATTTGCTGCTGTGCTATCGCTCACAAACTGATTACATATTTTTGACAAAAACAGTATGCATCCTGGCTGCAGTTTGTAAGCTTACATGACCTCCTTTAAGAGTTCACATGATTTTCATGTTGAATTGTACAGGTGCCTCAGTTGGACTGGCCTCCTCTGTTTCCTCTTTTCTTGGCACATATTCAACTTCAATAGTTGACTTTGTGCTGTCTTTTCCTCTACTCCAGAGGAATAAAATTACAAGACAAAAGAGGACCACTCCAAGGAATGAGATAAATCCCATTGTGGTTGCGACAATAAGTGTCTTTACATCAAATGGAAATGGAACTGTTGTTCTGGTCACATTAGCACCTTCATCACTTGGCTGGTTAGAAATAAAAGCAAATGACTTATTTGGCTGATGTGGCCAATTCGGGGAGTAGCTGTGTACAAAAAGATGAGCAGCTTTGGTGTCATTGCCAGCAGCATTACTGGCAATGCACATGTAGGTGCCATTGTCCTGAATTTGGGCATAGCGTACCTCCAGTGTACCCTCGCTGGATACTGAGAGCCTTGAGCCTATAGTCTTTGTAGTAATGTACTCCTTCTTGGGGGATAGCCACATTATCACTGGAGCTGGATCACCCTCTGCCATGCACGTGAAGTGAACAGTAGTTCCTTCATCAACATGGCTTTCCACAACCTTATAATCCACAATCTTTGATTTCTGACAGATGAAGTAGTCTGGAGGCAGTACGTCTGGGAAATCTTTGAACTCTTTTCCTTGCACAATCTTAGGTGAATCACAAATGGGCTGTTGTTTGTTGAAGTTAAGCCTCCACCTCCTGCGGAAGACCCATAGCAGGCGGCAGTCGCAAGCCAAAGGGTTTTCATACAAAGCCAGGGTCTCCAGGTTTCCCACTGAGTGAAACACGGACTCCTCAAGGGTGCTCAAGCTATTTCTTGACACGTTAAGAATACGGAGGTGGTTGAGTCCACGGAATGAGTAAGGCTCAATGGCCACCAATTGTCCACCAGCCAAGTGAAATGCCTGGAGTTTTTGAAGACTGAAAAGTTGGTTACCTTCAACAGTATGAATTGGATTGAAAGATAGATTTAAAAACCGAAGATATCTGAGATGATTGATGGCTTCATAGGGGATGGCAGACAGATTGCAATTTGTGACAGACAATGATGTGAGGTTAAGTCCATACAAGCTTTGTGAAGCCATAGTATTCAAGGCAGGCATATGAGAAATCTCCAGTATTCTTAGTCGATATAGTCTTTTAAAGGAGAAGTCCCTTATATCAGTGACGTTCAGATAGTGTAATCGAAGGGATAGCAAGTTATGTACATGACTAAGGGCATCAGTGGGAACTGAGCCCAGTTTATACCCTTCAATGTTGAGGCTTTCAAGATTGCTCAGACCATGAAATGATCGAGGCGATATAAAGACTAGGTCATTGTCCCCAACTTCCAAAGCCCTCAGGTTGTACAGCTCTTGGAACATGTAGTCGAGCAAAATAACAATTTTATTCTCACTTATATCCAACTGTGTGAGATTGGTCAGGCCCGTGAACACTCCAAGCTGAATGAGCTTTAGCTCATTGTTGCGCAAGCCTAGCGTTCGAAGGTTCATTAGGTTACTGAAAGCCCCCGGCTCAATGGATGAAATAGTGTTTTCGTTCAGTTGCAGCTCCTCTAGCTGAGGGTAATTAATGAACTCCTCAGGCCCTAGAGTCTTCAGACGGTTTTTGCTGAGGTCTAGCAGTCTAGTTTCAGTGGGGATGCCCTCAGGAAGAGCTGCCAGCCTTCTTCGATGACAGACGACTGAACGCTCCTGGCCATTGCAGTCACATTTTGAAGGGCAGCCAGTGGTGGAGCCTGAAAGGACGGTGCCCAGCATCAGGATCAGGATGGGCTGCCAGCATGCCACCAAGTAGCTGTGCCCTCCTGCCTCTCCAGACACCATCCTACTGCTTACCTGTGGAGATAGAAAAATACAGAATATGCTTTGAACCTTCGGAAGAAAACATTCATTTCACTAAATAGATTTTTATGACTAGGGAGATGTGTATATTATTAGAGAAAATACATGACAAATACTGGACTCTGTTGCATTGGAGTTCTTTATAAAGTATTGTTCTGCAAGGTCTACATGGGCTTTATGCCATCATATTTTTCTATTGATGCAAACATTATCTTGAAATTTAGGAAAGATGTTCTATGGTAAAAAAAAGACACCATTCCGTAAGATTATATTTTATGATTTAGGAAGTTTCAGGTAGGTTAAGACTCTAAAATATACAAGATATTAATTACAACCCAAATTTATTTCTTGCACTGGACTACCTTTCCATAAGTGAAACAGATTTTTTTTTTTTTACATCAACATGACTTCAAATGTTCAATTGTTCTCCCTTCCCCTGGATTTAATTTAGTTAGGGTGAAGTTCCTCACAAGTAATAGTATCAGACAATCAATGAAAGGGCTTGGCCATACTGTGCAACTATCCTGCTACACTGCAGACTTCTGAGTATGCTGAAAACAATTACCATCAATCCCACTGACACGTTGTGTCTGCTTGTGGACAAGCAGACACAAGCAGCCCAATATTACATTGTACAGTTTCATATGATGAGATACAAAATTGTAAATATTCTGATGTTGCGTTATTAAAATATCACAGATTTGGTTACTGTTGTTTGCATCTATTAAACAACTTAGATGCAGTGTTATGTATCTAAACAACACTGCATTTAGAGCTTTTATACATAATGATAGCATAAAAGCTTAAAGTTTTGTTTTATAGAGTATAAAAAATTAGATATTTGAAAGGAGAAGCTGAAATATAGTAAATATATTTCAGCTTTTAGTCACATAGTGACTAAAGATACAAGTTTCAATTACAGACTTAAATTTGTAGTACAATAGTTCCAAGACCATTCACAGCCAAAAAGACCCCCGGTGCAACAGGAATGGTGTATTTTTCAGTGCATTTTCCTATAATTGGTGGAGGAAAATTAAGACTCTCGAAGACCACAGATTTCAGATGGAAACAAGGAAACTAATAAAGTGCAATGAATGTAACAATGGGGCCTGTACAGAACTGGAACTCATCATATAAATAGCTGTTAGAATAAGACTATGAGAATCAACAAGGAGATTTTTAAAACAAGAAAATCCTAACTTTTTTGCATTAAATTATTATTTTAGATTAACAGGTTGTAACATTGATGGCCAGAGTAAATCCTTGTTGAAGTAGGATAATTGAACAAGGGTTAATTTCTCATGTCTTTGTTGTTCTTGTATTTATCATTTTTTTATATTTTTCACTTGTTTCTCAAAAGCAGGACAAATACTGAGACGAGAAATGGCATTATCCCATGTAGGCGGAGAAGCTTTTTTTTTTTAATGCCAACCTGTGCTGAGGACTTAGTTTGGTTACTGAGTTTGGTTTTGTTTTTGTTCGGTAGATTTTAGTTGTTTTTTTTTCATTTGTTTTTATGTTGAACAAAGCAAGAATGCCAGCTTTAATAACAAAACAAATGCATAAAATTAGTAAATTCAAACTAAAACTGAAAATCTGCTGTATCTGGGATTCATGCTCACATAAATGTTCCTTTGCAGGACTCCTCACAGATGAATTCATATTACACCATGTGCATAGTTTCTCATCTATTTTTTGCTTCGCTCTTCCTTATAGCATTGGATCAAGTCATTGAGGTTCACAGTCATTCAAACCTGCACAGCTTTCTTAAGGTCCCCTCAGTATTTCAAATCCTAATAAGTCTGGACTTTCACTGTTCCACTCCAACATATTTTTGTTTTCCTTTTTTTAGCCTTTCTCTGTTTTAGATTTGCTGGTGTGTTTGGGATCCTTGTCCTGTTTCTTTTTGACCCATTTTCATCCATGCTTTAGCTCTTAGGCATATGGGTTTACAATTGATCCAGCAGAACTTTAGCATAATGTGATACATTCATATTTTGTGAATGACTGCATGGTTCAAGTGTTGTTAAAAACAGCCAAAATCGTCACCCCACCAAGCTTGACATCAACTTGTTTTCTCCAAATATGGTACTTTGTTGTAGGATCAACCACATCCAGCTTAATTTAGACGACATGATCAGTGAGATCTATGGAGTCTGAAATTGAACATTTTGGGTATTTTTCTCATTTCTCCCCCTAGTGTCAGTAGATAAGACAGTTTTCCCAGATGCTAAGACTTCTTTGATTTCCAGTTAAAAAGAATTAGACACCCACTTTGAAAGAGTTGATCACACTTGCTGATGACCTATAGCTGATACCATTTCTTTGACGGCACCTGGCTCCTACTTTCATTTGTGTCTTTTGTTTTTACACTTATTAGTATAAATTGACATAAACCCTGTTTCAATGATTTCTAACCACTTGGCACATTGGAACTCTCCAATTATTCACAATTTTATTTTTAAATTTAAGTTAATTTACATGTTTTTTAATCAAGAAGACTTTTTTGCTGCTCCTAGCAACAGTTTTCTGTGTGTTGAATATGCATACATTTTTTTGAATGTTTGAAATAGTATATATTAGAGAAAATATTTACCTCCGTCTACCTTGTCACTTATTTTTCCCTTCTCTGACTCACCCCATTCATTTTTAACTGCATTATTTTTGTGAACATTTGAGTGGACAGGCCTTTTCTACACTGGCCCTTTGTGAATATTGTGTTATGTCAGGGGACCTCACACCTTGTCCCTCCAAAGACCTGTCTCTGCCTACGTCTGTCTCTTGATGCCCCAACAGGCTGCACAGTTTCATGCAGGTGAAACTAAGAGTAAGATGTGCACTTCATGGGTCAATGAACGTCTCAAGCATTATACAGACAAATGAGCTTTATGCATCAGTGCATTTGTCCCTTTCAGCTGTTTTAGTTATTAAATACCTAGCTTTGTGGCATAATATTGGAAAAACGTATTAGAATATTTACATTGGGAATTAAGTGGCAGGTTTATTGGAGCTTTTACGCTGGAAGAAGGAAATGGTTTATGAATAATAACTGCAAACGAATCATGATGCTAATGGATTCTTTGTCATTTATCAACAGATTGTGTCTTTTCCTATTAATGTCTTTAGGGCCCTATGGTACAGTCTAAGCCTAGAGTCTATGTCTATAATCATAAATTTAATCATGTTGTCTTTTGATCTTTGGTGTGTACAGCATTGCTGCACACTGTTGCGATGGGTCCCCCTGCATGTTAAGGTTGAAAAATTATGCATCCTGATAATGGTACATAAAAGTATGCTATATTTTAAGACTTATGATCAGTACGTCAAATAAACTGAATCAATGCTACTCTTGAGTACAGTTTCTGGCTACTTTACTCTCCTCGAGTTCCCACACTGAATCACATAAAAGTATGTTGTAAGCAAAAAGGCATCAGACACAGAAATGCAATTTGTGTAAAGTTGAGACTTCTGGTTTGCCTATCACTTCAATAAGCTTTGTCATTCTGTTATTTTCTAGGCTACTGTGCCATTTGGAGGTCAACTGAACATGCAGTTCTAACATGCGTAGATTACCTACTGTAAGTATTGGTTTCAAAAGCTTTATGTTGGGGAAAACTGAAATTAGGAAGTGTGCGTTTCTTCTTTTCAAATTTGATATTATTGTTATTTTATCAGTAAAAGTATCGGAATCTTCATACAATGTTACATTTTTTGAAATTACAATTACACTTTTTCAAATTAATTAAATCAAAACAAACTGTGGTACTCAAGAACTGGGTACCGAAGTAGCATTTTTTACCAAATACTTCTTTACTTTTACTTGAGCATATTTTTTATTATAACTTCTTACTTCTACTTGAGTAAAAATACACTGAAGAGAGGAACTATTATGTAACTTTTTGGCTACTTTACCCATTTTTGCCAGCCCTAATTTATCATTCTCTCTCAGTCTGAGTTTAAGCTGCTTTGAAATGTGTGTAGAAAATGTACATTTATTTTTCTCTGCAACACCATCTATAACTAGTAAAGTTTAGGCATAGAAAAAGAACAGCTATGCTTACTCTCTGCCCCATCTCATCTTAAAGACAATTCATCTTTACTGTCACCTGACAATCTACAGCTCTGTATGAATACTAATGCTTCAGAATCTGCTGGAATTTGTACAAAAAGGTTAACACAATAAAGGCTCAGTGACTTGGCTTCTATTTGCAAGAATATTGTAATACTTACTTAATCTCCAAATTCTTATTAAAATTTCAAACTGTGGTTTTATCCAATGGAAGAAATTACAATTATAAAGTAATTAAAAAAATAGCATACACCTGACTAGTTGAGATTAAAGGTTTGAAAACAAAATAGGGGGGAAAGTTTAGTTAATTTGATACCCAATGCTGTTTTGTGAGCAGGACACATTCTATAAGGCTGCCAACAACACAACTACTGCAGATCAGTGCTTTGTAGAAGGGCAAAGAGCAGATTCCCATAACAACACAGTAAAGAATGCAACACTCTCAACGTTTTACTCCAAATACTGTTGAGCTGTATGAGACCTACCTAATTCTGTCTAATCCTCACATTTAGGCCCAAGACTGTGCTAAAATGGGAACTGCTCTCAATTACTAAAATATTAGATGCAGTATTTAGATTGCATTAGATTCTTATGAATATATGTAGATTAATATTTTTACAGCAGATGACTTTGAGCTTAGCATTTCAATTTCTAGTGAGTAAACTAAAACATGTTTTATAGTTTTAACAATCTAGTCAAACAATGGATTTTCACTCAAGGACGCCAGAAATGCATAACCATTTCAAATAAAATATTTGCATGTGTCACAGCATGAGGACCACAACGTTGACACCAAATTCTATTTGTTTTTATATTTCCAATTATAATATTTAATTTGGACCGGGGAGATATCGACTAGAAATTGAAATTTGTGAAAGAGTACTATTAATTTTAGGCTATTTTGACCACTGCCAATTTTTGAAAAAAGCATTGTAAACACAAAACAATACAGTTAGATTGAATAAAGCCACTAAAAGTTTAGGACATTAATAAATTAAATGGCAAAAAGAAGTACCATTTGCTGTTACCAAAGTCTTATTCTAAAATACTGAACACCTCTTGCAATGTGGCCAAGCATAGAGACAGATAAATTTTGTTGTCTAAATTATATATAATTTACTGTCCCTTTACTTGGGTATACTGTCTATACAGGTAATTATTAAAAAAAAAACCTTTTATAATCTGCTCTGTTTCGTTCTGACTAGAGAGTGTACAGTGTGTTGAAAATCTGTGAAACGGTCCTGAGCTGGGAATTGCTGCCTACAACTTTTAGTTGAAGAGTCAGTGAAAGCTGTCGGGATTGGACAAGGCATGCACACCAAATGCAAATTCACAGAATACCAGCAAGGCTGTTCAATCTTTTTTTAGAAATAAAACTTGTCAGAGTTGCACTTCATTTTTAAACTTGAAACCCTGGTATTTGCATGCTTCTGCATATTTTCTGGTTTAAAATGAACACAGTCAGTCAGATCCCTGATGGAACTCCAGATACAAGATCCTTCTTGTACCCTTGTACACTGCATGCCTCTGTAACATCCAGATCTGTTTTTTGGTTCAATAATGAATGGCAGTAATGCTCACAGCAAGCACATTCAATCCTAATTATTTATCTCACTAGACTTAATAAACCAGACAAACAATAAAAAGGGGTTTAATTTGTGTTTTTTCTGTGGTATAGAGCCAGTTTTACTTTACTTCTTCATAGAATTTAAAAATTTGTGCCTCAAAAGAAAAAACTCAGTCATAAGAATAGTAGTCAGAGAATCAGGAACCCAACATGCAAACATTCAACACAGAAATAAGGATTGCAGGAACCACCCCAGGTTAAGACAAAACAGACAAAACAATAGACACAAGTATGTGTCTATTGCATTCCTTGTTCATGTGGGTGATTTTTATATTATTATATTTCTATCATGTTAAATATCATATTAAAAATTAAGATTAATAAATATACAAAATCCATGCAAACATTTTACTTATACCTTCCAGTTTCGATAATTGTAAATTTTGTGGGGCTGACTTTAAAACCACTTAAGCACTCAAGAATGAGCCAGCCTGAGTCCTCCGTCCCACTACTATAGCCTCCAACTGTCTCATGTTTTGCGTAAAGCTGTTATTAAAATTAAATGAGGACACTGCAGAGCAGCAGGACTATGACCTTCTGAATACATTTGTAGAACGCAAATTTGAGTATCCTGTGACAGATCTGTCTTCGACTGTCACCTCTCCATCCAGCAGACATTTCATAAACACTCATAGTCTGGGAGGATTTATCACAATCATGCTCCATCATTTCCTTTCATTTTGCCCATTATGGAGCTGCACATGTATCCAAAACAGATCTTGTTACGGAAAATGTTTTAATAGCAACATCCCAGATGTTTTCTGGCTGGTTCACCCATTTCTTATTTCTGGGCCATCACAAATGAACTGTTATGTGCAGAAGTGCCCTGATTAAAGATGTAAATAAAATGGCCTATAATTAGAACTAAATATAAAAATGCAGCCACACTGACCAAATAGATTCTTCTCAGTGTTTCTATTTCATATTTTATTTTCCCCAAAGTGTTGCTGGTCATAAACTCCAGCAATTTATGCTGTGTCGATTCTCATACTGTTATATTTAGTTAACTTAGATCTGATTCCAAATTTATAGTGAGAATTTTTTATAGCAGTTGCATATGTCAGAATGAATGTTTATGTATTTGGCTTATCTGGGATAAAGTAACATCTTTATTAAATAAGTAGTGTATTAAATTGATTATGTATTCGACCAGATATTCCATTGTGAACACTGACTAGTAAAGTGAGTAGCATTGCTCATCTTATTACAACAGTATATTCTTCTCTGAAAGCCTGCATCTTTCCAAATCAATCTTGCCACCTCAACTCCCACATCATGAAAACACTTCTTATCCATCTTTTTCCTTCCAACACAGCTGAACAGAAAATGCTTAAAATTGCCATAAAAACCACAACCTACAGTCTGATCTGTTCAATAGGCCTTCAAACTCCCTGGACACCAATGGGATTGGATCTGATTCCATCTATTGGTTGCAACCCTGATCCACAAAGACTCCACCTCACAATTCACTCTCAATAATGTATTTCAGACTCTGTAGCATACCTTCAGATGCTCTTTGAATATGTCCTCTGCTTAGTTCTTCTTTTCTTTTGCAAATACCAAAGTGCTATGTGTATGTTGATATTAAGTGTATAATCAGTCTATACACACGTAGCACTCTTCCCTTGCAGAATGGAGGTCCTGGGCTCTTTCTGCATAGAAAATGGATGTTTTCCCCTCACGTGTCGGTTCCCTCCTGGTACTCTATTCTCTCTCAGTTCAAAAACCTGACTGTTTGTCTGACTTTGGTCTGTCTAAATTGCTCTTAGGTATGAGTGAATAACTGCATGTGTGTTTCTTTGTAGCTTTGTGATAGACTGGCTGTCTGTCTAGGATGAATGGATTATCTGATTATCTGACAGATCATCAATAAAACGTGAAGGCACATCCCTCTGGGCTGCATACCTACCAGTCATGTCAGAAACAGTTAGCCATGTAAAAAACTAAAACTATAATATTTCCAGTCTCTTGTGTTTTTTTGTATCCATAATAACTAATGCTGTGTTAATAATTTGAGTGCATACAAATCAAGGCAATCAATTAAAACTCTGTTACAAGAATTGAAGGGTGTCAACATACAGTATTAGCACCTGCATTGATTTTTACAATTCTCTAAGACTAAAGCCATTCGTTACAACTACTTTGAACACACATCTGATGCAGCCTTTTAATGGATTCCATCTTGGAAATGGGTTATAAATAAATGTCAACATAATACAGCCTAAAATTAAACAACATAAAGTTGACAAGTGGTTATTACGAATGGCAATAGACTAAAAATGCTTATAGTTTCAATTTAAGCTTGCATTCAAGTTTGTTCTGAAATCTCCTTCAATAGTTATTCTAATTTTTAATGTAATTGGATAAATTGATCTCAAATTTTGGTTAAAGTATTATCTTGCCAGGCAAAAATTATTTTCTGCCTGTTACTTACAATTTACTTACATGCATCATGCATCAATATTTATGTTAAGAGCATTTTATTTTCTGTAAGCTTTCAGAGCAGTAGATTGAAAGTAATGGAACTTATATTTCTCTTAAGTAATAATCTGTGCAATGCAAGTTAACTATATACATTAGCAAGGCTTCTGACAAAACTGAAACTGAGTTTTGGTTTTCTTTTGCTTGAAGTATCTACCCAAAATTTATTGTAAAAGTTGATTACATTGTCAAATTAAGTTTCTTCATTTGCTTAGCTTCAGATTACAATACATATTATCAAAATAGTCAAGTTGTTGGTCAGTTGTCCAGAATCCAAATTTGTCCAAATACAGCTAAAGTTGATTCAAATTATTTCGATCAAATCTAATCACATAATCCTAATCAGAACCAATTTAGAAAAAATTAATTCAAATTGTAGAGTTTCATACAAAGTCACATGACATTTTAAATCACAAATAAAATAAATAAATAATCACAAATTAAGCACGTTTAATTTTGTTTTTTTCATATTTATAAAATGCCATATTACTGAAGTTAACATAATTTCTGGACACTTTTGTGTTTCTGGACATATTTTGTTGACACGCAAGTCAACAAAATATTTAGAGTCCCAATTAATCCAAATTCAGTTCAAATAATTTTAAACTATTTCAATGCTGTCTAGTCTTTTAAGTTAAGTTAAAAGGTAAAAGTTAAATAAGTATAAGGAATAGAGATCAAATTCTCCATTTGACTCATATTTAATAATTTGATAGCACCACAACAGTGTGACCTTATTCTGTTTTTTTTCCACCATTATATCCATACTTTTTTTTTCTTTTTTTTTTAAACGACATGCTGCAGTGTTGATTTGTGCTGGTCCTTTAACCAATTCTGATATCTATTATAGTGTATAATATATACATAGAGAACTGATTGAACTTTTCAAGGCAAATATTGCCAGAGTCAAGTGATGTGTAAAAACAATTCAATGCAAATGAAGCTAGAAAAAATTGGTGCTTTAAAAAGGTCACAGGAAAAAAAATAAAATAATACAGAATTATGCTTACTGGAGAAACCCCCTAATACATCTATACAGAAATGTCAATTATGTACGCTACTTTTGTTATGTGAACAGCAGTTTGTCGAATGATATTTTTAAGGCTCAATTGGTTTATTAATAATTGCCATTTTGAATAGTGGCAAGTACAAATTTTCAGCATTAAAGTTAAGACAACTTCTTAGTACTTTCAAGATTACATGGGTTGGCTTAAAGGCTTGCAATCATTCAGTTTAAAACAAAATCAGCCTACACCATGTTGCCTATTTACAAAAAAAGAAAAGAAAAACTAGTTGATTTATTTATCACTGAGCTATCATAGTGAAGGCCATTAATATTTTTATTTCATAATTTGTTTTCCAATATCTGCTAGGCTTTTCAAACAACATGTAGATTGATTTAAAGATTGTTTTAGATTCAAAAGAAGTCAATAACTTTACTTTAAAAAAATAACGCATATTTGCTCCAAGATGTTTGTAATTCATAAACAATGTAATTCATAAACTTGTCGTCTTTAAATTCTGGTTGTATTTCTTGGTAGTTTTCTGCGTGGCTCCTTTTTACAGTAAATCTGACTAATCACCCTTTTCAAGTTACTGGGGTGTATTTCTGTCCTATTAGAACCAAAATGTTCCAATGATGATATCTGTTTTTTGTCACTAAACTAATTTTGATTGTCTAACATGAACTTCAGAAATAGTTGCTGGAATGTTTATGGTAAATGTTCTATACAATACATGTCCCATTAAACTGTGACAAAGAAGCATTTTCTAAAGACAATATAAAAACCTTTAAATATAACTCAACACATTTCCATGACCTGTTCAAGTTGTAACATCAGCTAATACTAGCTAGCATAGTGGTTCATACAGATCATCGGAAGTTCAGCTGATCAAAATGATCACAACTGCATATGCAGAACTGATACCCAGCCAAAGTCTACCCAACTGAACAGTTGAACATTCATGTTTTGTGTAGATAAGAGGGAGACTTGCCCACATTTGAAGCACACTTGACTCCAAATTACATCAATATTTTGTTTTAGTGGGTATTTTTATTGTTTGTAATAGTATTTTTTAATCTCTTTCTCTTTTTTACTGTTTATTCAGTGTTACATGACTGTGTTTCTGTTTTTAATTATGTAAAGCACTTTGAAATGCCTCGCTGCTGAAATGTGCTATACAAGTAAAATTTGATTGATTGAATACACTCAATGCATGTTTTTTGTTCTGTTTTATTACTCCCTTCAATAAAACTGAAGCAGCAATCTGTTTTGAGTAAAAATAACAAGACATAAAAGAATAATGAATAAATTCAACAAAACAATGATGACTTAAATACATTATCTTTATTTGTACTCTGCTTTATTCTCGTGAAATGGAGTGGACAGATTTTATTGTTCTTGTTGTATTTGTTTAGCTTCTGAGCTAGTATGTATGGTTTACCTTTTTGCTGTTTGTCCCTGCTGCTATTAATCAAGTGTATTTGACTAGCAAAGCTGACAAGCAAAGGTGGCCCCAAATTAACAGCTGATGTTTCCAGGACTCCAGAGATCCTTCTAGCTGCTGCAGTTTCTGTTTGCTCTGCTGTCTTTGAAAATACCAGCTCAAACATTTATACAGATTTTGCACTTTTTTTTGTTGAGCCAGACAAAATTAAGCAGACCAAATTAATCTGGAAATTGCCCAAACCCCAGCCCTCCAGCAGCTAATGTCTAAGGTGAATGACCATAAAATGAAATTTCACAGTGCAGGAGAAGATGATTCTGTCAAAATGATTGCTTGATCTTTATCTGACAAGTTATATTAAATGGTAATATGGTACACATTTTTAAAGTCTTCATTTCAAATATTTTATGGAAAAGAGCAAAAGATTTTTCTCTCACATAAGCCCTGCAATTGTACATAGTAGAATACAAAGACCTACAAGTCAGAAACGGATTTGATTTTGACAAACAAGCAAAGAATGATTCAAGAGTTCCAAGAAACCGTTTACCCAGCAACAGTGACGGCTTCAATAACTCAGTCATTTGGAAATTCAAAGTCATAAACATGGATTCCAACTTCACAGAATGTTGCTTGATTAATCTGAATCTGTGGATGTTCTGACACAATGATGTGCATGAATAATAATTCAGGAAAGAGAATCCAGTCAGCCATCATAACCTGACACGTGGGTCCCAATTAAATGCTTCTGCATAGTTCATAAAATCTGGATTCAAACAACAGTCCCTTTTCCCTCGGAGACTGTTGGGGGTCTTTTTCTTGCAGTGGATGTTGCTGCACTGCTAAAAAAGAGAGAGAAACAGTCCCTTTATTGCCGTTTGCCTGCTGGAGTGCATCAGCCATGATTATAAAGAAGCAATAAAAAATGGAGCTATGAGATATTGTTCATTTGGCCTCCATAAATAATCAAAGTCACCCTACCACCACAACCCATCCCCCCATGCCCACCCTCGCCATCAACACTACTGCCATCCATCTGTCTAACCTGTGGCAAATCAAACACCTGCAACAGCATCTCTTTTTGCCACAGGAAATGGCCAGCATCAAGCGCTTTGAGAATGTGTGTCAGTCCTGATGAGTTTATTACCATTTTTTAAAAAAACAAAAACATGAATGTTAATGAGCAGATTAGGAAGTAACAGCAGCAAACCACCCTGGCAAAAAAAAAAAAAAAAAAAAAATAGAAACACTGGGGGTGGGAGGCATAAAAATGACACTTTTGCTCTCTCATTTGCACCTTTATGTGTGGCATAAAAAGGAGGCACCAAGACCATTTTGTACAGATGCAAAGACACAACTACAGAGCACATGCATTTGTGTAAACACAACAAAAAGTATCTATCCAATGTAATGTATATTTTAATGACATGCACATATCATTTATATATTGTCCCTTCACAATTTTAAGATTTTAGGGCAGAGGAGCTAGATAAAACCCCTCTGGATGACAAAGCACAAATAAGACCAAGAGCTTTCATCTGAGCATAAGTCTCCTTTACATCCCCTCCATTTGCTTAGGGTACTCAGTTTTTTTTTTTCTTCTTCACAATAATTTTCCTCTTGCCGATCCCATGGCCCCACCACTGCACCATAATAAATCTGATCCAGTGACTCAGTGCTCAAAGCCCACCATAGAGACAGAGTACTTACCAGGACTGTCATGCAGAGAATTCTAATTCAGGCAGCTCCATGTTGCCAAGGAAATTCAAAATGCCTCCAAAAGCATGGAGTCGGGGCTGCAAGGATTCAGGACGGGCTAGATTAAGACGGGTAAGGACGGCATACGCAGAGATGAGAATCCCTCGTCTAAGGGGCATTTGAGAAATGCCTTCGTCCTCTCCAGATGTGCTAAATCCGGCAGCACTGATAGGCTGACATGTAAACACACAGGCGGCTCTGCTGGCTCACACACGCTCACATACATGCTGCACCTAGCAGAGAAAAGAGAGGAAGAAGGAGGGGCAACTGATGAGAAGTGAAGGGAGGAGCTGCAGTGCACTGGGAAAATGAGAGGACTGGGAGAATAGGAGGCATAGACCACAGGGAGCTGAAAAGAGATGAAGAGAAGCATTCTCTGATTGCAACAATGATATTTTTTCACTGTATGTTTCCTTTTAAGGTCTGCTTTGGTGCTTTACTTTGTTTCTGGCTGCTGCAGGAGAAGGTGTAGTGTTTAGAGTTGGGAAGAAGAATTCTAGTAGTAGAGAAGAATTCTCTACTAGTTTAGATTATTCACAAATGTGTTTATGTGTTTGTTTGGTCCCCTCCTTCCTTTTTTAGTGTTTATTAATATGCAAATAATTGCAAGTTTATTCCAAAAGTCCACTCATCAATAAAACATGAAATATACTAATCAAGTCATAACAGAGACCAGAAAAAATATATGTATTAATATGTTTGGAATAAATAAGCAACATTTTCTGATGTATATAATCTTGGCTGCAAATGATAATCAAGACAGCTGTGGAAGGGAATGAATTGATTTTCTGTTTTTTTGAGATTTGTTGCCAGAGGATTATTGACACACAGCGCAAGGCGAAGTAATAATCACATGAACTCAGCTTTGCTGCAAGGATTGAAGTTTGGGGATGAGGAGCTGAGGCTTAACACTGGTAATGGGTATGAGGGGCTGGCACATCCTCATATTGGCAGTGCCAAGGAGGCCCCACAGTCAGGAAGTGTTTACAGGAGATTAGAAGGTGATGATTTAGTGGAGTGGAGGTGGACCTGAAGGGCTCCTGGCCGCAAAATGATAGGTGACAGAAAGACTCCAGAGTAACAAACCATCTGCCATGCAAGGTTATTCCTGAGTCAGGTAGTGCAGCAGTTGTCTTCCAGTTGAAAGGTTGGTTGGTTGCTTAAATAGATCTCAAGTGTCCATGTGTAAAACATTGAAATCCCACAGTGTTCATAATATGGTCAATAGTGGATAATTTCTGTGTGTGTTAGAGCTATTCAAGGTTTGAGGGAATGAATGGATGAAGTTAATTTTAAAGGCTTGAAATTGCTTTAAAATACGAACCAAAGAAAAACACCGTTTTACCTGAATATTCTGCTGTTGATGTTAATGTGATGTATTCTCAATAAGTTTTTTAAGAGGTGATAGGATGTTCTCTGAAGGGTAAAGTCGATCTGTCTTTTAGACAAACGGCATATGAAGCAAGGGACAGCCAATGGTGCCACATCTATGCTGAACAATAAAACATACTGGAAGGATGAGAATTATTAAGACGGGTGGGGAAGGCGACGCACTCCGCACCAGTACAGCATAAAATAAATTTATGGTTCATTTTACCAACTACAAGCTAATCTAAAAGCAATGAGTTATCCCCCATGTAAGAAATAAAACTAGATGAAAGGTGGTTGTGAAGGAATTCAAACGATGTTTGAGGGGAAAAGACCCAAACCAGACATAGAGACTACACCGTCTATGGCCACTTAAAAAACGATTGAACAGCTGATTCATGTCACTGCTCTTACATTCAACACTGCTATGAATTTTCATCTTCGACGACAACCATGTGACTTTAAACCTATATTAAGTAACTGGATATGCTCCCCGAGACATTTAAAAAGTGTGAGAGCTCCTTTTTTTTTAATTAAGATCCAAGTTTTCTATCTCTCCCTTCCTCTTTCTGTCCTTCTCTCTATCTCTATTCCTCATAATTAATGTCTGCATATAATTTGCATCCTGACAAGATACACTAATTCTTTGAATGGTGAAGATCTCGCACCATAATATGATTAACTTTCTCCAGCTAAAGTCGTTTTCATTTAAACTAGAATAATTTTGATAGCATTTCACTGCTCACATCAGGGCCTAAGGGAAAAAATGGTTGGGTTCTTTAATGAATAGCTGACGTTTTTGCAAGGGGTTTAGTAGTAGGCTCCACTGATCCTACTCAGTCAATCTGGTCTGATTGGCCACACTTAGCCTGGTATAAACCAACCCATTGTTCTTCATACAGAGGGCTTGGCCTCTCGACTATTGAGAAACAATCACTTCCTGGAGGTTTGAAATTTTACCCAATTGCTAATGTTTTCTCAGGACATATGTAATTTACTAGCCAATGCTAAAAAGATGCCTGCGTTGTAAACAGCCGTCTTCCACTGCGAAGAAAGAAGTGTTGAATAAGTGTCCGACTGAGGCAGCTGTTAATGTTAATTCAATATTTAGAAGGGAGGCCAACAGACTGAATGGCTTCGTTCACTTCCTCCTCTGCCATTGCTAAAACTACAGACGGCAGTGGAAATCAATGTTATAGTTCACATCTCCTTCAGTTTGGCAATTGGCCCAATCAAAAATCAACTGGGGACAATCCATACTGTGCTGGATGCAATATTTTTTTTCAGAGCAGAATTGCACAGGAAGACAATGGGCACGCTAGGCCATGCAGGTTCCATAGAGTAATATGCAGAACAATTTTTACACATCAGTTTAAGAAAGCAGTGGGGATTTTTAAATAAGTGGCAATATTGATGATTGATTGAGTTGTACTTTCAACCAGTGACTACTAGAGGTAGCCAACATTCCCCATTGCGACAATGCAAAAATGAGTGGATATAGACAAAAAATGAACAGATGAATGTTTCTTTTGTAAAAGGCTCTTCAAAAAATAACTTGGACACTAAGAGATTTTAAAAAAAATTGTTCACGCTTTAGTTTTCATGTTTCACCCAAAAAAATTTTCTATCGTTTTCATTGTGATTATCAGTGGCACCCCATTTTTAGAGGTGCCTCCACAGTATGCTGCCAAATTCTTACAAGCAGTCCCACAATTTTAAAATATTGGTGAAAGATTGTATGTGTTGCAGGTGGCTGCCTGCTGATGCCAGCTTCACATGTTTATTACATGAATAACAGACTGCTTGCAGCTGCTCCTTCTGATAAAAGAACTCTGTTAAATAGGGTTTTTTGATAAGTACACACAAAAACTGAACTGAAAGACTAAGGCTTAAATTGTTTGTTTTTATGCTTATTTATTCATTTGCAATAATTTACATATGCATTCTTTTTTCTCAACCCATTCCTTTCACCTACTGTCTTTTCTTTTTTTTTATCATTGCACTATGATGTAAATTACATGCCATAATTTTTCTATTTGCAGAGATGAACGCTTGTCAGTTTGATGGTTACATCATCTCTCTGTTACATTATGTTCTGAGAACACAACCAGAGAAAAAGCCCTTAACTGTGTGTAGTCATCCGGGGAGCGCGCCATCGCCCATTACCCCCAGTAAGCCCCCCAAACTCTGGTCTGAAAGCACTGCAGACTTTTAGTGTCAAATCCAGGAAAGCTGCTGTCACTCCTGTCAATTCACAAGGCAGCTACCTACTCTCAAGGTAAACAAATTATCCCCGAATATAAACACTGTGCACTATACATTTAGTGGAAGACTCAAACTCAGTCATTGCCACAAAGGCTTAAAAATGTCATGGAGTTATGAGATGCTTTTTATAATAACAGTCACCTGCAGAATATTTGAAGTTTTATTTTTCCTAATGCTGCCCTAACACATGCATATTAAAGCAATCATTGCTAATGTCGCAGCGTGGGATAATTTCACCCCATTTCACCTGAAAATCGTGTTGAGGAATATCTTTAATTTTGAATACCTAATGGATAACAAAAAATACATATAATATGAAACTTGCTTTAAAACATTTGTGCTGTTAAAGTCACATTTGGAATGGTGAATCTCGCTCTAAGACTTCAGCAGTCAATTTTAAGCTATTTTTGGTCAACCAGTTATCTTTGTTCATCAAAAATAAGAAACATTGATAATCTGTTTTGCCCAATAAAGGAGATTGAAATGCTTTCTTGCTCAGTCCCTTTGATCAAATCTATTTTTAAACTCTAAGATGTCAATAAATACACTAAATAATCAATCCCCTCTTACCTTGCATTTTTCAACCACATGTCCATGTTGTTTATAACAAAGACAATGTCTTTTCTACTAAATTTTATGCGAAGGGAACATCTGGAACAGTTTCCCAAAATAAACTCTGCGGGATCACTTTAAGCTTGTCTATTGAGAAAAGGTCCATATCCAGATTAGTAAATCATTTCAGCCCAATTTGAGTGGTCAGCTAAACAGGGACTTCTGCTGCTTACAGCTAGCAATACATTGTTAGGTTTTGACATACTTAGAGCTGTCTTTAAGGGGTGTAAACCATTTCTAGTCACTAAATCGCATTACAATTTAATCATAAAAACAATATTCTCAAAAATCAAGTTTTATTTTTATTTTCTTCTGTTGGTAAATTATAAACAAAACAAATTATTATGCAAGAGGTATATTTTGAAAAAATATATAAATAAAATACACCCACACATATGCAGCATGAGTTCTGCTTGTCTAATATTGACTGGAGGAACAGAGACTGAAAACATCAAAGAATTCTTCTGAAGCTTTAATGAAAGCAAGTTGGAGTTTGTCATATTCAGCTTCCATATTTCCATCAGTATGACCACTGTAAGCTCTTAGCCACTTACCAACTAAAAGCAAACAACAAAAAATATCTTTGCAGTAGTTTAGCCACACTTACTTTGCTTTTTAATGCTTTCAACTGAGACATAAGCTTGCTCACCAGATGGTTAGATACACACACACACACACACACACACACACACACACACACACACACACACACACACACACACACACACACACACACAAAAAAAAACTCTTAGAAGATTCAAATGGAAAATGCTAATTGAAGGAGGCAAGATCGAATTGACTCAGTGATTTAATAGAAGTTTGGTCTAATGCTCTAAAAACATTCTTATTCAAAAAGAGTAACTGTAGGATTTTTTTTGTTTTGTTTTGTTTTGTTGCAAAAAAGTTGTGCACTTCAAATCTAGAACAACCCAGATGACTTTACATACATATTCATATCCATTGCTCTTCTCCACAGCATTAGTAAATAACAGATTGTTTGTTCACAAATGCTCTATAACAAACTTCTGACGCCTTCACTACTAAAATGGAGTATTTACAATGAGATTAAATGACACTCAGATGGACCCCATTTATTTATTTATTATTAGATTATGATTGGTCTCATATACTGCTTATGGCTGCATTAATAAAAAGCTGACAAAATGAAGATTTTATTACTAAAAGCTAAGAACAAAGTCAAAATTGTAACCAGAGCATAAAACATGTAAAATATGATGATGCTTATCCACTCAACTCTAAGTAAAATCCATTATTTCCTCATGTTTGTATAAGTATATGCAGATTAATTCAATCCAGTAGTTAAATGGCACCAATTTGCAACAAACACTATCTCAAGACTCTTACCAGGATCAATTGATCAAATTTTTACAGAAATAGATTATCAAATCCATTCAATTATAGTTTGATGCTAATTTAACTATATACATTCTGATACGATTCCAGTTATAATGCAGTACAGTCAAATATTACCTCTTATTCTAACTAGTAAAAATATGTCTATTTATGGAAGCCAGGCTTGTTGGAGCATCACTTTCGTCAAGACACTATCGTGTGCAAAAATCTGCTTTCCCGAGAAATCACGTGGTGACAGAAGAAATGTCTGAGTACCTTTTTAACAGGAAGAAACCTCCAGCAAAACACGTCTCAGTATGTGTGCCCATCTGCTGTGACCAAATGTAGTTTCAGATGACAGAGCACAACCACAAAAACACAGAATCTTTTTTTTTATTGCATTTAGAGATTAAGTCATCTAGTTAATAGATGTGGTAGCTTCATCCAGGAGAGAAAAACAGCTAAGCAGATAACCCCTGAACCAATTGTACTAACTAGATTAAAAAGAGTGCGCATGTAGTTAGGTGGATCAGCAATATGTACTGCAAAATGGAGAAAGAGAAGTTCAAATGTATCATCTATAGGTGGAGAAAGTTCTTGGCTGCAATAGTTCAGTGTATTACCCTCCTCCAGGAAGGTGTGTAATGTTTGTTAGAATTGATTTTACCTGTGTTTTTTATTTGAAAAACTTTACATATATTGGATTAAATTGATCCAATATATGTAAAGTTATTGGAGGTAAAGTTATTGATGTAAAGTTATTGTGGTGTTGACAAGTTCAACACCACAATACACAGAATATGTACTCAAATGTAAAAATGACAGAAATTATTCCTTTTTTTTACTCTTTACAGTGATAATGACTGTAATTCCAAAAGTTGAGAACTAAGGAGATCAACAAAAAAATCAAATTAGCAAACCTTCACAAGACTTTGCCAGCATTTGGGTGGCAAATGTAGTAATGATGCTTCATTATTCAGATTTTGGCAGATGGTGACTAAGACCGCGTGAAGAATGGCAATGATGCAGCCGGATAATAGAACGACAGATGATTGGCAATAAGATGCTTGAAATACAGAGGCTGATGTTTTTTCAGGGTTTAATTAACTAAATCTGAAGGCAGAAATAAAATAATGATAATCAAAGCGCAAGATGTCCTATCAAAAGGTGAAACAATGTTTTCATTTTCACAATGTGGATTAAATAAAATTGTGTAAAGATTTTCATTTAACTTCTGCATCCTGCTGCTTTAACATCTTCTCTATTATCCAGGTTTTCTGCTTGTATGGACAGGCAGAAGTTAAACCAGCATTATATTGACCAGTAATTGTACTTGCTCTCCCAAACTGATGTTTTATGTACTATGACAGCTTTGACAATTGAAAGAAACCTTTCCTCAACAATCACATATGATGAAGGATTACAATAACATCTCTTAAATTATGACTATTACTCAGCAAATGTTAAAAGCATTACTGCTTTTTTATGAAATGACCCATTAGTATGCTGGTGATAAACTGATAATAAACTAGGACCTTTACTGGTAATCAAAACGTTTTTAATTACATCAGCAATACGTATTATTATTATTATATTTTTATTATTATTATTATTATTATTATTATTAGTATTATTATTAGTATTGTTCTCTGTTAAAAATACTAACGTGAAAAAGAGAGTGTGAATAATTTTTAATCATTTATTTTTAAACTGATTATTTTAGGTCTACTAAATATTAATTGTTGTGAAAATAGGTGTGATCTATACATGTAAAAGATTTAGTATTAATCTTTCATTATGTAACTATGATCAATAAGTTATTTTTATTTAAACAACTAATAGTCTATTTTCTGCTCAAAATTAATAAAATACTGCCATCCTGTGGCCCAGAAATGCCATGACAATTTCAGTATGTAATTTTTTCTTATAGGAACATAATTTGTACATTGTCATTTTTGTGGACAAAGACTTGTATTTGCACATGACCCAAAGTAACATAAGAACATGTGCAAATAATGTATTTTGTTTTTGTCTGAAACTCATTTTAGTTTGTATTTTAAACTTGTCCAAAAGGGTCAGTGCAAGACATTTACAGAAAAAGATGTGGGTCAAGAACAATTATTGCCAAACCAGCTGCACATGCAAGGATACTTCAATGGTGATATAATTGCATGCAGCTGTTGCACAATGAATAATCCTTAGAACAGCAGGAACACGACTAATTTCTCTGGCATGATGCTGACTGTGCTGTGATCATGTCACCGGAACAGGCAATGTATGCTCTAGTCGAGCATGATGCATCTGCTGAAGACTTCTTTTTTTTTCATTTTCTGCTGCAGTGAAGCAACAAGAAAAACAAGGAGAACACGTGTTTCTAAAATTGCAGAAACAGCCAGTGTGCATTCATTGTCTTGGGAACATAATTGCATATGCTTTAAAGCATGTCCACCTACCATGCTTGGCAGTCATGCGCCATTTCCTGAGACCTTGCTTTTTTTAAGGAAAAAGATCCTTCTGGATTGTCTGGTTTTAGCCATTGAGGTTTTAACTCAAAACCTGTGCAAACGCATAAAATTGCTCTATTGCACAGTGGTCAGAAAATTCCTGTAGAAACTGACATGTTTCTTTTCTATTAAATAAAATATTTTGAGATTTAGAAAGCCAAGCTTCTCATAGTTTCACAACCTAAAGGGCAAAACTAAGCTCTTTAGTTATATGCATTTAGTAAGATTCTAAAGGCTAACAATATCTCCTGGTACTCAGCATTAAATTAATAAATACTATGCCCAACTAACCAGCCTTGCACTCTATGCAAAAGAAACAGGTGGAAGAATTTAAGGTACAGTAGTTTTACTGGGCTCAACTCTTAAAGCTATACATTTAAAGTCACACACAATGTGACTAAACGTCATCAGCAATGTTATAACATTAATCAGCTATACAGAACCTGATGTGTAATTGTCGATGTGTTATTGCAAGTCTAGGCCGAGTGTCTCTTCGATTTTTAGGTAGATTTAGATTGCCTTCATACAGATGCATTCACTGGCCTTTTTATGAGTTATGCCTGTTTGATTGCAAAACAGGATTTCATTGTCTTTAGGCATAAAGTCATATTAAAGATTAAGTTCAAACAGGGCATCACAATGGCCTGTTTGTGATGCTCTGTTTAAGTTGACTTTAAATGTTGCTTGGTTATTGGCATCAGGTGTACTCAGTTCACATCTGATACCAATTTAGTTCAGTTTAGTTTATATTACACAGATTCACAGCAAATGTTGCATCACTTCAAGACAAACAGATGTAGCATTTTTACAGAATTATATTCAAGTCAGTCAAGTCATACAGTCAGATTCCATATGATTCCAATATCTTCATGCTTAGAGTGGCGTAAATCCAAAGTTTGGATTTGTGTTTCTCAGAGTTGCTATTTTTTAAATTACATTGTGCTTTATTTATTCAGAATGACATTAGAAAAAAAATCCCGGTTCTGATTCTATTAGTGGAGTAGTTTTAACCAATATTTATAGTAGTTGCAGCTAAAAATTAAATATTCCCTGTTTTACCTTTAAAAATATGTCATTCCTTGAGTCATATAAATTTGTTGTGAAAAAAGTATATTTTATTCCCTAGATTAATCCGGCTCACCAACAACAACTTTAAAATATGACGCATTAATTGTACCTCACAGATACTAAGTCAACACTGTCGTGATCCGTGGTTTTGTGTATTTATTTTTGAGTTTTCTGTGTAGTCCTGTTCCCTGTCAGTCCCATCTCTGCGTCTTCCCCGTTGATTGTCTCCCAGCTGTGTCTTGTTCTCTTGATTACCTCGTGTGTATTTTAGTCTCCCCTGTTGTGTCTGTTCCTCGTCGGGTCCTCGTCTAACCTACGTCAAAGTATCGTTATCATATGTCAGTTTGTCTGCGCCAGTAGAACTGTAAAGTCCTGGTTAGCCCCAGCTCGGGTTTCAGTATTATGATCAGTTGCTACCAGTATTAGCTGTATGCTACTTTCTGCTGTGCTGCCTGTTCGGACTGAAGAGCATCTTTTTCTTCATTAAATCATCATTTTCCATAACCTGGCTCTCTGCGTCACTCCTCACCACCTCAAACCCTCCACTTCATGACAAACACACTTCCTCTCATGCTTTGTTTGCTATTAGCTACAAATCCTCATATCCAATGCCATGGTTCAGTTATTTATTTATTTTTTTAGAAAATTGGTTGTTAATGCTTTACTGGTACTTTTTCCAGTTTTGTATGGTAGTTCCCTAATTAGTTTTTTTTTTTTTTTTTCCCCTAGCCTGGAGTTGAAAATGTGTGCTTGCTTGTAAATGCACAATTAGATCATTAACCAAAGATGCTGTAATTGAAAAAAAAAATAAAAATAGAAAACCTAATTTATTTTAATGTGTATCAGCCAAACATTTTAACATCAACTTCTGAAATGCTTTTGTTGGTAGGCCAAAATTAGTCATGCTGACAACATCTTTGATCTTTTTAATCTTTGCTTTTAATGAATTGTATTTTAACTTAAGATAGTTTCATTTCCCCTGTTAAACATGTGGTTTCTCTCACCAATGAATAGAAATCTCAGTACCAGAATCTTCCAAATGACTTTACAAAAAGCATACATTTTATTGCATTAAAATATAAAACGAGACAGATTTTTTCAGCTGCCTTATACTTTAAATGCATTGGAATAAATGAGTTAAGCCTTTGTGAAACCTTCATTTCATCTTACACAGTCAGCCAGCCCATTTAAAATGTTGGCCCATTCACCAGTATTTTATTAGATGCGCTCAGAGTAATCAGTGACATAACAATTCTCATTAGTCTCCTTGACAGTGTGATCATAGCTTGAAAGGACATCATTAGAGCTCTGTCCTGTGGTGATGATTAGGGTATGCCAACAAATAATAAGTGGATATAAAAAATGCTTTGGGATATCATAGAAAGGGCAGAAATTACAGAAACTGACAAAGTGTGAAACTATAGGATTAGTATTGGGTTTCGTCTTTTAGCTAAAATTAAAATTTGTACTTGCTGAAATACTATTAAATCATGTTAACATTAATTATAATCTAAAATAAAATACTTAGCAATACAAATAATACTCTTGGTGGAGACTTTTTTTTTGTAAATTACACGCTGAACAATTTACTTTATAACAATAAAGTCTGTGGTAGAAAAGTGAGTTCCCATCTGAGCTAGCAGATTAAACATGAGCTGGACATAGATTTGAAAAAGCTGAGAATTTTAACATGACTACTGACTACTCCTCTGTTGGAACAAAAGACATTTGCTGTTCCTCATTATGCTCAAGAAAGACAAGGCTCAATAATGCTCACAAACCACCATCCATATCTAACACCTGCTGAAAACATGACAGCTGCTTCAGGCTACTTGCTCCAAATATTTCCCTACCCACCTCAGCAAATAGGCCTTTGACAGCTTGAGAGAACTGGAGTGGGGATCTGCCAGGCTTTAGAATTGGAACCTGTCACAGTCAGCCAGCAGCCAGTTGTTAGGACATCCAGGGCAATGTCAAAATATCCTCCACATCATTTAGTCAGAAATGGACCAAGTCCACTTTGGAGTGATAGACATTTGGCTTTTCCATTCAATTAGGATATGTGACTCACTTTAGGAAATAATATGAAATGACTTGTCAAATTCAATTTTAATAGCTATTCATTAGGCCCGAGCAGTGAAAGCTCTTCAAAGGTCTATTGGAATTTGAATGTTTATTATTCTCCCTGAAAATAAAGTGGCTTTTTGAGAGCCTAAATCTATACAAAAAATCATAACAGTTTGCACAAGCATCTGTAATGTCTAAAATATAAGCATTTCAAGGGATTCATTAAAAACATAGCAAAATATAAAACTCCTGAGTATCCCCTTGAAATATTCAAAATACCCCCTAATTTACCTTACTTTATGAGAGAAATAGTAATAATAATCTAATCCTCATCTTGAGATTCATCATCTCATTCATAAGAGAGACCTGCTGCATACATCTACAACAAATAAGATAACAACAATAATACTGTCCAGTTTATCAGAATTTTGAAATCCTCAAGTGTAACCAGATGAAGGATCTCCAGGTCCTGCTGAAGCAGGTTTCAGGTCAGGTTCAGAGAAGGAGAATCTTTTTTTCTTGCCAAGCTCAGATGATGGAACACTGAATGTAATAAAGTCCTGAGAGCAAAAGCTGTGGTATTGCTTTTTTGTGAAATATAACATGAAAGTATGATGGAACCAGCTGGAGGACAGATTTGAAAATGAAAATGTACTGGAGCAAGAGTCTTCAAGTGTGTAGAGAGGGCCATACAGGACATAAAGGACATACGGTGCAATGGTGAGTGGGGGGCTTTGCTTCCTGTGATAAATCCAACATGATAGACGGCACCAAGAGATGTAAAGAGCTAGTAGAGGCCTTCATATGCATATTATCTCCTAGGTCTGGAATATTTTTAAAAGTGGCAGAAACAATTTTTTCCTGGCATTGTTTGATAAAAAATGTTGTTTTGAAAAAGGAAGCCTAGTTTTAACGGAAGGTTTTGAACAAATTGTCGATGTGGGTTTTGAAAGTTACATTTTCTTCTATGGCGATGGTAAAATACTTGTAAGATGTTTCAATCAATAGGCACACCCTGTGTGGTGGTGGTGATAGAAGGGGGAAATGAGGGCACCTTATTCTTGCATTCAGTAGCAGCACGTTGTAATAATTGAGACTCAAGCTGCCAAAAGCTGACTAGAAGTGCTCAAAAACTGAGGCGATAGATTCTGTACGACAATAAATGACTGAATCATCAGCATAAACATTTAGAGTTGCACTTGTAAAACAATGACCCAAATTGTTAGATGTAGGTCCTAAAGGGAGCCCCCTAAAAATGTCCATATATTATGTAATTTTATACACATTTAGTGCTTCTACAAGACCTACTAAAACACTTTTGGGAACCATATTCTACAACAAACTGCAAGTTGGACATGTAGCAATTTCTAGCCACTGCATTTGATCAAAGTCTTCGAAGACATTTTGATAGATTGGCTTGACATTTGCTGAGTGTGTTTGGATCTATGGTTTTCAAAATCCAGATTTTGTCTAAGCCAGTGTTTCTCAACCCTGGTCCTCACCGCCCCCCTGTCCTGCATGTTTTAGGTGTTTCCCTTCTGCCACACACATGGATTGTATCTTGGGGTGATTAGCAGGTTTCTGTAGTACTTGATGGTCATGCAATCATTTGAATCAGCTGTTCTGTAATAGAGACACATCTAAAATAATGCAGAGCAGGGGGGCGGTGAGGACCAGGGTTGAGAAAGGAAGGGCAATTTTGTTGCAAAAGGAATATTTTAAGTGCTTCACATAATTAGAAGTAGAATAAAACAACAAATAAGCAACCAACATTACACTGCAATGTGTCAAAGGTTTGACTTATTGCTCAAAAAATAACTTGCTATATTGCTTACAAAATAAGTCACAGAGACACAAAACCCTGTGATTGAGCTGCAGCCTGTCTCCAAACAAAGCTTGAGGGTCAAAGATAGACATTTTGTAAGCCTCACCACATAAATATAGGTCTACTTTTTAAGATTTGTGTTTATTTATATACATATATACTGTATATAGTTGAATACATTGCAAAACATTTTTACATTTCAGTCCAGCTTAGCATGTTATTAGCCTGCCTGCAATATAAAGATTCATTAATTAATCTCATAATTGCCAACACTTGAAAAGTGTTTTTGTTGATTTGAAACAGTTTAATCTGAGCTTTGGCCCACAACACATCTGAAGGCCACACTGTGTAATACTCCTGCCTTCCTCATCTTGTTTATCCAGGTCATGCAGCAGCTGTGTAACAAAGGGAACATTGTGAGATTTTAAATGTGTCCCACTTCCTACTGAAGACGGCTCAGCAGTTTCAGAACAGAGACATGAACAAACAGCAAGCTGCATGGTCAACAGAAATAACTGTCACAGAATTTTATTTAGAGAAAAATAAATTTTAATTGAATACATGGTTTTGAATATTCTTTCTATTCAGGACAACAGGAATAGAAAAAACAACATCTTCAGATTCCGTAGTGGTCAGTCTTATTACTTGCACTTTTATGTATCAGCCTGAAGGTGGCAGTAAAAATCCACCAATAAGTTTGGTTAAAAACTTTAGGTTATGAGAACTGTCAACCCTACCATCCCACAAAATTCAGTTTATTTATCCATTATTGTGAAAGATAAAAATGTTGGCCTCCAGCTCATGTGACTTTTAAAATAAAAACTAAGAAGAATTTATTTTCTGGGTAAAGAAAATTATCGTGCATCTGCAGAAAACATTCAATATTTAGATGTAGTAGCAGTAAAGATGTCAGAGAATGCGCAGTTTTTACATCATTAACCCAAACAATCCATCACTTTTGCAGACATAACATTTTAATATAATTGTTCTAAAGTTTACTCTAGGACATAAGCAAGAAACGCATGAAGAAAATTCAAAGGCAATCACAAAAACCACTGAAATTAGTCTGTATTTAGAAAGCATTCATACTGCTGGCAGTGGTTAAAGGTCAATTTCTAAATTCTGGAATGTTTCAATTCGCACCATTGGAATCATAATGCAACAGTGAAATGAACAACAGTTCATCAAAAACCATCATAGGTCAGCTGCCCTTCATAATATTTCTGAGAGAAGAGTCAAAACCATAATCAGAAGTGTTTACCAAAAGCCAAAGAGCACTCACAGAGAGCTTCAGAAAAACCTGGAAATTGCAGGTTTTCCTGTAAAATGGTAAGTAA
Organism: Poecilia picta; assembly: GCA_033032245.1. Taxonomy (NCBI): domain Eukaryota; kingdom Metazoa; phylum Chordata; class Actinopteri; order Cyprinodontiformes; family Poeciliidae; genus Poecilia; species Poecilia picta. The sequence continues at coordinate 24,326,744 of CM065355.1, forward strand.
TGCTCTCAACCTCAATGGCATCCACTCCAGTACAATTCTGGGATAAAACATTCTGCTTAGATGAGCCCAAAACTGAATTTATTTTTATGATTTTGCATATGTTATGATTGGAGGAGAAATAATGTTACACATCAGCCCTAAAAACCAATTAGAAAAGTGAAGCTTGCAGGTAGGGAATCGATGATGTAGGTCATCTTTCAGCTTATAGTGCTAAAATACTTTAACTGAAATAAAGGTTAAAAGTGAAAATGTACAAGGGAATTTATTGATGGGAATCCGAAGATGAAATGAGTTTGGATTCCGGAACCAAGTTAATAGTCTCACATATCCAAGAAAATTGGTTTGAGAAAAAGACAGTAAAACTACAATGAATGGTCCAGTCAGTTACCTGCCTTGCATCCAATTGAAGACTATAGAACGAACTGAAGGTCCGATTGGCTAAAAATGATCCCCTTTCAGAACTGAAGAAAGCTTCCACTCACCAAGTGTTTTGTACATTTCTATGTTTACTACTACTACTACTACTTTATAACTGCTTTCTTTTTACAAACTGTTGTGGAAAAATAATAAACCTTGTTGATTGATTTCATCTAAAAGTGCTTATATATATATATATATATATATATATATATATATATATATATATATATATATATATTTTTTTTTTTTTTTTTTTTTTTTTTTTTTTTTTTTCAACAACAGAAACTAATTCCAATTTATTTTACCCATTTATATTTGAAATATTTTGCTTAAGTTTTTTTGTTTGTTTGTTTCCTTCTTTGCTTGCATAGAATATTTAGGTTGTTGGCAACAGTGGCGCAACTACACATTATTCAGGTGGATGCGAAAACATAAATCGGGTGCAGATCAGTCACTATCTGCAGCAATGATGCAGAAAGAGCAGCAAAAGTTGTGAAACAAAAGCCCCCAAAAATATTTACAATTTTTTTAGGTACGAGTTATCTGAGAAATAGTGTTTGAATAAGATATATCTCACAATATTTATTGATGGGGGAAGACATTTTTAAAAACTTGCAGTTCTTAAAAAGGTTCAACAATGTCAATGCCAACAGGAACGGAAGAGTTTGTGCTACTAAGCTGACTGTTTATTATAAGCAGTCTTAGAGATGGATTGTGTATTTGACTTATAATGCAGCCACAGAACTGAACTGTTTTTCATACCAGAAAAACACTGTTAGTAATCCAATCAACCTACAGTTTTCCTACACTTGCAAATATGCACCTACAATGCTAAACCTTGTTCTTTTGTCTCCAGATTTTCTTGGGCCAAATAGTTTCTTATGTTTCTTATCCCAATACTCTTTGCTGTTAGTTTGTCCAAGTGAGCTTATCAACCAAAGCATTGAATTTAAAGTGTAATTAGTGCTTATTTATAGTTGATTATTTGTAGTTTATTTAATCAATGATTTTTTTTTTTCTTTTTCTTTTTACAACACGGGTGAATAATTTATAGGAAATGGTATTAAGCAGTTTTGGCGTGTTCTTAGGGGATGTAACATAAATAGCTCAGTGGTTAACAAGTTCACAGACACAATGCACTCAGTCAAAATCCCCCACAAATGCTCCTCTCCAGTGGCGGCATCACTATGGTGGACAGCCAAGTGTTTGCCTAGAAAGTCTTTCCTGGAACATAGCAGTTGCTTAGAATTACCAAAGCTGAACAACAATAACCGACTTTGTTTCTTTTGCTCTTAATTGCACAGGATTTTAAAATGCTCCACACTGTGTTGCACAAATCCTCAACCATTCCAACACAACACACAAGTAACCTTATGGCACTGCTTAGTTTCTGTGTCTTGTCTTCTCAGTGCTGTTTGGTAATTGTGTGGCTCTGAAAATTTAGGATCCAAGCATTTGGCCGACTGTTGTTAGTATATTGGTGTTGACTCAGGCAATTGTATTATTTACAGTTGGTTAAAAACGTACATTGCTGGTGAATCTATCAGATTTGGAAGATATCAATTCACTAGAATTGGTGACAAAAAAATTGAAAAGCTAAAAGTTTTTTTTTTTTTTTTTTTTAAATTGCATGCGGCCAAATGCTATATCTTCTTATTTAGAGACAGGTTACACAATAAACATTTTCAAAGGAATACAAGTTACTGTACTAATGCCAGAGTACTAATGTACAGAGTTTCTGTTTCTAATAACTGATTTAATAATGTGATCATTTAAAGTCCAGAAAGCTAATTTCAGCATTGAAGACATGCATTTGCAGCTGATGCATCAGAACTGCATTAGGTGCAAATGATGCTTGTGCAGTTTGCTTCCACATTTGATTAATCAATCTTCACAGCAGTATTCTCTGTGTGCGTATCGAACCATGACATCAATACTGCGAAAGTGTCTTTGAAGCTATAATTTACACAGTTCATTAATGATGACATTAACACCAGTTAACAGAAGGGGGATTAGCTTTTCATCATGAAAAACCTTGTGTTTTGTCTCTTGATATTCCTACTTTTGCTAGATACGTCTGTATATATGCAATACTTGTGTTTGAGCTCAAACACTCTCAGTTTCCAACAAAGCCTAAAACTAATGGAGGGTATATAAACTTTATGAGTACTGAAATATAACATAATACATGCACAGTCACACTGGATAACATTTTCCTCCCTTTTCTCAATATGAATATTGTTAGGACTGCAACCTCTTTTACTTCATTTCGCTCACTTTTTATTTTTTTTTGCAAAAGTTAGTAAAAATAAATGGTTGCTATTTTTTTCTTCAAATATAGATCTGCTGTTATGTTTCTTTTTGTTATGCCCACATTTTCCATTTATGTATTTTTGTATATTTTGTATTATTTGGAGGGTCCAACAAGAGGTTTGCTTTTTGTCAGGGGAACTGGGAAGAAGAAACACTAATTCAATAATTATCCTGGCTGCAGAGCTCATGACAAGCTTTCAACTGGGTCAGTGACAAAAGTATACAACTAGAAACAGTAATATTTTGAAAAAAAAAAAGCTGAAAAAATATCTCTACCTAAAGACAGGATTTTTTTGTGTGTGTATTTATATCTCAGAATTGATGCCAAAACAAATAAAAGAAGTCAGTTCTGAACCCCAATCTTTCAAGGTACCAATGAGACCATTTTTGCTCAGTTTGTTGTCAAAGCCATAGTGACAATGATTGCACCATCACAGAATTTCTTTTATACTGAAAGCACTCAGATAGGTTGCAGAACAAAAGCAGAATCCTTTAAAAGAGAGCATGTGATGCTGGACATTCTGCAGCCACATCCGGCCTTTGAGACACTCCTGTGTGACTCAGGACAATTGATAAAAGACCCTCCTTCTGAGGGTGCTACTGTGGTGGCATAACTAATTTGTTCAATTTGTTCTGGTCGTGAACTGACACACAGAAGAACATATTGTTATATAACAATGCTATCTTCGTGTGCATCGTTGTATATGTGTCAATGAGCATCAAGTCGTATTTTTGGGGAAAAAAAAGTAATAGCAATCCTGATATTACGTGACTTTCTTGTGTAAGAATAACATAAATCATGCTAATCTTCCTCCATTTTGGAATCTGATCTGTATTTTTTTAACATAAAAAAGTAATTAAAGTTTTTGGAAAAGGGCAAAGCACTAAAACTAGTTTGGTTGCAAAGTTTTGTCAAGCAAGATGATTTGATTATTTCTTTTTCACTAACCAGAACAGTCTCTTCAAGTTTAAAAGACACATTTCTCTGGTACTAAACGAGATCTAAAAAAATAGTTCTTCAGTTTATTTGGGTTTTTCTGTCCATTGTTAGTCGTTTGTCCTTCATGATATTGGTAGCACAGAGAGCAGATCGTTTCTTTTTTACTTGAACCTTAGATATTTTCATATCTGAACCAAACAAAAACCTCATAGGTAAGACTTGTATTTGAATTGTACATGCTTTATGAAAGCTTATTTCACCTTCATCTTCATCCTACTAGCTTAAAGGGACTGTATTATGTAAAATTAACTTTTTTGAGCTTTACATCATGTTATAATATTATTCCCTCATCAAAAACATACCAGTCATACCAGTCAAAATCATGCGTGTTGAATCTTTTTTTTTTTTATTCTCATGCAGCAACTTGCTCTCACCAAGTGCCACACTTTCCACATTGCTCCATCTTGGTGCTGCAGTCCCCAAGCTACCAAGCTTTCATCTCACAGAGCTCAACTCCATGTTTTCGCCACTCAGCTCCTCCAGCAACAGCAGCAATTAGCAAACACCTGGTGAAACTCCACATCTGTGGAGCTTATTATTTGAACTATTTCTCAGTTCAATGCTCCACATAACATTTGTAAATGGCTTATTGGAGAACTGTTCTTGTGATGATATGCTGAAGACGGAGTGTCGGAAAGAGAAAGGGCTTCTTAAAGAGACAGGGACCCAATTTCAAAGTGTTAAATTGTGAAGTCAAATTTCTTTTGAATTATGTTTGATATATACAGCATTTTTATGTCAAATGAATGTAACAAAGTTACATTTGGCATAAAATGGCCCAGAAAATACACAATACTGCCCCTTTAAACTTTGCTTCAATACCAACAGTTTTTCTTCAGTCCCAAAAAGAGAAAAACATGTTTTATGTATTTACATACTTGGGTTTCTTTTTCTTTTGCAGGCTTTATAAAAATACAAAGCAGACCTTGTGTGTTTTAACATTCTAAAGTGTCTTGATTTTAGTTTGTAGAATATTTGAGTATACCTTTCAGAGAGTAAATAAAAAGAGAATTTAAAAAATGTCTAAGAGCATCCCTATCACTGAAAAAGTATTGATAGCTGCCAGACTATTCTGATTTTCTCAGCCTACTTCCAGTAAACATCACCGTCCTTGGTAATGTTCTTGCAAGAAAAAAAAAAAATCCCTTTTGGTAATATTTAACACCTACACAGGCAGGGTGCATGTAACCTGAAGGAAATAAAATAAGAACCATATTTGTTTAGTCATACTGAGCAGGCCCTCGACAATTAGTTATTACAGTGAAAAAATGGAACCCATTTTGCACATTGTTGTTAACTAAATGAATGGTTATGTTGGTTTTACTCCATCACAAATTATGGATTAAATACATTTTGCTGTCAGAGGAGCACAAAGTGCAGTAAATATGCATCTCAAACTTCTATATAATGTAAATTACAACAAAGATGGCCTTTTCAATTAAGTGATTTTTAAAAAAAAAGACTTTAAACTGCATTTTATTTTGCTCTTTGAAACATGTTTGTGATACTAAAGTTTAGGCTGATGGTGTGTTAGTAGCACCTTGTAGGCGTTTGCTTAATCAAACACAGTGCATATAGCATTGCCTTTTAGTCAAGGTGAGAAAAGGCCACACGTTTGAAAGACTGAATGCATGCAGAGTTATAAACGTTTTTTATAAAACAATGCCTGAGCACAGACTTCTGCTTTGAGTGATAATACTACCCAACATAATGTATTACATTAATTCATGCTATAATGGGATGAATTGTTTTGTAGAAATTGTGTTAAATTTTGTAACTGTTTTGTTGAATTTATAAATTTTATCTACTCTACATTGCAAATGTTGGTGAGAGTAGAGAGCATGAAAACTCTCCCCATGGAGCCTAGCCAATGTTATAATCAGGAATCTTCTTTTCCTAAGATAGTAGTGCTAATCAATGCACCAACATTATTCTTTCTGAAAACCAGTGAATCAGCATCTTTTAATCTCAGTTAGATCAACTTGTGTCCAAAGCCTGATTAGCAGCTTCAGTCCAATACTCATTATTTCCCTGCAGTATCTGCGGTGGGAACAGGATGTGAATTTGGTGACTTTTTTCCCCCTTTCTTACTTACTCTTACTTAAAATCACTATTCTAGAAATTGTACAATTTCCTTAGATTTAGTATCCAAGTCCATGGATTGCATAAATTATATATATATATATATATATATATATATATATATATATATATTTTTTTTTTTTATATGGAGGAAAGATGGTAAACCAGGGAAAATTATTTAATATTTTGCTCGGAAATATGTCTAGATCTTTATTAAACTGCAACATACTCAGCTTATAGAAATGTAAGGTTAAGGGGGAAGCTGGCAGAAGAGCTTGATGTAGTGGTTTAGGGATTTGAAAAGAATAAAAATGGGTATGTTTAAACATAAATTAAAGAAAAATGGGTCTTTTGTACCCACCACTTGCTTCAAGAAATTATAACATATAAAGATATACATAATGCATTTGTGGATACAAACATGTTATATAAGAGCGCTTTTTGATTCAAGAAGGTTTAGAACAACAACACATTAAGTAACGTGTGGGTTTGTCTAAATCAAAGCATTCTGCTGGCGGGTGGGAGGGAGAGGAAGTTGCATTTGTGAATGACAAATCAAAACATATTTGAGCTTAGCTATGGGGAATTTTTCATCTGTAACCTCGCATAATGTCAACAATTTTTGCTCATTTCATGGTGATTATTCCTTATTATGATAAGAAGTTCAACAGGTTGAACAAGAGTGCATCGTGGCTGCAAGTTTCAAGCTGATGTGATACTTGACTGAGATGTATGGCACAGGTCTCCCAAGGACACACTTGTTGATAACCAAGCCAAGCTGTGGTCCAGCACAGCTTTTCATGCATGAGCTTCTAATTAGACCAAATAAATGAGTGGAAGTCTTTCAGCGTGGAAATGGACTACTACAGGGTACAATACACTCTAAACTCTATTAAATCTGGAATGAAAATAATTTATCATGGTTATTGTGTGTGACCTCCACCTTTTGTATTAGCTGCTTAATATTCTACCTGTGCTTCATAGCTTGAAATGTGCCATGTAATATTCTCTCAATGCTCAATTTTTATTCTTAAGAAGCTCCTACGTTCACAAGATTAACCTTGAAATCTAGAACAGTACGCAGAGTAAAACTGTGGAAAGAGATGATTGTATTGCCACATATTTCTACTTTTCTTCTTCTTTTTTTTTTACCAATATCAAAAGTGGTTAATGTTGTGAAATGAAAAGTGCATGCCCTACTTTGCAACACTGAGGTGAATCTGAAATAAATATGAGTAAAAACCATTTGAATTACTAGACTGAAGATATTTAACTCAATGTTTTTTAAAGCACTTCACGTAACAGGCAAATGTGGAAGCCTGTGAGAAAAGTGAAATACACTCCTGTACCTTTTTAATCTTGACTATCAATTTAAAAAAAAATAAAAAAAATCTGTGCAAACAGAAAGGTTGTGATAGGGTGTTGGTCAAAAGCATGTATGACTTATGTGAGAAAGAAAAATACAAAAATTATGTTAATAACTTGTTTTGACCATCAATTTTGGGATTTTTTTTAACCCATTACTACTTCCTATTAAGGAAACATGCATAATAGCTGATAATGTTGCCAAAGGTGGACATCCCAGCAAGATCACCCCATGATCTAAATGACATGTGGGAGAAAAAACAACTCCCAAAAAACTCTGAGCATAACCTCAAAGTTTGTCAGAGCTAGAGTGCTTATAAAATATTTACATAACTGAACAAGAAAAAGTTAAAAATGGATTTTTGAACGGCTCTCATTCTTGGAGAGTACTTATAAAGTTAGCTTTAAAATACAAAGTGACTCTGGAACAGCCACAAGTGAAAAGAAGATGCTCCATCATGATTTTTAGAGCAAGTTTTGGTGAAAAGAATTTAAGCAACTTATACCATCTTTAAAGAACAGTGGGGAAGAATTGATTATTTCAGTTTGTTTCAGCACCATGAGACCCGGGCATCTTGCAGATATTGAATCTACAATGAGCTCCTCTGTACAACAAAGTAAGAGCGTTAGACCATATGTCCGCGTACTGAAGTTTATGAGAAACTAGGCCACTCAGCAGGACAGGGATCCATTGCGCACCAGCAAACACCGGTTGGGTTTAAACAGACATCAGGGTGTCGCAATGCTGCAACGTCTTTGTCTAAATGTGACTGATTGATGAATGCATACATTAATTCCCAGGAACCTTAAGCCACACTGTATTTCAGAAAAAGAAGATGAAGACTGAAATGGAATTCTGTCTTTTATTAACAGGACTGGATTGAAATGGGTGTAATTGACTTTGAATCTGTCTATATGATTAGACAAAATAAATGATTTATTTCTATATCAGTTGTACATTTACCTGTGCATCGCCTTGAGAGAATGTTTGATGAGATAAGTGCTATTTAAATAAACTCAATGTATGCATTAGAAATGGTTGGAAATGAATAAAAGAAAAATGTAATTACCAAAGATGGTTCTATGCACTGCAAACAAGGAGTTTAAAGGCATTCAAAATGTCAAAAATGCTGACACATATATCCTGTTTAAATACATTTGGTGTTTTTTTTATTTTTTAGAATAATCCTCAAATATTTTTACATTTTTTAAAGACAGGAATAAGGTGAACAAGTTCAGATTTATTTATTTTTTTCCTTTACTTCAGGCATGGTTAACATTACACATAAAAGCTTAAATATACACATGTGACACCACCTAAATGTGTGGCCCATGAGTCCCTAGCAGGTTGATCAGTCAGTCTTTACACACATCAAGGTTTCAGCATGATCACTACATATCTCTTCCCATCAGAACGGGTAAATTGATCGATCGGATTCCCATCCAGAGCCTGATAGAAGCATCATCAAAACTATTCAGCATGGCATTCCTCTTCTTTCCATCCACACTGCATCTTCATTACAGTACCAATACTGTAATCTGTTCTTGTGTCTTGCTTGAACTCAGATGGGACTTTTGTAGCCACCAGTTTATAACCCTGGCTGTGTTTTCTTTGGAAGTGGCTGTTTTTTTCCCCCACAATGTTTGACTGCATCTTCACAAAAATGTAGGAGGCAGAATGAACGAAATGTGTTTTGTTGTGAGCACAAGCTCCAAACAAAAAGCAGGGGGAAAAAAAAGAAGCCTTTCACCAGTCGCTGAAGCAGCATGGTCGCTGCTGACATCATATCACTCCCACATCTCCCTCGCTTGATTTTAGCCACACCCGCTCTTTTCCATTACCAAGTCGGTCTGTGTCCCTGTGTTATTTAAAGCCAGAGATCCTCCCTCTCTCGCCAAGCCACTGTGTTGCATCTGTCTGCCTCGCTACTTGTGTGTCGGTGTGTGTGTGTGTGTGTGTGTGTGTGTAGAGGGGGGAGTGTGAAAGTGCGCTAAAAAACCCAGGCAGCCAGTGGGAGAGCTAGAGAGCGAAGAGAGAGACACAGGGGGAAAGGCAAAGAGCATCTGAGAACGGGAGTGTGAGACAGCTATGAAATTCATCCAGGCTATTTGCTTAGTGCTTCTCTTCCCAGCTTTGACCCTCAACAGCAGGTAAGATACAAAATAAGAGCTTTATTTTATTTTATTTTATTTTGTGTGTGTGTTTGTTTCAGTCTTGAGCTGATGGAGACTCGGAAACAAACACAGAAATGCTTCAAAGCACGCCTTTTGAAAAGCTTGAGCACTAACCTGAGTGTCCGTTTGGTCTCGCCGTTTATTAAATCGTTATGTTTTCCTGTAAAAATTAAATAAATAAATAAATAAAAATAAAGGCTTTCTGTGTGCTAAGCATGTTGGATGCTGAAAGACTTTGAAGAAGGCAGGCAGGGCTTATCTGTTCAACTGGGCTGTTATCTTTCTCAGTTCGGGGCAGACTGAGAGGAGACACTTGTCCTTTTGTGTGGGTGATTCATTGGATTTTCCTCCTGTGACATCGCTTATTAACGGGCGACTTTTTGCCGCTTTGTGGCCAGGGTGGAAGTTAAAGTGACGGGAAGTGTGCGGGAAAAGGGACAAGGCGACTTGTGTTGCGGCGCATGATAAAGAAGCAGGTGCCTGTGCGTGTTTTTCCTGTACTTATCTGCAATATCAGGTGCCGAAAATGGAGCAACGGGGGGGGGGGGGGGGGGGGGGAGGGAAGAGAAACGAAGTACAGATAAGCACATGAGTCGAGGAAGTTTTAATGATTAGTTGAACCATTGATAAAAAAAAATCCGCGGATTTCTCTTGTCGGCGCTCGACACCGCTGCGCGAAGAAACCGAGGCAGCATTTGGACAATTACAGGAAGCCATGCGTTCTAAAAACTTGTTTATTTTTCTTTTTTCAACTCATTCATTTAAACAATTTTTGGTTAGATCTTATTTTTAAACAGCTACTTAGAAATGCACACAGTTAGAGAACAATGGCTTTGAAGTCCAGAGTTCCTCCTTTGGAATTTAACCGAATGGAGAAAAAAAAATATCCTCATTGTTCCGGATCGATGTTATAAATGCATCGATCCGGAACTATTCTTACCGGAATAGTTCTTAGTATCGAAAGAACTATTCTCTGCAGCATCATGACTTACAGCGTGGAGAAAAGCAAGGTTATATCTGATATGTCAATACCTTTTGGGAGTTCACTGATGATTCATGAGTCACTATAACTACAGGCTGTATTGAAGTGTTAACCTCTGGCTGTTTGCATTCTGCAAATTAAGCACCCACAACTACTCCTTTACAAGACAAAATGCGAATGCAACCTGCAGGGGTGATTGTTCGAAACATGCAGTTTTCTCCTACTATGATGAGATGATTCACCCACATTAAAGCTTTTGTCTCGTTTTGAATAATTAAAACACACTTTGTCTCTCAGGCCTTGATTGTAAATACTCTGTGTGCCATCATCATCTTTCGAGGTACTAATTGGAGAGGGAGGCATTACGCTGGTAATTTGGTCGGTCAGCACAGATTGTTTGTTACCTCTTGAGGGAGGATGTCATGAAAAGTAATTACCAGACCACACAGATATAATCAGTGTTTTATTACGTAGTTTGTTTCCTAACTCAACATAAAAAAAAATATTTAAAAAATCAGTGCAGAGTACTGAATGTTTGCTAAAGGCGTAGTATCCAGGTAATTTAATTTCTTAGTATTGAGTTCTTGAAATAGATTTATTTTAAATAAAGAAATAAATTACAAAATGTCAGGTAATAAAGCAATTAGGACTGCGCTGTTTCTTTTTTTGTATTGTTTTATGAAAGCACATGATATGGACAGGTAATTGTGCAGTGCATGCGAAAAGTATTTATGCCACTTTACTTTTTCCCAATACTGCCTCATTACAAATTGTACTAAATTAATCTTTTTCCTCGAGACAAAAACCCCACTATGATAATGTGTAAAAAAGTTTTTTAATTTTATAAATTTATTGAAACACATTTTAGGTAAGTATTCACAGCCTTTTCAATGCAGCTCAAAACTGAGCTGCTTCCACTAATTACCCTTGAGATGTTTTAACAGCTTAAATAAGAGTCCACCTGTGGTAAATTGAGTTTATCTAACTTGATAATGAAAGGCACACACTTGTCTACAAGAAACAAAATTTTCTTGTCAGAGTAGACAAGGTGTAAATGTCAGGCGTTCTGCTTAGAGGAACAGTGAAGTACGGCGGTGCTAGCGTCATGCTATGGGGATGATTTGCAGCAGCAGGAACTGACAGAGGTGCCAAGATAGAGGAAAAGATAAATGCAGCAATGTATAGAGATATCCTGGATAAAAACTTGGTCCAGAGCTTCTTGACCTTAGACTAGGATGACTATTCATTTGTCAGCAGGACAATGTTCCAAAACACATGGCCAAGATCTCTATTGCTTTAGAACCACTCTTTGTCGTCAAGTCAGAGTTCAGAATCTGAATCTGATTGAACATTAATGCAGAGATCTGAAAATGATTGTACAGACATCTCTTATCACACCTAATAGAAATTGAGGGATACTGTAAATAATGTAAAAATTGCCTATGCTAAGCTTGTGGCATCATATTTACAAACACTTGAGACTGTAATTATCTAAATCTTAAGGTGGGTCAGAAAGGCACTGAGAAAAGGCTATGACTACTTGCATAAATGTGATTTCGTGATTTTTTTTATTTTTAATAAATTCGTAAAAATCTTGAAAAAAAAAAATCCCATTGTCCTGCCCACTAATTGGGAATATTTGTATGTATAAGGATGCAACATAAAATATGACAAAATGTAAGCGCTGGTGAATACTTTCCGAATACATTGTACTGAATATCGGTCCATTTTATGTGCTTCCATAAAGACAGGAGCTATAGCGCAGCAGAGAGAAGAGGAGAGGGTGTAAGCAGCATATACATGAGCTTTATTGACAGTGTTAAGACCTTCCTTCTGGCTCTGATTGGTTGTTTATGACTGCATTTCTGTAGATCGCAGAAGGACCACAGGAAGGAAGCAGAATAGCCTGGCTTTTTCCACAAATTATGTGTCTCAAATTATTTCATCAGGACATTTCAACAAATATATAACGACATATTTATAAAAGTTCCTTAATGCAGGTTCAAAGTTGAATTTGTGAAATTTTGCCTGCTTGAGTCAAGTGTAGTTGAAATATAGCCTGACTGTATAAAGCATACTGAATAACACCAAAGCCCACTGTTGCAGCACAGACTTTAGTTTATGGATTAAAAGTAGTGCTTGTACATGAGAGCATAGACAATTAATGGACAGATGGACAAAAGAATGGACAAAAACAAAAAAGGATGTACAAAAGAAAGAGAGAATGTCCAAGCTCCTCTCCTGAGGATGCTTCAGGGTCTCCAGAGTTTCAGCAGGCCATCCTCACTGTAAGTGGCGATCAGGTTCTGGTGGGGATGATGGGCAATGCCAATCACATTGATAACAATGTCATATTACCATGCTATTTATATTGTCATATTTAATTAAATTATCAGACTAGCATAAGTTTTAAAATGATCCACTTCATGTTTTTTATTGTAATATTGCACTTATTGATATGCACATTGAAATATTAGATGGATTATGAATCACAAGATAATTTTATTAGCAAGGTGAACTGAAGAAATATCCCACTCTGGAGTTTGATTAAAGCGATCCAGCAGTATCATAGAATGACACTTGGCCTTGATATGCAGTATTGTTCAACAAACTAATTATTACATCAAGTCTTGGTAGAAACAAAATTGACAGATTTCTGTCTGCAGAAATGTGCAGACAGAAATCTGTGTGTTTCTTGTTGTTCAGGGTATTTAATTAAATTCTTAAGACTGAATTTGTTTGTGATCTAATAGATACCTAAAGCCTTTCTTGTGCTGATTGTTTTCTCAGGCACCTGCCATGTGTTTTGTTCTCACTCCGGGGGTCATGGATCCAAACCATGCTCATTATCTGTGACATCCTTATGTTTTGCTGTAATGGTATTACAGAGGACAAACTTGACTGAGAGGTGTTTCGGCGGCAGGGAAATGATTTGTAGCTCCAGTCGTCTAGTCTTTAGATTGCTTTTTTACGCTTGTCTTGATTTACAGTCATCTTATCTGCTGCACGTAAGACAATCCATGTTGTATGTTGCAGTCAACCTTCACTGTTTGACCTGATAACATTGCCTTAAGGAATGACAATTACTAAAAACAGGATCTATATATATATAGTTCTCTCTCTCTTCTCTCTCTCTCTCTCTCTCTCTCTCTCTCTCTCTCTCTCTCTATATATATATATATATATATATATATATATATATATATATATATATATATATATATATATATATACATATCTATATATATATATATATTAGATATGTATATATATATATATTGTCAGAATGAATTACAATATCTCCAAGTAACATTTGAGATTTTAAAATTTAGACCTACCATTTATTTTTATTTATTTTTTTTACTGATAAAATTGTCAATTCATTCTATCTCTAAAACGAATGCTCATTTATAATATTGACAACTTATGACGCATAAGCTGTCACAAGTGTTTTGTTTTTTTTTACTCTTTCTTGATTGCTTTAATGTCTGACTTGCGGAGTGAGTTGGTTGCACTGGCCATGCGTATGTGGTGAATAGCCATGTGTCTCTGCAGTAATTAATTTGTGCTTAGACTAAAGACAAGGCTGCATCGACATGAGCCCCCTGAGATATGACCGTCCACTGTTTGGTAAGGATTGGGAGGCTAAAACAGCAACTCTGCTCTTTTGCCTTTTTTCCCCCTTCTCTCACCTTTAGGATCAAACAGTTCCTCCTTTTTACACTTTCAAATATTCCCTTTAAGGTATTTCTTGTGACATATTTGACACATTGACTTGACACACTTTTGATGTCTGTTAGCTTAGCAGACTCTTCTTGGAAATGGTGATTTCTGGTCGGATACCTGGAAAGTCAAAATATTTCTGAATGTTTTAGACAGCAGTTAAAAAGACCTCTATTACACAATTCAATCAGGTTGTTTTAGTAACTCATAATGTTCTGTACATCTGTCTGTTTTATGCACTTGTGTAGCAATCAAATGTCTCCTTTGTTACCACTTCTTTGTGCAGGTTTCACAGAGAATGTTTTTGTGTGTAATGCCTTAAATACCAGGCTGAAAACACAAACAACAGCAGCTTTGAGAAACTGTGAGCTTTCTTGATACTAATACTGAGACTGAGTTTGCAAATCGCATACATCAAATGTGACAGAACATGATTAGCAGTACTTATAATATGGAAACTAGCCAACATTTTCTTTCTGGGTAGATTTTCCATTTACCTAAGTAAGAACAGATTACAGGGATCAATTTATTTAGATTATATTAAATTCAAAAGTCTGTAACCTTGAAAAGACTTTAAACTCACCATCTAACTTTGCATTAATATGAATTGAAGGTCCTCCTGGTGCACGTTAGCTCTTTCTCAAAACCCGACCTCTGTAGAAGTTTCATAGCAGCTGCAAAGATGGCAGTGATCGACACAGGTTTGCAACTCCACACTTTGATTTGTCTTGTTTCAACTCAGCCATCGGATTCTTAGGAAAGTACAGATGAAGTTCTAGGAGAGCTAAACTATGTCTATTATGAATTTAGTGTCAGAGCGCAGTGACATTTCTAGTTCAAGTCAGCAACTTATATTTATGCTGCCGTTTGTCTCAGTTTGGGATGAAAGCGGGTGAGCTCCATCATCTAAACAAACTCACATTTTTTATATTTTTGTGTAAACATTTGTGCATGTCACAGAACGGCAGGCTGGTGGAAAATGGGTAAAGTGTCAAAAGGGACTAAAAGCGTCAGAGCATGGCCATTTGCTTGATCACAGAGAAAGTTTTCTGATGAATAACTGTGAATGTGACTTGCCTCATGCCTCATAGTGCATTTGTGTGTATCAAAGCGATTTACACGTACCCATTTACTGCGTTCCAATTTGACCATATCATCAGACAGCGTCTGTTGTACAGCTACAATCAAAAACACAACCTTGAGGAGTGGGGTCATCAAGATGAGATGAAATTATATTTGTTCAGGCTGGGAATGTCCGCAGCTCAAATCAGGTAGAGAATGATAATTAAAATTCAAAGGACGAGGTGTAATGGTCACACCATGGAAACCACACCACCTCATGACAGTAATGAAGTGGGCCACAATAAACAGAACCTTGGGTGGCTCCAACAAATGAGAAAGTAATTAAAAGGACCAAGATCAGTGCTGGGTGAAAAGTAGCCATGTGTTTTATATTCAAGGCCACAGAGTAGATTATGTGTTCTGTGAAGACTTTGGAAACTGAAACTGTACAACATAGAGTACATTTACTATAACACTTGGCTAGCACCATTGCCAATGCTGATACAAGCAGACGTGGACAATGATGTTAGTGTCCTTATTGAAATTAATTTAAATTCGATAGATTAACTTTATGTAAAATGCAAAAACCAGTTGTTTAAGGTTGTGCAGTTAAAATATATAAATGTCCTTCTAAGAAATAAATTCTATTGGACAGTGGATACACACGACTCTTAACCAAAAAAGAGAAATTAAATGCATAAAACTATGCTAAAGTATTGAATCAATTATGATTCAATTTTTTTATTTATTTAATATAGACCATACTTACCTGGGTGTCAACCAGGTGCATTGTGCTCAGCGACTATAACAACTATGCACATTTTCTACACCTGTCCATATGAGCTACAAAAAAGATTCTCAGTATATTTCACTTGAGAGCCGACACTTAAATCTACAATAGGATCTCTACTTTGCTTTCATTTCAATAGAGCTGGTGATGCTCACAATCACATACCTCAGTTCATCATCAACAGTCATGTATTATTTATGTATCCAAAGCTGTTCCAAGATATTTTCTCACCATGAGAAGCTAGTTGTCCAAAGAGAAAATGCCAAGCTGTCTTCAGCAGCAAATGAACGGCTATAGTTACTTTGTGATTAAGTGGTTCAGTTTGTGTTTATCACTTGTCTCTTATTTTTATTTTTGATTTATTTTTTCTATAGTTGATAATAATGCTTTAATGCAAACGTTGCAACTTTGCCTCACTGACTATTCCAAGGTTTGTTAGTGGTAGCAATATGTTGTAGTTTACATCTATGCATAGTTTTAGTTAAAGATGACACTTCTGAACCATTGGATAAATTTGGATTGTTACGTACTACTACTACTACATTACCCTATCTTATACAAACTTGCAATTAAATTAATATGTACACTGTCATCATCAGTGACCTGTGAAAGGCTGTTCTCAAAAGCAGGAGAAATGGTTTGTAAACGCCGCAATCACCTCGACCCAAGGCTGTTACAGCAACTGATTATTCTAAATAAAAACATGTGAATGAACCTTATTCACTCTGTTTCCAGTCTTTATTGAATTTGCCTGCAATGACTTCTTAAATCCAGCAGATATCACTGCAAGTGATGCAGCAACACAGTTTCAACAGTGTTGACAGTTTGGGAAATGTGCCATACACCCAATGGGGCCTCATCTGCCCATCACTAGAACCATTTTGTCATAGTGCTCTTTTCAACATTTTTTTTTGAGACCAAATCACTTTGAGGTTGTTCTTGTGAAGGATATTTTAAGTTGTGAAGGTTCAAATTCATCATTTCGCAATAGCTTTAGTCAACATTGTTTGTTTCTTATGACAAGCTGTTTGAAGTCTACGTATAAATATGCCCAGGAGTTTTCAATCTGTGGTGTTCATTATTACAGGTCCTAATTTTACATCTTTCTTACTTTTGCATGTAGCTCGGTTTTTGCAAGATGATCCGGTTTGCTGCGTCTGCCTGTTCCTCTGACAGTAAGGACTGACTGTGTCCATGAGTAATGGCGTTTTCAGATTCAGAAAATGCATCTGTCTACAAAGCCATTGGTGATGTTACACTATTGAGATAAGCTAATTCCATTTACACAAGAATATTTGCTTGCTTGGTTTGACACAGCCCCAAACCTTTCCCATTGCAGTTCTTTTTCTCCAATTTTTGTGTTATTTATTTTTTCTCCACCACACTTAGTGTTTACAGAATTATGTTGTGACTGCTATAACCGTCCTCCTTTGAAACAAATGGCCCCTTCAAAGTAAGCAGTTGTGTGAAATAAAAGCATTGTGTCAGAGATTTTATCTCAAAGTTTTTGGAGAGTTGATGGCCCTCTTGAGTCATCAAAAGAATCATTTCCAGCTCTATTATAAAAAGGGATATATATATATATATATATATATATATATATATATATATATATATATATATATATATATATACAGTATATATATATATATTTTTTTTTTTTGTATAAGTGTACATCCTTTTTCCAAATGGGATCCTAGATAAAATAAATAAAAAAAACTAAAAAAAAACTTGAACTATTTCTTTTTTCTCAGTTCCAGTATGTCTTGACATTTATTCAGTAATTATTTGGATAACTATTGAAAGGAATGTAAGTCGCTCTTTCTAAGATATTACAATGGTCTGTGTGTTGGATTATGATTTGGGAAAGTGCTCTCTAACACATTGGTCCAAAATCTCCCAAAAGTGCTGACTTAGGTTAATAACATAATTGCCATAGCCAATGATTTACATCCATTCAATACACTTTAAGCCATTAAATTACTGCTCCTGCCCACTAAATTGGGGGCATCACTGTCACAGAGAAGACAAACCCCATCAGGATAGAAATGCTTCATAAGAGGATAAAGGTGATCATTTAGATGAATGCAAGTACTAATTTTCTGTGACCTGTTCCTGTGCAGGACATGACTAGATGACCTCACAGTCAGGGTTCATGTATTCAAGCTGTTCTCTTTATGATCAACACTCATGGACTTGACCACTCAGGAATATAGAGGAGCATGGTTCATCTAACCATATGACTTTTTCTAGATCTCTTGAGACCATTGCCCGGGGTTTTTATGCCACTGAACTTTAAAAAGTGCATCCGTTTTTGTAACAAGGGGTTTAAGCACTGCAACACGTTTTTTAAAATGTTTTATTTTATATCCCTCCAGGTATTTGTCAACATATTGTGCTTGCTCTCTGACTCACCATGTCCTGCTTCAATTTTCCATTCACCAGAATTCTCCTTATGCTTTTCCTTATATGCTACAGAGAGATACAAGAAGCATTGTTATCTGAAGTGTGTTTTGCACCTAGCCTTGTGGGATCATTTGGAAACAAACCATACAAGCCCTACGTTCGTCATAGTAGTCATATAGATTGTGTTTTCTTGCCATCTTAAAACAACATTTTTAGGGTAATGTGCATGTTTCATAGATGTAATTTAAATGCTAACAATTGAGCTATATGTTCAGCTTTCTAAAAAATATATTTATTTAATGTATTGATTTATAAAATGCTTTAAAATATTCAAACATGCAGACCAAAGCACTTAAAAATGGCATTTGCTATTGATTATTTCATTTAAAAAGAAAACAGTTTTAGGTGGAATATCAAAAGGCACTATGAGACCACGGAGCAGCAGAATAAAAGCACCCAAGCATATAATATTAAACATATTACAATGTGCATCTAACATAGTAATTTAGTAACATTTTAGTCCAAAACAAAATAAAAAAAATAATTCTTTCCATTTTAATAAAATAAAAAGAGACATTTGCTGGGTATTAAATTAATACAAGGTACATAAAAAGCACTATGGTGATTTAGTTAATAATTGTGAGGCTATCTATGTATGTTTTATTAATTCTTATTTAAAATGTTTCCAATTAAAAATAGCCTGCCTGCTTGAGATATTTTTCTTCTTTAAAGCTGACTGAAGTTTTATAAAGTACTGTCCTGTGTAATGTCAGGCTATTCTTTTAATCACAACTCTAGTTTTGAAGTCTTCACACACTTTTCATATAAATTCAAGGCATTATGCAAGTTATTTTCTTTTTGAAAGTTAAATTCAGATATATTTAAAGTAAACTAGAACAGCATACAGCAGTGCAATATTTAATCTTCAGAAATGAAACTACAAGTAGTTTTTCTCTTGAGAAATCGATTTCAGATAAGCAAGGAGAAAACAATCATGTAAAATGAAAGTTTGCATTATCACAAAACTGTAATTCACATTAAAGATGTGTGGCTCAGAATTATTATTTTTTGCGGTCTTTTGTATGCATTTACAAACTTAGCTGGGCTTAAAGATCCTTAAATAACACTGAGACCTTTCCCTATTCCCACCCACCTTAAAATACACCTGACCTTTAATTTATAACATTTCACACCGTCTATATAAAATGAGGAGATTGCAAAAGGTGTTTGTCAAAGAAAGATAAAAAGAAAACATGAAAACACAACCAGATAGGAATGACAGAAAATGATTTATTAGGCAATGACAGAAATTGTTTTAATGACAAATTAAAAAGGCCAGTGATTCTATGATTTTTCAGTTTAGTGGATTTTGAACTTATAATTTACTTTTAAT
The DNA here is from genome assembly GCA_033032245.1 of Poecilia picta. Classification (NCBI taxonomy): domain Eukaryota; kingdom Metazoa; phylum Chordata; class Actinopteri; order Cyprinodontiformes; family Poeciliidae; genus Poecilia; species Poecilia picta. Next base: position 24,346,455 of record CM065355.1, read on the forward strand.
TTTTATTCTATATTGTTCACTTTTGCCATTTGATGCACTGCCACAGAAATATTGATCCAGTTGTGGAAGCTATATGAGTCTTAATCACTGCTTCCTCGAGAACTTGATTTTGTCAGCACAGATATTAGTCACAGCTGTAATTGGCAGACAGCTAATTACTCGGTCCTTGTAAACATGTTGCTTGTGTTGTTTAAGTGATGAGTTGTTAGTAGCCCAGGCTTTTTGTTATACAGTGAAATGCAAGATGTATAAGCATAATAAACAAACGCTCTGCGCCATTCTTTGTCACGGTAACTTTGCATATAAAATGTCAGTATTCATTGTGGGGATTGTTGTAGAAAGGCTTTGCTGCTCCTCAGCCAAATAAGCCTGGGAGCGCGTCGCTTCTTGGTGCCACTGAGAGAGCTGTGACATTACTGCATGGCCTTGAACTAAAGTGCATAATCAATACGTTTTATATTTTCAGCTTGTTTCCAGCCTGACCACTTGCCTAGAAAAAAACAAAACATGTTTTCTTTGAATTTATTCATTTGCAGAAAAGTTTCAGTAAGTTTCAGTGGATGTTTTTGAGCAGTTATGTGCTGGACAAACACAAGGGAGTGTACATTTGTGAAACGGAATACAAATAATACCAGGTTTTAATTTGTTTTACAAACTAAAGAGGTTTGGTATGCATTTGTATTTAGCTTCCCTGAGTCAGTATTTTGTAGAACCACTTCTCATAGCAGCAGGTCTTTTGGGGTTTGTCTCTCCCAGATCTGTATTGCCTGTGTCAATTGCAAGTAATATTAAGGGAATGCATCAAAATTTTGAATTAATTTGTATTCATGCTTGTACACCAAGATACTGCCCTTCACAGTGTGATCCTCCACATCCCTTCAGTGGGTTTTTTGTTAGCTCCATTGGTTGTGCAAGACCAGATTAACTATGCAACAGTTATAAAGGTAGAAATAATTTTTAATCACATTACTCATCCCAGTTTTCCTGAGCTTTCATGGGATTCCTTTCTTAATCAGGGAATACTTGAACAATAATTAAGCTGAATCACCAATCTGCATATTCTCTGATTTCATCCTTTTCCACAGTGTAATGGCCCATAATTGGTTGAGTACAGATTGAAGTGGAATCCTCAGAAGCATGATTACTGGAACATTGGTGATATCAGAGAATATAGATGATTAGTTTTGGTGTCAACATAACCCTAACCCAATGCTGAGTTATTTTCATTCCCTGATCTTTTCACTTAGGCTTCAGTTTTTTCTAGTAGTAAATATTTTTATGGTTTTCTTTTATTCACCAAGTTGAAATTTTATGTAAGATCTACATGTATGTAGATCTACATGTATGTAGATAAGATCTACAGGCATGTCTATTTAATGCTTTTGAAATTAAATGTTTTTCACATTCACTCAAAATGTTCAAATGAGCTTGAACCTTTGCATTATGTGAAACTGTATAAACACCTTAATTCTAATAACTATGTAATAAAATTCTATAAACGTGACGTATCTACTCCAGCTGAAGCACTGGGCACCATGCCAGTGACACCTGTGCATAGAAATGTTGCCTTAGTTAAACATCTGTGATACAAATTCAGGTTCACAATCTCTATTGGTATTCTCCTTTTTTTATTTTTTGAGAGCAAAACCTTTATATAGTATAGAATTATTTCACAAGGTACAATATACAAATATATATCTTGTTTGAAAGAACATCTTGTATACAAGTAGGCAAAAGCACACTCTTTAAAAAAAATTCTGTTAAAAAGTACCACAAATTTTTTATTCACCACTCTCTTCTCTTCTCAATGCCTAACTTTAAAGGTTACAGGATGTTGAATAATCCTTGATACAGAACAGTTAGTTCCATTGAAACAGTCTGTTCATCCTTTTTAACAAAGCACTTGTACAGTGTGCAACACTGGTATTGGGTCTTACAAAAACCTGCACATTGACAGTAACTTCAACTCAAATAAAAAGTTTCAGTCAAACCATATGTCATTTGATTCTAACCTTGATATTTCTCTCTAAAGTCACCAGTAAACGGGATACGCGGTAAAGGGGGGGTGAATAAGACTGTCATGACACTTTCATAAGCATGACATAACACCTGTCATGAACATGAATAAGCCCTCATGCGTATTTATGACTGTTGTCATAAAGTGTCATTCGGTAAATTATGATTACTGTTTAAACTTTACCTTTAATAACATAAAGTTATCTAATTTTTAAAGTGCAATCAGTAATACTTTTATAACAAATTTATATCAGTGATGATTTCTTGGCTAATGTCAAGTTGTCATAACAAAGACATTTTGAATAATGTCAACTTTGTATTAAAAATGTCATAATTTACCAAATGACGCTATATGACAACAGTCATAAATATTCATGAAGGCTTATTCATGTTCATGACAGATGCTACGTCATGTTTATGACAGTCATGACAGTCTTATTCACCCTACTTCAAATAAGGTGCCTGGTCACACAAAATGAAAACAAAAATGTCTGATTTTGTGATATACTTATAGTTGAATAAAAGTGGTGTTGAAAATAATAATAATAAAAAAAAAATTTAGTAGGAGGGATTAACTTATTGCTTATTCATTGTGGATTCCCATCTGAATCCCGCTGAAGGAATTACTCCTGCGTAAGGTATTTGTTTTGGTCAGTCAGCTTTTTGGTCAGCTGACTGACTGTTTTGGTCAGATATGTCTTTACTTTGTGCAGTTTAATTGTTGTGGGTCAGTCTAGGTTCTGGGAGAACTGTTATTAATAGGTTTTAGCATTTAGAACCAGGGCAGATTTCAAATTTGGTGCAGCACAAGGCTGTAAATGTACAGCTTTTGTGCAGACACAATGTCTTTGAGTAATTGAGACCTGACCGGTGCTGAACGTACACATTGGATGAAAGGCTTAGCCCCCAGAATTTGTTTGAAACTGTTTGTGGCTTTGCGTTCTATTTCACAAAACACCTCTTATCTGGGACCCGTTTACCTAATTATTACACTTTACCTAAGGAAAAAAGAAAATTGTTGTATTGCGAGCTGGCATGTTGCACATTCTAATACTGTCTGGCAGATTTGTGCTGTCAGTGTTCAAGGAGAAGCCAAATAAGCAGATGTTCATGAGATGAAATTGATTTCTAAAGACACCACATAAAGCTGCCAAACTGCTTCTGTTTTTCATTTCCTGTCTTTTATTAACCCCTCTGCATTTCCTCTCTGCTAAGTAAACTGTACAGTATATCAAATTAAGCTTCCATGTACCATTTTTCAAGAAACATATCTGCTTCTTTGGGTGAAGGATACATAAATCTGAATCCTTTATCGGGCACCAGTACACCTCCTCAAAGACGCCTGTGTGGATTCTGTTATTGTTATCTAATCATTTCCTGAGCATATTCTGGTGTCAGGATCCATCTTGGGTGACAAGCGCCGGTTTCAGGCGAGTCCCCAATCTCCCTGTTGTTCCACTGTTTTGCCATGACACCAAACTGATAAGTGTGTTGTTCAGTGTGTGCCTAAGAAGGGATGAGTTTCGGCAGTGACAGTTGGCATTTAATACAGAGAAGTCATTCAATATTGCCCACTGTGGCAGTTTATCTCGTAAATGGTTTTTGTTTCATATTTTCATGCCTGCAGACCTTGGTAGTTGATGGCACTGAGGAGACCCCTGCTTATTTGCTGCAAAAGAAAATAGTGTCTTGAGGAAAGACAAAGTGTCAGAGATGTGATTAATTCATAAGGCTTTGGTCAAAGAAGACAATTTATATAAATTTGTTGTCACTTTCAAAAAAATGCAAAATTGAAATAACAGCTATCCAGCGGAACCGTGGAAAACTCATTTAATTAAGTCAAACATGGAATTTGCATTTTCAGAATGTGTATGTCTAAGCAATTTTTCTTAATAAAAAAGTAGATTTTCCCCTCCAGGCCTCTACCTGCATCCATCAAAAATGTGCACAACAATAAAAATCATAATCATTTTCATCCTACTAGGCATTATTATAATGTATAGTGAAATATTGCTGGAACAATCTTTGCATGCAGTTTCATTGGGGTATTCAATAGACTGTGAAGTAATTTATATTTTTACCTAATTATACTAAAATAACAGGGAAGTATTAACATGACAAACTACATAGACTACATTCATTTATTTGTTAGAAACTCACTTTTACACCCTGTACTTGTTTGTTCAGTTGTAGAGTATTTTTAATAGTGGCCATGGCTAATAATAAGACATGTTACATCAATTTTGATCTTTGTAAGAAAACAGTATATGTGACGCACACTTAAAGATTAACAAACCATATTACTTAGCCTGAATCTTTGGGATTTCCCCAATGAAATCAATTTCTCCAGCTGAATTTCAACCCTCACCAATAAAAGAGTTCTGAATGATAATGCTGATTTTCTGCATTGTGTTACAATTCTCCTCTGCCTGTAATAAGTTGTTTCTCAATAGCCAATGTGGGAAACAAAAAATGGTTTTTACTACGCCAAGTAATTTTTTAAGAAGTGAATAATTTTAAGTGTATTCATGCATATTTTTAAAGATGCAGACAGACACTTATAAAAGTTGATTAGAAACAATAATAACCTAACAAACCCAACCAAGAAAATAGGATGAAAAAAATAAATTGACAGTTACGGGACTGGTAATGAAATTGTTATGGACAAAATTATATAGACCTGTACTTTTACTTAAATATTAATCTTACGAAATATTTTGCTACATAAGGTAATATTTCTGTGTTATCTAAATGATTGCTGAGTTGCCTAAGCACATATTCCTTTTGCAGAAAGGAGTACAATCTTTTCCTTGTTGTGCTGTTTTTCTTTTTTTTTTAAGTGGCGATGCATTTGTGCTCGAAGCACACATCATGTTTTTAAATTTGAAATTAAAAACAAATTTGTCTACTGGCAATTATAATGTTTGTATCACAGCAGTGTTTTTGTTGGGTTGTGTGGGACAATAGCTTTGTTTTGATGATTTCCTTCAATTTTACACATATTTAAAGGATTTGAAAGTGAGGACCTTTAACCCTGCCACTGTCATTTACTGGGATTATGGTAGGCACATGGAAAGCAGGCAAAGTAAAGCATGGTGAGAAACAGTGCGCATTTAACAGAACACATATAGCAAACTGGCAAAAGAAAGCGGTGGTCACAAGAGGCAATCGGCAAGTTGACATGTGCACCTGTCATGACCATCATGCACACTGTGTTTGGGTATATATATATATATATATATATATATATATATATATATATATATATATATATATATATATATATATATTCCCTTTATTTTTTGAGCAGTATACATATATATATATCTTTTATTATTATTATTTTTTTTTCCAGTGATATATATATATATATATATATATATATATATATATATATATATATATATATATATATATATATATATATATATTCCCTTTATTTTTTGAGCAGTATACATATATATATATATCTTTTATTATTATTATTATTTTTTTTTTCCAGATGTGTTCGGTTTTGGTTTGCGCCTTTCCTATTAATTTATTTGGATTTTAATACTGAGTAGCTTTGAATAAGAAATGTAAATGTCCTGTGGTGCTGATAATTTCTGAGCAGCAAGCAGTAATCTTCCAATGATGCTTTCAGCACTAAGAGGCTTTTGGTGCTTTCCAATCAATTTCCTTTGTCAGGACTACTTTTTGGCTACAGATGTAAACTCACTCATGCAGTCCCCTCTCTTGCTGATTGCATCTCTCTGATCAATCTGTGCCTGTCTGACTCCTTAGTTCTGAAAAAGTGCCAAGAGGTCTGTGTTGCAGAATGTGCCGATAGAGGGCCAAAGAGCAAAGTGTAAGCCTTTGTTGCAAATGTGTCCTTTCTTCGTTTTGTCTGTGTGTGTGTGTGTAAGCATTGAACCTCACTGCTGGGCACAGAGAGGGCAGCGAGAGGGTGTTATGTTGCTGAAGTCCACCACCCCCGTTTGACTGTCTGTCAGATGTCTTGCTTGGCTGAACTCCACACAGCGATGGTGTTGACAAAATGACAGGAGGGTGGCACACTCCAGTGAATGTCAATTTGGCTGCGAAGCGCCGTTTTCCCAGAAGCACTGAAGCTCTCACCCACCAAAAAATATAAAGAAAAGCTGTCGTTCGGAAGAAAATACAAACTCTGGTGTAATGGATATTTATATGAAACACGCAGCTGCATAGCAACATATGACGCTCCATTATTGTTTGTTTTATCTGGAGATAAACATTTTGAATGAAATTACGTCCTTCCAGCTCCAGTTAGATGCCATGTGGAATTTGTGAGGCTCACAGCGTAGTTAAAATGTGCACTAAAGTACTAATTCAGTCTCAGATGTTTACACAGACCTGAGTTTTTTGGCTGCACTTACTTTCCTGACCCAGCTCTTTGGATTAGAGGAGCATTCTACTTTCACTCTAATCTTATAATCTGTCTAGGAAAGACACAGTTTCCAAGAGATTCATAAACTGTAATTAAGTTGGAGAACCACGAAGGATACAAAGAACGTGTTGTGCAGACTTGAATCTAAAGGCTAAACATTAAAATTTGTGTACTATCTTACCCTCAAGTGCTAAATACCTAATACCAAACAACCTTCCCTAAAGGTTTTGGCAAATTAGTATGTGATGACAGGTGCTTGGATTAACATTGATTTAACAGGCTTTATAAAGTTCCCGTGGGCAAAAGGCAGAGGTTTTTGATGACTTACTTACAAGATGCTGCTGAAACCATTAAAATCAAAAATAATGTCTGTACTTGCATTAAAGACCACCAAAGACCCCAAAGGTTGATGGTAAAATAAAGTATACTTGTTTTCCTTACCTTTGCTTATAATTGAGTGTCGATGTGATAAAAAAAATACATATATATATATGTGTGTGTGTGTGTATATATATAGATATTAAACATATATATATATACATATGTATATATGTATATATATATGTATATATATATATGTTTAAAATCTATCTATCTATCTATCTATCTATCTATATATATATATATACATATATATATATATTAGAGGTGTGCCGATCGATCGGTCACCGATCATAATCGGCCGATTTCCATGAAATCGGTGATGATCGGGATCGGCCGATCATTGGCTCTTGAACCGATACCGATCACCTGCATCTCATTTCCCAGCCTGAACAATACTGGAAAGGCATATGGGAAAGGGAGGCGACCCACAACAGCAATGCAAAGTGGCTGACCTCTCTACGAGAGGAACACAGCAACCTCCCTGAACAAGCCCCGGTAACCATCACTGTGGCAGATGTCCAAGAAAGAGTCTCGGGTATGAAAAACTGGACAGCACCAGGACCTGACATGATCCATGCCTACTGGCTAAAGAAACTCACTGCCCTCCATGAGCGACTGGCAGCTCAAATGAACCAGCTGCTACAAAATGGGATTCACCCTGAATGGTTAACTGAAGGTCGCACAATCCTGATACAGAAGGATCCCTCAAAGGGTTCAATCCCATCCAACTATCGGCCAATAACCTGTCTCTTTACAACATGGAAGCTCATATCAGGCATCGTAGCGGCTAAGATAAGTGGTCACATGGATAAATACATGAGTACGGCACAGAAGGGCATCGGCTTAAATAGCAGAGGAGCCAAACACCAACTCCTTGTAGACCACACAGTCGCCCGAGACTGCAAAACCCGACACACCAACCTGTGCACCGCTTGGATAGATTACAAAAAAGCCTATGACTCAATGCCACACACTTGGATCAATGAATGCTTAGAGATGTACAACATCAATAGGACTCTAAGAGCCTTCATTGCAAACTCGATGGGGCTGTGGAAAACCACCCTTGAAGCCAACTGCAAACCAAGTGTCCATCAAATGTGGCATATACCAAGGAGATGCTCTGTCCCCCATGCTGTTCTGCATAGGCCTGAACCCCCTCAGCCAAATCATCAACAAGACTGGCTACGGATACCGACTGAAGAATGGGGCCACAATCAGTCACCTCCTCTACATGGATGACATCAAGCTGTACGCTAAGAGTGAGCGAGACATCGACTCACTGATCCACACCACCAGGATATACAGCACTGACATTGGGATGTCATTCGGACTAGAAAAGTGTGGTCGGATGGTTACAAAGAGAGGGAAGGTCATCCATACAGAAGGGGTCTCACTCCCAGAAGGAACAATAGCAGACATAGAGCACAGTTACAAGTACCTGGGAATACCACAAACAAATGGCAACCTCGACGAGTTCACAAGGAAAGGAGCCACAGCCAAATACCTCCAACGAATAAGGCAAGTCCTGAGAAGCCAGCTCAATGGCAAGAACAAGATCCGTGCAATAAACAGCTATGCCTTACCAGTAATCAGATACCCTGCCGGAATAATTAGCTGGCCAATGGAAGAGATAAAGGCCAGGGATGTTAAGACTCGGAAGTTACTAACCATGCATGGAGGGTTCCACCCCAAATCCAGCACCCTGAGACTGTACACGAGCCGTAAGGAAGGAGGCAGAGGACTAGCGAGTGTGAGAGCCACTGTCCAGGATGGAACATCCAAGATTCATAAATACATCAAGGACAAAGCCTCAACGGACGATATGCTCAGGGAATGTCTCAGGCAATGGGGAACACAGGATGAGGGGCTAGAGGTTCCATCATGGGAGAACAAGCCCCTACATGGGATGTACCACCGACAAATAACTGAAGTGGCTGATATCAGGAAATCCTACCAATGGCTGGACAAAGCTAGACTCAAGGACAGCACAGAAGCTCTCATCCTGGCTGCACAGGAACAGGCCCTAAACACCGGAGCAATAGAGGCTCAGATCTACCACACCAGACTAGACCCAAGGTGTAGGTTGTGCAAGGAGGCCCCTGAAACAGTCCAGCACATAACAGCAGGGTGCAAGATGCTGGCAGGGAAAGTGTACATGGAACGACATAACCAAGTGGCGGGCATAGTGTACAGGAACATCTGTGCAGAATATGGACTGGAAGCCCCGAGATTGAAGTGGGAAACACCCCCAAAGGTGGTGGAGAATGACCGAGCTAAGATCCTGTGGGACTTCCAGATCCAGACAGACAAGATGGTAATGGCGAACCAACCGGACATTGTGGTGGTGGATAAAGAACAGAGGAAAGCTGTTGTGGTGGATGTAGCTATACCAAGTGACTACAACATCAGGAAAAAGGAGCATGTGAAACTGGAGAAATACCAGGGCCTCAGGGAGGAACTGGAAAAGAACTGGAAGGTGAAGACCACAGTGGTTCCTGTGGTCATCGGGGCCCTCGGGGCAGAAACCCCCAAACTGGAGCAGTGGCTAAAACAGATCCCAGGAACAACATCAGACATCTCAGTCCAGAAATGTGCAGTACTAGGCACAGCCAAGATACTGCGCAGAACCCTCAAGCTCCCAGGCCTCTGGTAGAGGACCTGAGCTCAGAGGATGAAAGAGAGAGACCACCCACAGAGGGTGAGAAGGGAATTTTTTTTATTTTTATGTTTAATATCTATCAATATCTATCCATCTATATATATATATATATATATATATATATATATATATATATATATATATATATATGAAAAACTGGACAGCACCAGGACCTGACATGATCCATGCCTACTGGCTAAAGAAACTCACTGCCCTCCATGAGCGACTGGCAGCTCAAATGAACCAGCTGCTACAAAATGGGACTCACCCTGAATGGTTAACTGAAGGTCGCACAATCCTGATACAGAAGGATCCCTCAAAGGGTTCAATCCCATCCAACTATCGGCCAATAACCTGTCTCTCTACAACATGGAAGCTCATATCAGGCATCATAGCGGCTAAGATAAGTGGTCACATGAATAAATACATGAGTACGGCACAGAAGGGCATCGGCTTAAATAGCAGAGGAGCCAAACACCAACTCCTTGTAGACCACACAGTCGCCCGAGACTGCAAAACCCGACACACCAACCTGTGCACCGCTTGGATAGACTACAAGAAAGCCTATGACTCAATGCCACATACTTGGATCATTGAATGCTTAGAGATGTACAACATCAACAGGACTCTAAGAGCCTTCATTGCAAACTCGATGGGGCTGTGGAAAACCACCCTTGAAGCCAACTGCAAACCACTTGCACAAGTGTCCATCAAATGTGGCATATACCAAGGAGATGCTCTGTCCCCACTGCTGTTCTGCATAGGCCTGAACCCCCTCAGCCAAATCATCAACAAGACTGGCTACGGATACCGACTGAAGAATGGGGCCACAATCAGTCACCTCCTCTACATGGATGACATCAAGCTGTACGCTAAGAGTGAGCGAGACATCGACTCACTGATCCACACCACCAGGATATACAGCACTGACATTGGGATGTCATTCGGACTAGAAAAGTGTGGTCGGATGGTTACAAAGAGAGGGAAGGTTGTCCGCACAGAAGGGGTCTCACTCCCAGAAGGAACAATAGCAGACATAGAGCACAGTTACAAGTACCTGGGAATACCACAAACAAATGGCAACCTGGATGAGGTCACAAGGAAGGGAGCCACAGCCAAATACCTCCAACGAATAAGGCAAGTCCTGAGAAGCCAGCTCAATGGCAAGAACAAGATCCGTGCAATAAACAGCTATGCATTACCAGTAATCAGATACCCTGCCGGAATAATCAGCTGGCCAATGGAAGAGATAAAGGCCACGGATGTTAAGACTCGGAAGTTACTAACCATGCATGGAGGGTTCCACCCCAAATCCAGCACCCTGAGACTGTACACAAACCGTAAGGAAGGAGGCAGAGGACTAGTGAGTGTGAGAGCCACTGTCCAGGATGAAACATCCAAGATCCATAAATACATCAAGGACAAAGCCTCAACGGATGATATCCTCAGCGAATGTCTCAGGCAATGGGGAACAGAGGATGAGGGGCTAGAGGTTCCATCATGGGAGAACAAGCCCCTACATGGGATGTACCACCGACAAATAACTGAAGTGGCTGATATCAGGAAATCCTACCAATGGCTGGACAAAGCTGGACTCAAGGACAGCACAGAGGCTCTCATCCTGGCTGCACAGGAACAGACCCTAAACACCAGAGCAATAGAGGCTCAGATCTACCACACCAGACAAGACCCAAGGTGTAGGTTGTGCAAGGAGGCCCCTGAGACAGTCCAGCACATAACAGCAGGGTGCAAGATGCTGGCAGGGAAAGCGTACATGGAACGACATAACCAGGTGGCGGGCATAGTGTACAGGAACATCTGTGCAGAATATGGACTGGAAGCCCCGAGATCGAAGTGGGAAACACCCCCAAAGGTGGTGGAGAATGACCGAGCTAAGATCCTGTGGGACTTCCAGATCCAGACAGACAAGATGGTAATGGCGAACCAACCGGACATTGTGGTGGTGGATAAAGAACAGAGGAAAGCCGTTGTGGTGGATGTAGCTATACCAAGTGACTACAACATCAGGAAAAAGGAGCATGAGAAACTGGAGAAATACCAGGGCCTCAGGGAGGAACTGGAAAAGAACTGGAAGGTGAAGACCACAGTGGTGCCTGTGGTCATCGGGGCCCTCGGGGCAGTCACCCCCAAACTGGAGCAGTGGCTAAAACAGATCCCAGAACAACATCAGACATCTCAGTCCAGAAATGTGCAGTACTAGGCACAGCCAAGATACTGCGCAGAACCCTCAAGCTCCCAGGCCTCTGGTAGAGGACCCGAGTTCAGAGGATGAAAAGAGACCACCCGCAGAGGGTGAGAAGGGAATTTTTTTTTATATATATGTTCAATATCTAGATTATCTGTGAACTACTTTGAACAGGAATGTTGGCACAAGATACTGTAGAGTCTCTGGGTTGCCAACTGGTCGTATTACACTTTGTCAAAATCGTGGTCTGGGCACACTGGTAGGTGGGTGACATTTGTTGTTGAGAAATTTTTATTGAGGTTGCATATTATAAAAAAAAGCCCACATGTGATGGCCAGGATACAGAATTTCTCTGAATAGGAACTGACTATATGTGAGTGTATTATTAAAGAGTGGCTGATTAGCATTTTGTGATACATGTAAATGAACCTATGATATAAATATACAATTCAACAATAATAACTTGCTTCATTGGAATACATGCATTGATAGGGGGATCCTGATTACATAAATTCCAGCAGCTATGCTGGAATGCTTGCAAAAGTATTTAAACCACAAACTGCATTTTATTTATTAATAAAAATCTGAAGTCTGCCATCCATATGTGGTCATTCCTCATGATGTAGTACATTGGAAAATACGTTATGCTGTAATTGCAACTGAAGGTCTTTCGGGTATGTTAAAATCAGGTTTGCGCATTACCCATTTTTCTTTGCACAAAAGCTCAGGCTCAATTAGATTTGAACCTGAGCTATTCTTAGAGACGAATATACTTCAGTTCAAACTATTTCACTGCAGCCATGGCTTTATCTCTAAGGCCATGACCACTCTTGCCTCAATATTTTCTGCAGCTTCTAAAACCAGGTACAGTACCTTCAGTGCTCTGACCATCTGCCAAAATATTGTGCTACATAAGGAAATATCTGGTCATGATCTTGGCCTTCACTTACTTGATGTATCAGAAGCACTGATCGCCAATTCAGCTGTCCCCCAAAAAGCAAGAAATTACAAATATCAAGCGGTGTCGGACATTTTCTGGCAAAACTGTGCAGTGTCACTGCAGCTGCGATGGATTTCGGATTTCTGACTTTTTTTCTTTCTTTTGCCCATCTATTGGCACTTCTATTGGTGTTTTCTTTTTTCATTTTCCTCTTCCTTCTTTCAGCGCCTGACTCTAATAATAGGTGCAATAAACAGTTAACACTCATAACTTAGTATAGCTTCATTATGGCCTGCAGCAACAAGTCCGGCATCTTCCATCAAGCATTGTGACGGTGGTTACTGAGATATTGAGATCTCACAGTGTGACATGATCTTTGAAACTATGTCCTGGGCTGTGGGCTTAGGTTTTTTTCCCAAGACTTCCATTTATCTTTTCATCATGTCAGATTAGCTTACTTGTCTCTCATGAAGGAGAGAATACCAAAAGCAAGATTATGAAGAACATTTTGCTTATAGTTCTGCCATACTTGTTTTGTCATTGTTTTATAACCTGACTTCAGAACTTGACTTCAGTGAAAACTTGACTAATTTGTTTAGTAATGTCCTCTAACAGACCTCTGAAGCCTTCACAGAACAAGTGTACAAGATATTTGCCTCCCCTGCTTTTTAGATTTGTGAAAAACATTTTGTAAAAAATGTCCATTTCATTTCTATTCACAACAGTGCATTATTTTTGTGCTGTTTTATTTCTTTAATAAAAAGAAATACAAATGATTGACCATCTAATTTCATTATTAGTCTGTTTGATTTTGCCTGAGCTTCATTTTTGAGGCAACATTTACAAGATTCTAGACTAACTACTTTATTTATAGCCAAAAGAATGATGATTTTTAAGACTTTGTGTCATGAGCACAATAAAAAAAATGTGATATTAATTTTAAAATAAAGTTTCAGTCCATTTTGGTCACTCCTACTTTAAGGCTAGGTTTTCCTATCTATCTTCTTCAGGCATTTTTTTATAATTAGGACACAAAAATGCAGAACATTCACAAGTGGCTAACAACAATATTAAGCAGAACTAGTTATCCAGTGTTAAAATAGAATGACTGTGGACAAGTGCCGAAAATATCAAGCATTACATTAAAAAATATACTTGAATATGTGGTTAAAATTAGTGCACTAGAAATGTCAAATTATTTTTCATAAGAAAACAAGATTTGATTAAATATTAACAATGTGGTTTTAAATTTGTACTCAATTCCTATTATTCAATAATTTTCCTTTTGTGCTTAGTTCTTCATATTCTTACCTAGGGTCTTAGTGGTGCAAGCCTTTCAAAGATAAATGGATGCTTTGAGTATGAACTTACACACACTGTGCCCAGTAAGTGAATTTTTGGCCAAGCTGGGACCCCGACAGGTTTATAAAGACCTGAACAATGGTCGTCCGTGGGAGAGAAAAATTGTCCCCTGTGAACATGACCTTGTCCTTCTTCTCCTTATCAGTCTCAATCCAGACAAAAGGCTCTGCCGTATCACCTGCTGTCCGCATTGCCCACAACTCAGTAGGTACAACTCTGGCATTTGATTTTGTCCTTAAAGTCAAGAAGGTGCTTGAAAGCCCAGCAAGTTAAATCCCTCTGCAGCATTAAGAGATTGATGAACAATGAAAAGCACAAATTTAAAGTACTGCAGCACACATTTGTAAATCTTTTTTTGCAAAAGAGGCTTTATGATCCTTTTAAACATGTTTTGTGTTGCAATGAGAACTTAAGATCAGCCCATTGTCACTAATAACAGATTACACCAATTTGTGTCTGTAAAAGAATGCTTTGGTTTGTCTCACTTGTGAAATGTGTTATATTAATCCAACAGTTTCCTAACCTTTGGCGATAACAGGTTTCTCTGAGAAAATGTTTCGCTACATAGCAAGCAGAATCCATTGCTTAAAAAAGAATAGGACTAATAATAAATTATTACTTCGGACCCTGCTGGATTAATAATGATCTTGTGCTCTTGGAAATTTGTTGAGGTGCTTTTTCTACATTAACACCTTTTATATACATTGGCTTTGAGGAAGTCCATTTCATTTGTGCCACTTTATGTTCAATGTTTGAAGGAATAATAACTGCATGGTGGTTATAAAAAGAGGGAGAAGACAGGGCTTCTAAAACAGTCTGTTTATGTACTTACTGCTACACCTCACTGTACAGCTGATTTACTCATGCCAAGTGCACCGCTTAGGTCATCAGGGGAATGCTGTGCATTGGTAAATGCAAGCTGTGTGTAGAATTGATATAGCTGAAAATGCTGATGAAATAAAAGTGCAAGGCACTCAGAATCAGCAACCAGAACTGAGGGGCTGAACAGTGCATTCTCAATTGCCAGGCTTTAGTTTCATAAGAATTTGCTTTCTTAAGCAAGACCCCAAGTTAAAGAAATTATTATGTTCATTTTCTGTGCCTAAAGCTAAATGATGTCATTTGATACTGTTTTTGGAACATAATAATGTCGTAAGATTTTAAAAAATTAAAATTGAATGTAGCAATAATAACTTTTATATGAAAAATATAATCTGTTTAATGAGGAATTTTGATATGAGGGTGAAAATATCAAGTAGATTTAAATGTGGGCAACGGTGCCTGGAGAAAAAATATAAAGATGCAACAAGTTAATACTTATAGAAATGTTTGTTAGATATAACAATTGCATATTTTGTCCACATAGAAAATACAAGAATAATGTAGTCACAGTGTGTTTCAGTTTCTTGATTTTTGAAGTTGAATTTCCCAGATAAACATATAGATTGCTCCTATGTCCCTTCATATTCTGATGTTTGCGCAAAGGTGGGTGACAACGTCTTCATTTTAAATCTTTAACCATGAGATAAAGATGTATATAAAATCTCTTTTTAGAAGGAGACCTGGCCATGAGGCACACTGGTGTACGGTATACAAAACAATATTTAAAAGTACAGACATGACATAAATACACACACAAAATAAAAATAAATCCTCATAATGCTATTTAAGAATGGCACTTACAGTCTTGAGTTAAACTGTTTTTAGGAAGAGTTTTAAATCCTTTCATGAGAATTCAACATTCACAGTCAGGTTGAAAAACAAAACGTTTAGGAGTAGACTCACTACACCGCTTTTTTTTATTTTACTATGAGGCATTCCCACTCTTGAGTAAAATTTCTGACTTTACCTACTGTGAGTAACTTCAGTAAATGACTAAGAAACCAATTTGAACCAAAAATGCATCAGATAAAGACTCACAGACACAGCTTATGCTAAAGTGGGAATTGTTGTTTGAACACACGTATTGTTGATCTGATGTTAGTTTCATTCTGTTTGTCATTCACTCCCCACTGTGATTGCACCATAGACATCACCTGGTCATATTGAAGACCTGGCATGTTAAGCATTTTTTTTCTGCAGTCTGGTTTGTATCTCTCCATCCCCTCAGTTACTGATTTGATATCTAGTTCCCAGACTTTTTGTAGCTGACTCCTCTAAAACACACATTTTCTGTTTACAGTTGTATGTTCCTCTTCAAATTAAACCAAACAAGCTGATTACTGATTACCTCTGGAAAAAAGGAGAGACAGTCAGAAGTCTGCCATAATTAAATTGCCAGACTTATGCTTTTAAGCAGTATAAGAGGTGGCATTGAGAAAAAAAGAACAAAAAAAATGCAGGTTGATGAAGAAGATGATGGAGCTAATTATTTTTACCTCTTATTTCTGAAAAATTGTACCATCTTAATGTACTTTTTCAAACATTAATTAAATTCTCACATGCTACCTAATACTTATATAAAAGATAATATCACTCCTTATGTTGCTTTCCCTACTAGATGTTCTAAAGCATCCTTAAAGGTGTGGAACCACATCTTACTGTCAGTCAAATGAGCCCCATCTACAAAATTATTTAAAACATAACAGCAGACATAAAGGCAGCCCCAAATCAATAAAACATTAGACTTAACATACTAAAATATGGCATGGTAATGGAGTTTTAGACCTGTTTAAGATAAATCACTTCGATATGAATTTAAACCCCACATTTTTTCTTCCTTATTTTCCCTCCATCTGTCAGTCAGCTGTCTGGATGGCTGTTTGTTATGTATATTCTCAGTGTGATGTGCAGAAGTGTGGATGCTGTCTTGAGTGCTCTAGAATGCACACAATATTTCTGGGATTAAGGAAACAAAACTGATAAATCTACATCACTAACGATTACAAAATATAATATTTTTGTTCCTAGAGATAAATTTGTGCTACAGTATGTTAATGATAAGTTTTTATAATAAAAATATTCTTTTTTAAATTTTTTTTGATAAAGACGTCAAACAATGTAGTGTTTTAAAACAACTTTATGATATTGATTGGCAAAGTTAAGCATATACAGTTGATAAAATGTAATTGCTGATGGTTCATGTTGCACAATTAGGATTGTATGCTCTGGGTATTTCATTTCTCATCTTATCACCTGCACAATGTCTGATGAGCCTCTTATAAAAAAACAAATCATTGTAAACATGATTTAATAATATTTCCTACCTTAAATCTTTGACCAATATGCAAGCCACTATGTCACATTTCACTGCTTCTATCCTCCTTTTCAAACCCCAAATAGAGTAGCATTCAATACTGCATTTCTGAATCTGTAAGACTTCAGCATGTGTTTAGCTGTATTACTTTTGAAAACGTATTTTGACATGCAAAGGTAGTTGCACTCTGCATATCTCTGCACCCCAGATTCATATCTCTCACCCTAAAGACCTACTTAGGATTCCAGTCACATTCACCCAGTTTTCTAACAGTAAAGTTAGGGTGATACTTTGAGCAAGAAGTACCATAATTGTGGTTGTACAAGGACCTTTCTAACCATAACTGTTGAACCGGGAGGTTTTAATCAGTGTTGGGGACTGTAATGGTACAGGGTTCAAATGGGATATCTAAAGATTTGAACAGCCAATATTAAAACATCAGAAAGTCATTTGATTTTTATTTTTACTTTAGAAGTGTCTTATAAAATAAAATGAAATCTGTGTGTGATATGTTTTACTATAATAAAGTTATTCAGTGTTTGCAGAAAGTCTGTCATCTGAATAATTCCCATGTTTCTTGGGTCTAAGGCACCACTTTTTTTAAGTAACTGTATATGTCTCTTTGTGAATTTATGATCATTGTGATTATATTACTAGTGATATAATAATATATATCACTATATATATAGTGATATATATAATTATCACTATATATAACCATATATACCATAAACCATAACTGGTTTATGGTGTAAACCAGTGAAGGTTTACACCATAACTGCAAACCTGATCGTTTTGGTGATCATTGGAAATATTAAAGTCTTGCTGAGTCTGTGCTATTGCTGGTTAATGTATAGATCTATTTTTTCTTTTTTAAACTGTATTCTAATTTCCAGCACCTGCAGCAGGTTCATGTCATGCTAGTGGCATAGAGCTTTACCAGCAGAGGGCCACTAACTACATTTTCACATTATTGCAGTAAAGATGTTTGACAGCTCAGTTTTTCCTTTGACACTCATGTTCTACCATATGCTGCCTAAAATGTTATTTAAATATTAAGCCTCAGTCCTAGAGATCATAATAATTTTAAAATTTTTGTATGAGAAATAACTTCAAATTCCTAAGATTTTCATGACTTTTTTGGCATCACAATTTTAAGCATTAATTTTCAGTGAGTACATTAATTTAAAATCACTAAAGTCACCATTATCAGTAGTCCTAATAATCTCATTAAAATAATCCATCTTTGTTAATTTATACAGTTTGTGATCCATAACTTCATGTTTCCCTAGAAAGTAGAGGTGACATGACAGAATACTAACACTTAAAAACAGAAGTATTTCAAGTATGATAGATCTTTTTTTTTAATTTTCACATTTATTAAATTAAATACTAAAAATAGCTAATTTATTAATTAGTCCACACTTTAAAGAAAAAAAAGTTTGAAATTGCTAGAAATATAACAATCGGATCGATTAGACCCAAGTTTATCCTGCTGCCACACAGAGTGAAAAGTGAGTGATGTAAAAATAGTGAGAAAACAAACCTCAAAGTTTCAACAGAATTGCCCTTATTAAACCTGATCATCCACATGGAGCTGTAAACATAAGCTGTTCATTCACATCAATTTGGAATAACTGCACCCCTCTGCACTGACTGTCAAAACGTATGAATGGGAACGTGTGAAGACAAGAGTGAGTTGTGGTCTGGCTAATCTAATTAGAAATATATATTTTTGAAAATGTTCAGATTTTGTATTATTTTCAAAAAATGCTGTGAGCTTCTGTCTTGTGAGATTTGGACATGGAGTTATCTCTGAACCCTGAACTTTAGAAGAATTAGACCATGCCTAAGTACACAATGGAGGGACTACGTTTCTCGGGTGACCAGGAAAATGCCTCGGGATTCCCCCAGACGAGCTGGCTCAAGTTGCTGGGGAGAAGAAAGTCTGGGCCTCTGCTTTGGTGGCTACCCTCCAATCCAATCCCAGATAAGTGGAAGATAATAATAAATACAAAGTAATTTTAGGTATTCTAGCTAGTGTCAGCGTGGAACCCATCACTACTCACCAATGTGGTCGCCATCATATCGCAATCATTACAGCCACAGCAATGCAGCGCTGGGGTGGGCAGGCCCAGATCTGAGTGTAGAACACTATGTATTGTAATAGTTTAAAAATAATAATAGTTATGAATCTCACCCCAAAAGAAAATGCTAGTTATTACTCCAGAACCTCTTAAAACCTCTGAAACAGCTAAAGTATGTTTTTTTATATATAATTATTGTAACTAGAATATATAAAAAAGAGATAAATTGGTGGCTTTTAGCTTTTATCATGTTATTTCTTCTCCGGCTACTCGTTCCTGGATTTCTGATGGCATGTCACAAATCTGTACTAGTGGTTTGTACTTAATACAATCCCTCTCCAAATTATGAAAATGGTTAAACTGTGCAAATCCAAACAAAAATAAAATCTTAAGAATGCAAGAATATTTGTATTCTTGTGATGCACAATTAACATATGTTAATGGCACAGAGCTCTAAGATCTGTAATAATTACCCTGACTGGCTTGAGAAAATCATTTCCTGAAGATGGATGATTTTCTCTATTTTTTTTTCTTTCTGGAATATTTGTTAGCCTTCTTTTGGTTTTCTTTCTTAGTTGATGTTTGTTTCATATTAGGGCAACAATTTCTTCTACTGACAGAAGCTAGGTTGCTTATAACATCCATATAACATTGTCAAGTGCATTTGTTTTTTAAGGTGTTTCTGTTCCCTGTTCATTCAGGTTGATTTTGAAGTCAGTCACTCAGTTCAAAACAGAACACCTAATTCTTCATATGATGAGACTCAAGATAATTCGATCATCCAGTAGTTCCAACTACAAATCTGTACATCTCCAAGCACAAAGAGTAGCACCTAAGATTCCTGCTATGTCACTCATTTGACACACCCAAGCAGATAAGAGCACCTCTGTGACATTATAATCCGAGCAGTCATAAAGAGGCTCAAGAAGCATTGCTGCAGCTGTAATAGCCAACAATATCCTGTGTTGGTGAAATGAAATGGCCATTTGAAGGGTGCAGATAGTTTTATCTCATCTTCATTCATCTCAAAGTAGAGTGCAGTACTTATCTTTGTGGAGAGCAGACTAAGCCAAAGTCTGTTATTGAAATGCTATTATTAAATTGTCATTGGCCCATGAAAAACTCATTGCATCCACAGCGGTTACATTGAAGTTCATTGAACAAGCCAATGTACTATGCATGAGACTGGATTTACTTTTAATTGCGTTTTTATGGGAGAGACGTAAAGAGCTGGGCTACCCATGGTCCACAGAGTACAAACACGGGATGTAATGGTTTGTGAATGTTGCGTGCCTGGATGTGATCAGTGACTGCAGTGCAGCTTTGATCAGTAAAACATGTCCACATATATTAAAATGGAAAAGTACGACAACGTATCTGGTTATACAAGATCTTAAATCATATAACCGCATAAAGACAAAGCATACAGCAAGTAGCAATAGTATAGCCCTCTTGACCTTTTTCACTTTTGTCACATTATAACCTCAAGCTTTAAGAGCTTCAGCTATTTGGATTTTATAGTTTAACACTTAGCAGGTCCTAATTGTGAAGTTAAAGAAAAAGCACATGTAGTTGTCCAAATTTATTACAAAAATACAAATGTAAAAGTGTGGTGTTCATTTCAATTCAACACTTTAAAATAAGATACCCCTTAATAAAACAGTATAAATGCTTCCAAAAGGCAATGTGCCATAGCACGACCCTTTAATGTGTAAATAGATTTGATGTGGCTCAGGCAAGAAAAACAAAAATGGCATGATTAATGGCTCCCATATGTTAAACAAGACATATGTTCACCTTCCAGGGGTATGGAGAGGTTTCTTTTGAGCCAGTTCTTGCTCACCAGCATCCAGACTCTTCAGAGAATATCAAAGACTGCAGGACATTTACTGGCACTGCCAGCAAATGATGGAATAATCTGGAAACACAGCAGCCAATACTCTGGTCTGATGAGTATTTACCTGCAGGGGGTGTGCCCATCCCTTCCGTTTTATCTCAGCAAGCACATATGGTACCCTGTTACAGCCACCTCCGACAGGAACGTCTATTTTCCAGAGGATGCCTGCAGTTTATTTATATTGTTTGCATCCTTATTGTATGGTTAGGTTTTGGAAATTGTTCTTGCTCCCCTGATCTAGGAGCGTCATGCAGAGATATTGTATTGCATTCTATTCACACAGATATGGGCAGTATGTTCCCTGTAAAGAATGTTATAGCAGTCTAGCATCAGTGGGCGTCATCGTCCTTGTCCTTCATACACCAAAAACTCTGGATCAATGTACGTGGACCAGTCAACTCCATTCATTTTACATATGCCTTTAACCCAACATCTAATATGTCAGTCAGTCGTCATTGATTGCAGTGACCCCTAACGAGTGCATATTTATGTAGCCACAGACAGCTGTCCTTACAAATAATGCAATGGAAGGCCACTGAGACAGTGACAGTGAATAGTGGCCCCAGCAGGACTTTTATCTGCCTGCATCATCACCTTCAAGAAATAAAAAAACAACACATATTCACTTTGAATTAGTTTATCAGCTTGACCTTACTGTCCACCCTGATGATTTAAAAGCACCCCCCAATCAATCATATTTACATAATTAGATTTACAATGTCAAACGCTTGTCAAAGACAACTGTTTTAAAATGTCTTCCTAGAGGAAACAAAGGTGAAGGATGACGTGCCTGATTTCTCAAGAGCTCATCATCTCATAAAACCCACATTAAAACAATAAAGATTTCCTCCCACCCTTCCCTGACATTTGCAGTGCCAAAAGTTAACTGTTACATGAATGAGAAACGGATGAAGACATGAATATAAATTTAAAGTTTATCTGAGTGAAAATTACAGAAATTAATTTTGGTGTAAAAAGAAGTGGTATTTTTGGTAGATTCGGCAGGAAACAATCTATGGTTTTGGAGGACATTCTTCCCCACCCCCCACTGGTGTGACATTTATTATAAATTAGCTCCTTTGAGCTTCAAAATGCTTCAAGGCTCTCAAGGACAAGTGGCAGCTGTGAAATAATCTCTTTTATAGAAATGTTATCATGCGTCCAGATAATAAAATTAAAATACAGTATTTTTAAAAAAAATGATTTGACTACATCTTCAGACTTCTTGAGATGCATTACATTTAAATTAAAAACAGAGGGTGTTGACTTTTTGCATCGAGGTAATTTTCCTTATTTTCACAGCAAAAGGTCAAACTCACCACATGCTTATATTTAATACTGAAAGGGTTACACTTGAGTGTTTTAGGCCATGTTGTTTCTGCAGAAGCAACCAATTAACACCCACTGTCTTGTCAAACAAAAAAGCATTTTTATACTTTTATTTTTCTGGTACAGTGTCTCAAATGTCCCTGGCCCAGAGACAAGAGCAATTTCTCACAAGCAATATATTTTAAGTTAAAGTAAGTAAATGCAGGGAATTTCAGTGATAACATCAGTGTTTGTCTTTTACAGTATGTTTGTAATTCTCATGCAGCTTTGCCATCTTGCACATCGACTAGATTCAAACCTGTCACTGCTAAATGTTGTTAAAACTGTATGGTTAATATTTACTACAAAGCTTGGGAATGTTTTTATTGAGCCAAAAATATTGAAGCTGCATCTTTAGAAACAATCCATTTATAGGTTTAAGCTGTTTTAAGGTGACAAATTGCTATTTCAATGTTCGGTTGCTGAAAAAAAATATTGTACATTTCAAGCTTAAAAGCGGCTGCACAGAGTTGCTCCTGACCTTTAGCTTACAGGATGAGGTGTCAGAAGTCTATTGCTGAGAATACTGCTAATGTGGATCTTTTAACCTATTGAAACACAAACCACAACTTATACCATGAAAGTAATGTATCCATTATTAGGCTCCAATACACCTTTTGCACTCAGCAACCCAGTTTGCTTCTCCACTATTGTCTGCAGTATTGATAATATTGGTTCATGTTTAGATTTACACTTTTGTGTGAGGTTCAGATTTTGCTCACTTAAATATGTAACAAAGAAAACTAGGTCTGCTCCACAGAAAAACAGCTAAGAATAGAGCATAATAAGGTATTTTTGCCAAATGAGACAAAGGGAAAGAAAAAAAGCTATTACCTAAAACTGAATAATTAGCATAACTCTTTATGTTGCTGTAACCACTTCATTTTTGGTGGGAAGTATAATAAAGATGTGATTTCAAAATTAAACCCTTAATTCCTAAATAGTGACTGAAAACTATAATGTGTAAATGTTTTCCTTACCAACTAAAAGAAAAAGAAAAAATAAAAAAAAAACAACATTGATAAGCTGTCAGGGAGTGCTGAGCCCTCAGGCTGGTAGATATTCACTTCCACCCTTAGGGTACCTCAGTGTCATGTGGCAACCTATTTTATCTGTCCACCCTGTCTGTGACAGGCAGCTCATGGACTCACAAATAGTGTTGTTGCCACTTGGAAGGATGCAGCATGAAAAGACTGGCTTATGAACATGTATCTGAAATATTTGTAATTTGTAATGAAGTTTCAGTAATATGTTGGGGTAAAGGCTGTGTTTGGGCACTATTTGGAC
This sequence comes from Poecilia picta, assembly GCA_033032245.1. Classification (NCBI taxonomy): domain Eukaryota; kingdom Metazoa; phylum Chordata; class Actinopteri; order Cyprinodontiformes; family Poeciliidae; genus Poecilia; species Poecilia picta. Next base: position 24,370,262 of record CM065355.1, read on the forward strand.
ACTAAGACAAGAATGCAAAAACTGAAAAAAAAATCACTCAAGTAGAAAAAACTAGTCAAATAATCATAGCATGTCAAAGTGTAATTGCTAATAGGAACATTTTGAATTAATAAACCTGAATAATTTTGTTCATTTATTCCTAAGATTCCAAATTAACATTATATAAAACACAGAATATGTATGTATGTGTGTGTGTTTAAGCAATAACATACTGCATACAGAAATAAAAACTTAATTTCAACACAGGCAATAAATTATGCAACTGTTCAGACTCTTGTATAGCTCTCAGTTTAATACTTGTTGACTTGTAAGCCTGTGTTGTTAAATAATCAATTTGTACATGCGATTCATTTATGGAGGATTGTCTGCCTTTAGCCACTGTCACAAGTTGTTCATCTGATGATGAATGTCCATAAATAAATAAATCAGCTTCAGCTGGTAAAATGAAGCCAACAACAGCTGGGGGTGAATCCATGATTTGCTCCAGCATGGCTGTTGAACAGCTGACATAGGTCATCATGGGTATTGTAAACTTTACGCCAGTAGATTTAGTGTAAAAGAAAATATCTGTTGTCAAATCATTTTGTTTTTATTTACACAAATTTATTTTTTAACATTTGACTCTTTTTTAAATATATTAGTTATTAAATAAAGTCTAATTGAAGTCAAAAGGGTCCCACAAAGCATATTTTCTCTATAAACTTGTCCTTACATCACAAAGGACCGCATTTGTTCGATGTCATGTCTGAAACTGATGGGTTAATGGGGGAAAAAAGGACCTCTAAGGGCTAAAGACCAAATCTGATAAAACACCTAAAATGTGATGCCATAGGGAATTGTGTACAGATCTGTCTGATAAACATCTTTAAAACACTGACATGATATCTAGTACTTTTCATTTCCAGTGAAATGAAGAAGAAGCCAAGTAGTTACCTGAGAACATTTTTCTCTACTTCCAGGCCCTCTTCTGCTCTGTCAGCATCTTTTATTATAGTTTTAAGGGGAGATTAGAGTGGCCCAGGCAGCTGATTCACGAGACAAAGATTAAAGAGTCAGGATATTAGGCAACTACAAAATTTGCATTGAGGCTAACCTGCAAAAAATCAGTTTCAACTTAGTTTCTTTCACAGAATCATGGAATCATGTAGACATAAGACAAGATGAGCTTCTCTTGAGCTGCTGTTGCGACACAAAATCTGTTGGAGTTTAAGTCAGATTCTTCTCTTACTCATTCCTAACTTAAAAATAAATTATTTCCTCAAAAGTTTTATATATGTATAATATTATCATTATTATTGTGTTTGTGTGTATATATAAGTGCATATGTGTGTGTGTGTGTGTGTCTGTGTGTCATATTAGGTGGAAATGAGAAATGCAATTTCTTTAGGAAAACCCAATAAACACAACAGTGGTGACAGTGTACTGAGATGTTAGTCCTTTCAAATGAACATCTCTAATTAGCACACTTCCTGTGACAATGATTGCCTTTGCATGAATGACAATATGAGACAAGCTCAGCATAAAACTAGAACAATTAACAGCATTTAGTTTTTAATAAGAAAATGTAAAGTGAATATTGAAGATGTGTTTTATATGGAATTTTCTGAAAAATATGAAAAAAAACCACTCAAAAATGTGCTGTCCACCATTGCTTCATTTTTACAGTCTTAATATTTACATATGCAATGATTGAATACAGTACTTCAAACTTGACTCATCTTTCTCCAGTTTGGTAATTGTAACAGCTGAGGCACTCAGATAAGTAAAAAAGCAAACAGAGTAATCAGTCACAATGCAAAGCAATAAAGCAGTAATAAAATCTAACTCCAAATATTTCATAGCAGCAACATTGCAAAGCGTAAAACACTTTTACGTCTCTGGGCAATTTTGTGGGATGGTGCCTCAAAGGCAGATTTTATATTGAGGTTTGCGTTCTGCTGAATGTGCATGATTGCGTAGAAGCCCGTGTTGGTGAAATGAGGGCTTAAATCAGTTGCTACACTTTTGTATTTATGCATCTTCAACCTGACATCGGCTAGTGTAAAAATATCTGCGATCCCATATTGTTGGAGTTCGAAAGCGTTTCATTACATTAGCATTTGGGAATACTGTACTTTACTGCACACTGTACTGCACAAAAACTCAAAACATTCTTGGAATTATAATATTTAAACTTCTGAATTTGAGAACTGAAAGCTGCTTGTGTCTTTTAAAACCTTACAATCTGTTGACCACAATGTCACCTGTAGACCACTGCAGCTAAAAAAACCCCTACACAATTCTCAGCAGGATTATTTATCAAAGAAAGTACTTGATTAATAGCTAAACAGATTGTGACACATTTTTAAGTCTCTGAATTTTTCACTTCGACAAGTAAGCAGGTGATACAAAGTCATTTGTTACATTTTCAAACCTCAAACAGTATGGCAACATACAGAAGAATGGATGACTGTTGCAAAAAAGATATATTGTATCAATCACTGTTGCATTTTAGAAAGTGTTTAAAGTTTCTCAGTCCATTTCTCCTTTTCCCATTCCATGCATCTGTCTGCCTGTCCTGCCCGCCTCCTCCTCCTCCACTGACAGTTTAGTATTTATCCTCTCCCTACTTGTATCCTCAGTGGGTTGCTTTGTCCTAATTGGAAAGCTAAGTTAATTATCCCCTAGCCTGTACTTGGCACATCATCTAGACCTCCCCTAGAGAAATGGTTAGGTTTGGCTTATAATCCCAGACAAATAACACAGGGCTAAATAAGACAGGTGTAAGAGCACTCTGACCTCAAATGCCCCCTTGATTGATTGATATAGATTGAGGATGGAGAAATGAAGAGCATCCATCATAATGTTTTTAGCTGTCACCATTTGCAGGGACTTTATTGGGTTAATTGGAAAAGCCTGCAGGAAATTTGAGTTTTTCATTTTCCTTACCTGAGGATTTGACCAAAACATCAAACTGCACAAAGTATATGGCACTAGAAAGGTTAAGTCACTGACTGTCACAGGATAAGCTGAAAGAAAAGTGAAGAAACCCTGGATAAATGCATGTGTTGTGCCATGTGTTTCCCAAAACGTCAAGGTATGAGTTGCCTGTGCTCTCTAGGTTTTATGCAAGGACTTTTCTTTCAGCATTTAGAGCAAAAACTGTCCATAAAGGAAATATAGTGGCATCTGGAGTGGAACTGCCATAAATAGATTTTAATTTTTAAAAAATCTATTTGGCTGTGAAACAAAATCTATATTCCTTGACATACTTCCCATTTGTAAAAACAATGCTTTTTATTAAAATGACTATATAGGGGGAACAATAAAAGCTCTGGGTAAGTATTGTAATATGTTTCTTTATTTATTTGGTCTTTGATAGTTGATCACTGGACATTATCTTTTGGCTGTTTTTTTCCAAATAAGCAGTCACATCATTTGACATTCATATTCTTGGTAAAACCTATACTATTCAATTTCCACCGTTGAATAATTGCAAGTCTATTAGGAAGATCTACAAAGTTTATTTGACCTTTTTAGTTAACTTATTTTTCATGAATAGCTGATTAATTCCCAAAATCATTTTGGGTGCAATTTATTCTGGCTTACTATTTGTGGTGGGATTCAATCTTGCTTAGTGTTTGATATAGAAACAAGATAACTGCAATTTCTTTCAGTGAACATCTTGCAAGAGTGGTTCCAAGAGCAAGAAATAAACTAGAAAATCTGCCTTCAATCTAGGCAATCTAGATTTTATCTCTAACCAAATTTAAAGCTTTAGTGAAATCTACATAGTTTAGCAAAACTCTGCAAGTATTTTCAGACATTCATTGATCTAGTGAGATCTTTTTAAATATGAACTATGTCAATAAAAGATGTGTGATCCCCCTAAAAGCAGGTACATTAATCAAATAAAACAAAAGTAGTATGTGCAGTAATGCAAACATCTTAACAAATGTAGATCTTTTTGTTTTGTGCAAATTTTGATTCATTTTTTTACTGCAAGAAAACGTTCACACCTTGAAGGTTTTCTTTAAAAAGAAAAAAAAAGAAAATTTTCACTGATGAGTGAACATAAAGAGCAAAAAAATAATGGATTTATAGTTCTATTAAATTTTTCAAGAAGAAAATTCATTTTTTTTATTATAGATAATGACTCCATGTTTCTCCATATCAATAAGAGTGTATAAAGTACAGCTTACAGATGCTCTCTTCTGTTTTCTTCAGTCTGTGTGCTGTTACTCAGCTCTGCTCCAAAAGGTACGATATCAAACATCTAATGTGTAAAAACTAACCACAGAAAATCCACAACAATCTACAACTCACTACAATTTACTCTCAAGCACAAGTTTGTTTTGTATCTCTCCCCCAAGAGTGAAACAGCAAAGACTTAGCTAAACTGTTTCTAATGTAGTTTTTTCATCTGAATCACTGTCATACTCATAAGTGTTGACAGTGTATCATTGCTAAAGCTATTACTGTGTCAAAATCAGTTATATCTGTTATTGCTCCCATTTCCAGTTTAAACAATATACTACACAAATCATATTTTATTAAATCCCTTTGTTGGAAGAAGTATCCATAAAAGCAAATGCAACTCACAAAGTTGTTTAAGACTTTAAGAGACTAAGTCATGAAGAAAGCTAAAGTGTTTCCCATGTTGACACAAAATATGGACCATACCCCTAACTATAGTTTTACTAAAAATATATATATTGAGCTACAAATGCTTTTATTCTATTCCTTCTTACTTGGAACCCTAAGAAAAACAAAGGAAAGAATAAAATAAAACAACAGGCTGCTGTAGAGGAATAAGGTTCTGACTTTAAAGACAATCTCTAAGCACAAAAGAAAAAAATAAACCTTGAAGTTTGCTGAGAAGAATATCAGTAAATGGATCTGTAAGAAAATGAAATTTTTTCAGGCAGTAAAAAATTATCAGTTTGTATACTGAAAACCATTGCCTTTTGATCTCATTTTGGGTAGATGGAATCCCTGCACTGATGCCGCTTAGAGGTGATCAGCTGCTGAGTGCTGCACAAAATGTGTATTGACAATCCAATACTGTGTTGACTACCTCCCAGACTTCCAATGAAATCACATGCTTCAGCCTTGTTAAGAACCTTGGAGAGGCAATCTCTTAATAGAGGATCTAGCAAGATGCAGCGAAGGAGATACTTGATAGAGTGGCTGTCTTGGAAAACTGACGAGAAAGACAAGATGCCTTGAATGTGATCAAAATAGCAAGTCTGCAGAACAGAGCTTGACTTGGATGCATGACTTGCATGAAGTTCTCTGGCCAAGCAAGTGGGGACTTGAGTGAGCATTATTGTGCATATGTACTGCTGTGAAAAAGTATTTTCCCCATACAAATTTCTTTTGAACGTCATTATTTGATTTACTTAAATTATTCAGATTATCAAACAAATGGACAGATATTACTAGAAATAATAGGCCTACAAAACAGTTTTCAAATGTTAATTCCATTAGCAATAAATATCCAAATTGGATCATTTCAACTTCACATATTTTTATAAGTAGAAGCTCAAGGAGGGCAAAAAGGCAAAAGACACTTTGGAGATCTGTTGTGGTCATCATTATCACCCTTACTGTGAAATCATGTCATTTTGAGGAAAAAACCCACCTGTTAGTCTTTAAAAGTTCTAGTCAGATCTTTTCTCCCAAGATATTTATAACTACATACCAGATACAATATATTATATCAGTCTCAGTCATATTTTAAGATTATGAACTTGCAATATTTACATACATACAAGGTGCTATTTTTTTGGTAACATTTGGCCCTTCTGCCCTGAGTGTGTTTGACAAATGAAATTACATAGATCTTGCATAAATTCCAAGACAACAACATGACTAGTGTTTATGACAGTATGGCCATGATTAATGACTGATGGAGCCAAAGGGCTTTCACACTGTGCATAGCTGTCAGCCTCATTAATCAACACTTTGACTTGGAAGACTGGAATAATAACTGGACCTTCTGAACGTGTGCATGTAAATACCTCCATAAAATTTATGTGTTCAAGTCACCTCAGACGTGGGGGATGTGCGGGGGTATTTCAAGTACTTCTCATTTTATCCATTGTATTTTTTCCCCATGTATTCATAATCTACAACTTTAATACTGAACATAAAAACAAACTTGACCATGGTAAGTTCTAATTAATAGATCACCCAGAAATCTCAGTGTTGTCTTTAACTCAACTAGGTTTTAGATCTCCACTACCACTGCTTGATTTAATTTCTTTATTGATTCTAAAGGCCATTTGAAGGTCAGTCCTTTACTGAACTCGCAGGAGTTGACATTCAAAAGAACTGTGGCACCTTACAATTATCTCATTACATTTAATTTAAAACCTATTGAGATTCTAACGTCACTAAATGGTAGCGTGTTTATTGTTGTTGTCCTTTAGGTTTTTAGGGCTATGCTATAAAGAGATATGGGTAAAACTCAAATCATTATTAACCTTTCTGTTAACAATAATAAAAAGGCTCTTGAAAATGAAAAATCTAATTTTCAAGAATGCCCTTACTAGACAGCTCCAGAACAAGGTGAAAAATTCAAGAGAATTTTAAAAAATTCAGCTGATTTTTCATTCTAAAAAAAACAAATCACATGGGACATCTATAGCCAGAGGTTCCTGTCATATTTCTCTTCAAAAATCAGATGGTTTGTCAATTATTTCAGAAAGTAAAACTCATTATAAAGATTCAATACACATTTCAATATTTTATTTCTTGTAATTTTGATTATGATTATGGTTTACTGCGACAGACTGGCGACCTGTCCAGAGTGAACCCCGCCTCTCGCCCGGAACGTTAGCTGGAGATAGGCACCAGCAACCCTCCCGACCCCACTAAGGGACAAGGGTGTCAAGAAAATGGATGGATGGATGGATGGATTATGGTTTATAGATAATGAAAACACTAAATCCAATGTTTCATTCAGAATATAACATACCAACTATTACACAATGTTTTAAACAGAAATGTCAGGGTTTTGAAAAGTGTGTACATTTCAATGCTAATACCTGTTTGGTCCTCCTTTTGCTTGAACTACTGTATCAGTGGGGCATGGCATGGAAGTGATCATTCTTTGGTACTGCTGAGATAGTGACCTTAAGGTCATTTGCATTGTTGTGTCTTGCGTCTCTCTTCTTCCTCTTGACAATACTCCATTGAGTATCTATTGGGTTCAGGTCAAGCCAGTTTGGTGGCCAATCAAACATAGTATCACCATGGTAGTTGAACTAGATCTTGGCAGTGTGGGCAGGTGAAAAGTCCTTTTGGAAAATGCAATCATAATCTCCATAAAGTGTGTGAACAAAAGGAAGCAGGGAGTGCTCTAACATTTCCTGGTACAAGGCTGCATTGATGGTGGATTTTAGAAAAGACAGTGAACAAATATCAGCAGAGGACATTGCACCCCAAATTATCTCTGACTGTGGAAGCTTCACACTGAACTTTGAGCAATGTGGACTCTATGCCTTTCCACTTTCCTCCAGACTCTGGGAGATTGATTTCTAAATGAAATGCAAACTTACTTTCAGTTGAAAAGAGAACTTGCGGCTACTGAGCAACAGTCCAGTTCTTTTCCTCCTTAGCCAATGTATGACACTTCTGACTTTGTCTCTGGTTCAGGAGTAGCAACGCAACATTTGTAGCTCGTGTAGGATTCATCTGTGTGTAGGTTCTCTTGATGTGCTGACTCAAGCCTCAGGCCATTCCTTGTAAAACTCCCAATGGAAGGGATTTTGATTGACAATCCTCTCAAGTCTGCTTTTATCCCAGTTACTCTGCCCTTTTATTAACACAATTTTTCATTTCACTTGACTTTCTTTAAGTAAGGTGTAATTTTTTCTTACTGTAAAAAAATCAGTGACAGAATTTTGGGTTATTTTGTCTAAGCAAAAAATAAAAAAAGGGCTTAAAATATTTCACTCTGTGTGCTGCATCTATTTGGTGACTTGGGACTCCGATATTAATAACTATATTAAATTTTGTTGAACTGTACTTATATTAAGAATATATTATACACAAAATCATGGTTTATTTTTAAAGCACGAGTCAGGACAAATTTGTGTTTATTGCTGATGAAAAGTGCATACCTTACAGTCCACCATACATTCTCCTCTGAAGAAACCTGCAGTAGAAACCATGAAACCTTAAGATTCCCAAACAGTAGCATTATGGGATAACTGCTAATCCTCACAGTTTTCTTGAGTTTTACATCTTTTAAAAAAACTGGGCTATACAACGTTAAATTGTGTAATTAGTTCCACACATTAAAATTCTGCATGTGCAGTGTTTAATGTACAAAAATGTTTTTAGCTAAATGTAGTCCTCCGAGACTTTCAACAAGGTTGGCAGGTCTATTTATCATGTTAGTCCCCCATGATAAGGATTTGTAAGTTTCCTTTACACCAATGCTCAGAATCCTGCATTCTTAACATTTGTTCTTTTCATCTGACAGATGTAAAACTTGGATCCATGTGCCTCCTCATCAATCAGCGAGAATAAAAAATTGCTTGTTACTCATAGACACTCAGTCACCATTTCAAGGTTAATGGTCAATTTCTTTGCTCCCGGCCTGTTTTTGAGCAACATGACTGAAAATAACATGCCCAAAATGAATTGAATGTATCTCATGAACTACAGAGTTTATTTTAATTGTTTTGGTATCAAAACAAAGGCAAGACCCTAGGGCATATGTTACAGCTCTAAAAACCACCCTACCTGTTACTGAGGAAAGTGAATTAATATAGTAAACAGCAGAAATTAAGAAAAAAAATCAATTTCCGCCTAAAAAACCACTTCAATCTATGAAGGTTCCTTTCAAAGCATGCAGTTGAAAGCCAAAACATGTAGAAAACAACAGTTCACAATCTGACCTTTTACTGTGCCAAGTTTTATGAAAAAAAAAGTTAATCATATGAGTTTTAGAGAGGCACTACTTGATAAAAATCTAGGCGGACCTTCCAAATGAACCATTTTGGCACAATTTGTGCCATTTGAACTTTCTTAGTTTTTATTTCTGTAGGTTCTGTTTCAATCATTTATTCTTTTCATATAATAAATGATTATTTATCATAAATAAGTAATTGCATCTAATAATTGTTTTGGGGGGTTCCTTTGAAAAATCCACATGCATTCATTCATAAAAAGAGAAAACAATAGACAAATTGTAATAAACTGAAAATGGAACAGATTAACTCACAATAACATTTCAAATAGAATTATATAACAATGAAAATGCAAATAGCAATTAAAACTCATGTTAAAATGACAAGATAACAGGAAAAAACTCACATATATCATAATTACATTACAATAACAATGCGCTCTGCGCGTACAGTCATTGCATTCTGCATTCAGCCATTCACAATTACGCAGGGCGGTTTCTCTGCGTAATTGTAAATGCGTAAATGGAGTGGACATCTACACTAACTATATGACTATGCAAATCATGTATTTTCGTGTGCTATACAGAAGAAAGTCTCTAAGGTTGTCTAGTGGACAGGTGCAGCAATCTATTAAGTAGTAATCTGTACAGTCTTAAACAGATCATCCAACTGTGGAAAAAAAATGTCAGGGCAGACAGAATTGTATGTATTCAACCCCAACCAGGCTTTTTCTTGCATCAGTAATTTCAATTAGTATTTTCATTTCAGTTTAATTCTACCCATTTCACTCAATTTCACAGTGTAATATGGCTTTGCATAGTTATATTGGTAAGATCTTATGACATGGCTTCATATAGTATAAAGTGCATCACAAAAAGCCCTTCACCAAATCAAATGTTGTAGTGTTGATTATTTGAAAAACAAATCTATAATCCACAAATACAAAAGTTACAACTATAATAACACAGAAAAGGAAAAGCAAATTAACAGATTAATGGGGAGAGCTGCGTTGTTACTGCTTATGACAGTCTCTCAAAATAAATAAATAAATAAAAAGATTGTCCTCCACTGGGTACCAGGTAAAATTGTCCACCTCCATTCAGTGACCTCCTGCTGACTTTGTTTTATTGACGATGACTTCACAGTGTACTTGTTTATCAGGTTGTTCACAAGACCTCTGGGGAATATTTAGCCCGATTAGATGTATGAATAAACAAAGCCGACTTGACTGAATTGGCCAAATTGCTGTTATCCTGTGACTATAATGGAGTGGCTACCAGACATCCCTGAACTAAAAAAAAACAAAACCAGATTTGACTGAGAGAGGATGAAAACAGAAGATTTAGAGAATATTATTTTCTAGCTGCTGACTTGGTGATTTTATGAAGTAACAAATGATCAATAGGTTTAATGTATGTGAAGCCAAAATTCTTACCTCATGATAGCCTTAGTCCTAATTCTGCAGTATGAACAACTGCATCTCTTGTCTCCACCTCTGATATAGACATCTGTTCTCTGACAACACTGTGGGCTTTCAGAAACTACCTGAAGCCAATGGAAAAGTGAGCATCAGCAGTGCACATGTGCACAGAGGTGGAAAATCAATATACACTGCATGCTCAACATGCCATGGAATCTTCTTTGCTTCACTGCAGGTGATATTTTCAGGGATAACCTGTTGCTTTTAAATAATACTACAACTACTCTGGACTCTTAATAAGTGTTTCATCAGCTCTACATGTCTCCTGGAATTTTCTGTGCATGATTTGTTTTAAGTAAAACTCAATATTGTTTGCTTTTTCCAAAAGTAATACGTAGGTACCCCTTTAGAGTAATGAATGTCATTATATCTAAAACATAAATCCCAATGGCTTTCATTATTTTTATGTGAACTCAAAGTTTCTACCACAAAAAACAATGAAATGTGGTTTAATCTGTGCATCCATCAATATATCCATTCATCTTTATCCCATGCCCTTCATCCCTTACTCAAAACTCAGTATCTTGACTAGATATGCCCAAATTCCTTCTCCCTACCTACTCTTGTCAAGCTTATATACACAGTCCAGTCACATTAATGTGACCACCACGTACTTTCCACTTCAGAGTTAAATAACCAATCACAGAAGGCAGGTGGCAGCACAGTGCAGTTGAGCGTATATAAAGGGTGTGTGTGGGCTTCGGAAAACATTTCAATCGTTGGCGTAATGCAGAAACGAAGCGATTTATCCGACGTCCAAAAGGGCATGATCATTGGCTTTCGGGCCAAGGGTGGAAGCATTTCCGAAACGGCTGAGTTTGTGAACTGTTCGCGTGCCGCCGTGGTAAAAGTGTACCGTGCATGGCAAAATGGGACTGTCCAAAATCAACGACGTGGCAAATGTGGTGCACCACGGGCCATAGATGACAGAGGCGAACGACGGTTGCGGAGATGCGTTCGGGCAGATAGACGGGCTACCGTTGAGCAACTGACCACTAAAATGAACCAAGGGGCTACCACAAGTGTCTCCCAAACCACTATTCAGCGAACATTGCTGCGTCTGGGCCTCCGAAGCAGACGCCTGGTTCGTGCACCTATGCTGACTGGTGTTCATCGACGACGAAGGCTAGAATTGGCACGCCAGTACAGCAGCTGGACGTCCACTGAGTGGCGACAGGTAGCGTTTTCAGATGAATCGCGTTTTATGCTCCATCGGACAGATGGACATTGGCGTATAAGGCGTGAAACCTCTGAAAGGAACCACCCTGCAACCATTGCAGGAACGGTCCAAGCTGGAGGCGGGAGCATTATGGTCTGGGGAATGTTTTCCTGGCATTCTCTGGGTTCACTGATTATTGTGGAAGGCACGATGGATCAATACAAGTACGCATCTGTCCTTGCGGACCATGTCCACCCCTACATGCGCATTGTTTTTCCTCAGGATGATGGCATCTTCCAGCAGGACAATGCGAGGTGCCATACAGCTGCCAGTGTACGTGCGTGGTTCGAAGAGCACCAGGATGAGTTTACCGTCCTCCCCTGGCCAGCAAACTCACCTGACTTAAACCCAATCGAGCATCTGTGGGACCATCTCGATCGAGTTGTTCGCACCATGGATCCTCAACCGCGTAATCTAGCGCAGCTGGCCACGGCATTAGAGTCGGCATGGCTCAACATCCCAGAGAAGACCTTCAGGGACCTAAGTGACTCTCTTCCTGCACGTCTCGTAGCAGTTCGCTCTGCGAAAGGTGGTTATTCTGGCTTTTGACAGATGGTCACATTAATGTGACTGGACTGTGTAGAAGAACTAGACACAGAATCTCACATTGCCCCATTGACACATTTCTTTAAAATGACAAAAACCCTGTTGTTCTTCCTGAATCTGAAGATTTTGACAATGTGGATGTTCCTAGACAGGGTGAGAAGTGTGATGGTTTGAAAACACTGCCTGATTCCACTTTAACCTTTGTGAAATCAGCAACATTGATGGGGACAATCCCTCTTCGCCCAAGACTTTTACACCCCAAAAAGAATAATATGAGTAGCAGATAAACTAAAAATATTACTTTCGCTGCCTGACTATAGCTTAGGTCAATCGCTCCTCATCCCTACTGTTATGGAGTTGGCAAAGCACAAAAATTCTGGCTTCATAACCTCACTGAACTCTTCTCACACCAAGTTTTTATGTCTACAACTAAGCCAAGTACAAGCCAATTTCTGTTTTAGCTGTGGATAGGTCTAAACTATTTCAAGAGTCCCACACCAACTAAAGGCCTTCTACACTGCAGGGCCTATTGTACTTTGACCCTGGTTGTGTTTGCACTGAGCTTAGTGCTCTTTCAAAAAATTAATTTCCATCGATGGCAGAAAAGGCCATTTTCAGAAACCCAGCAGGACACTTTCTTGTTACTTATTGTCCCATGCAGCTCCTTCTGTACCCTATTGTCAGGAGGAAGCTGAGGGAAAACGTAAATCAGCTAAAGCATTTTAAAATATTCTCATCTCAGTATCATCTTTGACCTAGATTTGTGTCTGGTGCAGTTGAGCCACTGCTTTGGGTTGCAGGATTTCCTCCCAATGAAGTGAATGCAGGAAAACTCTCTTTCAGAGTTTTGCCAACTTCTGATCACTTTAATTGGAGAAATGTTCCCTGATTCAAAAACTCTGGCTGAAGTGGCTGAAGTCTCCATTGTGGCAGCAGAGCACGGATTCAGAGTGCAGATTAAAATCAGCATTTCTGAATCTCCTTTAGTCCAACTTTGTTTTGCACAAATATTAAAATTACAATAAAACTAAAAAAACATTACAAATTCCGGCATAATTATTTTAGAATGATCAAATTTACCACATTTTGAACAAAATATGTTCTGTTTGCAAAGTTAATTGTCTTGGTGCTTTAACAGTTTTAACTAAAAAAACATTTTTTATTTATGATGAAATTATGGATTTTCACATTTTAAACTTTACCAGAGGGTTTCTCCGTCTTTTAGGTTAAAGCAGTGGTTCCCAAACGTTTTCTCCTGGGCCCCCCAGCGGTTTCCATACATTTGGTTTGCAGGTGTGTTAGAATCATGGTTTGCAGCCATGATTCTAACACACCTGCATAGCGCTGCACATCTCCTTCACTGCCGCACAGGTGTAAACCCCTCGCAAGCGTCTTAGCGCGCATGTTGCGTTTAAAGGCGGCTCAGAAAAACAGGTTATGACACGTTAACAACGGATTAAACAGTTTTAACTGCTGATAAAGGTGACAGTGGACACAGAAATGGGAAATGTAGCCCCTACTGTACCAAAATGACAAAGGAATAACAGAGAGCTGGCCATTCTAAGGTAAAAATCCACCACATACAACGTTCATGTTTTTTGTTTTGTTTTTTTTTGTGTTTTTTTTTTCATCCAGTCGGCGCCCCCCCTGCAATGGCACAGCGCCCCCCCTAGGGGGCGTGCCCCACAGTTTGGGAACCTTTGGGTTAAAGGGACATAAATAATTATTTGTCATTCACAACCTACTGCCACGTTATGGCAGTAGGTTCTGCCCTTTAAGAGTGGCAGATTTATTGCACCAATGTTACGTTTGCTTGAGTTAGTTTTACCTGATAAACTTTAAATTGAATGCATTTTTTTCTTTGCTATTATGTGAAGTAAAGGAAGACTCAGGGAAAAGAAAAACAAAACCCAGCAAATTAGGGCTTTCTGTTCACCACAGTACATTATCTGACTTGGGCAACTTTCAAGTCTTGGCAGTTGTTTTTCTAACCATGGAGGGATGACTGACGGCAGGTGGCTTTTTCTAGCAGAAATAAAATGAGATTTGATATGCAGCCACACACTACCCAGAGACTCAACCAGCAGTCGAGATTGCGGCATCAGTTTTACTCTCCTAGACCCAAAAACTAAAATTAATGAAGAATAAAAAAGTCTTTTCTTGTACGAATGCTAATAAGCCAAGAAAATTAAAGCTTTTCCTGTCTACTGCACCATTTTTTATGTCAGGTTTATGCAATTACTAAGAGGATGCAAACACACCTTGATTTAGTTGAAAGATGCCAGGTAATCAACTAAAACTAATAAGCCCAACAAGCTTTTTTAAGCTGATTATTTTGGAGAGTAGGTTCTTCCCTTGTTTGTTTCACTGCTGTGTTTTTAACCTCAATCTGCACCTTATTAACTTTTCCAGGCTAAAGAGTGGATGATAAATGCATTTTATTAAAGACAAATTTAATCTGCTACCGTAATATCGGTCTGTTCAACACAAAGTTGATCTCTGCCTCTTCTTAAAATGAACGAATCCTTCCAATGAAAGTTCAGTTAAATAAAGATTTATTTATATATTTTGCAAATATACATGTTTTGTTTTATACAAGTGTTTTCAGTTTGTACTGATGTCATGGTTAACTGGCCTAGATTTGTGGCACAAGCTTTATTGCAAAAAGGCAGTAGCATATCTGAATCCAGTCTGAACACCAATGTATCTGTGATTTCACCTGAGAATGCGTGCCCAGACTTGTTTCTTTGACTGTTGCTTGTCACTTGTAGTTGTCTGTGTTCAGATTGATGAAAGCACATTCCCTCTGGCCATGTGTCACCTTTGCTTGTGTTTCTGTCTCTTTTTTTTAAACCCCTGGTTAGTCCAAGACCATTGTTAGCACAACATAAGATTGAAAAAGAAAAAAGAAAAACATGTTTGGTATTTCTATTTCTAATATGTTGCATTGTATATTAAGGTTTGTCTTTTATGTGTTTAAAAAAAATGTGAATTTTCTCTAAATCCATTCCTTTTCACAATTTAAAGGAGCAAACAATGTTGCTAAGATTAACAGCGTAGATAAGGGATTCTGATCTGAATTCTGCTTTCCTTTATTTTGAGGGTATTTTTCATTCTTTTCCTTACCATTTAGCAGGTGGTTTAAGACCTTCCAGATGTTTATTGGCTTATTTAAATAAACTCCTAAGAATCATAAATGGCCCTATTCAGGCCATCAGCACAGTAATGGTACGTATGTTACAGACAGACGTAAACAAATGAACACAAGTTTTGATATAAATCTGAGATTCTACTGCTGTATTTTCAACCAGTATGTTAATTTAAACATCCTAAGTTGTGACCTTGTTTAAAAAAAAAAGACAAAAACGTATTAAAGGTATTTTTATTTCTCCCTATGGCTGGTTTGCAGTCTTTATTAGTGAGAGAAAAGGGCCTGTTGCCATGGTGATGTCTTAGTTACTACATGGTTCAACAACTATGTCTTTACAACTGAGAAAATCCAACCATTTCCATGACAACTGATCAAAATCTTGTTTTTTGTCATGTTAACTAAACTTCTACATCCAGTCAAAAGGGTGTGAATATTGACTAGTGTATATGCAGTTCTTAAATATTCCAAATTTCTAAATCAACAGGGAGAACTTTATTTTATTACCTTAATTAATTTTTAAAATCTCTTTACCCATATCCACTATGACCGTCTAAATGTTGTAATCATTTCCGCCTATTCCATTAAAAAAAAAAAAAAAAAAAAACCTTGTCTCTAATATAAGATGACTCAATTGGATGATTCAGTTATTTATAGCTATGGAGTATTGTAACTAATGCAGACACATGAATTTAAAAAGGATATCATTTATAATGAGGTCAGTGGGAAGGGGAGAAATTGATTACAGTTCCTAACTCAGCCTTTTCTAAAGATTAAATGTTGACTTTTATGTGCTTGAGATTTGTAAAAATAATAATAATAAATGAGGTTAATAATAACAATGGTGAGCTGAGCTGGTTAGAGCTTTTGACTGCAGCTTTAACCATTAGGTCAAGTTCCACCGTTTTGGAAATGTTGTCATTTATGTATCCTAACAGATCTTCTGTAAAAAGTTGTTGGTTTCTATGGAAAGCTCTCTTATGCTCTGTGCTTTGACTTCTTACACGAATAAAGGAGTATCATGTTATATTTTAGATCTGTGGTTGTTTCTATTTATTCTGTCTGGTTTAGCAATAAGTTGGCCAAGTGCAACAAATCACATTATGGATATTGGGCAAGTTTTGTTTTGTTTGTGATTCCAAAGGCTATAGAAACTCTGGCAAAATAATGCAACGAGATTTATTTTCTGCAACAAAATATTACACATGCAATTCTAGAAACCAATATTGTCAGCTCCCTTGAGACTGTAAATGTGCAAGACTGCATGGTCTATGCCTCACTGTAGTCTATTAATGTAAAAAATGAACAAAGCCTAATGCATGTAGTTTATCAACACAGTCCTCTGAACAGAGGCTGCTGCAGCTGAACAAACCATTCCAGGTATTTTGGTCATATTCTCTACCCAAGGGTGTCTGTTATTGACTATGTATTTGTGGCAGTTTAACGGTCTGATATTAGGAAAATATATCACTTTTCATTTAAAGCAGACAATGTGGTTCAGTGTAACATTTGGATTTACAGGTTAGTGTCATTAAGGAAAGTTATTGGAATTGGCTCTGAAATCCATCTCTTGACAGATGAAGTGGGTCTAAATGACAGGCAAAGGTAGTTTTGCCTGCCATTTAGAAACAAAATGAAGAAGATGGGCAGGCTGTATTTGAGCAGTGCAGGCAGATGAAGGTCGAACACAAGGTGAGAATAATGCATCAACTGTTGTCACTTGAGTCACATACAACAGGTAATCTTCTGTAGACCTCCTCTTGTACTAAAAGGACATTTTTAAATGTTCCTAGGAGCTCATTTAGTTGTTTTTCTCTTTTATCACAAATATTACTTTGATGCTGTAGAATCTACTTTTAAATTAAGAATTGAATCTGAGCATCTGCTTAAGCATTATTTATTTATATTCCTACAATATAAGAGTTGCAAAGTTTATGTTGGGTTTTATTATGCTTTATCATAAGCTGTTTGGGTAAGGTGCTGTATGTTTATACAAATTGCTGTCACTTTTCCTAAATATTATTTTGTAAGTGTAGCATTTGCACTGTATATAAAAACTCTTTCACGTCACTCCTTAAGTGGGTTTTCTGTTTTTAAGGTCTGTTAAAGACCATAATAAAACCAGAATGTGTTCACTCTGAAAATTCTCACTGTTTTGTTCTGTAATGCAATATAAAATATCTGCTGGCATGTGATACCAACAGGTTGGATTAAAGAAGTATTTCACATTAATAAAGAATGTTGGGGTTCGGCGAGATGTCTGCAAGACTTATTATTCTGTGACAGAATATCGACTTTATTTTTTGGTAAAGATTAAAAAAGAAAATAATAAGCAAAGGAGCGAACAGCATTTTTTTTGCCATACATTTCACTACATATTTATTTTTGCTTACTGATTTTCAATTTCAGTCATTATTACAGTTTAATGACATAGAAAGAAACCACTCTGTTCTTTTTCTCTGTAAGAAAAAAAAGAAGAAAAAAAAGAACATGGATCCTGCAACTGTTTATAATTTGATAACCAAAAAATATAGATCGCCACAAATTTTTTGGCATCTTAAAAATTCTTGTGCATAATCACCTGAGAAGTCATGGCTTTCAGCATAGCATAGGTGTGTCACTACTGCATACAATACCATGATTCAGCTGCTGCAATGGCAATCAATTGAGGCTTATGGAAAAAGCTATTGGAGACACTGATGTCATGTTCAAAGTATGGTGCTCCATTCTGACGCAATTCTATAACACTTATTCCAATACGCAGTCACTATTAGGAATGGACACATACAAAGCGAAAGACATGTGGTACATGAAAAACGTGACATGACCTGATGTCCCACAAAATCTCACAGAATTTCTATTCACTTTCCATGTTAGTTTATGTTGAGTTTAAAGTATGACTTAAAAATATGAGTTTCACATGAATTCCATGTGTACAACGAAATGCTCCTTTAAAACTGAATGGGTAGTCAAAGTTTCCTACACTACTGATGGTTCACTAAAATGTTTACTGAAAGCAAAACATATAGACACTTTCTTTCAAAACCTTTCAACATGCCAGATGTGCCAACAGACTAAAGTTAATGTTATGACAGAGGACCAAAAATAGTAATCAAAAACTGATTTTGTTATAATAGAGAAGGAACATTCACAAGCTGCTTACGTTACCCAGGCACAGGATGAATAAAACAGAACATGAATAACAGAACAAAGAACAATTTAACTCTATTAACAGGAGATTCAACAACTTAAACCACAGACAATTCTTTGAAAATGCACCTCTTGGTGGGAAAAAAAGGTTAACCAAGAAGCAGAGTAAAAGTTTTTAACTACATGTTATAGAGCTGACAGATGGGCAGACAGCTCATTTTTCTCAGTATAGCTGAAGGGTGAGGTGCGTGTAAGAATCGAAGAACCAAAGTGACATTTCCAGGTTTGGCCACATGCTGCTAAATGTGCTGCAGCTGAACACTTAATTAGTTACTCAGGCTGCAAACAGGTGTTAACGGTGTGCTTGTACCTCATGAATGTTTGTCTGGTCACACTTCTGACAAGACAAGAAGCAAGACGAAATATGTATTTATGTAAATTAGTCATGGAGAAAGCGGAAAGGTGGTGGTTGTTTGCAGTGGCCAGATGCTGATCAGCTTAGCTTGGCATTATGCTCTGACAGCGGGATAATATTCTGATAGATTTCATGCACTCTAATCGACAGAATGGTATTGTTTAGGGAGCTCACTGGCTGAATTTGACAGTTCTTTTATTGATGTTAGGGGGAAAATTGAACATATTTACACCATAATTGAAAATGTGTGAATTTTATATATATATAAAAAACAATGTTAACATTAATTGAGTCAAAATACCAAGAGTCATTTGCATAAAATTACATAGATAATTGCAATTCTTCTGGTGTATTTTGGATTCTTTATGAAATATGTTTTATTCATTACATTTTCCTTTGAGCCATTGTCATGTTTTCCCATTATCCAGTATAAATCAATGATGCAAAAGAGCATATATTTGACTGGACACAACACTCACATTTGTTTTTGTTGTTGCTCAGTTTTATCTGTTCTTTGTAAACAGATCTGTCAGCAAAATCCAGCAATGTAATGTTGAATAAGGATTAATCATGTATGTTGTTTTGTTCTCTTTCTATTTGCCATCCTCCACTGAGTCCCCTTTACAAATTGTAACACTGGTGTGTTGGCACTGTTCTGCCTGTGCTGTTTGGAGAAACATTTGGAGACTGAGCACAAAAAGAAAAGTTTAGTGTAATAAATATGTTTGGACTGTAGCTATAAAAACAATTGCAAGATTAGTTGAAATCCTCTTAATATATTAAGTGTAGTACAGTTCAAATTCTACCAAATTAATCATATTACTTCATGCCGAAGCTGATCCTCATACAAGCTTTTTAATCAAACACAGATACAGTACATACAGCTTTTCTTTAAGAATTTAAAATGCACAAGCCCTTTATCCTAAATGCATGTGGGGCCACTGGGGACAGTGGAGAGGAAGAACTCTGTTTCAGCAGGAAGAGACCTCAAGTAGCTCCGGACACAAGGAGAGCAGCCATCTGCCCCAACCAGTTGGGGAGTTGAGGCAGATGGTTGAGCTGTTTGATGTGTGTGTGTGTGTGTGTGTGTGTGAAATGCAATTCATACTTTGAGGTTGTGTGAGCTTCATGTGACAAAGTTTGAATTTCTGCGTAAATTCCCTAGAACTATTGTTTATACAGCTATGGCACCTACATACACAGTCCAGTCACATTAATGTGACCACCACGTACTTTCCACTTCAGAGTTAAATAACCAATCACAGAAGGCAGGTGGCAGCACAGTGCAGTTGAGCGTATATAAAGGGTGTGTGTGGGCTTCGGAAAACATTTCAATCGTTGGCGTAATGCAGAAACGAAGCGATTTATCCGACGTCCAAAAGGGCATGATCATTGGCTTTCGGGCCAAGGGTGGAAGCATTTCCGAAACGGCTGAGTTTGTGAACTGTTCGCGTGCCGCCGTGGTAAAAGTGTACCGTGCATGGCAAAATGGGACTGTCCAAAATCAACGACGTGGCAAATGTGGTGCACCACGGGCCATAGATGACAGAGGCGAACGACGGTTGCGGAGATGCGTTCGGGCAGATAGACGGGCTACCGTTGAGCAACTGACCACTAAAATGAACCAAGGGGCTACCACAAGTGTCTCCCAAACCACTATTCAGTGAACATTGCTGCGTCTGGGCCTCCGAAGCAGACGCCTGGTTCGTGCACCTATGCTGACTGGTGTTCATCGACGACGAAGGCTAGAATTTGCACGCCAGTACAGCAGCTGGACGTCCACTGAGTGGCGACAGGTAGCGTTTTCAGATGAATCGCGTTTTATGCTCCATCGGACAGATGGACGTTGGCGTATAAGGCGTGAAACCTCTGAAAGGAACCACCCTGCAACCATTGCAGGAACGGTCCAAGCTGGAGGCGGGAGCATTATGGTCTGGGGAATGTTTTCCTGGCATTCTCTGGGTTCACTGATTATTGTGGAAGGCACGATGGATCAATACAAGTACGCATCTGTCCTTGCGGACCATGTCCACCCCTACATGCGCATTGTTTTTCCTCAGGATGATGGCATCTTCCAGCAGGACAATGCGAGGTGCCATACAGCTGCCAGTGTACGTGCGTGGTTCGAAGAGCACCAGGATGAGTTTACCGTCCTCCCCTGGCCAGCAAACTCACCTGACTTAAACCCAATCGAGCATCTGTGGGACCATCTCGATCGAGTTGTTCGCGCCATGGATCCTCAACCGCGTAATCTAGCGCAGCTGGCCACGGCATTAGAGTCGGCATGGCTCAACATCCCAGAGAAGACCTTCAGGGACCTAAGTGACTCTCTTCCTGCACGTCTCGTAGCAGTTCGCTCTGCGAAAGGTGGTTATTCTGGCTTTTGACAGATGGTCACATTAATGTGACTGGACTGTGTATGTTTTGAACCTCTTGGGGGGTCGTAGTCCAATGGGACACAAGAAATACATATTTTTAGTTTTATTTTTTTTTAAATGTATTTATTTTTTTTCAGATCTTGTAAATGGTCTCACAAATTAGAATCATCAAAGTTTGCAAGCCGGGTCAACATGATAAGCTGACGGTGATATGTTCATGAAACCCCAGAATTTCTCATACTGTTCAGTTTTCTGCTCACACAGTGTGTTTTGCCATAGAAACAATGTTTTGAAATAATATGTATATTGAAACCATGATATAAGATTTACCATTAGAACATTGCATTATTACCTACTAATCTCTACTTCACTTCACATTTTGATTAACTCAAGAAAGCTTTCTAGGCTGACACTGTAATAATATTTGCAATATAGCCTCCAGGCTTATAAGCGAGCAGTACTAGATGCATGCTGTGTGCGAGGTAGGAAGTACGCAGTGATTAGTGTTATAAACTAACCATCTGCCTTTTGGATAGAAGACATATATTAAAATGACAAGCTTAACACAATGAATTAATAAGACCAATCCAAACTGATTTCTTGCAATCAGCACCTGCAGTAAATAATTGGTGCCCTGTATCTGTACTCTGTTCAAGTTTCAATCATGGATCTAAAATCATTTTAATTGCAGTATAATTTTATGACTTTCAAAATACCTTTGAAGCCCCATTTGTCACAAAATATACATAAAATGAATGGATTTGGGTGAATTTTAGGCAGACAGTTTATGCCTTCCTTTGAATATGTGATATATTATCTTTTACATTCAAACACTGCATGTGATTTGTACAAATTCTTCATCTGTTGTTGCTCTAAGCAGTTCCTCTTCTCTTGCAAAAACATTTTTCTTTTTAAGTATTTTTCTTTTAAACATATATATAAAAACTTGCATCCCAAAAAATAAAGAATACTGACTTTGGATTTTAAGGTATGAATTTTCCCCTGTAGCGGAAAGAAAAAAAATCAAATAGTTTCTCAATATTTATTTTGTATCCATTTACCAATGTCTTAAATAATCCCTGAATACTTTGTATGTCAAATACAAGGAGACTGAACTGGAAATAAACAGGCTAATCAGAGTGCTACTCTAATGGAAATTGATCTTTTATTCCATCTTTTATTTAACTGTAACACTAAAACCTTTAAATGACCTGTATAATGTGTGTATTATTTAGGAATTTTACTACATTTCGATTCCTGTAGATATTTACATCTGCATCCTGTAAATGTCTCGATGAATTTAGATGAATACTTATCAATTTCATCATACAATCTGCACATAAACACATCAGACAACTAATCACACTAATCAACGTGTAGCAAAAACTGAAGAAGCATGTAGCAGACAGACAACCTGTATAATCCTCAAGCGTCTTTACATCAACTTGAGATAAGATTGTGTTTCTGTTTTGTACTGTGTTGTGATTTTGTGATTTGTAGTAAGCATCCAAATGTCTGTCATCTATTAATTTGAAGTGCTTGAAGTAATGTAACCGGAGTCATTTTTTATCAAAGTTTTTTTATGACAACGATTCATCATACCGTTCCTTAGGACTGACTTATTAGCATGCATTTTTTTTTATTTGTACATCTCGCCATTTTGTGTTTCTGTATTTAATCAAACCAAAATAAAATGAGGAGAAAGGACTGCTGAGCTAGAGCTAACACTTTGTGTCTTATCTTAAATCTTAAAGGTCACAAATGAGCTGAGAACCCATAGGAGCAACACTAACAGATTATTCTGATTTTGACACTCACGTAAAGAGACATAGGAGCCAACACCATGGTGTTAGATAGGAGGAGGTGAGCTTGAGAAGGTTCCTCTTCTTTTCCCTAACCAGGAAAAGAAGGATTCACAGATCAGGATTCATAGTCGGGAGGATATACAGTATGAGCCTTGTTAATAGAAGAATGCAAAATCAGTAGTGGCAAACAAGACATTTGAATCCCTAATATGGTGCAATTGTTTGCCATTATCTGTCTGACTTCACCATAGGATTCATCTTATGATCTTGTGCTGTTTATCACAATTTATCCCAATGCTAATGGTTTTGGCTGGAAGATGCAGGAAATGAGGCTGTGCTGTCAATAGCTCAGCCAATCTCTGAAGTCCAAGGCCAAGTCTTTACCCCAGCTTTTAGCAGGGCACATGGGTCCTTGTGGAAAGCCACATAATCTATGCACAAAAACTGGTTCTGACAAAATATTTATCTAAACTGATTCCGTCTCAGCAAATTCGAAGAGAGGATTTCCTAATGAGCAATACAACCCGTAATTTTTAGTGTTAGTCAGCATGAATGGATTTGTACTGATTAGTTATATCTAAATAGTAAGCTTAGCTTACACAGTTGTGAGTATCAACATGTTAGTGTATCTAAAAGCATTTTAGATACACTAAAATTTTAGATAACTAGAAGATATGTATGAGACACATTTGTTGGAACTTGGAAGTTCTGTCACATCTATGAAGAATGTGCGATGCTTGTATATTTTGTATAGTGAGTGTTTATTGGAATAAAGGACGCAGCATTCAAACATAATTAAGATGGCTATGTTAAATTTACCTAAAAGGGCTGTGTCTCTCTTTTTTAAACAGTTTATAATTTGTAAATCAAATATTAAGGCTCTTAAGTGGTCAAATAATAATTAGCAGAATTAATGAAATAGTGGGTAAAGTGCGTGATCAGCACAGAGGATCTTAATGTGATACAGTATCTCCATATTGTAGCATGAAATAAAGTAATGTTATGACTGTATGTTTTAGTGGTTGTTTGTGTTGCATGTGTGTGGTTTATATGGCATTTATATAAGTTTCTAGAACTTATAAGTTCTAAGTTCTTCTAAGTTCTTAAGTTCCAACAACTTGCTTATGATGGAATAAGCAATAACTTTCTCCATAACAGCATATAAATCTTTTGAATTTTTAAGCAATAAAATAATATTCAGAAATGCACCACAATAACTGAAGATTAAATTTTTTCACAGATGGTCCAGCTTCTAATTAATTCTTCACTCAAACAAGACATTGTCTTTTTTCTATTTATTTATTATTCTTTGTGTCATATTTGTTTATTATAGTTCAGATATAAACTCAAACTGAGTAACCAAAATCACATGATTTTCATCTCTGATCAGTAACGTATTCTCCTTCTTGTAACCTGAATGATGCAGCATTGCTTATGTTTTTGTTTGAATGAAATGCAGTGATTTGTGAAACTCTAGAAATATTTTGCTTTTTGAAGTCGTGCTGTTTCAAAGATAAAACCAGACACCTACGTTTTAATTTCTACCTTATTTTTCTGTTTGCTGTAATTTAATTGCATAATGCAATATTTATGGCAGATGGGATCATTGGTAGGATATACCCATGTAGTCTGTTACTGAGTAGTTATAAAGTTAAAAACTGAACTGTTGCTTAGTATATTTTTCTTCAACCAATGATTTAGGATTGATAAGCCTTTCAGAAAACCATTACTCATTATTGTAGTTTCCGTTTCAGCTCTCTGAACTAAAATAAACACATTTCTCTCTTCTCCATGAAAGAGAATATCTGAATAAATAAACCAAGCCCTCCAGCTGGTATTTAGTGAGCTGAACAAGCAATCATCATTAATCATCGCAATCTTCATTTATTAGCAATGGTTTTAATAAAAATCACAGAAATGAATTACTGGTAAAATAGACACGCAAACTTGATATGTGAATATTGCACTGTTCTCTGTTTAACATGACTCATTTTAACAAAGCCCAGCCAGTAATCTATTTTTGGCACTCCATAAATTGAAAAATGCAGATGAGGCATCATTAAAGACTTATCTATGATGAAATTGTCTCATGTGGCCAGTATGCAATTCTTCCTCCATTTGTCCAATTTGAGAGGAAAAATAGGGCTCATCAAGCATATGTCAAATTTATTACCAGTCACTGTGTAGAGACACATATTATGGGTCTCTACAGTAAAATGACAGTTTAAACAATGGCAATGAAAGTCAGTGCTATTATTCATTTTCCTCTTGTATGACAACCAGCCTTGTGTTCGTGTTTAGAAGGTCATGTCATATATGTTTCTGTTTATCTAGTTGTACAGGCTTATGCAGTATTGTTGACTTGATTTTTTATTTATTTATTTTGTACATTTATTCATTTATGGCCACCAAGTCTCATTGTATGAAAGAGTGGTTTTGCTTTGTAAATAAAAGTTATTTTTTAGTTTGACCAAATTGAACAACTTTATATTTCTTGTAAAGAAATTTGGATATTGCACTCAATATCCAAACCGAATCTGTCCAAGCAGTGGTTTCCACCAAGGTCCAGTGAGCATGCATGAAGCACCGATAACAGGCTGATCTCTACCATGAGTGTGACTAATACAACTGTCAAGATATTGTCAAGTGCTGTTAAATTGTGCTTGGGATATTTTAATTGGGCAGTGCTCCAGAAGTGTGGCAAATAAATAACAAATGGGAGCATTTCTGCTTTGCTCATCCAGCTCTAAAACCCAATCGAGACAAGGTTTCATGGCTACTTGTGTGTAGAGTTTAAACATCACTGGATTCAGGTGTATTTACTGAGCATGATAACTGGTTGGAATTGAAAAGCAAGGCTACTGGTTACTGAGCTCTCTGAGCAATGGCTTTGAACATACTTTGTGTAGTAGGGGAAGATTATAGACCTACAATTTTAAATGTATAAATACAAGTTTACTGGTCCAACATATAACAAAAATGTACATCTTGTCTTAATTTTCAAGCAATTAAACCCAAAAACAAATTTGGTTTGACACAACATGCACCAAGAAGTGAAACCATCAACACAACAGGCATTCAACCAAACAAGTCTGAAATCAAGTTTTACAGTTCAAATGACACATTGCATATATTTATTTAGGTTTGTCGTTTAGCCATATATTTTCCAAAATTTATTCTACCTTTAATGGCAGAATAAACTGATCAGCTATCAGATTGTTGAACATGGCAGCCATCACACTCTTGTATCTAACTGAAGTTCAGCAATTCTACAATAAC
Source organism: Poecilia picta (assembly GCA_033032245.1). Lineage (NCBI taxonomy): Eukaryota > Metazoa > Chordata > Actinopteri > Cyprinodontiformes > Poeciliidae > Poecilia > Poecilia picta. The sequence goes on from CM065355.1 coordinate 24,396,585, forward strand.
ATACATGCTAAGCTCTGATTGGTGGCCCCTACAGTAGATGACACTTGTCATAGAAGTTATGATTAGAAAGCCCACCTACTTAGAGGAAAGTTATGATTGGTTGGTTTTACTTTGTTTCAGACAACTGCTCTCAGGGTTAGCAAGCAGGGGCTTGATGTGGGCATATCAATCACTGAACCGATACACTCCATTTGTCAGTCTAGCAACACAGCATTGTGATAAAGTGAAACAATGCTGCTTTCAAAGGACACTGGGAATTTCAACACTAATCAAATAGTTTGCTTATGTTTTATTATTAGATGGATCGTGAGCATCCGCAAAAAAGAAAAAAAAAACAGATTACATCTACCTAACATAAATTTCTCTACCAATTAAAGTGTAGTAACCCAGGACTCTGTTTCACTGTTTATTCCCTGCAGAACACAGAGTTCAAGGATGCTATAATTCTAGCAAAAATGTCCTTTGGCACTATCATCCTTGGATATTAAACCAAGATAGAATCACTTAAATCTGTATATGCCAGCTTTACAGTTTTTATAACATGATTTTGCAACTTGTATTTTAAAAACTGATTCTAGATGAAAATAAGTGCTCCCTTTTGCACACTATTTTCCATAAAAACAAAATATATTTTCCCATAAAAAGAAAGGACATCTATTGGGATCAGAAAAGACCTGTGAACCTGTTTATGAGACATTTTATTAGATGGATGACTGAGTATTTTCTAAAGCTCTTCTCCTCTCATGTTTTTTTTTCTCCACATGCAATTATCATATGTGTGCAAAAGGACTAGCTATTTTTAATCCATTCCCAGATAACAAAACAAAGCAAGTGAGGTCAATATGTCATGCTGGGTTCAAATGAGACAAACATGCTATCAGGTAATTATTAGCAGAACATAGATTTTGTCCCCAATTAACTATGATGCTGATTAGCAGGTTTGAACAAGGAAAGCAGGTAATGTAAACAGAAATTGAGTACACTTATGCTTGACAGGTCTTTTGGAACAGTTATTTATAGATGTATTAAAATACATCTATAATATAAATAATACATTATTTACAACATTTGAGTCATAATTTTGCTCAGTGTAGAGATATTCTGAAGTTACTTTGGAAATTTGTTGAACTATGATGGAAATACTATGCATTTGATGGGTTAAAATATTGTACTTACTTGAACTGATCTTTTTTGTATTCCTGACATGCAAACTAATATGACTGTCACATTTAATATACTTTCTACCCCATAGTGATAAGAAAATAAAAGAAATAGTTGCTCCTCGACCTTGCTTTCTGTAAGAAATTTTGTTCTATGTTATGCTTAATCTTGATAAGTAGAACCCTACCTTCTTAAACCATATCAACGTAATGCTTTGCAAATCTTCAAAGCAGACTTCTCAGGTCTCATAGGGGTATATTCAGAGCCCTGTGGCATTTCTGGATAAGTACCCCCTCAAATACCATTTTAATGGCATTTCTGCTCTATTATACAGTTCATAGTACAAGAAAAGATGGGAGATAGTGTGACAAGCAGTAAAGGTCCTAGACAAGATTTAAATAAGATATTTCACAGTTGCACACAGCTCAGTTTCAGCTGCTGATCTGTTAGGACAGTTTAGAGAAATAAACTCAACCCAGACTTACCTGTGGCCCCTTTAGAATCTTCAAAGTCCTGCCTACTGTCATATTTACACTGATAATTATGTGCATTATTCATCAAGTCTATTATTATTTTAATCATTATCCTTCAAGGGTCTTGTCTTTTTGGATTATATAACTGGATAACCCTAAAGTCACATAGTTTTTATTTTTTCTTTATTTACTCATGTAGTATTCTAATTTATTTGCCCTCAATAGTACATCTCATACTGTAGTTACTGCTCCAAGCCAATCTTGTACTTCTTGCAGTCGGACAAGCAACAACCCCAGGTAAAAGCTTGAGCTGCAAACAAGAATCAAACAAATTGAAACATTAAAGCTTTGGTTGGAGAAATGCCAGTGGCTTAGGAGGAAAAACAGAGCTGTCAATCAATATGTATTTCAGGAATATGGGTATATTTTTCTTTTCCCCTTCCCACGTTTTGCTTTATTACCTGTACATGGATTTTAGAAATAGTCATCAGTTAGGATGTAGAGATATCTTGAATTAGAAGTATTCTTGCACAAGTTTGACATATATTTTATTTGCCCTGAAACTGCAGAAATGGGTTTTATAAGCATGTGGAAACAATTAAAGAATATAAGCACAGTTTTCACACACACAGTAATTGCAACTGCAACACCTATTCACCTACTGTAAGCTCCTCCAAGAAAATTTCATTCAGATGTAAAAGAGTGCCTTCCCTATACATATGAAAAATTAGTTAAAAAGTTTAATGCAAAAAGATGTCTGACTAAAAATTGTTTTTTTAAATCTAGTATGAACATTGCTAGGATTGTTCAAATGGGAAAAACAAGTATGTCTTCCAACATCTTTGTACATGCTAAATTAAATGTAAGATATGTCAAATGTGTTTTTCAAAATAAATGTGCTACATTTATGAACACTATTTAAACCAGGGTTGGTCAAAGTGTTATACAAATAAAAAAATAATCGACAAGAACAAAATACAAAAAGCAAAGGCTAAATAGGGCAGATACCTAAAAACTAAATTCATTACTTCCAGTTAAAATATAGCGAAAAATCATCTTTTTTTTTAGTTTTTGTGTTAAAAATATCTTTTGTGACGACACTCCTGATTAATATTGGAAAGTTATTCCAATATCGAACAGCAACCATCTATCTAATCTATTATTAACTGATGATAATACAGTACATTTCATCTAGATCTCTTTCATGAGACTGCAGATTGAATTATTAAAGCTGATAAATGCAACAGAGAGCAGTAAACTGCATATCTATTGCCTATAAAATATATTCATCCTCTTGTAAGTTTTTACCTGTACAAAAAACTTTGTCAAAATAATGACTAATTTCTACAAAGTAATGCAAACTAAATACAAATATGTAACATTAAACAAGTAACAGCATAAATATTGACCTCCTTAACAACAAACACAACCCCAAGACCACTTGTGCTGAGCTCCACAATATCCTTGGAGCAAAACAATCCACAGCTTCTTATCTATAGTTCAATGAACTCAGTCATGTTTTCCCCTTTGCTGCGAAACACCCACAAACAGTGCCAGCTTGCTGTCACAAGATCTGCTGACCAAAATCTCTAAAAGACAGCCAGAATGAACTACTTGTTAGAGACTCGACAGACTCATTTGACTCTGAATTTTGTTTTTACTTTGCAAGGTGTTAATAAATGTGTTGCTTCATCTCATCGAGACTTTTTTCCATGACATACAGTATTTTATCTTTTTGTTCCTTTTCTTTCTATATATATATGTGTTGCTAAATTATGAAGAAAAAGAAGTGAAATGTCAAGTGGCATATGAACAGACATAGTTTTTGAAAATCATATTAATTAGTATAATCTACACCAAACTCAGAAATTAGACTGCTAAAGTTCTAAAATAGAAAAAGCACAGAACCAGCTGGAGATTTGGGAAGATATTTTTTCAGTAAATAAAGTATGTGTAATGTGATACATTATGCATTATAGATGATGTATAGCTAATTGGTAATGTATAACTAAAGTTGTATAATACACGGATTATACAAATGTATCTACTGGAGGATGGTTAATGTTAACGTTTAATTTTTTTAATTACGATTTTGCTCATATTTTAGATTTAAACATGTTTAAAACACATTGATGTTGTTTTGATATTTCAGTAACCAGGTAGCTGTACCTGAATGCAACGTATGCACAACTGTTGGTAAAATCACTTTTTGTCATCAGAGATTTTACCATCTTGCCTATGACTGGATGTATGGAGTTCAGGTACTACAGATAGCCATTTGGACATTAGGAGATTTTTCTCTTTGTTTGCATTCAGATTGATGATGTTTCAAATGAGTAATTAAGTGCAGAGCCAGCTGCATGCCATGCTGCTCTTCAAAGATACATAGCCTTTTCTTTCTCAAATGTGTCTGCAAATTGCAGAGATTAGTGATAGCCGGGAATCCTCTCTGTTTTGTTTTGATGTCCCTTTTTAAAGTTGCTCTACAGAACATTGCGTTGTGCACTTGGTTGCACATCATCACTGTGCATGTGGTTATGTATTAAATTCTGTTTGGTATATGTGCATTCTGAACTGACAGGGCTATAGATGATATTTCTTAAGAGTATTTACAACGCTAATCTGCAGTGATCTTCATTGAGTGGGTTCAGTCGAAATTTGCAAATCACTGTGACCATGATCTTTCCATTTAGAAATAAATCTTTATAATCCTGTTTTATGCCTGATTAGAGCAAATGAAGCATATATCTTACCTCATTGCTATTCAAAATAGCTGGGAGTCCTTACTCTGTTCATACTTTTGACAAGTATTTCTGTTGAAGGAAATTTCAAGAAATGAATGATGAACCTACTTCAAAGTGTCCCACCATGAAATAATGCCCCTAGCCAAACCTTTCCCAATACATTTAAAAGTGCACTTTTACTACAAGTTAAGGAAGTAAAAAAGTAAAAAAAAAAAATGTAGAGGCATGCAAAGAGAAAAAAGGTGTCTGTCTTTTCATTGCGCAGGTGTTCTTCGAGACAGGGTCAAGTTGAAAGAGAATTCAGCACATTAAGCATGTTAACAAGTGGTAAATCCTGCGAGTCCGGGTACCTGGGGCATAACAACAAAGGTGTGATTGACAGTTTTGCTTACAGAGCTTGGTACAAAAGACGCTGAGCTTAACCAATACAGAGGTAAGAAGAAATGACCCTGAAGTAGATGCAGCTCTTATGGGTAACAGCAACAACACAATAAAACATAGTTTCTTTGTTAAAAGAAGAAAATCTAACTTAAGTATCTTAAGCAGTTAAACATATTTAACAAGAAACAAAAAATATATTTATAAACTAGGTGGGACTGAAATTACAACTAATACGTATCACATACATACTTGCATACTTTAAAGTTGGACTTTTTTTAGTTTTATGTCATGTTATAATATTAATTCCTAATCAAAATCATACTTGGAGTGTCGGCTTGATTTTTTTTTTTTTCATGCATGTTTGAGAAGTCCATTAGTCTTGGCAGCCACTGAGCTGTGCAAAACACTTGGGTTGACCTAGCATCACTTCGAGATGCAACTCCTCCTTGGAGCTTCAGTTTCCATGATTTCGACCTGACGTCTCAGCTGAACTCATTATAAAAACTACTTTTTATAATGAGTTAGAATGAGTTGCACTGTGGTATAAAAGCTACAGTGCAACACTGATGAAAACGTATTTAAAAAGTTAATAAGGCAGCAATGTTGTGATGACTTTGTAAAGGGAAAGTTTCAGAAAGACCAGGAGTTTTTAAAGAGACAGAGGCCCAATTTTAAGACGATGAATCCACATTTCCTTTAGGTTATTTTTGATATGGCATTTTTATAACAACTGAAGTTAGCATAGTTACTTAATTGTGCTATAAAATGTAGGTAATACTTTTATGCAATCTTTGATTTTATATTTGCTCTCTTTAACTATAAGTTGCTAATTAAAAAACAACAACTCATTTTCCTTTATATTTTTGTTACTGTAAATATGCCTGATCCAGTATGAGGTTGTTAACACTTTGATCTTGTAGCTATTAGAACAAACACTGATTACACTGTTATATGCAGGAATGCATCAAATATTTTATGGTAACAGGATAATTATCTCAGGAAGAGTGGAGAAAGAAGAATCTAATTTAAAAATGCTTTTTTCTTTGTCACTCTTGTGAAAGACCACAGCTGCCCACATTTATTTTTATCAACTAGGGGTGAGGACCTCTATTAACCTTGACTCACTTCAGTCCTTCTTCAGATTGGATTTATTTGTAGCACCAGAGATAATATCCCTTTCAGTACAGTCAAATGTGGCACAGTTCAGTGAAAGGGATGTAAATGGGCTCCAGATTAGGATTGCATTTGCACTTAAAATGCTAATAACTGTAATTACAAATTTGATATGCAACTCATGCGGAATAAAGAGAGGATCATTGCCTTGTCCCTGTGATGTGTAAAGATATGTACCATGTTTAGCTTGGTGATTTATCAATTTCAAGATTAAAAATCATTTGGTAATCTTGACTTCGCAGGAGGGTGCACAAACCTCTGGTAGCTGAAAACATTTATGTTTGAAAATGAACATAACATCCTGATCTTCTGTAGTTTTTTCTTCCAGAAACCATATCAGCATGCTGCCATATGTCATCTTGTTCATCCTGTACTTGAAACATCTTTTTGTATTCACTCCACACACTGCAGAGATGCAGAGGTCATGACATAGAGCTGAATTCAAATCTTTTTGATAAGCCACAGAATAGGTTTTAAACATTATGTTCAACATTATTGAGGTCACAAATATTGCCAGCTATTGTTTGTGATTATACTTCTATAGCACAGCTTAAAAATACCAGTCTTCTACTTCTAATATATTGGTTGATCTTTCTTTCACTTCTTGATTATTTTTTTTTAATTTTATATCAAAAGCAAAGTGTCTGAGCATTACTGTAATTAATTTCAAGAAAAAAAAAAAAACAATGCTTTTTACATAGCACATTTTCAGCCAACAAGGCAAATTAAATTGCTTTGCTTTAAAGTGAAATAAAACAACAAAAAAAAGGCAAAAAATATTGTTGGGGCAAAACAAGGGGAAATAAAAATAAGTTAATCATTGTGACAAACAATGGTATTCTCTCACCTGGTGAACTTCTAATAACACTGAAAGCAAAGTTAAATATGAAGATGTTGGGTTTCAAGACAAAGACCTGTTTTATCTCCTTCTGTACACTATCTATTTAGTATGCACGGAAATGCAACAGCTACAGGAATGAATCTACAGCACATCTTCCTTCCTTTGTATGTATTTCAAATCCTGTTAATTTATCATTAAATTTATGAAGATAAATATAACTCGCAACATTTAGGTTTTATAAAACTTCAAATTCCGTATGCACTGTCAGACTAGATCCCCTGAGGCATTCTTTTTATAGTGCTTTTCAAATGATTTTCTATTACCTATCAAAAAGCAATTGCATAATGTGGTTTTATGTAATCATAATTGGAAATGTTTCAGACAACATAGTGTCTTGTGAGAAATTAAAAAGTTGACTCGTCAGCATTTATGAACTGCCTCAGCAGGTAATTAAGTGATATTTGTAAATAAAACTTTGCTGACGCCACATAAATAGCAGTTTACTGCTTGTACTATGTTTTAAATTGTTCTCCTCCAAGTTTCTCGGCCCCAAGATGAGTAAGAACAGAGAAAGAGCATCTTCAAACAAATATCTATCAGAATAATATGATAATGAATAATGCTTTCTATCACTTTTAAACACTAATTGGAAATTAGAAATAGAATTAGAAATAGAAACATTTAACTTACACTATTGAATAGGGTGTTGGAGAACACAACTTTTAGCTGATCCCTTTATAAAAAAAATGAATCAAATACAATGGTGATTTAATTGTGGGTGTTTGAAAACCTTATTTATTAGAAATAGTAAAAGGGAACACTAGCAACAGAAATGGGAGACATGTGTGTTGTCAGATTTTGATTATTGCAAAGACGTTTCCAAGTAGTAAGCACTTTTTAAGAAATAAAGTAAAAAAACAGACATATTGACTTTTAATCTAAACTGAATACATTGTTTGTGTCATTACAGACCTCAGTCAATTTACATTAATATTCATTAAGGAGGGCTACCAGACCTTTTGAGCTTTTTTTTTACATACTGTTACATAGTGTTAAATAATGACAAAAGTGTTTCTACTTTTGTCATCATTCTGCATAGAATGTTGTGTGAAACCTGACAAGAATCAGTAAAATATGTCAAAAAAAAACTATTAGTCATTAGAATTTCTACCATTTTAGTCTTGTTCCTACTTTTGGGATGTTTTATAATTTATTGAGCTGGCCCACCATGTGTTTAATAAAATTACACAGTCAACTTTGGAACATGACAGATTTATTTTTGAAGCGACAGAACTTTTAACACCACAGCAAAGAAATCCCAGGGTTTATATTGCATCCATCTTGAGTTTAGGTTTTATGCCATTTTTGTGAACTGGTGAATAACCCTGGTCATATCTGACTTATCCATAACTTGTTTGAACTACATTTCAGCCTGAACACAGCCTGTATCCATGAGAAAAATGAGTGTTTTTTTGTAAATGCATGTTGAATTAGGGGACTGTTTCTTGACATTTGAGCCTTGAGGGATATTATATTTACATGATTTTACAAAAAGTAGTCCATATGTTGAAGAGGATATATAAGAGAATCTACATAGCTCTCACTTCCCTGCTGGTTTTTTTTACAAAATCATACATTTCAAACTTAGCCATTTTACCAATGCACTTAAGTTGAGGGGCGTTTTGTGTCCGCTCTTATAACGCTGGGCAGATTTGTGCAAAAAAATTGAAACATGGCAGGCTCAGGTGCTACAGAACACCAACAGAAGACAAATTTGTTATTATGTTTGACATGAACATTTATTTTTAGTTAGGTTGCAAAACACTGAGGCAAATAACAACCGGAAAGACAACTTCAAGTGGAGAGAAAGGCAGTGGCGCCATTATTGTCAGTCTGCCTGAAGTGAAACAACATTCTAATAGTCTTGCCTTCTCCAAATTGATAATCCAGCTACCAGCAGGTTTCTCCCCCAGACCAGAGTGGTGCACCAGCAGGATGGTTAACCAGTAATCAAGTCACATCCGTCAGACAATTTTAAATTCTCCACCTCACACACCAGCCCTCCCTTTTCTTTTGCCTGGCTTAACTCATCCTCTTGTGTTTTCCGTGAGTGACACTTGGAAGTCGAGAAGAGGCTTCGCTGATTGCCCTTGATGTGAATCAGTTTCAAATGCCGGTTTGTTGCCAGTTTCCAACTTAATAGCTACTGGTCAGATGATAAGAAAAAAGAAAGGGCAATCTAGTGAGGGCCATTTTATGAGACAAAAGCTGTTTATTGTATTTACATGTCAAATATTTCATTGACTTCCATTTGTGTTTGTGTCAATTTCTGTTTGTAAGACAAACATTTTTGTTTGTTTGATTTGTACAAATCGCTGTATAATCACCAGTCATTTTCTTGAACTTTTACCAAATTACATTCAAAGGTGAGCCAAAAGACAACAAGCTGTTGGATCTTATACTCCTCTGAAGATTATCATGTTTTAGTAAAGATTAAGTTAAACTATGTGGTTCTTCGTTATTGAGTTCTGATGCCAAAACTGAGTTCTTGCACTTTAAATTTGTAACTATGCATGAGCTAAATATTATTGCTAAGTATAGTCAAATCCACAAACACATGACTTCAATTAGTATTCACCTTATTAATAAGTACTTGAGAAAGTGATTAGACACCGTTGAAGTAATCTGTGCTAGGATGTTTGACATTAAGGTTGATTTAATCTCTATAAATTAATCTCAACATATATGTCCACATATGTACTGTTAAAAACAGGGTAGCTTTTACAAAAATGTCTTTTTAAAATATTTCTTAAAACTGTCACTATGCCCTGACAGCATAACATAATACAGGTCATCAGTGAAAACATCGAGCTCCTCTACCTATTCCCAGTTACTGTGTAGCCATTTTTAGAAATATGCTCAATCAGAAACAACCAATCAAAAGGAAAATCTTAGCACCGTCAATCATGGATGGATAAACTAATGGAGCAACAAACTGTTGTCGTCAATATTCTGTGCATTTGCAGAGAGCAAGTTCAGCCATTCACCTTTTCTCTAATGGTGTTAAGTTTTGGAGTTAGACAGATAACTGAGGCTTACTAGCACCAGAGTCAGTTTTAGCAAAAAATGACTTTGGCCTTTATTTTAGGAAGGTGACGATATGTATGTCCCATAGATATTAAATTGAGTGTTGACAGTTACATTTCAGAAACAATATAATTTTACCAACCGACTGTGATCATTCCTGAGGGAAATGGAAATCTGTGAAGAAATCCACTTTTAACAGCAGCTGAGTGTTCACGGATTAAAGGTTTAGACAGTCACTTTAATCCTTTAGTTATTTTGTCAAGCACAACAACTTATTTTTGTCTGTGATGGGCAGCCACTATACAAAAGTGAATCTAATAAAACTGTAGCACTGTTGTGCAAGGCATTGAGCTTCTTCCTCACACTAACTCAGTCCTGGGTTTTTAATCGCAGTCTGGCCTGGCCTTTTTTTGGGTGGAGTTTAAATATACTGCTCTCGTTGCTCTTCCCACAGCCCATAGGAATGCATTGTGGAGTAATTGTGAAGATAGATGAACATATGTTCTAAATTCTAAATATTAGGATTTCGTCTTTATTGGTGCTACAAATAATAGTTTTTCATAACTGGATAAATAATTGCATGTCTTCCCTTTTTAGTTTTGTATGCATCGTAAACATGACATGTGATGTGCTACAGTTAGTGCCTGTATACATTCGGCATGGCAGAAAAAGTTATTTCAAACAGAAGCTGCAGTCCAGAATTGGTCCAATATTCCAGGGAATTAGGATGATAGAATATTTGCAGCGTGAAATAAAATGGGGAGTATATTGGATCTTAGTACTGTTAAGCACAACTGCTTAAGAGCTGCTTCTTTCCACTATTTTTCTCTAATGACCTTTTGTTATCTGCGGTGCAGTGGAGTTCTGTCCAGGGTGTACCCTGCCTCTCGCCCGTTGACAGCTGGACATAGGCACCAGCATCCCTCCTGCCCCCGATGGGATAAGGGTGTAAGAAATGGATGGATGGATATTTTGTTGTTTTGTGCTTCTTTATTACTATGACATAAATTGGTTACATGTAGTATTCTACTGTAAAGAGCATGATACCTGCAACTTTACAAAACAAATATTTGTGGTGACTTAAACAGAAGTAGACATTTACCTTTTCTTCAAGAATGTGCTATATTTATGGCCATAGTGCTTCAAGATATAATTTACACACAAGGCAATTATTACTGCAAAAAGCCTGAAAAATAAGACAAACATAGCATTTTAGTTCTCCGAATGTCTGGATGTTTCCTTTGTCATGTTGTTTGTTGGTGAATTGACCAAGACCACTAGAATGAAAGCTTGATTAGACGTTGTCAAAACATAAGAAATAAAAAAGTTAAACCCGCCCACAAAAGCACTCTGTCACTCAAGATACTGAGCGTTGAAGTCTGCCAGTGTGCCATTTTAGAGTAAAAAATGCCTATCTAGCTTTATAATACCACAACAATTATTGATGCTACAATATCTGCTTTGAAAACCACGAATGGATGAAAGTGCATTAGATGCACTCAAATTCTACCTTTAATTGAAGGTTGCAGTCGTTAGATGCTCTTTGGATGCTTTTAAAGCCATTTGCGTGGTAGTAGTTCTTAGTTGGGGGATAAAACCATTGGAAGCAAGAATAAGTCCACCCACCCCTGTGGAAAACTGCAAATGTATAATTTCAATAAAGCAATATAATTCTCTGTAGATAAAAAATGATAGTAAAAACATCATCAAAAACCAAGAAAAAAAGACCAGATATAAAATAATTTCCTTGCGCATCTAATAACAAACCCCAATGTTAAAAAGTTTCTCTCAGAAAGATGAAAACTAAATGAACGCTTACCTAAAATAAAAAAATAACAAAACACCATAGATCCAATAATGCAAAGTGCATAATCCTATCTGCAGTTTGCTTTCCAACAGCTTGTGGCTGAAAGCTGTTCATTTCGGTTGTTCATCTCTGGTTGACACGTGTCTCAACAATTGCAATGATCACAAAAAATAATCCACATAAATCTTAATAGGTGGGTGGGATCAAGTCTCTAAATAAAAGTGTGGAATATATTATCAAATGGAACAAAGTTTATTGATACAAAAACCTGAACACTGATGCATCTTGAGTTATACCCCAAAATTGCATGCTGCTCTGCCTTTCCACTTGTATTTTTGATATATATGTTATATATGTTTTTACTTATATTGATGAAAATAAGTTAATCTCAACAATACAGTTCAGCAGTTTTATATGGACGTATGATGCTGTTTGCCTCATAGCAGCAGTTCAGGTTGGGTCTCTGACAGACACTTTTTCTGCAGCAACTCTGCAACAGATGCTGGACAGACGATAGAGACACTCCAATGACTTTCTCCACTCCTCTGTATATCTTCTGCAGGACCCTTGTCTGCCATAATGCGGCTGGATTTCCACTTTGAGATAGTTTGTCAACACATTCTCAACCACAGCTCTGTAGAACGCTGAGAGGACGCTGGTAGGGCCTGATAGGTTAGAGTTTCGTCTGAAATTGTGGGGCTGTTTTCATAATCACCATGATGTTCTTTGACCAGGTGAGGTCAGAGATCTCTCCAAGGAATTTAATGCTGTCTATACTCCCTACTGCACAGTACTGATGCTGATGCTGAGGGGTGTGTTCTCAGGTCAGGACCTTGAGAAGTTGATGATCCTCTCATTTGTTCTGTCCACATCACTGCCTCTGCACCAGCCCTGCAGCTATGTGACTTCCTCGCTGTAGATCATCATTCCAATGACTGAGTCTCACTGTGGCATCAGCTGCAATTTCAACATTTAGGTTTTCCTCACATGTGGATTCTTAGTGGTTATTGTTCTCAGTCTGAGAAACTACTCCAAAATGTCCAATAGAAACATTAGCATCATCAAGATAATTTCATGTCACAGTGAAAATTATTGACAATGTAGTGGATCAAAGTGGATCAAACAAATTAAGACTGAAATGGAAAATAACCAAATTCAGTCAAACTCAAGGTTGTATAAGCGTAGCTTTTATTTTTTTTGTTGGTACGATGAGACATTTTTCTTCTAACCAGCTGAATGTTTATACTTTTTGTGGTTTGTGTGTAAATGTGTTTTCATGTGAGTAAAGGGACATGGGGGTTTCAGCATTGAAAATGTTCCCTCCTTTTTCATGAGGTTCTTACCTAAAAGTAGTGATTATTTCTTAGTAGCTATATGCCGGGAGGTAAGGTGCAATAAACAGAGAACCAGCAAGTGTCTCCTACTTATGTGTTAAAAAGCCTGCGAGTAATCGTTTAATTATTCATCTAGTATGCTAAGTATTTCTTTTTCAATGCCCTAAATTTCTCATGGTTGAAAATTACATGACTTAAAAAAAATGACTAAGAGGAAGTCAATTCCGGGATAAAAATTAAAAGGACCTTGTACATTTTTTTAAACTTTCTTTCACTTGTTTAGTTTTATGCAATATTGACTTGATAAATGTAAATCGTTTAATGGTGTCTGTTATCAAAATGTACAATCTGTTGGAAATACAGGTAAGAAAACAGAAAACAGGTAAGATTAACAATATACCTGCCTATGTGTTAAAACTGGTTTGGTTTAGCTTAATTTTATCAGTTTGAGCCATCACTATGTAAATAAATTTGTAAATTGAAATTACTCTGCACTTATTGACAAAGCAACTCAGCTTTTATTATTGTAGAGTCTGTTTAAATTGTTTTAACATAGGATCTGCAGAAATGGCAGAAAAGATACTCATGAAAAGGCGACTTCCCATCAAAGTGAACATTTTCACTGTGCTGAAGTGACAAAAAACTTTGTTTCAGTTATTGCAAACTGCGCATATTGACACTATTTATCACAAATTAGTAAAACAGAAGCTATTTGTGGAGAAATGTTACAGTAAATATTTTAAGGTCTGCCTTTTGTGAATAATATAAAACTACAAAAAAGAAAAAAATCAAGTGAACATCTAAAACTAATATCCTGACATATTGAGACATTCAAGGTCTCTAAACTGCACTGACCTTTATTAACCAAGCAAAATTGGCTTCCTCATCACCAGTTGTTTCATCATTTCCCCTGACTAAACAATTAAGGCAGATTTAGTGTCAGACATCCCCTGACATGCATGCAATTAATATTCCCTGCTGTCTGCCTTGTTTATACAGCAGTTGGTAAACATGACTGACTTTTGTTTTAGATGCTCTATGGTGGTCATGCTCTGCTAGAAGAATATATTAATTTGCTGACAGACCTTGGGCAGCCCTCCTTATTAAAAGTATTTATTTGCCCAGTTTCAACAGCATAATTAATCCAGCCTGAAATTGGAAGTACAGTTTGAACCACTGGCTGCCCAGAATCTGCTGGACGGCAAAGAAAGTTGTTTTAAGCTCAGTAGAATTTGTGAGGATTCTGCCTTCAAAATCTATAGATATTTACTGTTGATCTTATAATCTGAACTATGTTATGTTAAGTTTGAACATTCTCCTTGGCAACTCAGCCAGTCTTTGAGTTTTCATTTGATAGTTCAAACTTTGAAAACAGTTGTCAGATTAATTTTATCAGATTACCATATTCAGGAAGTTGCTGGAAAATATAAAATTTTCTCAGTCTGGAAAGTTAGTTTGTGTTGATGGAAACCCTTTTTAAGTTCTAAAGGCTTATGTTTATATGGTACTCTGTCTGAGTTATGAAATTATACAATTTTTGTAGGTTATACATTTTTGGGAAATATACAAATGTTTCAGTGTGGAATGTTACTTTGGTTGGATTATAATTTTTTGGTTCACTGTGTTCATGTTTTCAAGGTAGTCTGACTCAATTAGAAAGTGAGGCTTTCTTTTTCGTAGGCTGCGAGCTGTTGGGAAATATTCAAATATCTCCGTCTGGAAAGCTACTTTGTGTCCCAAAAAAAACATCTGGTTATGCCTAAAAGATAGCAGCTTGCTGTCTGTGTGTTCACTGAATTATGTGCACAGCTGACATTTGAAATGCGTGATTGATAGAGCTCAGACGAGGCTGTTGGTGGGTATTAAAGTGACAGGTCTCATAGTAGAGAGGCCTCCAAAGGCACTGAGCCCCAGGGAATCCTTTAATTTGTCCTTGTCTAAAATGCTGTCCGTCTCTTGTAAATTTTCCAGAAATAGCTATGCTCATGTTGTGGAGCGGAAGGCATTGGGTTACTCAACCTGCTGACACACACTGAGCTTCTCATGTTTACTGCAGCTAATTGCTAAGCAGTCTATGGTGGGGAATATCTTCAATGTCACTGCATAATTTAAAGTCAATAGCCAATACAGTCTCAAAACAGGCAAGGAAATAATTTCCCCACCCCACTCTCTTCCAAGCAAAATTTTAAAATAATGAGGCAATATGGACATTAGATGTAAAGATTAATTTGATCGTGATTACATGAATGCAGCTATCCATGAGCTTAGTCCATTATGTAATGTGTCCTTGAATGTTTTGATGGACGCATGCAGAGACTAGACTAAAAGCTCTGTCCAAATATGTTGAGATATTTTGTAAAAAACTTGTTTTCGATTTTTTTGATGGAAGTGGATTGAAACATACCTGGGAAATATATTTGAAACTAAAAAAAAACAAAACATCTTAAAGTTGCTTGACACCGCACACCCTGCTTTAGAGCTTCTGTTCTTGTTATACCAATGGCTATTTAATTTGTGCACTTACCTGTACCACGTCCAACATGTTGCCACCTGAGCCTTTAGCTTGCAGCTTTGTTAAAACCAGGCATGTCCAAGTCCTGACCTTGAGAGTTGCTATCAACTGTTGGATACATTACTTCTCACCCTTTTAATGCCTTTTAGTGTAATGTTGAATTGCATAGGGATCCTAAATGCAGTCATGTTGAAGGCAAAATTGGGATGACAACTGAGTAATTTTAAAAACAAAGAACCAAAACGCCATCTGCCTATCATGTCATTTAAGTAGGTGAGATGAAATAGGATTCAAGGAAGCCCAAAAGTCTGTGTATAGGGAGGGATGATTAGTACATGACAACTTCCCAAAATAATGCCCTATTTTTATTTATTTATTTATTTTTGCCAAAATAGAATTTTAGAGCCAAATCAACTTTTGGCAATCCTGTGAAGGTATTTTATATATATATATATATATATATATATATATATATATATATATATATATTATTTTCCCCAACATCACAGTTGGCTAAAAAAATGACTCTGGCCATTTTTTTCAGAAGATGACAATATTTAAAGCCTCAATAAGTCAAGCAAATACCAAACTAGTGCTTGGTCTGCACAAAGAATGATGACCCAAATCTATGAAAGTCATCATAGAAAAATAGTTTTCTATAGAGAATGTTTTCAATTATAGCATCCAAGAAGCTGTGGAGTGTTTCAAATAAATCTCTAGTCTAAGGCAGCTCATTGAAATTCAAGTCATGTCTGGCATTCTTAACTGTGATAAAAGTACAGTTACAGGTATTTACAGGTCAGTGTATCTTAAACATTTTTTTCTATATAAAACTAAGACTTGCCTTTCCTAATTGTCACCGAATCAACTTTTATTTTCTGTTGTGCTTCAAATGGCATCTGCAGTTCTAGTTCCACTACAGGGTACACAGGGAAAAGGGTTTGTAAATATTTGTCCTCCATAATCTGCTTCTTTAAATGATACTTCCCTCTTAATCTTTGGAGTTTGATGAGTTTCATTATGGCAGTCAGGGATCCATTCGCACAGCTCCAAAAAAAAAAAAAGAAAAAAAAAGAGGATTTCATTATCTCATCACTGCTGCTTTATGGGCTTTTGCCTGGTGGAGCCATTTCTGATCAGAAGCTTTTTTGTGTCAGGCATTTTAGCTGTCATCAACATAGGCTTTGTTTAGACAGAGCATGCTACAGTACTGAATTCTTTGGTACAATTATGCAGCTGTTTCTATTTGTTTTCACTAATGAGGAATTTACAGTGAATTGGGTCGCTGAAATAAAAATACTTAAGTCCTTCTGATATACATGTTTCTGTGTCACTGAGGCTCAAATTACAGGCCTTATTCATTTCATGGATACCCCAGGGCCAATTCCATCGGGTAATGAATAATACGGCAGACTGGGAGGATTCTCTCACCCTATCTTCCCTCGTTGCATGAACCTGTAATAAATTTCCCGCCAATGCCATATGGTAGCAAGTCAAGTGTGGAATTTAGTACGTTGTGTTATTTATTTATTTCCCAGGTGTTGCTTTTCTGTTAGTGATTTATGTGTTATTGTGTATGATCTGCTGCTGGGATCTATGACACGGGGTGCGGAGGGTTTTTGGAAGAAAGCCCAGACTGAACTGAAGCCATGGATTCAGAATAATGTTTCAGATTCAGTGGCGCTATAAGCTCCATCTACAAGCGTTTTTGTTTTCTATTTTTATTCCCCGGAAAAGGAAGCTCAGCTAAATTCTGGTTCACAAGAATGAGTTTAAAAAAAGAGGAAGTAAGCAGAAATAAGTATTAGGAACAGATATAAGAAATTTGCCAGTTTATCCACAAAGAAAAAAAAAAAGAGACTCACTTAATCAGTTGTATATTTTATTTTGAATGCCTTTTTAATTTTTATTTTGTTTAGTTATACATTGATTTTTGCTTGAATTTATTCAAACTGACAGTATGCGTCATTAGTTTTTGACGCTAATATAGAACTTTGAACTGCCATGTTGCTGAAATATACCATACACAGAAATCAAGGCAAATAATTATCCCGAGTGGAGAAGATGATTGAAATCAAACTAATTAGTTATAGATAGACTAATTTGTAAAAAAGTGTATATGCTGCTTAGTGTGAAACCAAAATCAAAAACAAACAAACAAAACAACAACAAATAAAGTTATATTAAATTATTTCAAAGACATGATGAAAATCACTTTCTTTTTCAGGACATTTGACAATTTTGGTATTCCTGGTAAAAGTATGGAAAAACCTATAAAATAAACGGAATTACTCTCTGTTAGATAAATGTCCTTAGGCATTGTTATTTTTCATATTATAGTCATATATTTTTGCAGTTTTCCACCTTTTTATAGATCTACACACATCGGCCTTACTTGAATTGAATCAGGTTTTTTTCCCATATTTTGAAGAGTTAGAAGAGAATCATGGATTATTAATTAAAACTTCAAAAATGCATCCTTTAACCATTGGAATCAGTTTAGGCTAATCTGTTAATTTTTGTGGGATAAAATGTATGTTTTAATGCCAGTACAGTTTTTTTGTCATTCAGGTAAGCTATATAAAGCTCAGATCAATCAGATATTTGATTGATTTCAGGAAGTAAACAGATTATTTAGGGTTTTTTTTTTTTTCAATCTTCTTTCAGCTTTCTCTAGCTATTAGGATTTAACCTTTTAACTCTCTCTACTTTCTTTTAGTTTCAATTGCATTGAAAGACACCATGCCACAGGAATATTACACTTCTACATAACCTTAACATGTATTTATCTGTGTAACCTGCTCAATTTCATCACAACACAGTCGACCTACCGCAGATTCTTTTGAAAATGTTGAAAGATTATATTACAAAAGGTCCACATCTCTCAGATGGCATGAATAATACACGTGTGCATCACTGAAACGGAAACAATGGAACTTCAAGTTAAATATCACAGCAATCACACAATACTAACATCACTTAACCTCACATTAAATTATGCAGATAGCTTACTCATGTCAGTATTCTGAAACAACAGCTTAAGTCAGCGTCCTCAATCTGAATAATTCTGTAAAAAATATCTAACCATTTAGGGCACTCTTAGACCACTGATATTTTCTCCTTAAATTGTCAGTTGGTAATTCAACACAAAAGAAATTAAAATAGATGGTGACAGCACAGAAAATTGCCTGACTGTGATGAAGTAAAACACTGTGAAGTTCACCCTCTTATTCTTAGTCTACATTCACTATTTAGAGCAGGAGTGCATGACGTTTGACACGTTTCAAAAAAATGACAGAACTTAATCTTCACAAAATCTCTATTGTTTGTAACTTTTTGAGCAACATAACTTTTTTTTTTTTTTTTCAAAACAATGGCATACCATACAACACAGAGAACATTGCCACAGCAGCTGTGGTCACCTGAAGATGGATCCAGAGTTTGAGCTTTAGACTCTGGTATTCTGGGTGTTCAAAAATCGAGCAACTCCTTTTTAGGTCAAACAATCATGAAGCTGCTTTCTATTAAAGCATTTAGAATTATCATAAGCTTGCTGGTTAGATATGACAAAATAAACATGCTTAGTTACTCTCAATAGTTTTTGTCAAACATGTTTTTGCACAAAACATTTTAGTGCAGATGAATACACAATGTTCCAGTTTTTAAAATAATTCTGTGAAATGTAATGATCAATGACCCAGTCAATTTTACAGTTAATTTATTGTGAATTTAAGCTCCAATACATAAAAAACAAACAAAAAAAACATAAAGTTTTGAATATTCAATACTTTTCTGCTGGATAGATATTAGTTTCTCTCTCTCTGATGTTCTTTTATTTGAAAAGTAAGTGTTTCACTGCATGTTGAAACACGTCCGTCTCTCAAGAGCTCTCTGATGATTGAATTTCCTCAGCTCATGGCAAACATTAAATCGTGAAATCTCTCTCCTCTCGATAGACAAAGCTACGATGGTTTGGAGAAGAAGCTAAAAGAAGTCTTCAGTGAACGAAGCAGCATCTTGCATCAGCTCTCAAAGACATCAAAGGAACTGGACAGCATAAAAGGCAACCTTCAGGTGAGAAACATACTGCTTCTCTTTATAATTCAGCACGATAAGCATCATGTTTCAGCTGGTAGTTTTGAGTTGTAGGTCAATGATAAAAAAAAAAAATCCATCTTAGCTTTTGATCATTATGCTGTAAGCTAACTGATTATCATTTAATAAATATGTGAAGAACTTTTCCTGAGCCAAAAGGTGAAGCTCTCAATTTAGCGATTGATCTATGACCCTACCCTCATCTATGGTCATAGGCTTTGGAAAGTGACTGAAAGAATTAGATTTATGTGTCTGAGGTTTTAATACACACCAATACTACATATACAGTGTTACATAAAATGCTGTAGAGAAATAACGTGGGCTTGGCATGCAGAAACACATGATAATAACTGAAAACTTCTTTCGAGCTACAACAGAAAGATTTTTTCACAATCTATTCTTCAGAATTCTCAACATATTTCCAGTGGGAGTTTTAATGGAAATCATAAGTATTTAGATTCAGCTTTTTGTTTGTATTTTTTTAAGTCGCAATTATTGATTCCACTGTGTTCTTTAGATTTAATTGGATACTTGTACTTTGTTGTTGTTCTGTTAGGTTTATGTTTAATTTTTACGTTTGTTGTTGTTTACATCAGCTCTGTACAGTGTAAACTTCATAACTTTTTATTTTATACGAGGGGTTTCCTTTCCTTTGCCTCGGGTTCAGTTTTAATAGCTTCAGATTGCAGCAGATAGCTAGCAGATTGCCACATCAGCATCTGCTAGCTCTTCCTGAATTATTAAATTATTGAATTTCCCAATCACCTCTTGCAGTTACGACGTTCCTCTGCTTTGCTCTGTCAGGAGAGTTGCACTATGTAGTAATAGTTTAGTATCCGAATTCAGAGCATTCTCTGAAACTGAGTTTCATTTGTTATGAGTGTCACCCATTTCCTGAAGTAAATAAGACAAAAATTAATGTCATTGTAAAGATGGGTTGAACATTGATATTTCCTAGTTTTAAAACTTGGTAGAATAATCAACATCAGATTATTCACTATTTATAATGACAGAATTAAGACGTAGATCTCAATAGCATTTTAATTTATTGTTAATAATCAGTGACCTCCAATGGCTTTTCAGTATATTTAGGAGCCTAATGGATTTTCAACATCTCAAACTACCACTCCTTATTTTGTCATGTTTTCAACAGCAGTTATTGCATTTAGATGTATCAAACTATCATCAAAGTGTTAGGATTTGTTTTGGGATTTGTTATTAGTGTTTTTAGTCTTTTCTATTGGTTCTGCTTTGTTTCTGTTTTCACTTCAGTTCCTTCTTCCACAAGTTTTTTTTATCACTAGGGAAAGTTTAC
Source organism: Poecilia picta (assembly GCA_033032245.1). Taxonomy (NCBI): domain Eukaryota; kingdom Metazoa; phylum Chordata; class Actinopteri; order Cyprinodontiformes; family Poeciliidae; genus Poecilia; species Poecilia picta. The sequence continues at coordinate 24,417,508 of CM065355.1, forward strand.
TAAGTCGTGATGTAATCATCAGTGCTTTTCTGAGTTATTTGAAGATTTTGTAATTTTAGTATGCAAACCTTTGACTTTGAAGTTGCATAGCAACTTTGTAAGGGGAATATGGGGTAAATTCTAAATGAATGGATGCATATTTTTAATATTCTATCACTTAAACAAAAACCTTATATGTTTAGTCTGATTCCATATCCTGCAGGAAAGAAAACGTCATATGATACATTGGATGTATCTCAGCAAAAAAGTTGGTTGATTAATATAAAAGAATCTTGGACACTTTAAAACTGCTCAGTATTCAAATGTTAAAGTGTTCTGAGAATTTTTCCATTACACAATTATCTCAAGCCAGGGCATTGCATAACAAATTCTGATAATTATGTAAGACTAAGCTTATTATCTGAAGTAAATTGAAATTAATTTATACAATTTAATTTAATTATGTCCCATTTTTCAGTCACAGTGATCAAATCGAAAACATTTGTGGAAAAATGCCGCCTACCTTGATAAGTAGACCACGGTTCTCTTACTGTTGATGTTTTAAAATTTTTTGGTATAATTAACACCCAGCAAAGAATAGTCCATTTGGAATTGTGTCTATTTCCAGCACCACTGTGAGGTTATAATATGTCAGTTAAAAGTTGTAAAGTCTCAGGTCGTCTGGCCACCATTATCGGAGACACATGATTTAATGTGTGTTCACTCCAGGCGAGCAGAGCTGGCACCCATCTTTGCCCGGGGACCTGCTCCTGTTTGTTGGGCAGGGCAGAGGTTGGGTTAGGTTTAAATTAGGTTGCTGTGGAACAAATCTATGCTTTAGAGCTAAGGATCCATCTCCATAAATATCATTAACTTTTTAAACAAAATCAACGTCAGCAGAATAAAGCAGCGCTATGTTTCTTCAAAAGACAAAGGAGCGAGTGCTTATCTTTCTAACAAGTTGGCCTCTAGGTCCAGGTCAGCAACCTCAATAATTAAACTTTCTGTGACAAGGGGGATTTTTGCTTGGCAGCATGCCCCAGTGATGTTGTTAAGAAGTTAACTCTGAGTTCAAAGCAGTTCTTATGTTGTCACGTTTTCTTTGCGCTATCTGCAATATAAAGTATGACTGAACATTATTACCCAGTTATGTAGACTGAATAAGCTCCGGTGACTCTAAAGAGAAGATTGTATGCAGTGAATTTTTTATTCATAATACAATAATGATGTAAGAAGATGATTTACAATCTATCTGTGATGCAATTCAAACATGCTGTTTGTTTTAAATAAAAATCATCCATTAAACTACCTAACAGGCTTTAAGACAAGACCATCCTTTAAGAGTGAAACTGGGTACTGTTTTGCTTAAACAAGTACCCAGTACCAACTGCACCACTGTGTTGGCTGCACAGTGGCGCAGTTGGTAGAGCTGTTGCCTTGCAGCAAGAAGGTTCTGGGTTCAATTCCCGGCCCCGGCCTTTCTGCATGGAGTTTGCATGTTCTCCCTGTGCATGTGCGGGTTTTCTCCGGGTACTCCGGTTTCCTCCCACAGTCCAAAAACATGACTGTTAGGTTAATTGGTCTCTCCAAATTGCTCCTAGGTGTGAGTGTGTGTGTGCATGGTTGTTTGTCCTGTGTGTCTCTGTGTTGCCCTGCGACAGACTGGTGACCTGTCCAGGGTGAACCCCGCCTCTCGCCCAGAACGTTAGCTGGAGATGGGCACCAGCAACCCTCCCGACCCCACCAAGGGACAAGGGTGTCAAGAAAATGGATGGATGGATGAAGTAAAAATGTTTACCTGCAGATAATTACTGAACTCTGACATTATTTAAGACTAAAACTTATTCAGGTGTTTTGGAAAGACCACAATCTTCAAGAATTATTGCCTTTGTTTTTAATTCAGTTTGGTGGCAATTTGTATTTTACCGTTCTTAATGAGAGTTATGTTTTGTATTTGCATCTTAAATGTTTTGCAATATTATTTATGCTATTTATTTAATACCCCTATAATATTCCAAATTAGCTAAAATTTTCAGGTGCAGTTGTTTGGTTGTCCCTGTACAAATAAGCTAAGAAATGTAAGTATTTTAACAGAAAATAAATGTGGTTATTTTTAAAGGCCCTGATTTAGAACTAAAACCATCTTGAGATTCACAGTATTACCTCTCTTTAATGTCATTAACAGTTTAAAGTTGTGATGTAATGAAAACATTTTTGAGCAAAGTACAAAAGAAAAACAAACAAACAAAAGAAATATGTGTCTCTTCACCAGTTTGGCATTATCTGGAGTCTTTGGAGGGGAGCATATTTCCTTCCTGCTATTGGATAGACTCAACCATAACAACCAAGCTGTCAAAGCAAAGTTGCCACAGTAAAAGCTCTAAAGGGGTACTTTAAAAAACAGAATCCAAGATGATTGCAGCAGATCCATTAAATCCGCCAAACTGTGTTGCTCTTCTTGAACCAAAATTTTTTTCCAGTAAAATGTCACAATTGTCGGGTCGTCCCACGATCTAAGGATTATTGAGGCTTTATCAAAACCTTGAAATTCGTGTGATTTTCTTCAATCAACCCTAAGTAAATTGTGCTGGGTGTGGGAATGTTTTCTCTGATAAAAATAGGCCACTGCCACCAGGAGTAATGGAGCCTGCATGTGGTCTGCAAAAGACGTTTATGAAGGACTTATAAATCAGACTAACACCCAACTAAGTACACTTATTCAAGATCAAGTTGGCCTTGCTTGTAAACAGAAATGAGAACAGATGGCAGCAGCGAGAGACAGAGACATAAAGTTGCTTTTTAAGTTGGAGGGTTTCCAGCAGTCTTCAGTCTGCACATTAACTAGGGGTGCCACCTTCCTGGGTCATGCTGTATATAAGCTCAGTCAGACTGTGGTATTTGGAGGTCATTTCAATGGCTGTGATGTTTTTTAGGTCAGTGTGTTGAAATCTTGATGGCATATAGTGCATGTGACTCAAAACTTCCCAACAAGAATATGACATAGAAATTGATCAGCTATATTCCTTTAGAAATAATTGGAATTATTGATGTGGTTGTTCTGGTAACCACTGTCATCAGCATCTGTTTGCTTGAATTTTTATATTTTTCTATCAATATCGTTCTCATAGTTTTGTATGCTCTGGGTGTATTTGTTCTCCTCCTTTGGGAGAGAAAAAAAGACAGTCAGTTTGTATTGACTTGTGTTATTGAATTAGCACAAGACTCTTTCAAGCATATTTTAAAAACAAACTCTCCCTTTGATTCCAGATTTCCCCCAGAAGTCTGCGCTTCTCGGCTCCACTCTGAACTAATATAAGATCTCAAAGGGCTTTTGGGGCAATCAAATATATCACTAAATCCTAATTACCCATCAGGAATCTGGTTAGCCACCAGCAGAAACCAATCTGTGCATCTGTGTGTGCCTCATTAGGACATTCATCAACAGATTGTTAAAAGCAATGCAATTTAGAAAAGGGACATCAACAGGATTCCACATCTGTTGCACACTATTTTAACTTTTAACACTTTCCGCAATTATTGTATAATTTCAGATTATTCACACTGACTGGATTTGAGTCCATCTTTACTAAATCCCTGGCAATTGTAGGAAACATGTACTAAACAGAGCCAGTTCAAATGTGTATGCACTGTGTGTTTCCCTTGTTTGATGCTTTGAATTGCCATGCAATATAGAAAATTGTGCCTTTGCTTGAGAAAAAAATTGTGTATTTTGTTTTCTTTCAGTCCCTGAAAAATGATGAGTCAGTGGCCAAGAAGGATGTGCAAAGGATTCTGGAGCTCAGCCACAACAGAGGTAAAACCAGGCACCATGGCACAATTTGCAATATAAACATTGCAAAATCTCTCCTAATTTGCAATGTTTTCTGCTATGATTTGCAAAATGTGCTTTATATTTATCAATAAAATAATAATATGTCAATTAGCTAGATTTTAAGAACTTGAGGGGTTTTTTCTGGCATTTTATTTTAAAAATCTAAAGGAAGTTTCAGTTTATACTGTATGTGTGTATGCCAGATGAAAACTCAGTCACAGTGTAATTTCTAAAATAGTTTTCAAGGTCTTTTGGGATCAAAACATAAAAGTCTGAACCCATCCTCATAAATGGTCTCTGGTCAATTTGTCAATTTGTTTTTTGGACAATTTGATATGTTTGATATGTTTCTTTTGTCTAACCATTGTTTTTATGTACTTAAGGAGCCTGTAAGAATTAACTTGTGTTAACCTTAGTTTGCTTTTAACAGAAGCCATGAAACACTGAGAGGAGGGATTTATAGAAAAATTACATACAAAAAGTACATCACTATTGCAGTTTGATTTTGTTCTTTTTGGTCCTTTATGTTGAATCCCTTCAAAATGTCAAACTTTTGTTCTCAAACAAGTTAGGATATTTTATTAAGTACTCTAACCAAATTACATGTATGTGATTAAAAGACAATATAAGTCCATCAGAATCCATGTTGCTAACAATTTTTAGAAGAACTTACATTTCTATTGATTGGACTTCTGATCAGAGTTGAGTCTACTCTTATTAAATATGAGACATTATGACAGCTGAGAAACAAAAATAACCATGAATCACCTCTTACTGGTGGAGGCTATTTACATAAAAAAATGTTTTAAAAGACTGTGATTGAATTAATATAACAACATGTGAATTAAATAGCAGAGCTGATTCCAGGAAAACCCAACAAATCGATGCTTGGTCATCTCAGAACCTCGTGTGAAAGATCACTTGTTTTTTTCCCCTCCCCTTTTTGATTTGTATATAATTGAAGATGCATAAGTACAAAATTACAAAGTGCGTGAAACAACCTGCTTCCTTAGTGAAGTGACAAACTGTCCAAGTGATCTTTAAAACATCCTTTATTCAGAAGGTGGTTTTGTCTGGTTTCCTCAGAGTTATCTGACTTGGTTTTCAGGTTTTAGAGCAGTAACTACTTTCAGTATCAGTAATTTTGAAGCAAGTTGGCTTTTTCCTATTTTCAGCAAAAAACGATGCCAACAAAACAGTACATTTACAAAATAAGATTTTATTTAGTTGAATGATGAATGTTACATGTTAAACATAAATTCTAAAGTTACAGAATCTTTTTTAATGAGATTTGTGTATTTCATTTCCCTACGCTTACGAGAAGAACCTAAATATGAATAGGAAAAAAATAAAAAAGCTTTCAACTGCATATTGTAGTTGATGCTGTTTACTATAATTGATGGTGTGGTCTAGTTTATTTAGGGTAGAGAATGAAGCAAGCAGGAGTTGAAAAATAATAAAATAGCTAGTGTACATAAAACATGATTATTCAGTCTTTATTCCCCTAACATACGAAAGCCATCTGTCATTTAGGGCTTCTTTATTTATTTATTTATTTATTATTTATTTATTTTACCAGTTAGGATCGTCTGATTAATAAAGTGTGTAATGAGTCTGTTCATGACCAGGAATCACTTGTCACCTCACATGCTCTCTGAAAGGCTACAGCAGTCTTGTGAGCAAGATCTTGATCGCCAATCAATAGTCCATCACATGGCAGCTCCCACATGTCATCAAGCTAAAAACCATAAAGCAGCAGTTTGGCTCAGTGTTGCTTACCTAGCATTTTGGAAGGCACCGTTTTTTTCAGGGTGTTATTAATCCACCTTTGGATTTCCACGGCTGCCAAGAGCAATTACTTGCTGACTCCATTATGGCAGATGCAGACAGGTGATTCATTGCGAGTCATTTATTTCTGACATCTCTTAACAGAGATTTGATTGCTTTCTGAAAATAATTTTACCCCAAACTGTGACAGAACAGAGATGTTTTCCAACAGAAAAGACACTCATGGTTGGAATATAACATTTCATGTTCTGATTATCAACAATTAACTCGACTATGACTGAACCTGCTATAAAAACATGTGCTACTTGCTCACTAGAGTAATGTGTATCCCTCCTGTCAGCGTGGACGGAGTTTTGCTTGTTTGTGCCTCAAACTGCTTCCTTGTCTTGAATACAAGCATATATATTATGCTGATTACTGTAAAGAAAATATGTTTTACTGGTCTTACACTAAAAGACAAGACCATTGGCATCTGATATATCAGGATCCTTTACGAAGTGACTGTTGCTGTTATCTTGAAAGGTACTGCAGATTAATTTCACCACATTTTCCCTATGCTTTATGCACTTTTAATTTTACAGCTGTGTTTAGACATATTAGCAATTTTTTTGAATTTAACTTGGCTGCCTCTTGTGATGTGATTTCTACAAGCATTTTTTCAAAGCAAGGACTCACATCACCAGCCTACTTAATTTATAATTCATTGTGCTTTGCAGTTATCTGTGCATGGGAAAATCAAACAGTACAGAAATAGCCTCAGCATTATAACACCATTTACATTTATGCTAGATGTATAATAAATGCAAAAACAGTTTTTACACAGCAGGCTAAAATATCTGTGTGGCATTTCAGAGAATACATAAAATGTCATTAGAAAAAGCAAAAATCAAGTATCTTTCAAAAGTGTCCAAATTCACATATCATTAATCAGGCTTTTTAATGCAAAACTGAGCTCTATGTATGTTAACTACAGCAAATTTCATGTAAATAATGCAAGTAGTTCATGACAATAAGAAGTGGGTTGAATATATACTTTTCAGCTCAAAAAGAAGTGGGAAAAAACGATTATTTGCAATTTATTATAGGACTGCATTATAGACCCCTTTTAAACATTTCTTACAACCACAAACCTCAATAAATAAAACTTCAATGTAATGTCCTAGGGATTTTGTATTCCCAAATTAAATGACATAAATAACAATTGTGAGGTTGAACTCCCCATGCCAAAGAAACAATTTCCACAATGCATAATACTGTCAACATGCCAACTTATCAAGTGGAAGCTTTGTCCAACATAATGTGCAGAGTTGGTTTTCTGCCACACAAATATTTATTACATGTTGACTCAAAATCTTTGTTTTGCTTTCATTTTATCTGAGCTTTGTTCCATACAATGATTATGGCAAACTGCAGTCAGGATCTTTTAAGGGTGCTGTTGCTTTCCTCTTGCCAATTAATGAAGGCCCTGTTATGGCCCCTGGTATGAACCACTTTCTGCTCAAACATAGTGTTTATTATGGAAATTCTGTTCCAGCAACAAGTCTATCATTAGAACATTGCTTGGGTTCTGGTCAGAAACTCCAAAAAGGCCTGGAAATCTGAACTGCTGTTCAATGCATTGATGCAGTCTTGCTTCTTCCAACCTGAAGTTGCAAAGGCGATCCTGTTGCTTAATCAAGACACTCAGACAGGGGGATATGAGCATCCCCACCCCACCTGAAACCTCTCTCCCTCGGCAACTTCGGAGGAGGAGTGAGTCCAAACTCCTGGAGTTTGATTTCAGAGCTCAAGCTGTGAGTCCTGTTATTTCCTGCTGGGACTACTCAACCCGACACAACAACTCTGGCACCTCAGTGAGGTGACATTCCATGTCCTAAAACCAGATTATGCTGCCAGTACTATAAGCACAGACAACATCCAGAACCTTTGCTTCTTCCAACCTCAAGTCAAAAAGGGGCATCTGTCTTGCTCACCGTGGAAAACTCAATCAAGACACTCAGCCAGGGGCTGAGAATCCCCACCACGCTTTTGCCTGTCATTCAACTTGCATGGCAACTGATCCGTTCTTACCTGCATGTGGTGGCCCACAGAGAGGAGACTTCCTATATATTCTTCAGACTGAGCCCCAAGAGCCAAAGCCTGGCTCCAGAAGAGCGCCCAAGTCTCCCTGATCCGAATGAGGTTTGCCTCTTGCTCTTGTCAGCTGCTATCCGTAAAAGCACCTGGACATGCTAAGAAGACAAAAAGAAGAAATACTGCTCTTAATTTTAAAGTGTACGCTTTTGATTTTTAGTTAGCAAGTTCTTTTGGAAACCAGGATGCTGATAAAAATAAAAGGGATGAATAGTTATACATGACATATACTTCAGGGTTTATTAGTAAGAACATTTGAAAATGTTAATTCTTTTCTTTCCTATTTGGCTTTGTGCTACTCTTTGCTGCTCTGTCTCATAAAAAAGTCTCAGACAAATACACTTTAATTTGTTGCTTTACTATATAAGAAAAAAAAATAAACACTCAGAGGTTTTGAACTCTTTTGCAAGACACTGTATAAGAAAAAAAAATACTAAATATGTATTTTAAGCAGAGAAAAAATAAATTAAGAAGTTTAATTTCTTTTGATATGCACAAATGTCAAAAGCACTTCATGCCTCAACTGTTTGCACTTTCATTACTAGTTAGGAATAGTACTGCAACATGCTGAATTTTCTTCCCCAAAGATTGACAACAAACATTTGTTAAGGAAATCTACCACTATTAAAAATAATTGTGAATAAATTAGCTTAAATCAAGTGTTGCTTTTTTTTTCTTGTCTACAAACTAAAAACTATTTTATTGTGAGTAGTAGTTGTTTCGACACAAAAATCTATTTTCTCTCAAAGGAGTGTGCTTTAGAAAACCATTGAGAGGTGGAGTAGTAAAGGGCTCGGAGAGTGTAAGGACGATGTGCTAACAGGGTGTTTTCTCACTTCCCTGCCACTTGACAGAGAGGAGATGAAGTCCTCCAGGCAGCCCTGCAGAAGCAGCTGGATGAGGCAAATGAGAAAGCTGAAAAGCAGCAGGCCACGGTAAGACAGAGATGACCTCACCATCAGCGCTCGGCTCCTGTACCAGCCCCTACGGCTGAACGTCAAAGCAGCAGCGCCCGCTACGACTGCTAAAGCTCGAACAGCTCTGACCAGCAGCGAGCCTTTTGCTCACACTCTAACTTAAACTGAACTTGACACAGCAGGAGAAAACCTTTTGCCACATCTTATTTGTTTGGTTCAATTTTGAAACCTGATCTAATGTGTTTATTGTGATATAAGCTGATGAAAAGTTTTCATTTAAATGGATGGTCGTGTGACTATTTTCAGTAACTTACTCAACAAAGTCATTTTTCTTTAGATAATCAGATCTTCACTCAGTTTGATCCTGTTACTTATGGCAAATGACATCATTACTTTAAACCACATTCTTAGGCCATTAGATATGCAGAGAACACACTGTCATTATTCAGAGGGAAGTGAAGAGTGACCGTACATAATTTAGGTTGCAAAATAATATTACAGATGGACAGTTTTTGCTGTTTATTTCACTTTTTTTGCAAAGTATTGAAATGGAGTTAATAGTGTGCTTATCCAAATATTTCATAATTGCTAAAACTACCCAGACTTTAAATAAAAAGTCAAATTCATTTATAAAGGTAATTATTTTTCCTTACATAGTTTATGATTTCTAAATGCTATAAATGCTGATACATTGACTTTTCCTTTTACTTCCAAAATTGAAGACAGACACAATTTTAAGAAGGATAAACAAAGATAAATATAAGCATCACTATTCATTCCTGTTTCAGATTTATAAGAAGAAGTCACTTCAGCACTGACTCACTTTCATGTATTTAGTGCTAAAGCTCCTTCTTGTGATGTAAACATTTATCTGGTTTTTGATATTGCAACTATAGGAGACAGTTACTAGAGATCAATACACATATTTTTAAAAGTAGATATGTTAATCTAAATTATGTAGATTAATCTACATAAATTAAAATTTCCACGTTTAATTATTTGAAGTAAATTATAGGCTATCATCTACTTTAGGTTATATTTAAGATATTCCTGATTTTGCAAGATTGATCAGATACAGGTTTGATGTTTGAAACTCTACTTAGCTTTTGTGTCCATTCATGACTTACCTATTGTCTCTTTGGTTTTTACTTACCCAAAATAAATCATTCGGACAATGTTTTTTTTATGATTAGTCATGTTATCTTTGTCCGATATTAACATTTATTTGATGATCTGAAACCTACACATAAAAATCTGTTAGGGTGCAAATACCTTGTAATTTAATCCTGATATCATATCAGTAAGGACAAATTTTACACAAGTCATTTAAATTCTAAATTAGTAGTTTTGACTTCCAGCTTTTGCAAAAAGATTGATTTGCATTTATACAATATCTGTAATAATAAGCTCTCACATTTTCAGTCAAAATAAATACTTTCTGTATAACTTAACTTACCTCCACAATTCCTTCTCACTTGTTAAATAAAATAGCATATCTGCTATAAATTGGACTGCAGCACTGACTCACTGCATGCATGTGGTTTAGTATTATAAAGAACAGAGGCTACTTCAGTACTGACTCACTCCCAATTATTCAAAGATTCAACTTGTTCTTGTTATGTAAAGATAGTTTAAGGCATTTATGTCTTTACAACAGTAGACAGTCTTCCTTTGCCTCATATTTTATGCCAAGGCCTTCAGATATCTTGAGAAAATACACAGCCGCATTTTGAAACACTCTCCTCCTCTAGTGGATGTATTGGTTTTCCTCTTCTGTAGCTTGAAAGTCTGACACAAAGAAAGAGATCCGACACTTGACTTACATGTTTTATCCAAGATGAAGAGATTTATGAGCTGTCAGAAACATTGAACATAGCTGATGCTAAAGGGTGACACAAGCTTGCCTCCTAAAGTCATGCATTACCCCTTTAACCTTTGTGTGAGTAATCACTGCCATGGCACAATCTCAACCACCCAGCCAGCCAATATGTAGTTCTTGGAATCTCTGGGTGGCTTCTTCTCCAATTTATCATGTAAAAATGTCAAATTTCATAGCATAGGTTGTGGCTAAGCAATAGCTTAGCCACAATTATGGGTTGGAATGTCAAGTTTTCACTGATGAAACATGTTTTCTTCCACTTTTACATTACCTTCAAACATTTTTTTCTGCCCAGAACATAGAAATTACTGTCTTAAATAACTGCCTCTTACCATTTAGATGACAATAAAATAGTTGCCAACTAAGGATGAAAACATTCTCTGTTGTACCGGTTTATGTCCCTTGTTTGCTGCTATGTCATAAACATCACTGTGGTTTTGATTGGGTGTTTTATTTCTTACTTTATATATTTAATTTCTTCCCAGTCAGTCAGAACTGAAGTAGTCTAAATTTCCACGTTTAATTATAGGAATAGAATAAAATCCTCTTGTTCAGGATGAAATAGATATCCTTTAGCTAAATTATAGTAAACTGTTTATGCCTTGTATTTGAAAAATTAAGGTAATTCTAATCAGTTTCACATATTTACCCTGTGTATTTGTACTAAGAAATGCTTACCTGACAGCAGACACACTGGCTTATTAGCATAATCTAAGTTCCACAAGTACAATAAACCTGATCAGTATGTTAGACACTGTCAACAAAGTAAAACTAAACATTTCCTAATTTATAAGAAAAATCTACAATTTATACATAAATGTCTAAAACTTAGTAATTAAAACAATAGCCTTTGAACTTCATATTGAAAATGAAGTTTGTTATTTTGTGCTGTTTATTCCTTTAAAACTCAATGCCAGTATTTTTCTTGTTGCTGCTTTTCTAACCATCCCCTCAGGCTGTGGCAGTGACTGAAAGGCTCAAACATGAACCTCGATGTTATCATGTGCTGCTTGGGGATGTGAGTCAACTGGCAAGACTTAGTTTACTATTCCCTGGGGTGTATACCTGGCATGAGGTCACCAGCCCTATGAATCTTTTCCTTTTTGTCCCGGAGACTATCTTGACGACCTCTCCCAAGGACACGCAACACTTGGGAAAGCAAAAATAGTCTTTTAGAATGGGGAAAAAAACAGACAAACTCCAAACCTCAGCCTATCTGTCTTATACACACACACCAAATGTATTTGTTTGGTTGCCCATGACAGGAGTTTGCCATCTGCAGTTGGTGTTTGAACCTCCATTTGGCTGTTTTAAGCACATACTCACAGGGCTCACGCCTGCATTGGGAAACCATGCTGAGCTGTTGATAAAAGGGTTGCCAAAAACAAAGATATCATTCTGCCATATTAAAACTATAAACCAATAAGTCGGGCACTGGGAGCAATTTGGGAATAAATGTGTCAGTGTATCACATTTCTGGAAGTCTGCACTCAAACATACCTCCAATCTTCACACAGCACTAACTTGAGTGAAATATCTTATGTGGCAGCTTTCATTAGAATTAAAAGAACCTTTACATTCGGATGAATGCATATCTAAATACTTATAAACAAAATATTTTCTGTTCTCTTTGTTAAGAGTGTGACTTTGTTTCTGCAAAACTTCTCCAAATGTGTCAGATTATAAGGACCTGTAGTCTGCAGCACTTTTGAGACCATCTGTCAGATATAGTTCTAGGCAACTGTAAAATCTGTGTCTGAAGCCATTCTTTTGTCAGCTTGAGCCCATGCTTGAACTCACGTTAATACTAAAAAGCAAAATCCATCTTCATCTTCAACTTTCGAGCTAACAAATGGAGGTTTCAATTCAAAATAAGACCTACTTCCATCTGGATATGGGAAATGTTATTTTTGGACCAAACTTACATTCAGGAATTTAGATGAAACATGTAAGTTTTGTTTCATTAAACTTAAATGTTTTTTTTTTTTTATATATGTATCTTTGGGGCAGTGCTTGTTGGTAACAGATTTTGTGATGTTGGAAAGCTTGTTCAATTCCCCTCAAATGGTGCGACATTGGAGGGGGAAATCTGTTCATGAATTTAACACCTGTAGAGAGTATTAGGAGAATACCCATTCAAAATATTGCCAAAGATGATGCCGAATAACTGAGATGGTACCAGTTTGGGACGCCTTCTCCCTCACTAGAAAAACAAGTCTCTATGTAACTGATAGCAAACTTCATACCAATAGTCACTGAGTTGAGATTTTTTTGTTAAATGATTCTCAGATCTCCACTCTTAGAGACTGAACTCCATCCCTAAACATGTCAATCACTCAACAACAAAAAAAAAAACAACTTTTTGGATTAACATTAAAAATTATGGAAAAATTTTCCACCTGATTACTTTGATTTATTTATGCACTTTGTGATTTTGTTATTCCAATTAGGATGTGCTACCAATGCCAGAAGGACACACAGAACTGCATTGACTTATTACAAATTGAGGAATGGACACTGAAAAACATTTTAAATGAACTACCCCACAGAAATGTGTAAACAAAGAAGGCTGAATGCTGATGTTAATTTGAAATTCAATTCCACAAAATATCAATAGAAAAGTGTTTAGTTTTCTATCTTGGAGAGTATTGTTTTCTTTTCCATTTAATTTGTACAAATAAAAATCACAGTAAAGTTTGAAATGACTTATATCAGTTTTATTACATTGTACCACAGGTGCTTAGCTTTTTCTATTCACTGTCACTGTTTTTATATTCACTTTTATATAAAACTGCAAACCAGCTCATGTTTGTATGAGCATGTATGATGTCAGTAATTCAAATGCATCTCTCATTGTGCTTCTGCTGAACGCAGTCAGCAATTAAGAGGCCATGTCACAATCAATTTTATGAAATAACAGTTAGCGCTCAAATGTAATGCTCTTTCTATCTTTGTATTTTTAGAGGCAGTGACAGTGACTTAATGTGGCATTTGATGTAATTAAGACCTGTGTAGCATTGTGAGTCAACTGGTAAGTTCTGGACTTATTCACTGGAAAGAAAAAAAAAAAAACAATCAACTAAAAATAGAAGCATTTCTGTTTCTTTCAACTCATACATTTTTAGTGCCTACAGTAAATCCATAGTTTTTGATTCCAGTTAGAGTTTTTCTTTTATTTTTTCAATATTACTTGCAGCAAATGTGTAATGAAGCAAATGTGTGGTAATCTGGAGCTAAAACTGTTCTCCCCAAAGACATGACTAATTTTTGCTATAGGCTAGACTACAAAGCTGTTTAAGAAGATTAGTGACATTTTTTTTCCTGATTCTTTGTGACCCATTTTTAACCGGACTATGTTGTTATTGTGTGGCAGTTCAGTAGCGTTATTTTCTTCTTTTTTTTCCTTTTGTTTGACGAAAGCATTCTAATGTGAATGCGAAAGGATTTGTTTCCCACTGGAGCATCTAAAAAAGAAGTTAAAGCCTTAGATTTAAAAATATAACTATGCAGCATCATGAAAAACATCTCTTTTTTTGTCTGAAGCATCGGTCCCTTAGACATTTGCTTTAACTTTCCTCGCACAACAATTAAATCTTTATTATACAGTATAAACTTACATTTGGGACAGAGAATTTATTATCACTGCTTTCTCTGACCATTTAATTGCTCATGCCTTTTGCCTTGTTCCCTGACTAAAAAGATACACACTTAGATGCTGTTTGCTTCTCTGATTGTGTTCCTTATTCCTCTTTTGTCCTCAGCTAAAATTTCTGAAAGTGGAGATGGAGAAAAAAACAAAAATCATCAAGGATTTACAACAAGAGGTGAGTCATCAAAGTATCATCAAATCCTGATAAGAATCCCAATACACATTCATAAGTCACATGTATCAAACCTATCTTGTCGTAATTTACCCATCAAAGTTCTCTGCCTCCTTGCATTGTTCAGATCAATTTGATTTAATGATTTTCTGAGTTTGCCAAATGACTTCTGACAATCTGAGGGGACCAAGGAAAGGCCTTGTTAATTTCAATCAGAGGTGGACATACACTGGGTTGAACACAAGGGTTTTTTCAAATGTTTTGTGAACACAGGAGGGCATTCTTTGATCATCACTGCAGCCATGATTGCAATTGTTGAATGATAATGTAGCCTCTTTTCAAAGTACCCCTGTGCATGGTCGTCAATATTAGTGCAAAGAAGATGAGATGAAAACTTTCAGTTTTAAGGCCTTACACAACCACATGAATTTTACTGTTGATGCCTTAAACATTTGTGGAGAAACTTCAGCAAACATCACTCCAACTAAACTTTCACTACGACTCCTTACTATTTACGTTTCAGCTCGTTATCGGCAGAAATGAGGTGGGAAAAAAACGAGATTGCACATATAAAAGAAATTGAAATAACATCTGCCTTTAATGGAACATGCTATGTTGGGCATGTAAGACTTTAAAGACATTCTATGCCCATACATTGGAGTTTTCTTTTATTATCTTTGCCTAAAGGCTGTTTAGGTTGTTATGTGACAAGAAAATAAGGGGACTCCTGCAGAGCAGTACTGATAATTGAATTGAAAATCATACAGTGCCATGTAATTAATTTTTACAGAGGCTTATAAGTACAAAAGTATTTTTAACAGATCAATAAGGATCTATGGAAGCTTATTTCTGAATGGGTTGAAACAATATACAAGACTTTACAAATGTAGACATGTTCTTCTAGCTGATAAACTTCTATGGTGAAATCAATATAAACCCATTTCATAATTGGTTTTTAGATCTAAACTTTGAGGCAATGGAAGAAAAAATATTGTGTAATATTTATGTAATACAGTAACAGAGAATGTTTTCAATTGCATCAAGCTAATAAATTAAATCAGAGCAAGATGATGAAACTATTCTGAAAAATCACACAATATTGCTCAAAGCTTCACTGTGAAAAGTAGTTTTTCAGCAGATGCTCAAATTAATTGGGGACCAGTTCTGATTAAACTTTTGTTGAGTAACATGATCAAGTGATTCAGTCTGGAAACTAAACACTGACATAATGACATCAAATTACTGAAGTCAAGCTGTTCTGAGAAGTACCTGTCACTGTGCAGGTTTCTGTGAATTTATCAAAGATACACACAAACAATGTGAATCACAGCAGATGAATCAGGTTAATTTTATTGCGCACAAGTCATCTTTTCAAGATGCTTTTTTATATAAAAAAAACAAATTTCCATTTTTATCTATCTTTTTTTTCTTTTACATGTTATGATGGTTTATATTTATGCACATTTAATTGTAGTTTACATTCACTTCAACTCACAATTTGGTGACATCATTGTCACAGTCTGCTATGCAGTTTCCAATTAAAACATATGCGGTGTGTGTGTTTTTTTTCTTTTTTTTTTTTTTTGCTATTTGTGATTTCCTGACCTCTTGAAACATGGCACATTTGGAACATTTTAACTTGATGTCACAATATTTCACTGATCAACAGTTGCCAGTGTTGTGCCTAGAGGGAACACCTTGCCATCTTTAGCTGGGTACAAAGGGCCAAAATCACCAAGTGGAATAATTCAATCAGTCCCTCCTGGATATTAAAATGACTCACTTGTAACAGTGAAAGCAGATGCAGTCATTCCACATGAATTCATGATTTGTTTGTTTTATTTATTTTTATTTGTCTTTTGATGAAGTTGTACTGAGTGCATGCTATAATATGAAAGTTGTAAAATGGTTACTTTATTTCAGAACGGAAAGGTTGACCTATACAATGCTGGTTCTTTAGTACACCAAGCTTTTAAGATCTTCCAGAGGTTTTCTTGTTTTCTCCCATTGGCAAACACTGCACTGAAAAGACATTCTTACTTTTTCTTGTTTACTTTCTCCCGTTTTTACATTTTTACACTTCTATCTACCTCATAGAATTCAGTGGTACTTTATAGTTGTTATTAAAACAGCAAAAGTACTACATAATTGTAAAGTATAAATTGTCTTATTTTTAAAAAAGATACATATCTAAAAGGTGTGGCATTTTCTATTGTTTTACGGACAATCACAGCTCACCCACAGTATGGGAAACAGAATAATATCTAATCACTGACTTCAAAGGTTATATTTTTATCTTCTCCATATCATGAACATAGGCAACATGGAATAAATAGTTGCATAAATCCCAAAACCTAGTACTTTGGGATTTATTACAAGTATTTCCACTTGTGACTAGGTTTCATATTCTACCCCATAATTCACATGGTGGCTCTGAGCTACATTCTGCTGCAACTGATATGGATTTGAATCTGGGAAACCTCCATGACAAATCCATATTCTACCATCAGTCATCACAGCAGGTACAACCTAATAAAGGCCTCATAAAGTGGAATATTAATGCTTGTGTTTTAATGCACTTTCATTGTGATATCAAACATACTAAGACATTGGTATGAGTGTTCTAGGATGAGATGCATTGGATTTGCTCTTGGATGTCCCTCTGCTGGAAGTAATCAGGGAAATGCAGAGACACTTCAATAATCAATCAAGTGATTTCCACAGCAGGAGTTTGCACACATCTGCAATACTCTGCAACAGATCAGTTAAACTGACTAAATAATCCTTAAAAAGGACCATGATTTAGCTTTGTGGCTGACAATTAGAGATTCCTTAACTTCCACATAACATCTCGTTTTGGATGATTTACAGAAACAGTAACGAGGGTGCATGGAAGTGACAGAGTGTTGGTCACAGCCACTGCAGCTTTTGTATGATTCCATGTTTTCACATGTTCTGAACCCAGTCCTACCACTAATCCTCATTATCATAAGCCAGTCATCAATGCACACACTAATCTGGCCAAAACAAAGAGCTGGCAAACAGCTTTGGCAACTGTTAGATTTGATTTAAAGTTAACTGGGCTGTAATTGAAGTGAGACAGCAAATTATCAGCCCCTTTTAATGAAAGCTTGTCTAAATGTCGTGCTACAGCAAAGTTAGTGCAGAAGTTACTTACTCACAATTACACTGTTGGCAAGAGGCTGAAGCAGCAAGCAGTGGAAATATCAGAGGAGAAATGATTTCATAAATACACAGTTGTCCTCACTGCTGACATTTTAAGGTCTGTGTTCTCTGCTACACATCTACATATTGTGCGGATTTGAGGGCTTTTGCAATCACAGAACGAGTTGTTTGTGGTCAATAGAAGTCAAAGGACTACTTATATGTATCCTGTTGACATTTATATCACAGATACATGCAGAGTAATATAAGAACATTTTCCTGTATCTGTTATTGTTTTGAGGCTGCATGATGTAGCGGTGTTTAGTTATCCTATAGTTAGAAGGTTTTGAGTTTGAATAATGACCTGTGCTCTTAATGCACAGAGTTCTCCCCATGCATGACCAAATACATGAGGAGTGTGTGTGTGCATGTATGTTTGTTTCTCTGCTGTGTGTGCGACAAAATTGTAAATATAACAAAAGTCAGAATATGTCTCCTTGAATATAACTACTATTCTGTGACAATTGTCAGTTGTGGATGTTTCCTTGTATGTCTTTTCCTGTAATATGTGCTTTATCTTAAGTTTATAAATCCAAATACTGCCAACTTACTTTCTTGCAAATATCTCAAAATACAGCCTTAAAAATAGGGTGACGTGTTGCTGGTCTTCTACTTTTCAAGGGGATCCATGAGATTCCTGGAAGCCTTGGGGCATCAAGGACACTTTTAGCAACAATAGTTTGCCTGGTAAAGTCAAACTTTGACAAATTATTTTGTTGACAAATTAATGTTCAACAATGGTTAGTTGAGGTATCCTCATGGCTAACCAGTCAATTAAAATTGGACATAATGCCAACATAATCAGGTTAACAAACCATTTGATGTTTTTATCTCTTAAGACTTGGACAGTAATTAGTTTTTTTTATAAAGTAAACTGTTTTTTATGGATTAGCCCAACTGCTAACCCATTTCACCCCAGTGCTGAAATATTCTGAGAACTATAGAGGGGTTGGAAGGACTCAGAAGTGATGAATATTGCAGTCACCAAATGATGAGAAGGACAACCGATAAAGTTAATTGAGTCATATTGCATGGCAGTGTCACTCACAGAAAAATGTTTAGATTGTTAATGACTTTAGTTAATTACATAGATTGTTATCTGTTCTTAATGACGGTCTGACTGACAACACTTAAAAATAGTTATGAGCAAACAAATCAAGCACTTTGTTCTAGAGCTGAGCTCTTTATGCATCCCTTTGATTTATCATGACAATAAATATGGTAATATTCGAATGTGTACTCTACAGGAGACATTGCACCTAAATATTTTATGTTCAGTATGAATTAATTGTATGTGCACTGTAGCTATTTTCCACTAAATGTTGAATTGCAATGTTCTACTGACAAGATCACTGTGGTAACATTACATAAAAGTCAAATTTAAAATAATGCTGTTGTAAGTTATATTCAAATAAAGAAGCAATGCTTTCACACTATATTACCTGTTGACACTTATAAAGCACAGTTTCACATTATTCCACTGGTCATAATTGTGACAGGTGATAAAAGTCTCTTGCTTTTAATGAAAATCTTCATTAATTCAACGGGCTACCAATGACAGTTGATTTGGATATTTTTAATGAGGAGATTCTGAAACTAAATAGATTTAACATACTATTCTTTGATGTTTATCTCACTCTGAAAAGACCTACAGCTGGAAAATAAGATCTCATCATGCAAAGCTAACAACTTTTTAAAGAATGTAATTAAGTTGCTATACTTAT
The DNA here is from genome assembly GCA_033032245.1 of Poecilia picta. Lineage (NCBI taxonomy): Eukaryota > Metazoa > Chordata > Actinopteri > Cyprinodontiformes > Poeciliidae > Poecilia > Poecilia picta. Next base: position 24,436,806 of record CM065355.1, read on the forward strand.
GGAAAAGTATTGCTTACTGTACTTGTGTAGATACATGTAAGTTCTACTCTCTGACCACTTCGATTCCTAACTAAGAACATCAGCAACAATCATGACAGTCACTCCAAAAGATAAAGGTATTCCAATAAAAAAAAGTACAACTTTTAAACCTGGTTTATTACACAGTCAAACAAGGAAACGTTAACATTTTGTTTATAGAAGCAATAATTTGGTTCTTCATTATTGACTGACAGATTTTCAAACAATATTGTCTTCTGGGAATGCACACTCAAAACATTTTGTGTAATGCCATGATTTTGTGTAATGTGATTTTTGTTGTGAAGTTCATAGTAATTCCTGGCAAAGCTGAAATGAACATCTGTACAGCAAACAATACCCTTTGTTTACATCCGTCCACGCTTTTGGAATGTCTTTTTATGTTGCATATCATTGTGAGGTCTGTTATGGTGTCACTGGGGAAGCTTTATGGCTGCAATTCACTGTCAAGCCGTCATCAATGATTTGCTTTCAAGGCTTATTATGAGTATTTTGCGGGAGAATGATTTACAGGCTGACTTGGATCCTGCTGGGACTCATCAAGTTCTCAAAGAGCATTGTAATAGACAGTTTTGCCACACTCCCGGCTCAGAGCTGCTGATGCTGATATATATTTTTTGGTTTAAAATGGCTTCACATCATTGTCCTCCTCCTTTCATGTCTCCAGAATGTCATTTTGCTGGGTAAATGGCAGAGAAAAAAAAACATTTACTGGCATCACAACATTTGCTGGATATTTTTGTGATACTAATGCCAGCAAAAAATGTGACAAAATGAAGTGAGCTGAAAATTGAATATGTATCCTATATACATATTGCCTTGGGCAAAAAAGTGTAAAAAATTGTATTGCTATAGATAATCAGTTTTATATTTGAATGATACATATAGTTAATTGATGCAAATTATGAATGAAATACCATGATACAATTTAAATATAAAAGGGGTTTATTGTGAAATAAAATTTACAACAAAAAAAAGTTAGACATCGCCCAATTCCTAATTATGTGCGTTGGTTACTGTGATTGTATAATATGGTATCAATGGGATGAATATAAATTAGTTTTGAAGACACTGTCTGTAGAAATCAGATGGTTATGGCCATTTATTACTAGAGAATGCCAGGTCGCAATTTTTGAGTTGAGGCATACGTCCATATATTTTCCAAACCTGTTTCATCCTGTCTAGGATTGTGTGGCAAAAATTAAATAAATATAGCAACTTGGCAGATATAAACTCTATAACCCATCCAGACTCCATCAAGCCTGAGTCATGTACATTTTACAGTTGACATGCATTAAGAGCAAATCTCAGCTGGTAAAATCATAGGTATAGTGAGAGGTTAGATGGCTTGTAGGTTACAGTTTGCTCTGTGTGCACAGGTGGGCTTGCGCCTTATTGCTGCTTTCATGTATCCGAGACAAGAGACCTAACTTATTATTCCGCAGGGATGATTGACAAGAAACTCAGCAAGAATAACACTGTTGAAGTTTTCAGAAAATGATTAACCTAAGTGAGCTTATATGCGTCGCTCAAATTCCACATATAAATGTGAAATAAAGTTTTACGTTCTTTCATCAGCCTTCATGAATATACTGTGTGATTAACTTTGGATGATTTTTAGCATGAAAAGAGTATTTCTCCTTTTACAGAAAAAAAATGTTTTTGTGTTGCCCAAGCTAACACATGGACACATAGTTCATAGTGTTGTCTAACACTAAAGAGCTAGAGTTGCTCAAAGTCGCAAAATAAGGTATCCACTTTCTTTGTCATATATATATATGTGTGTGTATATATATATATATATATATATATATATATATATATATATATATATATATATATATATATATATATATATATATATATTTATTTGTCCTTTAATTTAATCCAGCAAGCTATGTTTTTTTCATATTTAAATTACAAAGAAAGAAACATTGCAGACGAGCAAGGTTGCATATATTTTCTAATCTCTGCAGTTTGATGTAGGCGATGAGTTTTTGATTTAAGGAGAATAGGATGTTTGTTCAAATTTGACTGTTTTTGTTCATCCAGTCACAATGTCTTCATGTATGAAGGTTACAGACATGTGGTTTGAAATATTACAAAAACCTCTGATTCGATGCAGCAAAATTATGAATGCAGATCTGCTAGGTAATATTATGAATTACATTATACAAACATATCAGAGAGTACAAGAAAATAATTGCAGTCATTGTGACTACTTGAAAAGAACATCAAAGCTATAAAAAATGTTTAAAACTCAGATTTCTCATCACACTTTTTATTTAGGAGAGGTAAGCTAAAATACATAAAAAAATACCAACTGCCAGAATGTGTATTTTTATTCAAGGACTAGCTAAAGATTATAAGAAAAACAAGCAATCAGCAGTGATTGATGAGCTGGTAAATGTCCTCCCACGCAATCAGCATCTATTGAGTAACAAATTTGGATCTTCTTGTAGCTTCAATGAGCCTTTGATTAGCAAAGAAAATTCTTGATTAGGATTTACTTCAACCAAATGACAGAATGGTTTTGAAAAATCTGACTTGAGAAGTTAAAAATACTTAAGAATTCACTTAAAATATTGCACATTTCAAGTTCAGTGTCAGGCATGCTTAATTCAATTTTATGATTCACTTATTCTTACTTTTCCTGCTAAGACCATATTCTTTCTGTTTATGACACCCAGCTATTCAAGCACCAACAGAGCTTAAGAGAGTTGCCAATTCTGCCTCAGTTTGCATCAAACAGAGTTGATGTTACACAGGTAGAGAATGATATTTGTATCCAAAAGTTAACAAGCCTGTTGTTATCACTTACTTTCAATGTAATTGGTATGACTAGTTTTACATAGTGCAGAGATTGTTGGTCAAGATGTTGTGCAGTTTAATTCAACAAGTATGTTGATATGTACATGTAATAGATGTAGTATTTGATATGTACATGCAAAATATTAAAGAAATGTTCCAGAAACTTGAAGTTAGCTTGCATGAAGGGCCTCAAAGCAGATGAGCATTACTGGTTTGCAAAACAATGTAAAAAGATATCAAAAATGTCATATTTGTTGTTGGAAGAAGAAGCACATTTTTTTCTTACAAGTAAAGCATGTGTTTGCATGAAAACAAAACATTGATGTTCAAGCTGCTTACCATTGTGAAAAAGTGGCATCCCTGCTTGTCTTGTTTGGAGGTGTGGTGGTTTTGAAAATCCTCTACTCTTCTTTAAGTTGGTGTTCTTGTGAATAGTTATCAACGTTTCTCATTAAATGGCTAGAAACTGACTTCAAAAGAAAAATTATGAAACAGTAAACTATTGAACATCATGAATTCATTTGAATGAACTGCTTTAGTATTTCTCAACAAACCATAGCCTCATGTCTATCCACTTAGTCACATTTCAGACCTTATTCATTGCACTACTGGAAATCTTAGTCAACTCCTCTTTGACATAGACGTCTATTTTCAAATTATCCATTCAGTAATTTTTAGCCAGTCATGAATATAGCTCCATTTTCACTGCATAATATGGCTAGCTCTCATTGTCCAATGTTGTAGAAAAAAGAAGCTCTCAAATTATGGGAGGAGAAAAAATGTAATCTGGACAACGGGCAGCATGAACATTACAAAAGAGCTCCTCTCCAAGATAAAGTGACTGGGGCTAAATGGTATATAAGGCTGTTCCAACACCAGCCCAGTGTGTTTCAACTTAGAAAAACACACACACTCAGATTGACAAAACACAAGCAAATTGGGAAAAGATACTCATTAATTTTGCAACACATACATTGCGACACATGCAAACAGAAAATTGTGGTGCAGTGCAAAGTTACAACATGAAGACAACCAAATCTAACATGCTTGAAATACACCAATGGAAACAGACCTGTGTTTTGGGCACACAAAGACATCTTGTGGATAAATTGCAGCAGACTAGTTGTAAGTGTGCTAAAATTTTTATGACACGATTGAGTCCACTGTAGAGTAATTTGTGTTTATATTTAAAAAGACATTGCGATGTATACACACACACAACTAGGGGAACACATTACATTACTGGTATCAATCGAAAAGTTTGCTTTTGATAAGAAATGAGACAGGCATGTCTAAGGAGTAGCTTGTGGTGGGATATGTTATCCAGCTTTATTTAATCATCTCATGTCATTAAATTGTGCCGCGCTCATCATTTGACTTCCTCTGGCGGTCAAAGACGCTAGGGAGGGGTCCTTATCATAACTCGCAAAATTGTTCTTTGCTGCACTCGCACTTAAGCTTTCGAACAGGCAAAGTAAGGATTGATAAATATTGAACATTTTAAGGTTTTTCTCTTTTTAAATATTTCCTATGAAGTCATTAGTTAAACCAGATATGAGGAACAGCCTACGTAATGCACACATGCCGATCAAGTAAAACAGAATAGTCCACAAGTGAAGTAATGTGTAAAAAAAATGGGTATGCCTCAGGAATGGGTGTTGAACACACTTAGAGAAAAATATAAAATACTTTGTGGAAAAGCCTCTTTGGCAGTGACAGCCTCAATATGTCTTCTGTTTGAGGAAAATTGTCTCATGCATTACAGGTGTGATTTTGAGCCATTTTGTCACACAAACTGTCTTCAAATCTTGAAGGTGTCCTTCTTAGGCACTCTGATCTTCAGTTCTCTCTACAGCGGATAACTGTCAGATGATTGAATGGTGCATTCTAGTCGTTTTTCTTTCTTTGTCTAAAATCCATTAAGAGTTTTCTTGAATATGTGTTTGGGACTTATTGTTCTGCTTGAAAATCTGGTCTTATTTCATTGTCATTCTCACATTCATCCATCCTTAAATTAGATGAAGTCAGCCAGTATGAGCCTTCACTTTTATAAGCTTGGTATATTTGGGGTGATGTACAGAACCATTATTCTTCCTAACATGGTGTTTGCAATGTCATTCAAAGAGCTCAGTTTTGGCCTTGTCTGACCTTACCATGCTGTCCCAGTATATCATAACCTAGTCCAACTCCTATACAGCAAACTTTGAACAAGCTTCTTCATCATTCTTTTTCTACTAGTGAGAGTCATTGGCTACAATGACACTGGGACATTCAGAAGGTCAGAAATGCATTTGTAAGCATTATAACTGTAAGACATTTTGCGAAGGTCTGTCTCACCACTGATAACACTGTTCAACTCTTTAGTAATGGGAAATCACATGTAGGTTATTACTCTTAACTGCACATAAACAGATTGATGATTTCTGATGGTTTCTTGGTTTGTTTCTGTGCTTTTTAGTAAATCATTTTGTGTCCATTTTCTTCCGGATAAGCGGAAGAAAATGGATGGATGGATGGATGGCATTTTGTGTTTATTATTTATTCCTTCCATTCATTCCATTTGTGTACTCATAATTTATTGATCAATGTGCTTTGATTTCTTTGTATTGCTTAGGTTGTTGGTGACATCTAGTATGAATATTTACTCTGAGAAATATTTTGACATGTTCAATACTTGTTTCATCCACTGTGTATATATTTGCTTGCACTATATGTGTGCTAATACACAACTCGCACACTTTAGATTCATATTGCCTGCAGCAGGCTTTAAAAGACTTTCTTTGTGATCAGAGTAAATTTACAAACTTGAACATCTAAAGTAGATGCTGCTGTGCTGTACTAGAGATCCTTCTCTTGCACTCTTGTTTGCAGATTTATTATCAGCAGGGGCACTTATATAACAGATGACGTCAGGATAAGCAACTTTGTGAACTGCTCTGTTCCTAAAGCTGTGTTATTTCTTTTCTTTTTTTAATTACAGCTGATAACCCATTCTCAGGAAGCTTGCAGAGATCACTGGATCTGATTAAAAACCCTTGTGAGGACAGCTGTCTATAGATAGTAAATTTGTACACAAACACAATAAACTATTCTAACAACATCTGTAAAATAATATCACAGTTACTTTTAAAATAATGGAATAAATTACTTTTCCCATCTGTTGTCAATGATAACAGACATTCTCTTGTTACATAGTAACAAGAGAATGTTTTCCTTCTGAGACCTTGAGACCAGCTTGTGTTAAATCTGCATTTCCTTCCAACGCTGCCAAAGTGCTGCAATATGCAAAAAGACAAACTGCAGTTACCATCTGTGAAATAGTCTATGCAGCAGTTTTAGTTTCATTTACAGGTAATATATCTTCTTTAAGTGTCTTTGAACATAATACTGATAGCCACAGATTACCCAGTTAGTTTCAGACCGTAAATATTTTTTTACAACATTACAGAACTTTATTTTCAAAAAAGATTGGGTTCTATATATTACAACAAATACCTACATAAAAAATAGTTTTCTGTTTGGAATATTCAACAGAAAAGAAAAGTAGAAAAGGAAAATATATTTACTATCGTTACTGACCAAAACATACATTCAGTAAACAGTCATTCTGTGGATATAGGTCCCACATGCTTGTCCCGCTTTAAGGTAAAATGGAAACCAACTTTTAAATAGCAGATATGAGAAACACCAGAGTCTTTAAAAACCTAATTTTAATTATAATTACAAGACAAAGTTAGTCATAAAATGTGAAGTTGTCATCATACACTGACACAAAAAGCGATATGAACCTTTCACAAAATTCAATTCAAAATTCAAAAAGTGACCGCTGCACTGAACCCCATTGAAAACGTCACGGTTATTCCACCGAATATTGATTTCTGAACTCTTACTGAGTTAAAACATTAGTATTTTTTTTTTTTTGTCTATCCCAACTTGGCACTATGTGAAAAAGTAATTGCCCTTCTTAAATTAAAAACTGCTTGTTCTACACTTGGTGGCAACAACTTCTCCAAAGCTATTGTGTGTTTTTTAAAATTCATGGCTTCATCCAATGCAAGTTGTCCAGGTCCTCAAAACTGAGGCAGCTCCAGATGATACTTTTTACTGAATTGCTGTGTTAGTTTTGGTAGACTTATTTCTTATGAGTCCAGCAATATTTTCCCAAAAACAATGGAGATCATGAAGATGTTTATTTGCCAAACAAGATGTGAAAAGTTGTTGTTTTCCTGGCAGCCTTTGTGTTATTTTTTCTTTCTCATCTGTTCTTAAATTTCTTCAGATCAAAGAGTGAGGTGTAGGATTTTGAGATCTTTTACTTCATGTTTTCAGACAGGTATAATGATTTTTTTTTATTCTTCGTGTTTCATTCCGGTGTAGTCGCATGTCCAGTTAGACGGAAAATGTGAGTAGTAGCAGTTACTTCTCAGTTTAATAAGAACAGATGTATTTTCTTACAGAAAAAGGTTGACTTGGGTAGCTGTTTTCCATCCATTCAATCGTTGTCTATACCCGCTTGTCCTTGTTAGGTTGTGGGGGGTGATACTTATCCCCAGCGATCATTGGGTGAGAGCAGGGTACATCCTGTACAGGTCACCAATCCATCACAGAGTCATATAGGACAAACAACCAAGCGCACACACACGACCAAGGGCAATTTAGAGAGACCAATTAAACTAACAGTAATGTTTTTGGTGCTGGAGGTGATCAGAAACCTCTCAGATATATCCCTAGTTACTTACTGAATGTAACTGAATTTTGTAAAATCCAGTAAAGCTTAACGTTTTCATCCCAAGGAAAGGAGAGTTCAGATGAGGGTCAAATAAGAACTTGACTCCTTCACACAAAACCACACATCTAAGTGACATAGGCTATTACCCAGTGTATTACCCAGGATTTCCACTGTGAAACAATGTTTTTTGTGTGTAGTGCTTTACATGCACTGCAGAATCATCATAATCAGAATTAGTTACACTCAAAAAGCTCAAAGTATATGTGTAGTTGTGCAGCTTGAGAGCTCATAACAGAAATGCTGATGAAAATTACTTTTATTTTTTTTTTGCATCTTGAATTTGCTATATTATCAGCCTGTCACTACAAAAGTTGTTTCAGAATCAGTTGTTGAGGGAAAGCGACTGATTAGACTGACAAGCCTAAACTCTCCAAACTCTGGCCATGGCTTAAACCAAAAACCTCCTATCTGTATTGGCTTTTTTCCCCCTTTTCTTAAAAGATTGCAGACAGCAGCCTGCAAAACTCAAACTTATAGTCCTAATGGTCATCCAGCAACCACCCAATCTGCAAAATTACTCTTATGTGCATCCTTCTTTCCTCTTTTGAGCCCACTCATCACACTCTATGCATAAAGGGGCTGTCTACAGTTTCCATTGTGGTTTTTGCCACATTCTAACTTATTTAAAATGACACAAATTACTTTCTTTGTGTCCATGTGTTCAGACCTGTGTTTTATTTTGAGTCATTTCCAGAATCACCACTCCCAAATTTGAATGAAAAAAGCTATGCTTTGGTGAAAATCAACAGCTTATATATATATTATATAATATATATATTATATATATATATATATATATATATATATATATATATATATATATTAATATATATATATATATATATATAAAATCAACAGCTTATATATATATTATATATATACTGTATATATATATATATATATATATATATATAATCAACAGCTTATATATATATCTACTATATATATATATATATATATAGATATATATATATATATCTATATATATATATATATATATATAAGCTGTTGATTTTATATATATATATATATATATATATATATATATATTATATATATATATATATATATATATATATATATATATATATATATTATATATATATATATATATAATATATGTGTGTGTGTGTGTGGGCGTGTGCCTGTATGTGTATTTTTATTTAGATTATTTACAAAATAATTTAGTAAATTAGTATTTTACAGTTTGCTGAAGTGTTTCATCAGCTGTCAGGTTTTCTGATACAGAGGTTAGATTGAATAGGTTTGTACAGCTGTTCTTTACAGCAATGACTCATAAGTTAGTCACTATAACCCCTGAACTTCTCAGTAAAAGCAGGAAAACAATCAACGGCAAACTGCCCCCGCCATCAAAGAGGTACTTGTGAGTTTTGCATCAGCATCAAGTGAGAAATCATACTCCCTCATTTTCAGCGTGTGGGGTGTCTGAGTAACGCAGCCACCTGCTGCCAACTCTTACATTTATGCATAACACTTTCTTCAGTGGGATTACAATTGTGGCATGCTGCACATTGTTTTTCTGAGACTACATTTTAAACTTTGCTTGATTCTTGGGAACTGCAGTTGAACTCAGATTTTAGAAACTTGTTTGAAAGAGGTAAAGATGGACTCCCTGTGTTCAGAGTGCTGGTGTCATGCTGTCACTTGGCAGCTTTATTCCTCACAGCCTGCCACGGATATTGATTTTTGGCCTTCAGGTTCTAGACAAGTGACCAGTTTTCTTTCATATTCAACTGTGACATTTCAGAGTGGGTGATAAAGTTTTCTTTATTTTCATATATATATATATATATATATATATATATATATATATATATATATATGTATATATATACTGTATATGAAAAAATAAAAATTATATATATATATATATAATATGTGTGTGAGAAAAATGGAAAAAATAGATTCTAGCTTGGGGCTTTTTTAACCAAAACTTAGCTTGTTTTAATTTAAACTTATTTGACACTATGAGGTTATGTGAAGTTAGAAAGTAGTTTAAAAAAATAACCGTTATGGGTATTTTAGCTGTAGAATTCAGATGTATAATAATAGTTGGAAAGATTTCTCATATTGCTGATGTGACATGGTTATGTAAATAACTGCTCTCACCACATAAAGCTGTATAAATGCATCTAAGAGACTAGTGAATACGAGTTTGTCTGCATTATTTTGGTTTACACAGACAACATTATTATTAACTCTATCCCATTACTGGCATCTACTTTACTAACGACTACCTCTTACAATACCAACAGATTGGATTGCATAATAAATAACAGAAATGTCAAAATTCTGGAGCCTATTTTCTCCCCACGCTGTTTTTGTATTTGAACAAAACAAGGTTCTGCAATGTTTTTTCTCCAGTTGGGGTCAAGAGCTACATTTTCCCACTCTATCTGACAGTGGACACCCAAAAAGCAGTTAGCAAAATATAGTAGTGGACAGCACAAAGTCAAGGGACATAGCTTTCAACTATGCTTGTTACGTAAAGTGCAGTGAAAACCTTAGAGTCAGAAGCCAGTGAGGCAACAACCTGCAACATGTAGACGGCTGATATTGCTCCCACTGCCTACAGATATGTTTCATATAAACTTAGCACACTTACAGTTAATACTGCTACCTTAGTGTAGTCGTGTACTGCATAGTTATTGTCTGACTGTAGCTATGTGATACATCAAAACGCTATTTATCAAAGCTATTAAAAATTGTTGGGAAACCAGTAACAAAAATATTGATGTGGCATTATCAACCAACTGTCAGACATTAGATGAATTGGAAGCAGAGCTGTTTTCATCAATGGTGAGGATCAGTGAACCCACTTTGTTTAGCCTTACAGACGTACTGGTGTCATCTGACTATTAAGAAAACGTAAAATGAAGTCCGCTGTGGGTTTTTATGTGAAGGTGATGTGTGAATATATCATTTTCAGATTTGGATACTCTTGGAGGAGAGTGCTGTCTGCACTTCTTCAGCACAGAGTCCAGCTTTTTTGTGTGGGATTTGGATTCTGCCTTCGTTTTATTGCTCATTTTGTGGCTTTTATGGAGAAGTACAGTCATTAAGAGTTTAAAAACCCTGGCTTCAAGTTCCGTTTTGTGGGTGTCTTCTACTCACAATCATTATTATGCAATGGATCAGTTTGCAGTTAAGTGTGAAACAGGCATGATGAGAATCAGGTTCTCCAAGATTAAAACTGCAGTTTTCAACTGGAAAGAGGCAGAATCCTGCTAGCAGGTGATGGATTAATTTCTGTCCCAAGTAAGGTAGATTACCTATGTTAAGGCCTTCATGGATGATGGTATGTTGGAAAGAGAGATAAATAGAGTAGGTTATTGTTTTTCCCATAATGGGAGCATTGTACCCTTTCCTGTGGAAGAAAGAGATGAGTCAAAAGACAAATTTTTATTTTTTTATTTTACAAGACCAAGTCTCAATGCTCTCCACTGTTCATGAGACATGGTGCATGACCATATCTCCGTGGGATTACGAAGAGACCCGACCGCTAAAATGAGCTTCCTCCTTAACAATGCTTTGGTTCAGAGAAAAAATGTTATCTGTGTCTCCTTTATGGTCCTGAGAACTCCTTACAATTCTCCTTCAGGAGCCGGGGAAATCAAATATGATCTGATAATCAGAGTATATGTATGTTTGTGTGTATGTCTGTACACAGAGAATTGTATGCAATGACTCCAATTTTAAAATTTCTAATTTTAAAATTGAGAATTTTAAAAGAGTATAAATAAATAAATAAATTGAGTATAAATTGTTGACCTAATTAGTTGCTATGAAAAGCTCTTATTTTAAGGACAAACTTTAAATGTATTTCTTTTCTTTTACTGCTCTCAATGTTTAATGTATAATAGGTGTGTGACAGTTAAAATTTAGTTAATCTTTCATTTTTAGATGTTTTTCACCAATAGAATTTGTTGTACTGGTTTAACAGAGTTTAGTATGTTACATTGACATTATTTTTAATTTCACTTTTATTCATTAAGACTTGCATTTTCCTAGAAACGTCTTAGTAATAAACGGGAGCAGCAAATGTTACCATGGTAAATTTTTGTAGCACTTTGTCAAGTCCAAGAACTTCACACTACTGTCAGTCATTCACCCCTTCATACACACATTCACACACTGATGCTGGCAAACTACCTATCAGCCACAGATGCCCTGGAGTAGATGGAAAGAAGCAAAGCTGCCACTTAATTATCACCACAAGGCCCTCTGACCACTGCCAACAAGCAGGGATTTGAACCGGCTACCTACTGGTTCCAGGACGAATCCACTACTTCCCAATCATATAAATGTAAGACAAAGACTTCAGTCAGCATTTTTTCTTGATTACAAGGTGTAAGGTTGAGTGAGACAGAAAAATCTAGATGGTTTTTAAGATTATGGCAACTACGTTTTTCTCTCACATTGTAATTGGGAGGAGTTAATCAAATTTGAAGCTTTAGCAAAAGTTATGATAGAAAGACCATAGTAGATGCTGCATTTTCCGTTCTGTCTTTGTGATGTGATCTGCTCAGCCCAAGCTCCACTCTCACAGCTGTTGGTGTGGAAGAGACATGAGCCCATACTAGACCACAGAAGTGCTAGTCAGTTAAGATTTTGTCAAGAAAATGTAGTCCACATTTAACTTGAACCGCAACACAATGTTATTCATGGTGGATTATGGTGGATTTTAATATATTTTGCTTCTCTATATATAAATACTGTGAAAATATCATTTATAACTGTTTTCTTTAAAATGTACTTTTGCCTTTATTCTTTTTGCTTTGTCTTTGCTTTTCATTTGAGAGAATGAAAAATCATCATTCCAATATATGGTGCTGCTTGTAGTTCAATTTAAGCTATGAAACTAATTCACATTTGTTTAGGCTTTCTTCAGATTTCATGTCTCTTTGTGATGGAGACCAGGGGTTCCATCCCATATTATTATTGATATTATGTTATTTATTTACAGTTCAAATCTGTTTTGTATCGGGGTTTTTTATTTCAGTAACACTGTGACATGTAGTGGACATTCTTTTTGGGTAGGGAGATGGACCATCTTTCCTGTTCAGAGAATGTGGGGGGGAAATGTCAGTTTTTTTCTGATTGGTTCAATTTGAGTTAATTGAGTACTTGCCTTTCTTGGTGTGTCTCAGCCAGGGGGAGCAGAAAGGGAGACAAATCCTCCTGGAGCATACCATCTTCCATTAAGAGGGGTAATACATACTCTGAGGATTTATATTTAGTTGCCTTTACTTTTTGATCGACCTTAGATTAGTTTAGTTTTAATAATTTGCATGCATGTAAATATTTGTTGCATCAATTATTGTTAGGTCTATGTAAGTAGTGTTTGTTTCTTGTCTTTTTTTGAATACCCATTTACCTGGTGTAAGTGTTGGAACTTGCTTCAGGTATAAATGTAAGCTTCTTTGTTTCACTGGAAAAAGGGTGTCGGTGTAATGATGACCAGGAGCTGCTAAATAAATCCACCTCAAAGACAAAATGTCTTTAAGGTGGTCTCCGCCGGTCAAAGTGACACTCTTATAAATGACAAATTTATATTTAAATATAGAAAGTCTGTAAAAAGGAGAGACAATCCCACAGAAGTCCATTTTTATTTAGCTTGTGTAAAGATTAATGCGAGTAAATTGACCGGAATAAGTAGTGTTTGGGTCAGTGTGCCAGCTTAGGAATGAGCAGAAGCGAGCATCTCCATGTTTCTATGAGGATCACTTCAGTTCATCTTATCTTGCTTTCTTGAATAGCCCTAAGCCTTGTTGCATGTCTTATACTGGAACTCATTAAATGAGAAATTCACCAAGGCGATACAGAAAAAAATGGAACTGACACATATGGTCAGGCCAAAGGAAGATGCGAGAAATATTTCCATCATATCCGAATGTAATGCATATTAATGGCGATATGGCGCATATGAACATATACTTGAAAAAGTAATGAAATGGTTTGAACTGGCCTTACAAGCTGGAAATAATCTATAGCTACTAGTGCTGTATGTTTTCATTTTTCTTAGTCTATTTGCTGGTGCATACATAAAGTAAAATGAAACTGGAAATGGTTATGTTAAAAAAAATAAACAGTTTTGAAACTATATGTCTATATAAAGTTTTATGCCACAACAATGGACTTGTGACAGAAAAGCACCGTCACTTATGCAAAGTCTCTCCCTTGACCTCAGGAGTCCTTAAGGAACTGCCAAGAAAAGTTTATGTGAAGCTGACAAATGTCTTCTTAGATATCTGGAGATGTGTCATTTTTTATAGCTTTTCTTTTCCGAACATTTGCTTTGCTAATGTTAGTAATCTATATTAGATGGGTTCTTCAAATACATTGCTACTTGAGGGCCTCATCTGAGTTTTTTTTTTTTTTAGTTTTTTTTTTTGCATTGTGATGGTCTTATTTTTTTAATGCTTTGGGATTGGTTCTTGGTCTGCAGTGACATAGATTGTAATTGGTTTTGTTATGTGTGAAATCTCTTCATTAATATGTGACAGATGCTGTCAAACAAGCAGAACTTTGCATGTTTCTTTTTTAATTATCCATGCACATATTGAAATTCAGGGAACAGCAAAGATGAAAAGGAAGACAAAAAAGATGAAGGGTTAATATCAACTGAGGACAGAGAGACGGTTTAAAGGTTGTGTGAACATTAAACATTTTAACCACAGCTTGGTGCAGCTTGTAGTTCAATTTAAGCTATGAAACTAATTCATCCAATGTTCTATCTCTCTGCTCTTAATTATTACTCCTACTGGCTTTCAAAGTGTGAAGGATAAGGTCATTCTCACCATTTTGCATATCAAAAGCATAACAATAATAGCTTTATATAATTTATTTTGATGTCAGAACCAGTATATATAGATTTTTTCCCCCATCTCTGGAGAAAGTGATTCCTTATCTCTTTATTCATATGCAAATACATGGGTGTAAAAATTAGGTAAACATGTTGTTTATTTAATACAAATTGTGAGGATGGATGGTACATAACATGAGGTTTATCAGTAAAAGATGTCACATTGTTGGTTTTCTCATAATAGATGTCGCTTCACAGTAGCACTATTTATTAGCATCCTGTGTATAAAGAAAAAAAAAACATTTTAAATGTAAATGTTAAAATCATTTTGTGAACTTCAGAAGACCCTTTTCTTCACCTGAGGGAAACCTTTTTCCATAAAGATATCTAGTTGCAAGTGGATTGATAAAGGCATACAATAGTAATGCACAATGTTTTACAACCACAAACTGAAACGTGTTGGGATTTTAAGTGATGGGTCAGCACAAAGTTACTCTTAAGTATTAGGTGGAAAAACACTGAAATGCTTATCCTTATGTATTTATTTACAAATAAAGATCTCAAAAATACCCCATGATAACATTAATAAATTGAAAGACAAATATTTGTTACACAGTCCACAAGCTTGGAATTCATTATCAGGGCCTTCATTAGAGAAGCAGTCAATTCCAATAGATTAATACTTCTCGGATCTGTGTGAGGCAAAATTATTGCTGGATTTTAAACAAAAAATGTTTGGGTTTTGTTTTGCAACTGATGAGAAGTATTAAAAAAGATGAGAAAGGAACATAGTACAGTAAATCAACACTTTGAGAACTCTGAAAAAGAGCAATACAGTCATCCTCTGTGTCTTTAGGAAGTAAAGCTTGAAAAACCACTGAGATGCCCACGCCCCATAAAATGTATCTTTACTGCTTACAGGACAACCATTGGTCGTGCATCCATTTTATTGCATGCCAGCATTTTCACCTCTCACTCCAAAGCACTTGCTCTGGCGTCACAACTGTTTTGCTCACTGTTACTAATAAACACTAAAAAAGCCACATCTTTTATACAAATCACACGTTTTGTTGATCTGCATTCTCTCTTTTGCTTTTTGCGGTAGCATGATAAATGTGTTCATGGTCCTTCAACATAACCCAGGAAATGTTTCTGCAAAGACTTAAGAATGTCACTAGGTTTTCACGGTTAGATTACTGTTTTTATTATTTCCAGAATTTGCAGCTGTACTTCATGGTGTAAACAGCTTAAGATTCCTAGGACTGGTTAAATAATATTTTTTTTCTGACTATTGTTTACTTGGCAGTAATGTTTAAACATACTAGCTAATCTCTGCTATTTAAAAGGAAACGTTTTGCTTGACAGTCCTAGACAAACTTTGACAACATTTTCATTCACTGCTTAATATGGCTTTAATTGACATGAACAATGAAGGCATATTTTCATAGTATGCAAGCTTTTAAGTCACTAAAGCAAATTAAACATCTTGATGAAGGCTTGTTTCCTGTATCTCTGACCTTTTAAGAGAAAATGTGTTGTGACAACAACGCCTCGCTTGTGGCACTCATAAGTGATGTCAACCAAGGTTCATAGCATCGATAGTAGGAATTTGACTGCTGAAAATGGAAATATTAGCATCCCAGGGAAGCTGTGTTTATATTTTAAAAGTTTCTACTTTTGTGAGGAAACAGCTTTGAAGGGATGTTTAATATGTAAATGATAAATGGATTAATTTATTATGCGTGTGACTTTCACACTCAGTGGTGTGAAAGGCAGAACAACTTGACTGAGATTAAATGAAAAACCTGTTTGTTGAAGAGTTACTTTCTCACACTTTACAGTAAAGCTGAAAGGACCCTAAACTGATGAGTGTTGATCACTGTGAAATCTGACTCCAAAGATCAGTAAAGAACACTTAGGAACTTTAGAATCTGTAAAGACAAATTACTGGTAACTTCACCTAGCCTTGTGTTTAGTGATAAGATCAGTAATTCCCAACATAGTATGGTGATAAGTTATGTGAAACTTATCACACTAAATGACTATTAAAGGTCATATAGTGCTGCACTTCTACAGTGAACCAGAAATTCAAGAATATTTCAAACATGCATGCTTGAAAGAATCAAAGCAATTGTTCTGTATGTATTTGATGGGAGAATAATATTAAAACATCATATGCAGCTCAAAATAGTAAATTCTGCACAACACCGCTTTCCTTTAAGATTACCCTATTAGATCTACATTTTTGATTCCAGCCATCATTTAAGCACTACACGGTTGGTATTCCTTTTTAATTGTCACAATTCTTTTTAAAAACAATCCTTGATAAAACTGTCACTCACCCAAAGCAATAAACTTTCTGCACTGTCAACATGACTACATTTGCCTGTTGGAGAGACATGGCAAAATTTATTTAGCAGTGGCTTCATTCCTCTGCTTGTTTGTGCTGTACCTCCAAATACACAACTGCTCTAAATTCTTGTCTGCATCAAGCTCCCACACAATAACATCGTGGCATAATCTAGGAAGATTTGATGGCCAATGGCATGAGCTGTTGTTTTATGAGAAGTTTAAATGAGGACTTAAAAAGGAGCATCATCAGTAACCTGTCCCCACAGAAATATTGTGTATCTGACAACCTGAACTACACTCATGCTAAAACATTCCCACATTGAAGTCTCTCACATTAAATGTTCCCTTTTTTCCATAAATTAATGTCATGTAAAACAAGGATTTCTAAGTTCCCAAAATGTCTCCAAAAAGTTAACACTATTCATGAAAATGCTCATTTTTAAAGGTTTGTGCACAAGAATGTGCAAGTCAATATTTTGGCAAGACCCTTATTTATTGATTGAGTTTGTGTCCTTACTCTATTTTTCTATTCATGAATAGAAATTGTGATTATAGGTTCTTTGAATCTTTGAATGCACGTAAATAAGTTGTCATGTGCTTCTATCTCGGTCTTGTGACCTGGTGGCTTTCTGTTCACCATATATTCTGCTTCTCACCCAATGACAGATGGGATATGTTTCACACATATGCACACACATCCCACCGCCACCCCACAGTTGCCCTGAAGTAGATAAAGATAGCAGAGAAAATAAATGAATTAGGAAGCAGTACCCAAATCTTTTAGATCCAGAGGATGGCAGTGCTGAAAGAATATCACGTTATGACACTTGCAGCTCGGTGTGTTTCATTTTGCATAATGCTCATTGACTTTCTGATTCCGAAAGATCTAATTTTCACTCTCGGTATGTCCTGAGGCTAAGCTATCTCGCATTTTACGATAGCTGCCAGTTCCACGTGTCCTCAGATGGTGGTCCCACTGTAGGGACGATAGAAGGTAGTCCTGTGTGGAAGCGATGCTTGAGCAGTTTTGCCTCACTGAATCACAAAACAGCTGCCAATGCAGCTCATTACCTCAGCTCAGTGTGCCTCTAGTGTGTTTGTTGAGGAGTCTGGTACATCGTATGTGTGTAGTTGTGATGAAGTATTCCAAAATCGTCACGTGCAATATGCGTGACAGCTTCAAAAAAATATGGCCTAACATTGATAAAGCTAGACTCAATTTTCTCCAGAAGGTTATTAATATTTCCAAAAATCTGTGCACATATTGGTGAGGAGTGTGTGCGCAAATACAGTGCCACTGGACTGTTTCATCTTTGTTGGGAATTGTGACTTGAAGGCTTATTTATTTCTCTATCTCTAGACGCTTTCCCCACCAACAGCGTATTTTCACTGCATATGTTTCATCCAGAAGTCTGATTCTGACTGTTTATTTTATGTCAGAGTAGCTGTGTCCATGTGGTATACAGCTTTAAAGCGCATCAGTCAAATATACATTTCTAGGGGCAAATTGATCTCTTTTAACACTTTTGTCCCTGCGGTTTCAAAAAACACAATCACATGTCTATCCAACTCACCTTTGCATTCAAAGGCTCTATTTGATGTCCTTATTCTCACACAAACGTTTGAAAGCCTCTTGAGTGTTTTTTTTTTTATGTATGTGTATAGATGCCATCTTAACATCGTGTTTTTATTCACACCCCTCTCACTTCTGCGAGAAAAAAAGATCCAAAGTTCTGAAACACATATGCTAAATCTCTTGTATGCTGTTGAGGGGGACCCAAAGGCTGCCGTGAGGCTGGCAATTTAGAAACAATGAACAGACAGTACATGAATCTAACTTATTTCTCATCTCCATTGTCGAAATATGAAGTTCCAGTATAATATTAATGCAAAATTATTGACTTGTTGGAAACAGCAGTCCACTGTTGTCATATTTTTGTTCAGGTGGAGGGATTGTTTGCAAAATCAGCAACTCTATGCAATCAGCTGGATTTCTCAATGTTTTCCATATTGACATAATAAAGTGAACTTGAATGCAGTGCTTTATAACTAGACTCAAATGTGAATATGTGTAATTGACTGAATCTGTCAGTGTGATTCAGTCAATCATTCAGTCATTCAGGCACAGTTTATATGCACAATGTAAAGTTATGCATTTAAACTGAATCTGTGCCTTTTATATGATGTGCTATGATTTCACACTATACAGAAAACCTACTTTAAAATGACTAGAGCTGAATTAAACAATAACATAAGAGCTCCCAACATCTTTTGCCCCATGCTTTTCTACAAAAGGGTTTTAACTAGGAGAAGGTAATTAGAGGATTTACAGAAACACTACAGAGACATCCATATGTACATTTTTTCAGCTTTAACCAAGAGAAAGAGAAGAGTAACTGCAGACTGAAGAAAAATAAACAAATGTAAAGCTTGTATAACATATCATATTTCCTGAATTGTGCTTGTTTTTATCAAGCAGCATTTTTTTCTAACATCTCTGAGGGTATAGTCAGTTTAGTTTTAAATCACAACAGAGTCTGTCTAAAAGGCTTTCTCCCTAATGCAGATGCTGGGAACAGTCCAATTTTAGTTCCCCATATACCCTGGTGAATGTTTTGTCATGGCTGATTGTTCTGTTTTATTGTGTCATCGTCATCTCAAGATCTGTGTTTTAGGCTAAGTATTAAGTTACTTAAGCAAAACTCATACTAACAGATCATTGCCAATTATAAAGGAAAATTCAGTTCCTCTTAAATTGCTCTTATCACTTTCAGGCTTTATTTTCTTCTGCCTCAGCATGCTCTCTCCCAGCTGTGTCATTTGCAGATTTCCCCCTTAATGAACGTGGAGCGGATCTTTTCAGACCAACTTCAGAGAAAAAGATCTTAGCGGCGTGTCATCTCACATCAAGCCTGTGGCCAGAATTCTCTGCTGGTTTTACATGTGACCTTCCTGTTAAAAAAATCAGGGTCTTTCCTGACTTAACTATGAATTGTTTTGTTGTACTATGATTCCAACTGAGAAAATAACACATTTAAAAAAAAAAACGTAAAGAGTCTGGGTTGCATTCTTTTGCTGCAAATTACACATTGCATGGTGGTGGATACAATTAAAAAGTTCAACATGTTTATGACTTATTTAAGTTTACAGAAATTTACAAAGGATTATTCATATTTGAAACAAATATTTTGTAATTTGCTCTTGTGCATCAATGTGATACCGCAAGATTTTAATATTCAAACACACACCTTGCATCTGTCCTCCGGTTTGCAAAGGATTTTAATTCTAGGTTGAACTAGGCTGAAACCCTGAACTACACCTTCCTCCTTTCAAAAGCTTTTATATGTGTGAACCCTTTAATCAATTGCATCTGTGACTGCTCTTTGGTCTTGCCTGAAAATGAGAACTAACCAAGCACTTGCTGCCAAAGTTTTTGAAGCAAAATGTGGGTCTGGACAAATGGTAGCACACTGAGTCAAAGTGCTTTTGTAAGCTAAAAAAAAAGAAAGCTTAAAGAACATACTGTCCAGAAGTTAATGCCATTTTTTTCTTTTCTGTTTTTCAGAACAAGAGCCTAAAGAATAAACTACTCTCTGGAAATAAACTTTGTGATGCATATGCTGAAGAGGTAAGGGCTTTTTCTGTTTTACAAAGGCAGTAATTTCTGAGCTCCATATTATTTCTGATAACAGACTTAGAGGATTTCAAAAGAGATTATGATCAGTACTTGTTTTCTTGCAAGCAAACAGTACAACAAATCAGATAACAGCTTAAAAATTTGCCAAACTTAAGCTTAAGATATTTAAACAAAAAATATATATACAAAACAAATTAGAAAAATCTGTTTTTGGTGAATTTCTTTTGAGGTTCTACTCAGACTTCGGTATGTTATTGATGGAATAACATCTGCATATTTTTTGTTGGCTCTCCACCCACTGATATTAAATGTGAACATTATGTATTGACAGCATTAGCTGCTAAAATTAAGGTTTGTTTTTACATCGACATGCTCTATAATCACATTTTCAGGAAGGAATGTTCATAAAAGCTGAAGTTAGGTTCAAATTGCTGCTCTGCAGACCATTTACAATGTAACTTTTAACAGTAGTTTGTGAATTAGTCTCTCATAACAATTTGTACTTGTTTGATTCTGCAGTCCTTTTTTCCAGGCGATCTCAGCAAGTGCAACAGCTCTTAACTATGTTCTTTCTATCTGTCACTTACACATTCTTCTAGAGTTCAGACATGGACATAAACTTGCTTGGTTTTGCCTGTCTAGTGAATTTCAGAGCAACTTGTACCTAACTGTCAGCCATTTGATTGCTGCGCAGTGCAATCTGAGGAGCTATAGTTGCAGCGAGAGCAGCTTTGAGTGAGGTTCGTCTGTGTCATTTTCGCTGTCACTTTTCATCTCTTCGTGCTTCGACTCTGCTGCCAGTTGCCATAGTCAGCACAGTCCAGGGAGTTCACATCCTCATTGAAGCCTTGAGCTTTTGACTGCTGCCTTTTACCTTCCTGCTGACCGAAGCTTATGCTGTAATTTAGCCGTGAAGTCTTGTACAAGACAGCGGGTCTGGCAGGCATCCTGATGACATGCTCACATCACTGCTGATTTTTGCTGTGTAATCGCAGCATTTATAGTTATGTGGTTGTTTTGTTGAAACTCCCGACCTTTTCTTGTAGAGTTTATGGAATTATTTACATTTTTACAGCGATAATGTGGGCAGCTTGATAACTGCTATTGAAACTGAAAGACTCTAGGTCAGACCTCTGAAGTGAAATCTAAGTTTGAGGGATTTTTAATTGTGACCAGTTTGCTGATTTTAGTGTGCAAAAAGAAAGCTCACAAATAATGAGAGTCATTCAAATATCTACCTTTGGAAGGGCTGATGTGATACTTTATAAATTAACTTTACTGCAATTATTGGAGAATTGGAAATGTGCATCTATACATAAAAGTTTTTACCCATCTTTAATTGCTAAATAGTTCAAGCTCAGTGAGCTTCTGCAAACACAAGTTTTTAACTCCTGGCTGGGCTTTAACTATGTCATACTGAATTGACCTAAGCCATCAAGTTATTTTACATGTAGGCCAAAGGTTCAGTTTTGGTCTGACCAGATCACTTTCTTTCATGTTTATCAAGGAATACATTTCACACAGTTGGACTTGATTTACTAAATAGGTGAACGTTGAAGGAGTTTAGCTGCAATTCATTTTATTTTGGGGCAAAAGAGTAAAAGCGGTTAAATGTGGATGCATGTCCCACTTTTCAGATTTTTCTTTGTGAAAAAATAAAATAACATTGAAAGCAATAGTCTGAAAAACATATTTTATGATTACATAAAAAACAGAAATTTATTCAAAGGATCTTAATACTTTTACAAGGCATAGTGACTCTCCGTTTATTCATTGTCTACTCATTTAAATAATTTGTACTTGAATAAACACATCAAGGCTGCACAGTGGCGCAGTTGGTAGAGCTGTTGCCTTGCAGCAAGAAGGTTCTGGGTTCGATTCCTGGCCCCGGCCTTTCTGTATGGAGTTTGCATGTTCTCCCTGTGCATGGTGGGTTTTCTCCGGGTACTCCGGTTTCCTCCCACAGTCCAAAAACATGACTGTCAGGTTAATTGGTCTGTCTAAATTGCCCCTAGGTGTGAGTGTGTGTGTGCATGGTTGTTTGTCCTGTGTGTGTCTCTGTGTTGCCCTGCGACAGACTGGCGACCTGTCCAGGGTGACCCCTGACCCCGCCTCTCGCCCGGAACGCCAGCTGGAGATAGGCACCAGCACCTCCCGACCCCATTAAAGGGACAAGGGTGTAGGAAAATGGATGGATGGATGGATAAACACATCAAAAATTATCACAAGAAAATTGTTGCTGGACTTTTAGTTACTCATAATGAACTTGGTGTTTTCTAGTAGAGAGAAAAAAGGAAACTTTTCTAAGGTAATTGAATGAAACTTCATAGGTTTCTGATATATTTTTCAATAACTCTTGCTCTAGAGTTAAAAATGTTTTCATTATTTACAATTCCCCATCGTGGCAGTCACATCTCATTGCATTAAGGATTTTGAGGGGGTAATTAATTTTGGGTCATGCATCAGTATTATCTTGGGAATTGTATTACTGGAAAATCCCCCTTTGGCTTGAACTGCATCAGCAATAATGGACTAATCTGAGTAGTCAACACCACGTGAAGTTAGATCTCCAAAGCCCTCAAAGAGAACACTGAGTTTGGGAGCTTTTGATGTTGAGGAGCTTTTCATCAGCTCTGAAGTCAGCTCCAAAGCTAAGGTTGCTCCCACACTCCCACTGAGACATGGAAAATTGGAGTTAAAAATTCTGGCCTCTTTCCTTCAAAAATCTTCAAGCTCAACTCGCTGACATGTTGCCAGCGATAGCTTATCTTTGCTATCATCACATATTCAAACCCTGAGAAGATGATGGCACATTTTGCGATGCAGCCCGGCTGATTGGAACACTTCAAGTGTTGGAAAGAGTAAAAAGGCAACGGAAAGGTTCTGACTGAATCTGCGGGTCATTATTTACTGAGTCAACTTTTTTTTAATGCAAATGGTTTAAAAAGGGATTACTTTCTCTTGTAGCTAATACAGATAATGTATATTCAACTGATCTCATGAAGAAAAATTACTCTATATTTTTCTGATTATTGTCAAAAGAACTCTAGTCACAGTTGCTGGACTTTAAGGTCTTTAAGGCAGCAAATAGCTTGCAGACTTTTCCTGAAAACAGGTAGATGGAGGTCACTGTCTTCAATTCCCTTACCAGACTTTGGCTTTTGAAGTAAATCAGTGAGAGGAAATTGTTCCATGCTTCGACTTTAATCCTAGAAAGTTATTTATGTTTTAAGGGAAAGGGCTACCGACTGAACCTGTAATCGCACTGTAATTACCACAGACTGACAGAAAGAGATGGTCTCTGAGTCTGAAAAACAATTGCTAAAGGTAATTACAAGCAACACTTTTTTGCCTCAAGTTTGTCTGTTTGAGCTGTTCAAGAAGCTAAACCTACTAGAACCCCACATTTTGGCTACGTACCATCAGTTCATAGTGCCACTTCTACATGTGTATTATATTCATTGAATACATTGTGGTTTAGGTGCTATGTGTTTAGATTTTAAATGATTATTCTTAACCAAATACAGTGAATCTAATCAAATGCTCATCCTGGGATGTTCTTTTTTTTTCCCACTCTGTGATGTATGACTGTATGTAATTATCACGAAACGTCATGGTGACAAAATTATATGTTTTGTTTTACTTTCTTTAAATGGAACTGAGGTTATTTTTTCAAAATTGGTAAAATAATAAACTATCCTTTATTAGGTTAGATATTTTGGTATCAGATTCATACATCCAACTCATCAGATCTTAATGAGAAATAGATTTTAAAAAATTAACAAAAAAGTAAAAAAAAAGACACAAAACCTGTTGGATCACATGAAGAAGGCTGTGGACAAATGAATCAATATTTCCAAGCCAGGTTGTGGGAAGGTGATAGACTTATACCAGACAAAATGGTGTCATTTAAAAAAAGGTTCTTAAAACACAAAGTGTTGTTCTGAAGTTGTGAACATTTGAGCAATGCTTATTTCCCAAAAGGAAAGATCATTTATGAATGCGTTGGCACTAACCTGATACTTCATTTATATGTTACTCACGATTAGTTCCGAAACCAAAGTGGAGGAATTGGTGGTATTCAAACATAATCTCTTGACTTGGAGTCAGAAAGAACTCTTGCCAAATTCGAAAGAGACTCAACGAAGAAAGCCACTCACAGGCACCTGAATCAGTTATTTCACCTTAGCAATCACATAAAACCACAAATCCTGCTCCTTTATTCAAACTGGAAAGAGAACCTTCAAGGATATTCAGCACTACCTGCTATACATTTCTGACTATTTTACGTTTTATCAGTTCATTATGTAAATGTCACGGAACATATCAAAGTGCCGCTGATGCGCTCAAGGGAAACATCTGATAGCTGAGAAACCTTGATTCAGTGTCAAAGTTAGAACCATTTGCTAAAGGAGGGAGATAAATGGCATTTGAGATGCCCTTTAATCTGTTTCACATCTGCATGAATTTATCACCCGTTTCCCTCCTCTGTCAAATTTATGGTGTTGCTGCACAGTCATGATGGTGAAGAATGATGTTTTCACACTTCAGCGTAAGACCTGTTATCACTGAAATTACGTCGAATTCATGCATCAGGATTTAACTGAAACATCCATGGAAACCATCCATCCATCTGTCCATCCAAAGAGAGCTAAAATATAAAACTGCAGATTTAGGAGGATTTCATCTAATGACACATTTCAAGGTGAATGGCCTTGTGTAATTAATTCTGCAGGGCTTTTTGAATGAAGCTGCATGTCATTATCATTTTTGATTTTGGGGACAATTAATGAGCTTTGAAGAAAATCTCTCCAGTCCCACAACTTTAGTTTAATAAATGTTCCTAGCACCTTTACTAAAAAGAGAAGGTGAATAACCGTCAGAGAGACAGAAAGGTCTTTACAAACTACTTTTTGTTTGTCAAGTAATTGACAGAAAACAATGAATTATTCCATTAAAACTGTTCCAGCTCAATAAGACTGAATAACAGGAGACATTAACTGATTTTAGTTATTCAATGCAATAGGTGAAACTAAAGTGTCATGGAGATTAACATTTGCTCCGCAAGCAACTTGGATTGTGTGCCATCTACATCTCCTAGAGGCTCTGGGATAATGAATTTCAAGTTGAAATGCTAAATCTTTTTACTTTACTTTAAAAAGGATTCATTTGGACCATGGAACAACTATCCAGTTTTACTTCTGCTTTGCCAACACAAGATGATTTTTTGGTTTAGTAGTTAAAATGTGCAATTATAAAAAGTGGATGGTGGAGCCATTTTCTGCTTTTGGTTTAAGATCTAATGGAAAAGTATCAATGTTAATCACATTACCACATGTCTTAGGTGGGTTTTTTGTGTGTGTGTTTGCACTTTCAAGTTTCAGCCCAATTACAGATTTATTAAGCCTTCCAGGAGGCACCAACATGATGATAAGTGATAATGTTAAATGCCATGTAACATTAGGATGCCCCGGGCCTCTTTTCAGGAAAGAAAAATCAAAGTAAGATCTTCCCATGGTTTGTTTGATGTTTGGCAGCATTGATAGCACGTTGTTTGGGAGATGTGCATTCACTGCTATATGATATATCCTGGAATGCAATTTGTCCATCCGTAGGGAGTGTACAAAGGCTGAATCGGTGGTTAATATAAATGTATGGCTATGGTTGTCTACCTCATTAACTATTCATATTGAATAAATCAAATTACTCTGACAGAAATGATTGAAGTATAATAGTTGAGCATTTAGCCGTCAGCTACTTACTGCAAGACTGTGCAGGTCTGTGACCATGCTGCACTCCTGTTGCATTTAAATATTCAGCATAAGGTGTGGATAAGTGCATTTTTTTAAGTACCACTGCCAATTTGTGTCCTGTCACCTTTGGATCTGTTTCTCATGGGGATTGTTTGTGTTGTTCCACATGGACAATTTATGGTACAACAAACTCATATAAGAGAAATCAGTCCTTCCTAAGTGTATTGGGGGAAAAACTTATGTTTTATGTATTTTATGTACCAGTATTTTATGTATACAGCTGTTTGTAGATAACAGGAACAAAACATTTACTGGATAATTGAACTGTACAATATACTACCGTTGTTATATAAGTGTTTGCAATATTAATCTTACAAAGGTAATATCTTACAAAGGTATCTCCCTTTGTTACAGATGCAATGGGTCTTCTGGATGACCTAGAACATTTTTAAAAAAATTCACAAGAAAACATATTCACATAAAAGAACAGAGGCTTGTAATACAAATGAAACACAAACAAAACATGCCTCGCTGCTTTTACTGGAGGAATGTGAAACATAACACATTTACTTGTAAAAGACAGCCTTCAAACATAATGTAAAATCCTGCTGACAGTAGTTGTTTTCCAGCCATTCATGTTAGAAATAATTACTGTCGGCTTTATAAGGCCCACATCTCCTGGGTACTGCATCATGAAAGGTACAGAAACCCCCCCCAAAAAAACCTTTTGGAAACCATATATTTTGTTAAACAGAAGATATATAAATAACCTGGACAATTCAAATGCATTTTAAATAGTTCACAGGCTGCTACAGTTGCATTTTACATGCCAACGCATTATATTTACTCAGTTGGACAGTTTCATGGAAGCAGATGCTCACTATGGACAGAAATGACAATGCTCAAAATAATAAAGGCCCCAGAGCGATAGAGGCACAGGTGAGAAAGAGGGGAAGCACAAACATAGGCTTAAACAGCAAGTAATGTCACACTATTCACCAGTATTTTCACCACTGAAAGGTTTTCTTTGGTCATGCTGCCCTACTATAGACACAATAAGTACTAGAAGATTTCTTTCCCTAATTTGAGATTCAGATTGCGGTCATTTGCTGTGTTTTCCTCTCTGCCCAATTTTCTGTGTAAAATAAAGACCCCTGATGATTCTACAAATACAAAAATTGAGAAATAGATTTCAGTAAACATCATCTGATTGTTAAATGTCAAGCATTTCAAAATGTTGATTGAAAACATTTGCTAATATTGTGCCGTTTTGAACAAATTCACAGCAAATGTAATCAAAATGCACCAACAAGACAAACTGATCTAGTTCACATCTGATAGGAATAGTGTGTATAGTCAAATCGACCCAACTTATACCTTATTAAATAGAACATATTTGGGTTAAACTACATGTATACTTCTTTAAGTGTTATAATCCCATTGTCTGAAATATAATTTATTATAGGGCACAAATCTCAAAAAGTTTAATCATGAGCAAGCATGAGAAAGAAGATGCACTGGTAGTCATCTTGTTTCTACCTGCAAAGTATTTTCAGTTAGTGTCATTATTTTCAGCTTTTAAGGACAATGTAAACTAAGAGTAAATTCTGTTGCAAATTCAGTATTGTTAATGTTTTTAAGCAACATGTTAGAAATTAAAATTATTGCATTGACCATACTTGCAACCTCATTAAAATCTTGCTGTGTTACCAGTAGTGACCTCCACATGAGTAGAATAGAACTGAGCCCCACAGAAGGTCCTAAGAAACAAATGCGTTGAGTCTTTTGTGATCAGCAGAAGGAAAAAAACAAAAAAAACACTGCAACTCAGCACCACAATCTACAGATTTGAAATTGGTTGTCATGGAGTCACAGCACAATAGTAAATTTGTTTGAGATTATTATTTAATGGTTGTCAGTTTATCTGCTTTTTTGTTGCATGTGTGGTCTTTGTTCTATTATTTAGGTTTGTGCTACACTTTGGCTTTAGATGCAAAACACTTTCATTGTTTTTTTACCTCCTTGAACAAGAGAAAAAACTGCATGCAGAGCCTCCCAAGTGAATAGTTTAAATTGTTGGAAAACAGACACACAAAACCTCAAAACAAGACACAATCTCAACTTCAAGATGAAGGAACAACAACGCCTCTTTCTTTCTGAATGAAAGTGGGCTCCAAGGAAGAAGACCCAGCAAGACCCCACTTTTGAACTAGAGGGATAAAAGAGTATGACTGGAGTTTTCTAAAATAAATGTTGACAAGTCACAATACTTCTGGGAGGATGTACTTTGGACATTTCCCAAAATATTTTTTCTCTTTTTCATCTTCAGACAGATGAACTAAAATTGGGTCATTTTTGTGAGTCACAATAGAAAACAATAAGCGTTATAGTCTTAAAGAAAAAAGATCAATTTCTACTGTGGATACTGGAGAACGCTTTAAGGAACAGCTTTTCTGAGTCTGCATCAACAATAAAACTGTTCCTTCTAACATTTTTGCAGAGACTTGCTAACATGACTTTCCTTTGTCTAAATTTAAATATAAACTCAAATCAGAAATCTGCGAAGTTTTAAATCATGAAAGAGAATGTGGAAAGTGTTTTAGCAGTTATTTTAAGCTTGATTAAAACTGCTAGGTAAAGTAGATTTCTGATTGTAAGACCTTGAAGGAACATTCAGAATTACATGATTTCCACTGGGTGATTTTTATAAATGTGGTCCAGTTCCACAGTTGAAATATTTTTCATGTTTTTTCAATTTCATTTCTAATGAATTCCAGCCAGATTCTTGCTTTTACCTGAATGGTTGGACGGTCTCCAGCAAAGACACATATTTCTTAATAATCAAAACAATTAAATATCTACTTTATTCATCGTTGACATATATAATTGCATGTAATAATATTAACCCAAGCTTTAAAAAGGGTTGCTTTACAGCTTGTAAGAGAAGGACTACCAGCACATCTTTAATACAACAGTTTAATTACAGCTGCAGTCATTTTCAATAAATTAAGAGTACACATCCCAATGAGGCTTGTTTGTCAAATTAAAAGCATCTCTAAAAGGAACAACCTTTAAAGAGCTACTAAATGCAAAATGTTTCCTTTATCATTATTGCACGAGTTAATTGAGGTGCCAAAACATGCAATAGAAGTGAATTTGATTACAAAAATAATTGATGATTATTATGTCATAATTGCATTGCCTAATAAACAAATGTACACGCATAATAGGTCAGATTTAGAGATTGTCTTTACTTGTAGTGGGTGGCTTCAGAAAATTAGAGATTTTATGGTAACAATTCCTAATAAGCCTGTGACCTTGGAACTGAACAGACAACAAGTGCTTCACAAAAACAATCCATATTAATGATATTACTAAACTCTACAACTGTCTCCATATTTGAAAGCTTGTCATTAATTATTAAACAGTAAACCTTTTGGATGAAAAGAGATGAAGATACACTGTGTTCTGTTTATGTCTGTCCTTTGGACAGACTGCTGAAATCTAACAGCTCTGTCATCGACCTCCCAGGGATGATGACTCACAGTGACACATTTTGTGAGTCTTCTCTTAAAAAAAGTTTGGGAAAGATGTGAAACTACAACAAGCTGCAAAACACAGTGTCACTGTATTTTGACTGTTTTAGAGAAACTGTTGAGAATGCAGGCCTCGTGTGTGAAGGATTTTAGTCAAAAAATAAAGGAAAATACTGCTGTAATTCTCCAGGGTAAAGGAGATGGAAAAACAATTCAGAAAACTCAGTATATGCAGACTTTCTGATTTATAAGTTAAGACTTGGTGCAGATGTCTATTGTTCATTGCAACTGAGCTCATTGCAACACAGTGAACTGACAAAAAGACAAATAATTTTGCAGCATTTCTTGTAACATGCCTAAAATGATGATAAAATAATTACTCCTTGCATATCTGAGGTAAAATGGTACATTTTGCTCAACAGATTCTTTACTTGTGCTTTGGTTGGCCCTAAAACACAAGCAGGATTTTTTTTTTACTGCCTGCTTTTTTCATCTTCTGAG
Organism: Poecilia picta; assembly: GCA_033032245.1. NCBI lineage: Eukaryota > Metazoa > Chordata > Actinopteri > Cyprinodontiformes > Poeciliidae > Poecilia > Poecilia picta. The sequence goes on from CM065355.1 coordinate 24,467,047, forward strand.
TCCAATCTGTTTTGCCTTTCATTTCGTTTTTAAGCTTTTCTGATTTTTTGCAGAATTTTTTTTTTTTTCATTTTTGAAAGAAGCAAATAGATTTTTGTCAAATCCTCATTCTCAGTTCTGAAATGCAGAATGAAACAAAAGTATGTGTTTCTAGAAAAAAATCCCTCTAACATGCAATTAAACATGCCAATAAAATAATTTGATGATGAGCTGTCCTGCTGTTTTTGTTGATTACTTTAAAAACCTGTTTAAGGACGTTTTATATTAAGTGTTTGCGGAAGGCTGCTCAAACTGTTGCTCCATGACGGCTTCAGAAAGAACATTCACATTCTGCAACTGAAGTTTGTTTTTATCATCTTCATTTGCATCCATCCCCAAATGTTTTCAAGTGGATTTAGAACTTGGAAGGTCTTCTGTGGACTGACGCAATTTCTCTCAATTTATATCGTACAACAGTTTTTTTTTTTTGGCTTAAAAAAGGATTTTTAAGTTTAGAAAAAAATACTTATGGTCCCTCCTTTACAACTCTTTACTTGTTGAAATGATTTATACCTGTGAGAAAAGTAACATTCTTGTCAGAGTGTAAAATAGATCCTTAATTTCTTTTCACACTTGCCTCCTCAGCCTTCCATAGTTTACAGTGCATACCTAACTTAAAAAATATTTTGGTGTCATAAGGTGTTGTCAGAAACCAATGGGTTACATTTGAAGGCTTTCAGTGTCCTTACAATATAAGCAGTTTTGAGGACGGCAGTATGACTAAGAGACAGCCCCTGTGTTAGGTTGTGCCCAGTGTTGTGAAACAGCAGAGTGAATGTCAGGCAGCTCTGGACACCGTTCATGCTCAGGGTAGTTGGCAGTGAAGAACCTCTTTGTTTGTGTGTGTTGCTACCCAATAATGGGCCAGAGCCAGTCACAATGTAATAACCCGCAAGTATGTAGCGACGGCGGCAGTCGCATGTGTGGGGGCAGTAAGAATTCAGACTTAGACAGTGGGCAAGAAGCCACTGCACGACTGCATTATTCTTTCTACTATGCAGTTCAGTGAAGGGCAGATTTGATGTTTTCTTCCTCTCAGTAGGGCCTTTCTTTAAGCCAGAGCTTTGCCCAGGGAAGACTCACAAAGGACTCTTCTGCTGCAGCTTGCAGAATCCAGCTACATCTCAAACCAGTTTTGCTATTTAAATAAGCTAACACTTATTTTCTTATCTTTCCCTTGCAGTCCAAAAAAATCCAGGCTCAACTGAAAGAACTGCGGTACGGGAAAAAAGATTTAATTTTTAAGGTAAGCTCAAATTGAAGGTGGGTGGCTTTGTAACAGACCAGGGGTAAACACTTACCTTGGAAAAAAAAAATGATCCCATCACAGACGGTGCTCCAATTAATTCAGCTGGCAATTACAAAGTTGCCTGCAGCCAGACAGCAGCCTGCAAAGTCAATTGGCCGTCTCTTAAACCACATACTGCTAAATCTTGTTCTCTGATTTTGCCTCTGCATGATACAGCTCATCCCTTTCAATCAAACAAGGTTTGTGGTTGACCATTCTCGACAACAGATGATATTGCAGAATTACGTAAGCTCATAAATAAGAATTTTCTTGACCCAAATTACATGTGACACCATGTTTTTCTGTATTTCCTTGAGAGGTCCTTATTTCAAGGAATCAAATATCCATTAACTCGTGCTACCTTTGTTAGCAGAATATGAGCAGCGGTAAATAAAGAACAACTGGTGGCCAATTTCACTTACTTATCTGCCTCTTCTGTATTGTGAGGACTAAATGTTCTCATATCTGAGTGAGCACGTAATATTTATCGGCATTCACAGGTACACGGACTGACCTTTCCGGCCTTGTTTGCAGTGGTAAAATGTCAGTCCATATTTCTGCAAAAATGGCCTGTAATGCCTCCTTCTAAATGTGCATTCCGATGCTTTAAAGTTATAATATATGGAGATAGACATGATTTTAAAAAAGATGAATTGATGGCAAACTACATTTTCTGCTATTAGCTCTAAACCTGAATTTATTGTCGCTGGGTGTTCTGATCTTTGGTCTGCTTTTTTCGGTGAATGATGAATGTATTGATTTGTTCGCCTGCTGTCAGATCTTGTAAATCACTGTCTCTAAACTGGATCAGTCACTCAGGTAAAAGAACTTTATTTCTCAATGTCAAACATTTAATATTTATGCTCAAGACGTGGTTTGCAAAGGCAAGAGACTAATTGGGCATTTTTTTTTCTTTTCCACTGAAATAGTCAGCCTTGTTTGATGGTACGACCTGATTTCTTTTTCACATGTGGGAAGGTCAAACAGATATGATTCAAATTCTTCTGAACCTGATCCTCCTGTTGCTGAAACCTCATCTGTAATTTCTATGTGCTACAATCCAAACCCCAGCGAGCAACAAAGGAGCAGAAAGTGGCAAAGAGTAGTTTGAGATATGTAAATGTCATCAACATCATAGAGGGAATGTGAGTCAACCTACCAGCAGAAGGCAACTGAATGGGTTATGACAGCTGCTGTACCGTATCAAAGAGCATTTTGCAGCACATCACAGTGCATGCTGATAAGAATGATCAAGGAACTCAACAGAACTTATTATTCTAATTTATGGGTTAATGGACTGTTATATTATGTTACATTACAGTTTCATGATATGGCTGCAAAGACGTATCCCACTTTAAAGGTGTCTCTGGTCAATCAGATGCTTCAGTGGAGCCAAATGTATTCTGGAATGAAATGTACTTGAACAATGAAGCCAGCACCAAGGAATGAAAATGCTCATGGTATAGAACTGAGCCGTCTTAATCTGTGGCACCAGACACAAATGTGTAGCTAATAATCTTTGTCAAAATGAATAAAAGCAAGACGTTTGCCTTCAAAACACAATTACCTGGTCACACAGATTGTGTTTCGGCGCTACAGCAAACCTTTGGGTAGCATTTCCATCCTACCCTTTCACAAGCTGACCATTTAGGATTGTCATTGCCTTCCTTGATGTCTAGAAACTCAATTTGCACCAAGAACTAGTTTCACCTCCTAATCTTTCTGAACCATCTCGATGCCCATTAATATGAAACAGCTCACATTGTTTAGCTTTTAAAATATTTTCGACAAATATCATGAGCCAGTTCACCCATTGATTATTTTATAATGTAGTACTGTAACTACCACTCGACTTTCTGCAGCTTCTACTGCCACTCAGGTTTATAATGCTAAGAGAGAGTAGAGGCATATATCAGCAACAAATTTACTCAAAAATGTAATTTTGCGATGGCCTGAAACTAATGGCCACACATCAGATGCATAGGAGTCACCATGACCTCAAAATCTGAGGGGAATTGAAACAAATATTTTCTTAATTCGTCCTAACAGTTTGCAAAGTCCTTTGACTCCTAAAGTAGATTGTCATGTTGAAAGCTACCCTGTTAAGTTCAAAGTTCTCTATAAAATGTTAAAGCAACTCATTAACACGTGCTTTCAACTAAATCAATTGTATATACACAGTACTACAGCTTAGTAACATCATTAGATTTGGTGTAACACAATCGATGTGAAGCCGCTATTGGGTCTTCACAGTGGAATTATGTTTTGAAAAGTAACACAGTTGGAGCTATAAAGAAGGAATACTCAATTTTTAAAATCTAAGAAATGCAGATTCACAATAGGGACAGACTGTCTTGTTAGAAGTTCTGCACTTGATGTGTTTTTGTTGCGTATGTAGAACTTCAAGACAGCAACAGAAATCCAACTCAGCATCTACATCATGTGTCAGCTGTAAAAACCTCAAACACGCAGGTCTCCCCTCTCCTGCTCACACTTACAATCAAAAATGCTGAAAAGACCGCCATTGCCTTTGCAGTATTTCCCTGAGAGAGTATTTTTGGAGCAGAAGCTCTTTTCAGGCTTTCATATCTTCTTTCTTCCATCAGTCCAGTTTTAAATTTGCCCCCAGAGCTGTTTTTCCTCGAGCGTAGAAAGGGAAAAAGGCTAAAGAAAAACGATGGCCTGATGGAGCTGCATGGCGTATATAGCCGAAAAGCTAGTGGCCCACTGACCTCAAACCTCTATAATGGACTCAGCACAGAAAATATGAAGCTTGCGACTTGGAGGCACTAACCCTGGAAGTCAGCATTTCTGGGTGAGTGGTCAGACATGCATCCTCCCCAATGGACTATCTTGTGATGATGCTCTGTGTAATAGATATAATCACTATGTGCTGTGATACAGCACAAAAACACATTACAAAATGTCCATATCCTTTAAATATATAGTGAGCTTATTGTTCAATACCAAAAGAACATTTTGCAGAAATGTACTCTTTACTAAATGTACATTTTACTGTTTAAGCAAAGACCTAAGCATAAACAATGTTTAGACCAACACTGTCTGGACTGGAGTGGTACATATCTAATTAAATATCTTTCAATCTCATTTTTACTCATTGGCATTTAATTGATATATTGTTTTGTGCTCTGTTTTGTTATTTGTGTTGGCGTTCTTGTACAGCACTTTGGTGCAGTTTTATACCTGTTTTAAAGTGCTATATAAATACATTTGACATTGACATTGACAATCTCAAAAATTTAATATTTGCTAAAATATATAACTCCATCCCATGATGTAGAAAATAACTGTGTGTTATTAAAGAACTGCTCCTGAAGATGTATAAGCTCTGATTTTCTCTTCAGCACAACAGTAACAAATGAATTTTGTAATAGTTCCAAACTATGTGATGTGTGAGAAGAGAACTACTGGAAGAAATGTGTGATACTTTTAAAAGTAATAGTGGGGATTTTCACTTTCAGGTAAATAAACTGAACTGACTTTAATTTATTATCATTTGATAATACATCATAATTTATCATCCTTGAATGACTGATCCTCAAAAAAAAGAAAAACTGAATATGATTGTTATTATGATTAATCTTTAAAAATGATAAAATTCTAAAAAACAAAAAAAAAAATCTTATTTTGGTTCATCATCTCACTCTCTAATGTCATGGACTGTTTGCAGAGTTTGCCATCACTATTTGTTGTGCTATCTGACCTTGGATGCTCCAGAATGTAAGCTGCCACATGTTAATCACTTTGAAAGGCCAGTAAAAGACACCCAATAAAAGTTCATGGCTCAAAAGTCCACTATCAAGGCCGGTCAAACGTACACTGCATGCAAATTACCCTAAAATTAGCTTATTTTTTTCTGCTCTACTGATGAGTTTATCAATAATAAAAGAGGAACCGCTGTTGATTCTCATGTGACGTCAATCAGCTCATCTATGGAATATGACCCTTTTGTGTGTTCTCTTCCATCCAGGGAATATAATCAAAGAATAATGATCATTATGGGACTGGTTAGATTTCAAAGGCTCTGTGTCAATAATTAACTTGTATTTCTTGTATTTGACAAAGAGGGGCAGAGGTAATGATTATGTCTTTATGTATATTATGCATGTATATATGTGTGTATGTGTCTTGTGTTTTTCTAGCAATTTTTCTTCAAATCATACAAAGTTCTGGACTCTTGGAGGAGAGGTTATCAAGTTAATTTTTATTGTAGAGGTCAAACTTGTAGAGGTCATAGCTTTGTGTAGCAATTGATGAATGCTATATATAACAGTTCCAATATCTTCATAGACCTTTAATATGTTTTTTTTGTTTTGTTTTTTTCCCTACATTTGTGGTTGTTTCATAATTTGTGCTAAAAATCAGAAATCAAAAAATCTGAAATCCTTTTCTAAGGTAATATATTTCTGCAGGGCCAACAGCTTCTGGACTTGGAGCACAAGCTAACCATCGCCAAGGAGGAATTGGAGAAGACAGCCCTTGATAAGGTGACATACTAAGGATTTGATGTTTAGTATACATTGGTCAATAATACCTATTTAACATTTCTGAATGTCTGAAGCATCTTTGAATATTTTAATCTGATCCATTCAAATGCAGCAATTAAGAAATTAAATTAAAGAAATTACATTTAAATTGCTGAATGCATAAAACGTGCAGCAAAATAAGCGGCATTGTTTAGAAGTAGTTTCTGAATGGAGCAGTAAATACCAAGATTTTTCTCCTAGTTTTCACACCCAAGATTGTGTTTTCATACTGTTTAGTTTCAGTCTTTTAGAGACATGCTTCAGGTTTAATTGGTAAAGATAAATGCAGATTACAAAAGAAGGTAATTCTTCAGTTCATCTTTTGGAGTACTGCCATCAGGGGCTGTTGTAAAATAATTATACCTATAATTCTGCCTGTTTATTGTTGATTAAATGTAAATGATTTTTTTCTACTGAACATTTATTATGCCAAGTTTTCCTTTGTGTCTTCCCTGACAATGCCTTTTAGGTGTTTGGCAGTCACTTTATAGCATGACCTCTGGCTTTATGGCTCACGTACATTTTTCATGTGGATGGAAGGAGAGATTCAGGTGTCTTCTGTGTGTAATCTTTTGCGGGGACAGGAGTCGCAGCTGAAGGCACTGAAGGACACAGTTCACATCTGCTTTTCAGCTGTCCTGCACAACCAGCCCAGCAGCAGCCACAGATTCCCCACCTCCCCCAGCCACCTATTCAGATACTCATCGCTCATCAACAGCTCCAGACTCACCTTTCAGCAGCCACATGCTAAGGTATTCAATATTTCACACAGTTCCATCTGATTTAATGTTATTCCAAGAGATGGCCTGGGCGTTGTAAGAAACTCAACCTTTTTATAATTGATGAATGAGTAAAGAGATTGCTCTGTTAAGCATACATCTGCTGTAGATGAGATCCACTTGTCCTTGAGAAGGATGTTTCCCTCTCAGATGTCAACATATACTCTGCCAAGCTGTCTTTTACACTGGCTTGTATAAAGCTTTATTCACTCTAGAGAAGAAAATTAGAATTTTAACATTCTAAGATTACAAGCTGCTATTTTCACTAGTGTTTTATACATTAAAAACTATTTACTGCATCAAATCTGCATCAGTGGAGACCTTTAACACAAAAGCTCAAGAAAACTGGTGAAAATAATATTTATCCCCATTGTCCAATGTAAAGTTAGTTAGACTGATGACACTTCTCTCTACAAAAACATGTTTTACCTCTTAACATCATTTATCAACCAGTGTCTAAGTCATTGTCCAACATTCCTCTAAATATTTTACACTGTCCTTTTAAATTATTATATCCTTAACAGGACTGATGAACTTGATGACTTATTGTTTCTCTTCAAAACCATATTTTTGGAGCACGGAAAAAACAAGAAAATGAATAACTTGAACATCTCCACATTAAATGAAACCACTTGAGGTGGTTTGAGATTTTGATTTGGAAACTAACCAGACTCCTTACTTTGTCCTTGTCCTGGTTTGAGAGTCGACTCAGAGCCTACCTGAGTTACATTTGACACATAACTTTTACATTGAATATTTTTTCAAACATATTTTACCTGTGAATGACTTGGAATTTCCCATGAAGAGCTGAAGAGTGGCACAAGAGAGTGAAATCATTTGTACTGAATGGTCAAAAACGGGTTTGAACAACTTATATAAACCCTGTGGTATGCAAAGCAGAGAAACACAAATAAACCATTCTATCTAAGTATCTAATCCGTTCATGGCATTAATATTCAAAATAATCATAATTTTGGCCAAGAAGACCAAATCTTACTAAAGGATTGAAGCAGGTTTGCTATTTTAATGCTTGCACAGAGAGAATAAAAAGTATACCTTGACGCAGTTCAAAAATTTTAGGTCCCGAGAAAAACAAGCAAAAACAAAACTTTCTGCCTTCACATTGTTCTCAGTCTCAATAGTTGAACTGCAACATTTCCTGAGTTTTATTATTTTAATTTTTTATTATTTTATTTTTATTATTTTCCTTCATTGCCATTGCAAAAACAAAAGGGAGGAAAGACCCACCATATGAACCCAATCACCAATAGCAAAGGAGAAATAGATCTCGATTATTGCAACAATAGCTTTTGTATCCTAGCAACAACATGCACTCAGTAAAAGCAGCGTTGTCAAGGGCATTGATGTATCGGCATTTTTTGTCCTTTAATGTCTGTGATCAGTTAGTCACCCACCTCTTTTAGAATAACCTTTTATAGCAAGAGCATTTAAAATTCAAATTTCATGATAATATTGAGTTAATGCCAGTAATTGAAAATGCTTAGCCTTGACAATATTGTTGAAAAAAATTTCAACACTGATGCATATAATGGAGGAACATAGACAATTCCCGCATAACTGAACTCTTTATGCATGAAATTTAGACCTTAGAGTTTTATTTACATAATCCGAAGGCACTTTACAAGATAAACGGATGAAATTAATTTCCAGTTATACAGAAATACGCAATTAATTACATTCATACCAATCCAACACATTCATATAGACAGAAACGATTCACTGTCACATCTGCAGTGTAATACAAGATAATCTAATTCAGCTTACAAGTAGTTAAAAGTTATCTGTGTGAGGAAACATAGCCAGTTACGTCCCGTCATTGACTTTACAGCAATCTCTCACACAGAGCAAACATGTGGCAGCAATGAAAAGTTGCTCCTTTTTAACCGTAAGAAAGCTCCAGTCAGAATCAGTCTATGCTTCAGAGGCCATGTGCTGCAACCAACTTTGAGTTTGAGAAGACAGAAAGCAGACACACAAAGGAACACTAAACATGCACAGAGAGAACTTCCCTTACCAAAAATGTCTGAACACACAAAACAATGGGAGGAGCAGCTCTGCTAGTGGCCCTGTGTGAAAAGCAATAATCATTAAACAGGCTTAGTGATGGCTTACTAAATCAGTGAGATGAAACAACAGAGCAGAGTATGATTAGCTCAGTAGTGCTTGTTCAAAGAAAATTGAAACAAGTCAACATTAAAAAACGAAAGCAATTGTTTCTCAACATCAGGACAAGGGGAATGTATTATATTTTTTCCTCAAACCAAATTTTGAAATACATCATTTAAAACAAAGCACAATAAAATGCTTTTGTAAGTAGTTTGGCTCTACAATGTCGTTTTCTCTTTTTGTTTTTAAAAAAAGGAGAAAATACATGGTTCGATCAAAGCCTCCATGCTTTTTGTTTTTCAATCATTTTCCTGCATCCCCCCTTTATGTCTAAAAACAGGAACCAGACATCGGAATTTGCAAGTGCCTTGTGACAAAGTTTCGTCAAAAGGGAAACATGCATACATTTACATCACAAATCTGATGCAAAGACAGCAAAAAATACATTTTCCTCAAAATAGTTTTAGTGAAACAATTTTGCAAAACTTAATACATCAGGGCCCTGGTTTTATTATTCAGGCATTAAGAGCTGCTTGTTCATTAACATGCAAAAAATTTTGCAAATACTTTGTGCATGACAAGTTGCATATTCTGGTCATAGTTATACTAATGGAATCAGCTTTTTGTTTCTCTTTAATATCTTGATTCAAAATGCATAATTTCATTTTATAACAAAAGTTAAAAAACTACATATAATTTTGACTTGCTTTCATATTTTAAACAAGCATGTACAATTGCTCTGTTATAAATAACAATGCTTTTACTATGATTTGTGTAAATAGTATCCCATATTCCAAATCTGGAAAATGGGATACCAGATTTTTGTTATACCTATGGTTTCATGTGTTGAAATGTTAAAGTACTGATAATAAAAAAGGCTTTGATACTTAAAAAAATACAACATGTTCAAGGACAACAAAGAAAAAAACCAAATGGAACATTTATAGCAATTGTAATTATTGTGTAAAGTCCTTGCCAAATATTTCAAATTTCAAAAATAATTGTTGCTGTTGTCTGTTAAATCAGAATAAGAGAAAAGCTGAATTTTCTGTGTGTGTTTTCGTGTACAAAGATTTCCCACAAGCTTTTACAGCAGGTCAATTTTTCATTTTTCATTGTACACTATTTAGTTAGATGCATCCAGACTAAAATTAATTTCAAATTGAAACAGTGAGTTTCAGAACATAAAGAAATATACCTTTTTGCTACAACATTCACTCCTGCACATCAGTGTGTACATATTGTACAAGATGCCATATGAACAGAAAATTGTTAGCTAATTATAACCTCTTCTTCAAGTGGCTATTTGTGAATCTAGTACCTTGAGTATCACTCTCTAGAGAGAAATAGGCCAGAAAATAATTACTACAGAATATAAGAGTTGGGCGAACATGATTTCAGTGGTGTTCAGAATAATAGCATGTCTTACTCAGGCAGCAGTTTGGAAGTTTGTGCTTGCCTTTGTAGAGGGTGATGTAGCTTTTAATATAAAATACAATTACTTTCAAGCATTATGGGAGTTTTGCTATGTTCGTGTGCCATGAAAATTACTCACTGTCAAATAGTCTTTGTTGGGAGTCTCTTTAAGTCAAGGTCACAGTAGATTCAACTGGGGCTTTAGGATTTAATCCTTTTTGAAATAAAACAAGGTGACTGCCGTGGAGAGTCATAGTAAATATAGGATTTAGCTTTCAGTATAGATATTGCTTTTGTTTTCTCTGGAAAACACAGACATTTTACAACCAATATCAGCTGTCAAGGTTTGATCCATGCAGCAATATTGGGCCTTCAAAAATACCCATTCTGGCTGATATAAAAATACAATTCAGAGGGAACACAAATATACATATAGTTGTTATTTAATACAAATTCAGTTTATGGTTCCATTGGATATTTTGGTTCCCCTCAAGCAGCCACGTCAACTTCAATCAAAGATTGTATTACTTGTTATTTTTGAAAAGCATTCACTTTGAAATCATCAAGCAGGCCGTAGGATTGCCGTGTCTTATCTGCCATGATCCTGGTGAGCATTGCTGGCTTTAAGAGGCTTTTCCCCCCTCAGAGCTGCCACAATTCACTGTGTGCTTATTTTCGTGGGTGGTGAAATTTGACATACCACTTAAACGGTCCCTTCTATGTTTTCTTTATCTTTAATCATCCAGATCTCACCATGACTACCATGGTGGCAGTGCTGCCTCTCTGTTGTGGCATGTTAGATCACAGTAACCTCTAATTGAGGAGCCATGTACATGTAAATTCTGGTAGCAAAATGTAAGGTTTCATTAAACAGTAGAAAAGTTCATATTTCCCCATCACCCTCCTTTCCATGCTTAAACCAGATAAAAATAAACATCTTAAAAAAGCAAAGATAAGTAGAAAAACTCAAGAAAGCAATGGCTTTATTGTTATGCTAACAGAGTTATTACTTTCCTCTTCATTAGCATACAAATAGCAGAATTTCAGTTGTGAGCATTTGCTACTTTGACAGGCTGTCTAATAAATCCTACTTAGCCCCCACTGTAAAAGTTGCTGTTCTGCTCCATCTGTCCACTCTGCCTGTGCATGCGGAGGTGGGTCAGGCCTTGTTTAAATCACTGCCAAATTTAACTCGCATTAGGCACTGAAAAACAACAAACACTTACTAAGCTTAGAAGAGCCAAGTGACATACAGCTGAGTCAAAAATGTCCAGAACTTGACTTTGTGATTATTATCACATGATCATTTTCTTATTATGAGCTAAGAACTCAACAAGGTTACTCTAAGATGGTGAGTTTAAACATTTTTAATATTTCAAAAATAATATAATTCAGATAATCTAACAGCCAAGAGAGCATATATTTAGAACAAAAGAGGGCAAGAGCATAAAATAGTATCTAATCATAAAATCAACAAGGAAACTGAAGAATAGGGAAACAAATTTCAGAGAAAAAATATTCATCTGATTATATGCATCAGATTCTGCTGAAATAATTTGCACATCCCTCCTGTACAGTAATCTTGACTTGGATATTCCTAGCATGACCATTACAGTTCAGTGACAAACTCCTGAGGAACTTAAGAGCCATAACGACAAAGAATCAGCCTTGATGTCCAACCTTCTGTTTCTGAAGTGATCTCCAAGGCATACAGAACTGCTTTCAGACTGTGGATCACAAATCAGTTTGTAAAGGAGGTTTGTTGTTGCTTACATTCCACAACAACTCTGAACTGTCTTTGCCTGTCTGGTGTTAAAACCCCAATGAGCAGATTTCACAAGAAACGGCAAACAAATAAATAAATAAATTTAGCCCAGCCTGTCTACAGTGCCTTAAAAAGTATAATGAAGCAGTATTTTATTGAAATACTGTACCTTCTAGGTATAAATCAATTGTTTTTGTTGTTTTTGGGGTTTTTTTTGTTTTTTATGTGGCTTCCATTTGTATCAGTGTCAATTTCTTACAGGACGGCCTTTTGGTCTGTCTCTAGCAGCATTGCACATCAAGATAATACCTTTTTTTCCTTCTTTTTTTTTTTTTTACAAATTAATGTTTTTAAATAACTCAATCTCTGAAACATTTGTGATCAGCAATTTTTAAGTTATCATATTAATTTGCATTCATACAAGAGTTTAACTGTTTTTGTATAACTTCATGAAGCATTTGGTTTTAACCTCACCTGGCTAAACAGAGTCCAGCTAGCAGTGGAAATGCTCTCCAGAATATGCCTGAAAGTAGCGAGACGAACTGCACCAAGCCATGCCATACCACTGAGTGTAACCATAAGCATTTTGTGTCAACTGCTGTGGCTGTTCTAGATGTGGAGGAGTTGAAAGCACAAAAGGGAACAAATCAAGGCACAGGTTTATATATGCTAATGACACCTAGACCTATTGAATTAAGTCTTATCTGGAGAGTCTCAAAATTAGGGTACACTGGAATGGAAAAGAATGTTACTTGGTTACAATTCAAGCCCAATAGCCTCCTCATACAAAAACCTTTTCAAAAAGTACAATTTGTGGCAGTGATAAGTGCTCAGCCTTTCATACAGTGGAGACTAAACTCCTCTGCACTTTATGATCCCACAATGCATCACACAATGGCTTCCTCAGTCAACACTCATTTCATTTGTTAAAACCCAACATACACTGAATTTTATATGAAATTAACCATCTGGATGATTATAGTGAATTATTGTATAGAGAGCTCATTTTGTCCAGCACTTTGTATATACCATGTGTTACATGTGCTGCTTTTCAACAGAAGTCCTTCTATGTGTCAGTCACATATAGTAATATAAAAGTGATATTATTGTAAAATCACTGACAGTTCCATATATGTATTGTTATATTGGGTCAGTGGGGGGGGGGAAAACCCAGATATTTCTCAAAGCAGTGACTCCCTAATCCTGAGGACTTCCCAGGTATTTCCTGACCATCCATCCATCCATCCATTTTCCAACACCCTTGTCCCTTTAATGGGTCGGGAGGTGCTGGTGCCTATCTCCAGCTGGCGTTCCGGGCGAGAGGCGGGGTACGCCCTGGACAGGTCGCCAGTCTGTCGCAGGGCAACACAGAGACACGCACAGGACAAACAACCATGCACTCACACCTAGGGGCAATTTAGACAGACCAATTAACCTGACAGTCATGTTTTTGGACTGTGGGAGGAAACCGGAGTACCCGGAGAAAACCCACCATGCACAGGGAGAACATGCAAACTCCATGCAGAAAGGCCGGGGCTGGGAATCGAACCCAGAACCTTCTTGCTGCAAGGCAACAGCTCTGTATTTCCTGACCAGAAGAAAGTAAAATTATATTACAATTAGGCCTGTCACGATAACAAATTATGCTGGATGATTAATTGTCTAAAAAAATGATAATATTTTTTCAAGACTTTTTGACACTGATTTAATGGAAAAGACTAATAATGCATGTGATTTCCAGCCATGGATAGATACACTTTATTTTCAAAGGAACACATAACACTGGAATTGATAGACTAAATCAGTTCCAGTGTTAATGGAATCTCAGTCCCCATTAATACACGATTTTACATACTACACGATTTTTTCCCCTACTGTCCCCTTATGACAATATTAGATCGTTGACTGATCTAAGATTGTCGCTGGTGATTTCCTAACCATTCATCCTGCAGTGTGTGGTGTGTTACGGTAAATCGTGGTGGCCCCTCCGATCTAAATTAGGGGTTTTCCCCGACTGGGAGCTTAGAGCTGAATGTGACAGGTAGCCAATCAGAAAGCACGGATTCACCTCTGTGCTTTCAGAGGGGAAATTATGGAGGGGAATCCCAAACAGCTGACACGGCGCAACCCGAAGACAAGCTGACATTGTAGATGATATGTGGAAACAGCATTAATGTTTATTCAACATTTTGTGCAAAGAATATAGAAATGACAAGGGGAGGAACTGGAGCCAAATTGCTACGCAGTTGATAAACCCGGTAATCATCATTGTACTTTTATCAGTCTCTTCTGATTGTGTTCTTGCATGTGGTTTCAAAAACTGAATACCATCATGACAGTAAGTTTTCAGCTGTTCATCGTTAACGTGACATAAATACGTTATAATGATTTTCATTCAGTCAGGACTTTACTCTAACCACATGCATTGCAGGTAGATTCTAGTAAAGCATTGATTAATGCCAGATTTTAAAATTAGTTGACTGGACTTGTAGCCATTATTTTTGTGCCACATGTGGCTGGACACCACACGGCACGACGAACCTGATCGAACCTTTATACCTAGGATTTCTGTCGGCTAATGTGTGGTCTGGTTTTGAAAATGGGCCGACAATTGGCCGACAACTCATGTAGTGCGCGCTGGACATTACCCAAAGGAAATGAGGAAGGGAGGGTCAGTGCAGAGCACCGGAGCTGAGCCTTTTTTCATTCAGTGTTATCAACAGAAAGAAAAACGGTAGGAAGAGTCGATAAAGCCGATAATTAAAATGAGGTCGATAGGTTTAATTTATCGTGCGATTAATTGATTTATCGTTTATCGCGACAGGTCTAATTGCAACACTTAAAATAAATCAAGGACGAAATAGATGTTCCACTTTTGGGAGCATTGTCTAACTAAAATAAAATGTTGCTTTAAAATCATTACATGAAAGAATGTTTGTTTTGCACCATCAATCGTTCCAGTTTGAGCTCCAATCATATAGTCCGAATAAACATAACCCTTTAGCTTGGCTTAATTCCATAGATAAGACTGACAAATGTTCTCTCTCACACACATACGGACACACATGAAGACTTCAAACTGGTGAAAGATTAATAAGTGTGAGGATGCAGAGATCAGCAACATTCAAATGGAAGTTGCTTCATATTTAACAGTCTTTGGGGGAGAGCCAAGGCTTGTGGTCCAATAGTATGCAATTTTCATCAAAGTGATGGGAGATGATTCATTAGACGCTGAGAGCACTGTGCCAGAGAAGATAACTCAAACATTCCATTGCTTTGCTCTCCTCTGTGCACTGATGTGATTATTTCTTTGATTAAAATAAAGCATATCTATAAAGTATATATATATATATATATATATATATATATATATATATATATATATATATATATAATATATTAATTTATTTTTTTATTATATATAGGTAAAATAAAAAAAATGTTTCTCAGAAACCCTCCTGATGAACATTTATTAAGTGAAATTGTCTACAACTTTTAAACATTCATAATTTGTCATTTAAAGATGGAATAAGGATCTAGGGCTCAACATAATTCACCTGCAGATCCTCTGAAGATCCAAAATATCTGCTTTCTTAAATATTCAGTTAGCATTGAATAATAATAAGATCAGCTTTAATGCGAGTAAGCCCATATTAACACATAAGTACTTCACATCCTTCAGAGTTGGAAATGCAGAGCTCTGGCACCAATGATTTTTTTTTGATAAGTTCCTCTCAACAACTGGAACAAAAAAAATCCAGAAGGACATTTATATGCTGAAAATAAGTTCCTGCTTTGTTGTGTATAAAGGCTCTAACAGTGGAAACTGTTTTACTTCCCAGTTTGACATTTTCATTACTTTCTGCTTTAGTTTATGAATGAGTGGGTGACTGTGGCTCTGTGGGTAGAGTAGTCGTCTTGCAATCGGAAGGTTGTGGGTTCAACTCCAGCTTTCTCCCGCCACATGTCGATGTGCCCCTGGGCAAGGCACCCAACCCCAAATTGCCCACCGAGCCACGCATCGGCGCATAAATGCGTGAGTGCCTATGGGTGAATGTGGCTCTAGTGCAAAGCGCCCTGAGTGGCCAAAAAATGACCAGATAAAGCACTATATAAGTTCAGTCCATTTACCAATGAAGAGTGACTTTTCACCATGTGAAGCTTGATCCTGGGGCCTGCACACACACCTCTGGACCCATTGTAGAGAGTGAATATAACTGCAAGCGTTGCCATTTTTAAAAGCATCAGTCAGCTTTTCCAATGGATGTAGACTGACCCATCATGTTATAAATTATATCACATTATTCACTTTTTTAGATTTTACAGTGGAATTCAATTTACTTTGAAAGTGCTGAATAATAAATGTTCTCACCTTAAACATCAGCTTTTTCTTTTTTACTGGAAGACGACTTCCAAGAAAATGACATGTTAAAGGCTTCCCTTTTTCCATTGCATTTCAAAAAAACTGTGGCTGATTGAGACAGATCCTGTCAGAAGTTTTAAAATTATGCATGAAATGGCTAAAAAGTGGTAACTTCCTCAAGTACAGTCATTTCCACTGAACCTGCTAAAAGGATGTTACTTCAGCTGACAAAGTCGGAATGAGGTTTGGCAGTGACAAGCAAAGACTGCCTCCCTTCATTTTGCAGCTATCTTACTTTAAGCTCTCAAGAGACCAAACCTGACCTACTTTAACTATGCTCGTTTGGAAAACAAATACTGAATACCAAAATTACTTTTTTTAACACAAATTTTTGTCCTCATCACACAACTTGTAGTACGAGGTAAAAAAAAACAAAAACAATAATCACAATTTTTTAAAGTCCCCTTTTGAAAGTGGATTTCTCTCTTCTGCAGGAATGTAGGCACTGCTGTAGTTTGTCTTAGAACTGGCCCAAAAAGTTTAAGTTCTCAATTTATCAGTCTGGCTTCAAGTCTGACCCTCATAACTTCACAAATAGTCTTGATATTGAGTAAGATTGTAAGAAAAAGTGCTTCCTCCATAGGAGCCATACAGTCACTCATTCTCTGCATCAAGATCGGTCAGTTAAGGTTGTCCAGGTATCTGATCACGATGCATTCTGTAAGTCTCAGTTTTATATGCAGTGGGGAAACCTGACACAGGGGCCCGTTCTAGCACGGAGTGTGTCCTTTTGTAGAGGGATGTGTGCTTTTTTTTCACTCGCTGCACCTATTTTATAATGTAAAGCACTTTGAACTGCCTTGTTGCTTAAATGTGCTTGACTTGACTTAACCTTTTCCTGATGCTCCCTCTAGCTTCATTTCAGCTAGAAAAGTCCGTTTGTGGTCAACATGTACTCAGTAACACTTACATGTTTTATTTGTGTATGACTGAATGCTGCTCCTACAAAAAGCAACATTTTCAACATTCCCATATGTAATTTGTGTTAAATTCAGTAAGGGTCACCAAACCCCAGTTCTGATTGCATGTCTATAGTCTTGCTGTTAATCTTTGGTTGGCTTGTCTTGCTTTGGAACATGTGTATGTCATTTAGCTCAACACACGTGCAAGACAAACGTCTTGTACTTGTAGCCTGTTGAAGCAGCAGAGCACAACAGCCAGGTCAGGAAGCTGTTTTGCTTTTTCGCCTGGCTGCTGTGAAGGCTCAGAGTTTGAAATATTTTCCTGGGAGCCCCCCATTCTTGCAGCAACAAAAAATCTCATTATCGAATGCTGTTGTATGGCGTTTCTGGAATGTTGACCAAACAGAAAAGAAAAAAACCTGAATTGAAAAGTGTACCCTGAAACTAAAGCAAACTGAGCTGTGGATTTTGTGAAATATTGCACCTCTATTCCCTCCCCATTGTATTGTGAAATTTTGAGGTTAGATATCCACTTCAAGTCAACCTGCAATGGCAAAATTTAGCTTTAAATAGTATACATATTGTAAGTACTCTACAAATCAAAATCCTTTTCATCAGAGCTCTTAAATGTCTACTTTTCTAAACCCAAACTAAAGAGGTGTCTACTTTTCTCTTCAGGATATCTCCAAGGTTCAGAGAATTGTTTCCTCCAGTAAATCACCCATGAACATCAGTGAAATAAGAAGAGAGAGTGTTGGAGTTAAAGAGTGCCAGATGGAAAAGGTGAGCTTTTGGAGTAATTAATGGTCTATAATTGAATTCATGAGCTCCATCTTTCCATGAAATTCAAGCTCCTTCATCAGAAATCAGATCAACCAATTTACTTCAAGTGCCTTCATTAGGGTTAGTAAATTGGCCAAATTGGCTAACTTACAAGAGGATCTTTAACAAGTTTGACCTTAGTGATGAAATTCTTTCAAATTGTCATCTGATTCTTTTTTAATAAAGATTAATTAGATTTTTTTGCATATGGTTGAAAAGTAATACAACTTTCTTAGTGTTGTATTTTTTCACTGATTAGATTTTTCTTTTTGTGGATTATTTAGAGATGACTTTGTGAACTAACATTAAGTTTGAATGTATTTATTCAGGACCATAAACAGGGACATTAATCTCATCAGAAAAGAGTTGCACTGCACTAGATTTAGTCACTGGCTGATTTCCATCTGTTGTCCTTAAAGTAGACAAAAAAGATAAATATAATATATAAACACAATATAAATCCACAATACATGAAATAACGTAAAAGACAAAAGCTCTAACATCATAATCATAGTTGACATTATCAGAACTTTAAATGTAGTCCTGAAGTGAGCCATGCACTCAATCTTTTTCCAATGAGCAGTTTATTTTGCCTTTGGGAAAAGGATGTTCATTGTTTTACAGTGTGTCATGAGAAAAATCCATTTTTTATATGCATATTATCTGATTATGGGTCCTGCTGCACCAGCTTATGTTGTCTTCCTCTTGAGCAGTGCCTGTCACTGTGGAGAAAATAAGACCGTTGCATGTTTAAATGACATGTTTTAAGTCTACTCCCACACAGCCTCTCTTAATAAAAAAAAAAGTCACAACCATTGTTTTATTTGGAATAACCCTGTTTGGGGATAATTGTGTTTGCACTCTGGTCAGTATGTTCCCTGATAATCCAGAGAAATCTTTTTATAGCCTGCATCAAAACGTTACAAGGGTTCTTCTTTTGTCAATAGTCCTTGTATTTGTTCTGTAACTTGACAGGAGTCCCCTTCTGTATAATTAAATTCACTGGGCACAATTAAAATGGCAGGCATCTATATGTGTTACATCTTACAGCTGAAAATGACTGTCAGAATTACAATCAAGCTGCGATGTAGCAAAAGTGGGGTGGGTAAGACCGTGTCAAGGTCCAGATATTCAAAAGAATACTAGAAAATGTGCTTTATTGAAATCAAAAGAAATCTAGAACAGAGTTCCTACATCTGCTTGCCCTGCCAGATTAGGTAATTAGAGTGAAAAGGTTTCCCACAGTGGAGAAGGGGAAACCTCACAGACCGATGGCCATTGATGCATTATTTGACCAGTCAGGCTTTTGTGTTAGATTGGCCTGGGAGAAGCCATTGCTCAGTAAAAGACACATGAGAGACCACTGGGAATTTGACAATAGCCAGCTGAACACCTCTCAGACTGTGAGGCAAAATTCTCTCTTCTGATGAAACAAAGATTGAACTATTTGTCCACAATTCCCTACACTGTGTGTAGAGGAAAGAAAGCTGCAGATATTAGCTATTTAATACTATCCCTACAGTCAAACACAAGTGCTGTTGTGCTGTTGTTTTTATTTTCCTTTTCTAACCGAGCTTGGAAAATAATAATAATACAGTAAAATACAGCCCTGTTAAACAAGAAAGATGATTTTAGATTATTTTAGATTATGTCCTTTATGTCCTTCACTTCTTATTTGTTTTGTTTTAATTTGGGAAGACAATAGACATTTGTCCATTTGTATTTTGTAATTAGCAAAAACTTTTTTATTTTTCAAACTGAAGACATTGACTGCTGTAAAATCAATTATTTGTAGATTTAATTTTAGATTTCCAACAGATTCACTACTTGCTTAAATCAAAGTTCTATCTGGTGAAAGAAAAATCAATCAATGATTATGATTGATAAAACGTTTTGCTCACTGATATGGCTGTGCTCACTTCATTAGTTTTTAATCTAAACAGAAAGATGATACAATCTATCTGCAATGCACTTATATGCTCTTGCTCTTCTGCAATAGACCGCAGGTGAATGCTTCCAGAACCAGACGGGTGGATCAGCCCCAGAAAGCAAAAGCCTACCAGACATTCAGGTATGTATACAATACTTCATCTGCCATTACTGTTATAGAAAACTTGGCTAATTATTAATTACAGAGACTATTTTATGCTTTGGGTTAATTTACTGCATCATCGAGTAGCCTAGTCAGTGCATTTTTTATAATTGCTATTTAAAGAGGAGAGATGGTAATTTGTGGCTATTATATTGCATATCCTCCATATTTAGGCTGTTGGCTATTTACATCATAACCTTTATAGGACATGAGGATGATATTATCATAAACATGGTAAAGAGAAGGACCCAAATGTAGAGACAAGACATCAGACAAGTTGTTCCAAAATTAAACTGTTTAGACAAGAGAAACAAATCAAACACTCAAAGTCCTGGGAGAACCTGAACAAAAAACATGAACCAGGGAACATGCTGGAAGTAATGGTAGGATCTGATGAGGTGAGAGATGTTGAAGCTTGAAAGTTGATTGCTGACAAGGAGCAGGTGGTTGATTCGAAACTAGGTGTAGCTGTGAGGGAAGGCAAGTAACTGAAGTGAGATGAGATGAAATGGGAGAAATGGCTGACAGAACACAGAAGGAATGTGGGAGTAGAAATAAAATACCAAAATAAAGCAAAACACAAAAATATAATTTCAAAGATCAAAAACTGCAATTAAGCTCAATTCGAAAGACTTCTTTAAGAAAGACAACCTAAACGTATCTAGCAGGATGACTACATAATTGATGACAACCGCTAATTAAAAGATACTGAAATAAAAGAAGAAACACCACCTACATCATATTGCTAAGAAAAGGCTGCCAATCCAGTCGAATCCAATGCTCAATGTGCCAGTGACATCTATGCAGTGTGATTTTCAATGGTCTGCCAAATTCTATGCATAGTTGTCTCCGTCAATCTAGTATTGAACTGAGTCACACCTGTTTGGCAGATGGCAAAACAATGCATCTCATTTTAAATGCAGTGCAATACGTTGTAACTGAGCAACTGTCTCCCATTCCAAGTGGCAGAAGTCCATATTTAGAACACGCATGCCTAGAATTCAAGAACATTTTGACACAGTTCCAGTGGACACAATTGACTTTGTTGGTTTGATTTATGCTAGAAAACATGTTTTTTTTTTTTGTTTGTTTGTTATTTTTTTGTCTTCATGTCATGGGAACCTGGGTAGTCAGTGTGGATAAAGATGTTATTTTATGTGATGCAGAAGCATAAGAAAGTCAGTCTACATGAAGTGATTCTGTTTGGTTTTTTTATGATTGTTTTAGTCACAAACAACATTCCAGAGAAAAATCTATTCATTAAAAGTCTAATTTTGCCAAATATAAACGCCTACGTCTCTTTGCAAAAGTGATATGTAACATGTTTCCCTGCTTTCCAAACCTTTTCCGGTGCTTCCTTTATTGCATGGGAAATGTTTCAAATTGGCTTACCACAGCAAACCTACAATCAACTCTTTCCTCACATCCCTCATTCACAGCCCTTTTGCCATTCAGGGTGTAGTAAACAATGTGATTAGTCGTAATTTGCATTCCGGTCCCTGCGGATCAATCTGCATCAAGGCGCTCTTCGTTTCAGTCAGTCTACCTTCATTATGTGTCCTCATGTTCGATTTATGAGACTGAAAACTTGAGAGGCTCCTAGCTTGATGTGAAGATGTTCTTTGAAGGGTGGACAAAGAAAAATGGCATAGCATGACTCTGGAGTGAATTTTAGTCTTAAGATCCATATAAACTACTTGCCATTCATACTAATAAAGAATTCAGATACATTTTTCAGTTTGAGAAGAGTTTTAGTCTGCATGAATTGCCTGTAAGGATACAGTGTTATTGGCATGAACACTAAAATGCCTTCAGTCTTTTGCACTCAAATTTATTACAAATTTCTTATTTAGCTATGGGTTGGAATTTGAGAATCTAATATTTTCCAAGCATTTGTCAGCAGTCCCTTATCTCAGAAACATTATGTCACTTTCCCAAAATAATGGCCTAAATTTAAAAAAAATAATCACCACCTTAGTTTTGCAAGATGATTTAGGCAAAAAAAAAAAAAAAACACTTTTGGCGTCTCCTTATTTTGTGACGATAACTTTGGAAGTAACTGCGCTTTTTACTCCCAAATTGATTAACATTTTTGGTAACTAAAATATATTTTGTTGTGATTTTAGACTTTAGAAGACTATAAAGAAGAAGGGCCTGCTTGTGAAGTGAAAAGAGAAAACATACAATGTTTTATTTTCTTTATTCATCAACACAAGTCTGTAAATTGAGGCATGTATCTGAGTTAAGCCCCCTTCACTCTGCCTCCAGCTTCAGAAGAACTCCAAGTTATTTCTGTCCAGATTTAGTTACTCAGAAGTAATTAAATCACAACTCAGGACTTGCAAAGGACCTTTGTAATAAATGGAGGATTACCTTCCAGCAGGGCGACAACCCTAAACATACAGGCAGAGCGGGAGTGTCAAATATGCAAGTCTGTAGTTGTGCAAAGCTGATAGAGAAAAATGTTTACTTATGGGGCAGAAAATAAATGCACAATTCACATTCCAGATTGTTAACTTTCACATCACAGTTATGTGCTGCTTTGTGATGCATACAAATGTAATGAACCTGTAATCATTAAAGGGTTATGAATACTTTTGTACAAGCCACACTCTATGTGGATATGCAGTGTATTTCTTTTATGAATAAATGAAAAAAGCTACTTATACCCAGGTGTGCTTGGGGAGTTTTTCTGCTGATAAATGAGACATATAGAGAAAAAGGAAATGCCAAAGCACACAGCGCTGTTTGTTGTCAAGAATCTTCATAACTAAGTGAAATGCCCAATTTTCCAGTACAATTAGGTGTTAATTAAATGCACTTTTTTGTTTGTTTTTCTGTTTAGTTTGTATCATCTGGTAGGATTTATACTACTCATTTTTATTTGCCATTTTTCTGGCATTTTGTTTCAAGATGAACATTTATTCTATAGTCTACTGCCAAGCAGAGCCGTATGTAACTCTGTTTCTTAGCAGTCAGCAAGCCTCAAGGCATTCTCTGAAGTGACACTGGTGAGCACTAAACAGATGCTTGGAGAATTTTCTTTTTCAGAGTCTATGTGTCATCTCTGTCATTGCCAAAGATGACTTAAATTATTAAAATGGAAGAGAAGGCTGCTCTGGATCCTGAACTCGAATCACAAAAAATATAAAGATTCAGTTTCAATGTGTTGTGAACTATAGACACAAATTGGAGAAACACGTGTTTTCAAAGTGACTACTTTTATTTGTAATGTTTAGATGTGACATCCATTAATAATAACTTTGACTTTGGTTCACTAATGCACAGCATGAGTCAACCAGATTAAGTCCATGCATAACTGCAAGCTTTGGATTAAAACCCTGCAACAGAATTTGTGCAAGTTTTATGATTTTTCATAGCACACCAGGGAAACATCTGTAACATGAAGACCCAACACAATTGCACATCATCAGCTTGGAAGTTTGCCTCCATCCTACACTAAGAGGATGTGATGGTTAAATTGGGTGCACAGCAACCAGACACACACGCAGCAAACAATAATAAAAAATAAATAAAAAAACGGAGCAGCCAGAGTTTCCACATCAATAATTTATGGGTGAAACACTTCTCACCATCCATAGTAAAGTACACAGCATTGCACAAACTGTTATTTATCTAAGGAAGCCATTCACCAAAAGGAGACGATACCATTGGCCTCGATGTGGAGCTGCGAGAGAGATCAGCGCACATATGCAGCCTATCAATGCAAGCTCTAAAATGTATACTTCAAAAAAGAACAATTAGTATCAGAGAGCCTGAATTAATATTTAAAAACTGCTTTACATTTCAGAAATATTTAAATTGCCATTGTTCTGCTGAACACAGCAAAATTAGAGAAGCAAAGAGAAAGAAATTGTCCAAATCTAACATCCTATAATTTACATTAAGTAAAGCAGTGTAAGGTTCAGTAAATTGTTTATAATGCGAGATTTGTAAATGACATAGATTCAGTGCACACAGTGATATATTTAGTGCTGATGGTTATGGCTTACAGCTAATGAAAATTCAAAGCTGTGTTTCTCTGAAAATTTTAATATTACATGAGACCAATATTTTTATTTTTACACAGATATTCCAACCTACTGAAATGTATATAAATGCACTGTACAATACAGACATTCAATACTTGGACAGGGTCTGATTTGCATGAATTACTGTAGTGCATCAGCCTCTGGGACTCCTGAAGTGTCGAAGAAGTCCAGGTTGCTTTAATAGCTCACTTACATTTTCAGGTTTGGTGCCTTTCATCTTCCTCTTTGCAATACCCCGTAGATTATTTTTGGGGTTAAGGTCAGTTTGCTGGGGAATTTAGTACAGTGAACCTGTGGCTATTAAAGCACTTATGAAGGTATGAAGTATTTTCTGTCTTAGTTGCTCCCCAAATCATCATTTCCTATAGAAATGTTATACTTGATACCAAGCAGATTGGGTCCTGTGCCTCTCCACTCTTTCTCTGTACCTCTTCATTTACAAATTAAATACAAAATTTAATCTGAAAAAAGAACTTTATTTAGCATGAGGAACATAGCCCATGTCCTGGGTGAATCTGTATATGATATCTTTAAAATCTCCCTGCAATTCATGAATGGGCTTTGCCTCACAAGATAAATTATTGTTTTGCTTATGCGCCTTTTTCTACAACACTTTTCCGTCAACTGAATTTTAAATTATTTTGTTTGGATACAGCTCTCAAGAACCAGTGACCTTTTAAAACTTAGGTCCCTGGTGGAAGGAGTCAAGACTGCTGGGCAGATCACATCAGCAGTCTGTCTGATAACTGACTTGAGCCACAGTCTCCAAAATTAACAGCAATTAACATTTGAAATATACAAAACTTTGAGCAATATGACTGTATAATTCACTAAGTTCATTCAGTTCAGTCTTTATGGTACTATAAAAATAAAATTTCTTTGCTAATCTAATTTTCAGGATACAATTATAAGAAACCTGCTAAAATGCTGTATTATCTCATGTGTCCTCATAGATTTGGGGCACTCATCAAAGTGTTTTGATTCTAACAAATGAAAATGCAATTTCTAAACAGAAGCTATTCAAACAGAATTACAGATTCTTATATATACATAAGAAAGGCTGATGGGGAATCAGACTAATTAAAGCATCTATTGTGTTAATTTTTTCCTATTTTTTTAAATAAATACAATTGTGTAATTCACATCCTACAGAACTTCAGAAACAGGTCTAAGCTTTAAGTAAACTGCTTTACTTCTCTATCTCTTTCTCCTTCTCATACTCGCTCACTGTCTATCAAAAAGAGAGTGCTTTTTCTTGGTTTGCTTCCGTACAGTGAGCCAATAAAACAACTCCTAACAAGCTCTACAAAATAGTCAAATAATTTAATTTACCTGGTGTTTACTTAAGAGCAACTAAATAGAAAACCAGACATCACAAAACATCATCAAGTTTTTAAAGGGATCATGTTGAACATGTTGTAATTTTAGTATTAACTAAAAAAATGCTGTTTTTGATATGCCAAAACTCATAATTACTTCACAAATGTGCATCTTTTGCTATATTTTTCACCCATAGAGGTCGACATTTTTTCACTGATGGATTGATGACGCATAATGGTCCATTCTGTACTGAAATCTACAGAGTAAACATAGGAAGGCTAACTTTATCTTTGTAGTTTATCATATCACGTTTGCCTGGTGTAATATTAGACAGTGTCACAATGTGTCACTAATGGCTGCAATTAAAAAAAGAAAGGAAAAAAGTGAGGCGAATCTGGATAATTTCCCACATTAAAGAAAGAAGAGTGCAATGCGAGAGATGGAGCGGAAAACAACTACTGAAGGACTTAATCTGCCCTCTACCAGCAAAACATACAAAGACTCTTTGAGATGCTAACAGGAGCTATACTGTATATGGTACTGACACCACCGATCCGACTGGACCAAAGTAACCCTAAACAGCTGTTTCAAAGAGCTTCAATTCAAATTGAAAAGGCTTAATAATGTTACTCATCACTAATTTGGCTGGAGGGAGGCAGTTGGACCACTACACATCATTTACCCAGAATGCATTGCAGTGTGAATAACATGATGACTTTCCTGTGACAATATTTCCTTAAAATTTATAACAACTAAATAACCTTCAGTATTATTACTGTATTGTTTTTACATCTAAATAAATATTTCCCAAATAAAGTCTATCGTTACAACTAACAGTGGAACCTTTTAAGAAAATATTAAACAAATTCACCTTTAGATTTTCTCTTCTAATTTACCTAATTAGATACAGGTATGTGTTTGAAAGGTGCATGCTAACTTTTCTTATGTATTCTTTAAGTTAGGGTTTGAGGATGAATGGAAATCAAGCTAATATTGTTGTTCTTACGAGATGAAATTGGCAAAAGATTTGTAGCCTCCAGTTTGGCAGCTGGTTTAGAGACTATTCTCAGATTGTGAACATTCCAAGCTTGCAATCAGATCCAAATATGAGTGTTATGCCTTCCACTAGAAAAATTGTGAACTCATTTTAGGACAGCTTCTAGGAATCCATAACTCTTTATTTGCTGTACAAAAGATCAGACCTATCTACGTCTGTGGCAATTATTCATCCTTACTTGTGAAATGATAAAACTGTATGTTTAGTTCTTATGTCATCTAGGTTTTGTTTAACTTTATGTAGATATAATTACCTAATACCCCACTATCTAAAGCTCTTTAAAAGAGATGAGATTGACCAAATTATTTTTTTCATTTATTTAATTAAAGATCAGAAAAATTCAGTTTTATAACAAGACCTGCATTTTTGTAATATCATTTTGGTTTTTCTATTC
The DNA here is from genome assembly GCA_033032245.1 of Poecilia picta. Classification (NCBI taxonomy): domain Eukaryota; kingdom Metazoa; phylum Chordata; class Actinopteri; order Cyprinodontiformes; family Poeciliidae; genus Poecilia; species Poecilia picta. The sequence continues at coordinate 24,494,070 of CM065355.1, forward strand.
TGTACATTGTGAAGGTTTGTTCTTTTCAGATGTTGAGGGTCTGATTTTGTTGCAATTTTCTCCAGAATATTTTGTAGTTGAATTCTGACAGCAAAAAAAAGACGATGTAATGTCCTTGTCCTATAAACATCGGGGCCGGATGTTTGTAATTGGTATGACTAGGTCTTAACAAGAGCATTTCAGGACAATTCTAAGAATTCTGTTTACAGAAGACCATGCCTTTATTTTACAGGTCTGCTTTAACTTCCCTTCCACCTCACATCTTGGTAACATGGAATTTCTAAATGATTTATCTGTACAGCCTGATATTTTTATTCCCCCTCATTCACGGTGTTCCAAGCCTTATTTAGAGGAGTCTGACTCTAGCTCTATCTCATGTAATCAACACTATATTCACCTCTGTTCTGGAGAACTGAATCGTTTCTGTCTTTTCTAATGTAAACATTTTTTTTAACTCAACAGCAAAAGGACCAGGTGCAGAGTGAACAACTTGACACAAAGCTGTCACACGACAATGAGGATGCAGACGGCGAGAGCAGCAAAACGACAAAGCTCCACGAATACAACTGAGCAGACGGCATGTCATCGCAGAGCAGCCTGAATCGCCTGGAGGATCTTTCTAAGAGCACACACTTGCGCACTGTTACAAGGAAAAACGTGCGCCCACACATTTTGACTTACACGCTTACTTTTTAAAATACACACACACACACACACACACACACACATAACAAACCAAACACACAAACAGCAAGACATATGCATATGAGCATTGTTAGAAAAAGCTGAGACACTGGAACTGTCAACAAATTTCAAACTGTCATCTGACAACCGTCATAGTAAAATGGCATGCGTTTAGATATTCTTTTCAAAGGTAGCAGTGGCACTGGTAACTTGTTTCATGATTGTTCATTTGTTGTTTAATTCTCTGAGTTTTATTATAAGTGAGAACACTGCTTTCTAAATGTGTGATCTTTCTAGAAATACCCTTTGCACTGGTGAGGTCTGACACTGTTTCCTGTGATAAGTATATCAATTGACGAAAAAAGTACGCCTATTATTACTACTACTACTACTACTACCCAATTTAGAATATTGTTTGTCACTCATTGTAGCAAGGTTAATTTACTCCACATTTTGAAATATAAAGGCTCAAGTTGGCTGGCCAACTGTTCAACGTTTAATATTCAGCACTCTTTCTGCCTTTAACACTCCTGAGGCAAAGAGCCAAAGACTCACAATGGGTCGTCTCCCTGAGAATGTGCCATGCACTGAGTAGTAACTCCTAGCTACATGTATCTGTGTTATCTGACCTTCCTGTGTCCTTTAAATAAACTGTAATTTTCAGTAAATGTGTGAAGAATAAATGGTGATTTGTGGGAAAGAAACGGGTGAGCCTGTTTGTGATCCAAGAAATGAATCCTGGCTCAGGTTTTGCACACTCTGCATACTAACAGCATGTCATACTTGCATGCAGCTAAAGCGCTTGTATAGAATGTATCACCGCTTCTTCTGAAATATAATGGTCTAACTGTGCAGCATTCAAAGATATTTTCAAACATAAATGCAGAGTAATAATCCTAACAAAGTCAAGGAAATATGATTTTTTTTCAAAACATTTTAGAATTATTTGTTCCAGGAGTCTTCAAATCCAGGCCTTAAGGTCTAGTATCCTATAACTTTTAGATGTGTCTAATTCGGAGTCAGGTCTCAAGCTTCTAATTAGGCACAAATAGGCATTTATGCTCTAAGAACACAAGATGAAAGAAGTTCATTTTGAATTTGTGAATGAATCAAAACCTTTTTGTTTTGTAATGACACAGTTAACATCTGTTTATTTATATCTTCATATTTTCTACTTATTCTATTTTCACACTAAATAGGGTTTCAAGATTTTTCATGTCTGAGTTGGAGAAATTTTAATGATATGGGGAAACAATTTTCTAACTCTCCATTTAAAACCTTTGTTCTCAGTGAAAAGATGTTCACATCTAAGGTAGGTATTACAACATAATGACAAAACAAAGTCTAGTAGGTAAATGAGTGTATAGTGCCTTTATTCAAAGATTTTCAGCAAGAAGTATTCTTGTAATGTTGCAACTTGCTTAGCAGCAACAGCATGTTGGAGGTTTCTCTACTCCAGTCTTTTAACGCAGCATTTGCTTAGCGACACAAAAATGCGCTTATTAATATGAGGTTATAACTAAAACATTAAGAAATTGTTATGACCCACTAATGTCATATAACATCCCAATGTCCTATCTGTATAAAAATTTGGTTTATTTGTGCCGTTAAATAACATTTGCTGTAAATCAGGGCTTTGAAAATAAAATATATTCAGTTGAATTGAACTAAAGTTTACTAAGAAAATTTTTAGTTTTTTTTTTTTTTTCTTTATGCTGTTAGTTTTTCAAATTACTTATGTTATCATTGGTGATATTTGGAAGAGATGCAGACCTAAATTGTTAAATATACTAAACCACATTTAACAGCAGGGATCAGGTGGTTTTCTAAATATTCATGCCATACTGGACTGAAATGTTTGCTGTAGGCTCATATGAGAGAAACGCACCGCTCTAGTTAATTTACCTACCTACCAAATGTTTGCTAAATATTGAAAAAAATTGCTTTCCCCCCAAATAACCTGTTGGAATTTGAATAGTGTCTTACGGTTGTCCCAAAGAATAGCAACCCAGAAAGCCGCTTTTTATTGCAGTTCTCTAACAGTAAGATTTGGGGACTTTTGTCTTCTTTTTTTATTACGGCTCTTGCCATCCTGCACAATGCATGTGGTGGCGAGATAAATTCAGACTTTCATCCAGCTTAGTGGCCTAGAAGAAGCAGACCTATCTATCACATCATATTAAAAGAGAAAGTTCTTAGAAACTAGCAGACAGTTAGTGTAGGCAATTATGCTTGCAGTTTTTCTTAAAACAATTATTTATTTTTGTGGTACTTTTTTCCTCTGGCTTTAGAGAGGAACTAAAATTAAAGGTTGATTTTTTTTCAAATAATTTTTCAGTGGCACAATAAAACTGCTACAGTAAAAGATGAAGATATATTAAATTTTTTAACATGTCTTACCAGGGATTCCAATAAAGATTCCATCCCATATTTACACCTTGTCCCTCCACTACACTAGAACCATACTCCACATTAACTGACATAGAACAAAACACACATGAGCACTTGGCAATTTTCTTTCTTTATTAATTTTTTTTTGTTGCTGGTACATTACATTACTTTACATGATTATTATTTATGACATGTTTTAAACCATAAAGTTTAACTGACATCAAATTTTGAAGCAGAGAAAATTTTTTACCATTAGCTAGTAACCTAATTTCCATGTCTTTCTATGCAGTGCTAAAGTGAATGCTATTGATGGGTACATTTTATAGCAGAATATTCACCACTGTGGTAAGTATTCTGGCTATGGTAACTTTCCATAGCCTTACCAAAGAGCTTGGCTTAGCCATACAGTAATCTGTGTCTAAGTCACATCAAGAAACATGGCTGTTTAATTCTAACCAAATAGCAACTATATGCAAAAGGAAATTGTGAAGTAAACTGAGAACTTGAGCATAAACCAAGCAGTGTGAAATGTGTATATTATTTTTACCAGCATAACTGAAGTAGTGGGATGGTAAGACAGCAGGCAGTGGATGAACATGCATCATCAGACGAGGCAGTTCATGCAGGTAAGTGAAGTCTGCTTCAACATAGAACATCTCATCAGTAAATGAGACAAAAGCCTTTAACTTACTGGAAGCAATATGGAAATATCTGTATTAACTAATTTCACTTTGTAGAAATTGTTTGATGTAGGCAATTTTTTTTCAGAAATATTTCTTATGTATCTTTTCATAGTTTGCTAATGTTCTTGGTTAAAACTTTTACTTTCATCTACCTCTTTGATTTTGGCAGCCCACTTTCATCTGCCACATATGTCAGGTTAATTGTAAAATATATATTTTTGATGACTGAATAAATGTAAGTTTTGGATTGCTTCAGAAAATATTAAAAGAATATTTTACAAGAACAAAAAAGAAAATAATAATAAAACAAAATATTTACTAACAAAAAATAATTTTAGTACAGTCGGTTTTACTACTAAGTGACACAACAAGTATAAATATTAAACATGCTGAATTTAAAGAAAAAATAAGACAGATTGGGGGTCAGATATCTTTAAATGTTTATGTAGATGCAAATTTGCATTAAAAGTACAACATAAATGTAATCAGATCTATTAGCTTGTTAAAAACTGTACTTTGTTATTATCCAGATGCTGAATGATTTTTATCCTTGAATGAAAATCATGTGGAAATATAACAGGAAATATTAACGAGACTCAATTGAGATTTGGGGAGAAGTTTGGAGTAGTAAGAACTGGCAAATAACTGGACAATTTAAAGTATTTCACTTGTCAAAACTGAGCAAAGATTATATCTAACAAAACAGTTACGTCTTTAAAAAGCTAAATAATACACTCCCTAAATCTAACTTTTCAATGTACAATCTTAACAAAGATTGCTGTGTTTTGTGTTGTGTCTATTGTAGCAGATAGAAAAACTCTTCTTTTTAAAAAAACGTCTTTATGTGCTTTCAAAGACACTGTTCTAAGCAGCTTTGTTGTCTCAGTATTTTTTCTTGACATTTGTGTTCTGCTCCACATTCCAGAGTGCCCATACTGATAAATATTAGCCGACAGGTGCTGCACTCTATTTTGAGACCTATAATCCATGTTTTTTGTAAGTTTGAGAGCTTTCGCCAGGTTGGCTCTATGTCATGCTGAGAAGAAAACAAAGGGGATCGTCTCCAGGATTTGGAGACCCACAGCGTATCTTTCAAACTCTGCCACATAAGCTCAGAGCCACCAGCGGCCAAAGCAATGGGAGAGCAGGATCTTGGTCAAGCTTGCTCTGCAGCACACGGGCTTGGGATATGATCAAAGTGACAGTGTGGTTTTTGTATGCCATCTCCATTTACTGCTTGCTGTTCGCTGCTTGTAATAATGATGTACTTTTCTAGCAAAGTTAGACTTTATTCATAGCTGAGTTGCGCAAGAGATTGGTTTTCACAAAGATCAACTTGATGATGGTAAATTAAAGGCAACATGATTCACTGTGGCATAAATTAACTCATCTAAACATCTAAAAAAAACTCTGCATGTGGCTCAGATTTCCTTCTAGGTCTGTGCAGCTTTTATTCAACAAGAAAATCTGTGTACTCTACATTCTGGCAAGATAATTAAAGGAATTCATACACTGCTTATTTTTCACATTTTCCCTCTTACAAAGAAGGGAGAGGTCTGTAATTCTCATTGCAGGTATACCTCAACAAAGAAAGTCATATTGTATGATTTTTAAATATTAATTTTCCTTTCAGTGCATGAAATATGCCTTAATACCTACCAATTATCATATATTTTGCCTCTCACAGATCTGGTAGTTCAGTCTTAAGAAGCCCTCTTTTCCTCCACTGTATTTTCTGCTCATTTGAATTTTCTGCCTGTATAAAATTCACCTGTTCACACAATCAGTCGGACTCCAACTTCTCCACCAAGACCAATAGTCTGTCGAAGGACACCAGAGATGAAACGGTAAACCTGCACAAGTTTGAAAAAGTCTGCAGGACAATAGGCAAAATGATGACTCAAGAGGCTTGACAGTCTCCCTCAGATTGGAGCTGCATGGAAGATCTTGCCTTGTGGCGTGTCAGTGGTCATGAGAAAGGTGACATTTGGTCATTGACCCAAAGAGAGTTGGAACCACAGTCCTATAGGTTATCATTAGTAAATAGGATTAGAAGAACTGTCTTAGTACAGTGCAACAGCAGATAAGTGTCTATAAAATTAATCTGTAATTTGTTAGCCATAAAAAAATCATATCAAAGAATTTACAAGATCATTTGTTTTATGTATAAGTCTTAGAATTTATGAGGAACCTGTTATTTTTAAGTATATCCATATCATTTATATTCCCAGTAAGTGCAAGATGTTTAAACCATCTTTGCTGAAGCAAATGGTAATACTGTATGTTGTATGGGAAAGATATTTTGATGCACGAGTGTTCTCACTTGAGTGCACCTTCAGGGTAATGGCATACAGACAGACTCGGTTCCAGGATTGGGTAGTCATGGTTTATATAATTTTGAAGTGCATGCCCCTGAGGAATACTTGAAAAGGTTGTATTCTAGGGTTTTTTTGCTGTAATATTTTTTTTCCACCCTTTTTCTCACTCTTGAACACCATATGTAGGTAGTGGATGAACATGCATCCTCAGATGAGGCAGTTCATGCAGGTAACTGAAGTCTGTTGCAAGTTTGATTGGTCATGACAAGTAAACTGCTCATTAGTTTTTGAGTATTATTCACTCCGAGCTGGAGATTTTGCAGACAGTAGTCTCAAGATGACTGAGGTCAAGCATACAGTATGTATAAGATTACTGCTAAAATATAATATGGTTTTTACCACCTCTTTATATTCAACCTCCAATCAACAGTGATGCATATTAAACCATTTATCTCTTTTTGTATACTCACTAATCCTATTCAGGGTTGGAAAGTATCCCAGCAGTTATTGGGTGAGAGGAGAGACAATTTTTTAAACAAAAAAATTTAAACAATGTAGAAATAGTGTGTGAAAAATGCAACACTTTTACTGAAGTATGGCCCATTAGGAATTTAAAACTTGAACATCAGTGTTGCCAATATACTGACCATACTGATGATCAGCAAGTATGTGACAATTTAAAAACAATTTAGAGTCCATGTGAGAAAATGCAAGTAGTATTATTATAAAATATTATGCATATAGTCATTACAACAGTAAAACCTAATCAAACAATGAAATGCTGCAAAGAGAAGAAAAAAACAACACCAAATTTATCTTGAATCATTCTTCCCTTTTCAATCTTCCATCCATCCATATATGTTCTTTACACCCTTGTCCCTTGGTGGGGTTGGGAGGGCAGCTGGTGCCTCTCCAGCTAATGTTCTGGGCGAGAGGCAGGGGACACCCTGGACAGGTCACCAGTCTGTGTTGCAGGGCAACACAGAGACACACAGGACAAACAACCATGCACACACGTGCAATTTGGAGAGGCCAACTAACATGACAGTCAGGTTTTTGGACTGTGGGAGGAAGCTGGAGTACCCAGAGAAAGCCCATGTATGCACAGGGAGAACATGCAAGCTCCATGCAGAAAGGCCGGGGCTGGGAATCGAAGCCAGGGCCTTCTTGCTGCAAGACAACAGCTCTACCAAATGTGCCACTGTGCAGCCCCCTTTTCAATCTTTAGAATCGTACATTTTTGTGACAGTAAAATTTGAAAATAACTGAACAAATTTAGCTTTATTCCTAAGAGGTTTTTTTTTTTTTTCTGAGAAAGCCTCAACATCCTGAAAGAACAGGACAACAAGTCATACATTTTTAAGTTGCTGCTGAATGCACAAAACAACACCAAAAAAATTATTTTACAAGGTGTACCAAAGTTGGGATGTTTATATTTTTTAGATCTCCAGCCATGAAGGACTAGAATAACTATTGATTCAACAATGCACTGTACAGAGCTTCAACTTGAAGAGTAGTTTCAGAAAGGAAACTCTGTGATCATTGGGAACTTATAATAAAGGACTAAGATAAATGGACGTCTCTCTATTCACCCATTCATTAGGAGGACAACATTGGGAACACAGAGTGCCACATGAAGTCCTTTCAATGCTGGTAGGGAGAAGATCCACTCCATGCCCCAGAAGCTCTGGACCCAAACAGGTGACTCTATTATTTAGTTGAAAGAATAAACATTTATTCTGGTTCATTCAGAACTGTTTATACGATAACTATAGATTATGAATCAACTCTTCAAAAAAAATTATTGACTTCTTGTCTAGTTAAAAATAATAAAGCATTACTTCACTGAAAATAAAGTTATGGTTTCTCATTATTCATAATTCTTACTGAACTGTGACATGATTACATATTTTTATTGGTTTCACTTTATCGATTTTTATATTTGTTTTATTTTATCTTTCATAGTTTTACTTTCATTATTCTTTTTTATTTTTCTTATTAGCACAGCAAGTTTGTCAATTAACATGTTTAACTGTATGGTAAAAGTTTGTGTAAAATTTTGTTGTTAATATAAACACTTGTATATTGAGTTCATATTGAGAGAATTGCTATTCCACAACATTGCTGTTCAAATAGCATCAATGCTGAATTATGTCTTTATATGTTATTAAATATATAATATGTATGTATCTATATACATTGATTCGTATTATTGAATATATACCTAGTAACAGAAATTATTTATTTGAAATCCAATATGTCAAGCTACTTCTTAGTGCGTAAAAAAAACCCCACCTTCATACATTCACACAAATGCTGAAAAAGGAATGCAGTGATCAGCAAAACGGAGCATTATTTTTGTCTCGTGGACAAAAATTGTCTTTTTTTGCACAATCTTTCTATACAAAGTCAAAGACAAGATTAATGAAGTGGGAAGCAATATAAAAAAATCTTTCACCAAGAATAATCTGCAAGCTTTTTATTAACAGCTGAACCAAAAAATAAGTCTACATAAGATTGAGATTTGACAGCACAGATTTGGCAGCAGTTAGTTAAACTATGAATAAAACAAGGTGGCAGACATAATCCCATCCTTTTGTATTTTTGTGCTGGACACCTGCACTAAATCGACTTTGTCTTGACAGAAGTGAGATATTGCTTGTTTCCTGTAGAACATGGTGCATTCCCTGGTTTGCAGCTCGTGACTCAGACTCCAGCTGGAAGATGAACCCAAACACACTTTAGGGCTCTAAAGAATGTCTTGAAGAACAAGACGGATAAAACATGTACGGTTTTGAGATTTTGCTTTTTTTTTTTCCTTTATTTTCAGGATCGTCAGTATGTGAGTCTGTTTGTATCTGAAGCAAAATGGATGCATGATAAGAAAACAGATTATCAGAGGTTTAAATCTGAACTCATTAACTTCCCCTAATGAGAATTTTGTCAGCTTTTCAAATGTAGCTTTTATATCAAATCAAAACAAAAAACAATGTGACTGTATTATTATAAAATAATAATAATACTTTAAGCATGACTATAAGCATGACAACAGTAATGCTTATAGTCATGACAACAGTAAAACTTAATTAAACAATGAAAAGGTGCAAAGAGAAGAAGAAATCAATTTCAGATTTTTTTTACATTTGACAAAAAGCTGGTATTCTTATTGGCTCCTGGGCCCATGAAATGAATTCCTCTGCAGAGTCATGTCTGTTTTAATGCTATCTCAGGACTTTAAAATCCATACTATGCAATATTGATTTTTTGCTTTGTGCCCATTGTACAGTTTTCTCCTTGTTTTTCTAAGGACTGTGTTGCTGATGCTGTTTGCATGGGCAGAATTGTAAGGCATAGTCATGGAAAGAGATCCCTGGATTTGAGAAAAAGAGTCATCTTCAAGCCTTCATCTGCAGACGGATTTGGTTTGCATGTCATTGTGAAGTGGCCAGGTGTCAGGAAGCACTACACTCGTCTTTAACCTTTTTATTTTAATTCAGTGTGTAAATTTGAACATTCTGGGTAAATGTACTGCTGAGATATTTGTTTTGTGGGGTGTCTTCTATGGCAGTCATACAGTGTTTCGGCTAGAGGAGCCCAAACTCAACCCCAGCTTCTTAAGATGAAGTGAGTTCATAAGAGCCAGAGTTTAATTGGTTGAGAGTCTGAAAAAAAGTTAAAATATTTTAAATTATAAAATGACTTTTAAACTATGCAGAGGTGTTTGCTTGATATTTCATTATTGGAAGTAATTGTTTCTTATGTGAACATCAACTTCTATGTTGTCTTTTCCTGTTCTTGAAAGAATCAACGGTAACACTTTATTTGATGGGGGGTGAATGAAACTGTCATGACACTTTCATAAAAATGACATAACACATGCCATGTTTATAAATAAGCCTGCCTTCATGAATATTTAAGACTGCCTTCATAAAGCGTCATTTTGTAAATTATGACACTTTTAATACAAAGTTGACATTACTCAAAATGTCTTTATGACAACTTGACATTAACCAATAAATCATTACTGTTTAAACTTTACCTTTAATAACATAAAGTTACCTAATTTTTAAAGTGCAATCAATAATATGTTTATAACAAATTTATACCAGTAATGATTTATTGGTTAATGTCAAGTTGTCACAACAAGGACATTTTGAATAATGTCAACTTTGTATTAAAAGTGTCATAATTTACCGATTAACGCTTTATGACAACAGTCATAAATATTCATGAAGGCTTATTCATGATAATGACAGGTGTTATGTCATGTTTATGACAGTCTTATTCACCCCCCTTCAAATAAAGTGTTACCGAATCAGGCTATCAGCCTGAAGTAATAGGCTGATTTGAATTAAGAAGGTGGAGTTTGAAGTGTGTTATATAGGTGGACTCCTGGATGGAGCAAAGAGGCTGATGGAAAGGCTGTCATTTTGAAAGCTGCTGTGAAAACCGATAAACCAGCTTTGCTTGCTGTACAGCCAAGTCTGAGTGATGACTTCTCTTTACCACACCACACCTCTCAGTGTAAGGCCGTGATTCTCAACTGAAAAGAAGTGAACTGCACCATCTGAGTTGGGGAATAGGCTCTACTTTGAGCAGTTGACTTGACAATGAAGAAGTGGCTTAGGTGTCTTGCTCACTAGTGGCAGGATGGATTGGAGCCTTGTTTGTGGGAAGGTGGGTAGTGCTCTAGTTTGTTGCGAGGAGGAGGGATCTGAGACAAAAGGCAAAGCTCTTGATAAAATAATCATCGACTGAAAGGTAGGCGGAATCAACCTTAGAGATGGGGTGAGAAGGTTGATTATCCCGAGGATCCCAAATTATAGCTATTGCTCCTCCTCAGAAGGAGTCAGAGGCGGTCCTGGAGTCTGTTTAGGATACCTTCTGCACCTCGCTGTGGAGATTTTCCAGGCATTTTGCACTAGGATGAGACCACAAGGCAGGCTCCAAACCTGCTGGAGTAACTAAGAATCCTTTTTGGCATAGAAATATGCTGAAATCCTCTAAAATAAGCTGGAAAGTGTTGCTGGGCAGAGAGACGTTTTCTCCTGGATTTGTGTTCAGATAAGCCAAGGTAACAGATGCATGGATTTTGTTTTGTTGTTTATGCAGAATTTGCATTTTAATGGTTATACCTAAATTTTGTGTTTTATAGTTTATATTGTTTTCAAATCGGATTTTCAGACTATACATTTTCTTAAGTAATAACTGACATTTTCAGGAATTGCATAAACAGGGGACTGATGATGTGCTTGGTGAGACATGCCCACCATGCATCAGAAGGGAGACATGCCCAACAACAGAAAGGGTTTTCTGGGCACGTCTCACCAAGCAGAGGCCCACAGGGCAGATCTAGATTACACAAGGGACTGCATATTCCTTGTGGAAAGGGCCTGCATTGGGATCCTCCAGAATGAACTGAAGAGTGTTTCTATTGAGACCTGTTACCCCAGCGATCCAGTGTAAAATAACCAAAAGCCAATAAATGAATGGATTATACAGATTATTGAATGTCCCATTAATTCAGAGGTTACAAAAGTGCTTTTTTATGTTTAATAAAAGATCAATGTATAATGAAAACGGCAAACCACATTTCAACGATTGTCTTATAGACAATCGTTGTTGTAGGAACTCATTCTTTTTGTGTTACTCTTTTGTAAAAAAAACTTTCTACCTTGTTCATTTGTGTTCAGGAGAATCTGGTTGAATGTGATTCAATTTAATTTATATATTTATTTAAATGAAAAAAACAAATAGGTTTTATTCCACGATCTCTTTGAATCTTTTCTTTTTTAACATTCAGCATATACAGTACAATCAAATCACTCTCGTACAATTGCATCCAGTCAGATGCTGGTTAAAAGCAATTCAATCAGTAAGCACTCAATCCCTTGATTATAAAAATGATACAATTTCCAGTTTGGTCCACTTGCAGCATAACTTAGATCTGACTGTGTTATTCATAAATTTCTATGAAATCAGTTCTTTTCTCACTTCATCCAAATATTAAAAAAACATCTCTTATTAGCATTGATAGCCTTTCAATGTTTCTTTACACCTCCCTGTTCAGGTTTATATCTAAAATTACATTAGTGTATAGTTAAGACTGGGGGGGACATATCCTTAGCTAAGTTTCACAATTGCAAAGGTCAGCTGTAATATGACAGGGAAGGACCCTCTCTACTGAAATACACAAACTTAATTAAGCTCTCGGTCTAATTACACAGCCTGGAGCCACTTCTTTCTCAACTTGTCCTGTTGGGGCTGATGCCACGTTGAAACACACACGAATGACTGCTAAATCTTTACAGACTGTGCACAAGTGTGTCAGGATAACCCACTTCATCTGCTCTTTCATCCTCAGCTCTTTAAGTGCAGCTTGTTAATGTGCTGATAGAGTAAATGATTTTAATGAGGTAGAGGCTTGTGATGGAAGACCTGGCTTACACACCCATCAATTCTAAGCACCCGAGGAAAGCAAACCTGGCTCAAACCACAGGTAGAGAAAGCTTTAAAGTTGTTTTGAATACGAAAATAAGGAGCACATGACCCAAGTACGTCAGTACTTTAGTTAGATGTCCATCACAGATAAGCATCGACTTTACTTTCTTCTTTTTTTTAATCTCTTGGTATTATCTGGAACCTTTAAGAGCAAGGTATACTATTTGGCAGAAACAAATTACTTGGTGGGAACAGATGAGACTAATCAGCAGAAGCATCTCTGAGTGAAAATGGTTAGGATATGCTATTAGGGAAACTCAAAGAAAAATATTTGGTAAAAAAGTGATACGAGGCTCATTAGAAGTAGAACTAAACATAAGAAAGAGCTCAATAACAGTATTAGGTTTCCTAATTCCAAAACATTAAAATATGTTCAGCCACAGAGGTTTATTGTGTTATATTTGTAATTGAACTTAGAAGGTCAAAGATGACATATACAAGAAAAAGGGGAACGAAGATGCAAACTATCATGGAGAAAGACAATGCATTGATTCATAAAAAAGAGGAATCTGAGGAGTTGTTCTTATGTGACAAAGCTATAGCACCAAAGCCCAACATCAAGTTAGACAAGTTTCACCCTCATTTAGAGACCAAATCATTGCAGGAACATTGAGAGGGCTGAGACAGACTTTTCATCAAATAACCTCATTCAAGGTTTTACTGCGTCATAGCACAAAATGACCTTAATATTTCTGCCCAGCGAGAACAGAGTTGATCAATAGCAATGAGACGGGCGAGATTTCTGGCTGACAACACTCATTTTCCGGTCTTTACACTGGTGCTTAAGGCTTTTCTATAACTCTGTCTCACATCATCTTGCTCTATTTTAATGATCAGTTATCATGATGAAAAAAGTTAGAGCTGTACAGAAATCAATGTTCTGGAAAAAAATTCTGAAACCAGTAAAGAACAAAACAAAGAAGAATCATCCTCAGAGCAAGGCAGTTATTGTGTGTTTCTGTATTTGAAAACAACCTTGAACAATGACTAATATAAATAATATGAACAAGGTCTTAAAATGCTTTATTGCTCCATTTTTGCATAAATCTGTGTAATTTACCTCCGACTACTACATTCTTGATATTTGTGTTCTGTAATCGACCAGCCCTTGAGTAATTTGCCTCCTAAAGCCATGCAATTCCTCTGAGGAAGGACAAATTTGTAGTCTGCTTTCAGAAAAGCTTACAAAGAAAGCCTGCTCTCAGTAAAAAGTGTTGCACAATCACCCACTTGCTGAGAGCAGACTCAAATATTCTGAGTTAACAACTGGGCACCATTAAAATTTGAATGAACACTATGTTTTATAAACAATAAACTGGATTCTACAAGAAGATGCGGCTAAAACACCACTTTTTGAATAATTTAGAAGTAAGCTCCATGGGCCATTGTTTAAAATTGTCCACCTCTATCTTAGAGGCCATAAAAAGGCTCATTAAAGCACACAGAGTTTCTCAACATATAGCAACTGTCACCATTTCCTCCAATGCTGAAGTTATGAAAGTACATTTTCCACTAATCTTGGCTCAGTATAACCCTTATTGGCCTGATGTAGAGCAGAAACAATCAAATGTATATGTCTACATATAAAAAGGCTCAATAAGTGCATTTAAACTAAAAACTAATGAAGTTCCAGTGTAAACCTGAATTTGAAACAATGTTTTTTTTTATTAATAAAATTGTTCAATCATAACATTTCCACAGTATTTTAAATTACTGAATGGATCTGCAGTAAATATTAAGACAAATTAATAAATAAAAGATGAAGTTGTAAAACCTGTGAAGAGGATGATTGTGCAGTCCAACATCAGCCCTTTGCCATAACTAATATTTGATATAATAAAACATGCCTTTTAATTGGTTATATTATTTAAGCTTTTGAAATTAATGCATTTTCCTTTCTAAAAGAAGTAAACATACTGGAATCAAAGCAGAACAAACAACTCAAAGCCCACCTGCCTCTCTTTAATCTACATAATCAGATGTTTCACGGCATGGTGTTGCATAATTTTACCATGGATCTAACTTTGTTTTCTTTATACTGCAGTTATGAATAAAAGGATGTCAGAGGCCCATTGTGGACCTACCCAGCATGCTCTCATGTAATTTATGAAATTAGCCCAGTGAATATTACTCTAAACGTGCTGGGCTTACAGAAACCAGTAGAAATATTGCAAAGGATTTTCTACTGTTTGAGTTATTAGAAAAGTATAAAAAAAATTAGGTGAGTATTAAAAAGTTGCAGGAGATTGGTCAATGGTATAGAATTTTGTAATATATTGTAAGCCATGATGCTTTGAACATTTGCCACCAAGTGATCTTTCAGGGTACCGCAGTGGCATTCTCCACATAGCAAAATTGAGATACTGTTGTTGATTAGATGTGTTGGTACTGTAGTAGTTAAAGTTTTTTCTTTGGAAACAAGAAACGTCTTTACATCTTTTATATTTTAGTTCTACAATTCTCCAAATTTGAAATGTATACTTTAATCATTGTCCTCAGTGGATGGGAAATGTGGGAAATATCTTCAGGTATTCTGGAAACTGAGAATTGGCAGTAAATATACTGTAGATCATAAGTCAAATTTATCATTTTAAGCTGTGATCCAGACAGTTTTATTGATACTGCTGATTGGTTCCTTTTTTCACTAAATACACACTGTCAATATGAACTCAGTTGAAAAGTTGACAATGGACCTACACTGCAGGATTTTCCACAGGTATAAAGTTTGTTAAAAGAAAACAGAAATTTAAAGTTAAAGAATATAGAAGAAAATGAATAATTATTATTTTTCAATGCGTATTTGGGTTGATATCAAAAGATGACAGAAGAAACTACCCAATCTTCTGGCATTAGTGAAGTGAATTCCATAGTGTCTCTGGAACCTTTGACAAATGTTGACATGAGTTCTGAAACATTCAAGTTGCACTGCAGTTACTAAAGGCTCAAAGTTTTTATATTTGACGCAGAGTTCAACTCCAATGACCCCCCACTGGGCATGTTATAAGTCTCTGTGCCTGCTGGCCATTTTCAGTGGAAATAACAAATGATGCTGCAGCTCTGCAGAAAACTTTGAGGGGATTTGAAAATCATCAACATGGAACACATTGATCAGAGCATATGGATTTAACGCAACCTAACATGTTCATTGAAAATCCTTATCATTAAAATCTACTCTCGTAATCCCAAATAAAGGCTTTGATGAGTTGTGGTAATCCTAAAATCCAAGCAGTGTCCTCAATTACAGCCCAACTACTTTTACTGCAGGCAAACTGAATACAATTGAACACTTCTTAAAGATTAAAATAATGCAAATAAAATCGAAAAAAAGAAATAAAACAGGAAAAACAAAAATGGATATTTAATAGAACTTTAATCAGCCTTGTGTCTTATGATATTTCAACACAGTTGTGTGGAGGCTTGTTTTGGGGAGGGAAGATTTTATTAATTTCGAATTAAACAGCAAAACAACTCCACAAACTTGATTTTCCAAAAATGTCTGGTTTGTAGCGTTGTTTCTATCACATGTTTAGAGACACACGTTGAAAAAGATCAGGTAAAAAAGGATTTCAGGCATTCTTCACAATGTCAGAATACGGTCACTGGTACACATTTCCTCATGGTTGAAGGTCATATATATTGAAATAGCTTTGTTGTGCTTAACGGTGCTGTTATCCTAATTATCTTAAAGAGTTGCACCTGTGAAGATGTGGATAAAAGAAAAGGTCTTTGGCTCGTCAGTGTGGTTGGAGCTGTTTCTTTGTGCTTTTGTGGGGTAGATTTGATTATGGTGTCTTGGAATGTATTTCTTTGGCCTTCAAGAAAGATTTTTTTTTCTTTATGCTGACCTTGGTAATAGGTATATTAAAAATCTGGCAGCAAAAAGCTAAAGCACATAAAATAAAAAGGGTTCTGATGACAGTATCAGGTTTTTTGTTTTCCAACTGTGAAATGGCTATGAGTTCAGGCCATCTCCCTAGATGGGAGATTAAACATGACTAGAGAGTATTGTAGCATGTCTGCCACTTGTCACACTCTCTGACATCTGGGTTTATACAAGCAGCTCACATGTGGGCTGTAAATAATGGTTTTGTCTGCCATCAGCTCCAGCACATGTTACTCCACAACAAACTCTAAAAGGTACATAAGCATTACTAGGGAAAAAAATGTAGCCCTAACATCAAAGGCTCTGTAGAACCAACCTCCATTTTCAGAGACTCTTTAATAATTGAAAGACCCTTGAAATGAGGATAATTGAAACTATCCTGTACTTGGCAATGCAAGGGCTGAGAGATGAGAGTGACGAAGCAGACTCAAAAGCCCAAAAGGGTAAACACAATTATCATGAATGATGCATCCTAAGGGAGGATACCATCTAGCAACGCAAAATTTTTTTATTTTTTTTTTAAAGCACAGATTCACTCTTGGGGGACAAGCTATATATAATAATATAATAATAATAATAATAATAATAATAATAATAATAATAATAATAATAATAATAAAAAAAGAAATTCTCCTCAGAAATCTTTTGTGTTGAATTGAGAGGCTTGTTACTGCAGCCATTTACTACATTGTTTACAACTTCACTTTCTAAACCAACTGTGTATCTAGCACTTCTAAAACCAAATTGCTATCTCCATGTTGATCAAAGCTGGCTGTTTCCTCATTCAACGAGATTAATTACTTAAGCCTTTGTGCTAACTCAGGAATCATGAGTCTGAGGTCCCCCTTAAATTGGATCCTAAATCCTAATGCTTTTTTTAGCTGAAACATTTACTAAGCTATCGACAGTGAACAGTATCTACTTTTTATAACATGGCGTATGAGACCGAGGTTGCTGCTACTATGTACCCAAGGCAAATAAAGCTGCAGACACACTACATGAATGTCACAGTTTTCATTTTGAAAAGGCTACATGTTCTCACAAGCAGACATCACACACTGGACCTACAGAGGGATCCCAGACCGTGGGATTTTTCAGACATTTTAAAGCCAACAGAGCACATCAATGTCTGATGGAAACTCTCAAAAGAATGACAGTTTGAACATACAAGTAAGTGGTTGTTATAGAGCAGTGGTCCCCAAACTACGGCCCGCGGGCCGGATACGGCCCGTCCCCACATTTGGTCCCGCCCCCTGAACAATACCAGAGAGCATTTACTTTTTTTCTTATACCGTATTTTCCGGACTACAAGCCGTTTATATGTGGATTTTTCTTCAACCACCAGGGGGCTCTTTAGCAGGAAGTGAATCATTAGTAGTCTGGTTAATTGCGGGCCAACACTGATCCCACAAACAGCAAAATGAGTCAGAAACAGCTCAGATGTCTTTGGAAAGTTTATTTTTCAAAGGGGGAAAGGCCCAGAGAAGAGACAGGAGGATGGATTTATCCCGGACCGGTAGGTGAGTCTCACGTTACAAGCTGCTCCCAGATGGAACCGTCTCGTTGCAGAGAAACAAGCTCAGGTCTCCGTTAGTCGTTATCATGAGTTAAAATTTTCATGAAAGTAAAATGTTCATTTTTGTGGCGCTTCTGTATCTTATTTCAATGGGATATATAAACGTTGCCATAGCGACCAGAGTTTGGGCAGTGGTCGAGAGGAGAGTTTGTGAGTCTTAAGTCTGGTTTAGACGGAAAGATTTAAAGATGTCGGCCGATTCTCCAAACCTCTGTGACCACAGAGCTGATAAAAAATCCAACAGGTTCGATCGGTTCGTGTCTCACACGGCAGGAACCGATTCCAGTCACGAACATCCCGATTCCAGAGGATAATCTAGTAAAACTCCCCAACATAGCGGGAATTTAGAATAACCAAACACGGATGACGATGTAGAAGTGATATAGTTTGTGGAGTCATTTTACGAGATAAAAGACGTAACAAAAAGAAAAGGCGGTGGATGACGGAGCAGTTGCTCTTTTTGCTGCACTATATTTGGAAGGTGAATATATTTTTTCATAGTTAACATTTTTAACTGAATAAGCATAATAATGACCTTTTAAATTTAATAATAAACATTTCCACATGTCTCCGATATCCACCCGACTCTCAGTTGAGCGATATCAGCTGTTTGGGATTCCCCTCTGTTCTGACGTCACCGCGCTTTCTGATTGGCTACCTGTCACATTCAACAGCTTGTTCTGGTTCCCAGTCGGCGAAAAACCCACAGGCTGAGATAAAAGGGCCAAGACAACCCAAATTGGGAATATTCAGGATTTAGCAAGAACATCAACATGCAGAAACCTCATCTGACTGTTAATCTGTTCATCCCCCCCCCCCCCCCCCCCCCCAGGCCGCAACAAAATGTCCAAGTCTTGATCGGTCCGCGGCAACAAAAAGGTTGAGGTCACTGATTTAGAACATGCTAGTAGCAGCACGATGGATCAGCACTTTTACTGTTACAATTACCGTTCAGAAACTACCGTAATCAGTTCTGTTAAATCTAATCTTGGCAACTTTTTCTTTTTCAACCATAAAAAATTTGATATTCAATTGACCTGTTATGACTCAAATGTTGGGTGTCCGCCCCTCTGCTGCTGCATCGTTGAGGAAAACCTGGAGTGGCAAAGATATCTGAGGCTTAAAGCTATGTGTATGTTTACTGGTTTAAAAAAAACAACAAAAAACTTTGGGGTTGTGGTTTATAGTCTAGTGCGACTCATAGTTGGGAAAATACGGACTATAATCCTTCCTGGATTTTTTCTGTGAAGAACCCAAAGAGGATTATTTGATTGTGCTTTCCGGAAAACAATATATTTTTACATTTAGTCTCTCCTGCAATCGTCACACTTTTTCTGTTACAAACTGACTCCGGCCCCCCACCAGAGAAGGAAAATGTTATGTGTCCCTCACAGAAAAAAGTTTGGGGACCCCTGTTATAGAGCATAGTGTCAAGCTACAGATGATCTCCCACATGAAATGAAAAAGATGCAACTAAAGATGTGGACTAAGAGGAAGAAAGAGAACTCAGAAATGTAGCAGAATCAGTGAGTTTGGTTGGTATGCAACGCGTAGGGGCGCAGCAGCAGAGGGGCGCCAAAACCCGTCTGGAGGGGGCGACGCGCGATGATGTTTCCCAAACACTTCAGCGCGCCTTTCGTTCCACAAACGAAATGACTTATGTTTTCGCATCCACCTGAATAATGTGTAGTTGCGCCACTGCTAGAAGGTTGAGTTCACTGAATCTGTAAACACGCTGACTTCGATAATGTTTTCACTGTTTCTCTCTCAAGCTTTCTGCAAGAGTCATCGGGGTCATGCAGCCCTCTGTCAAAGGATGGCACCATATGTACAGCAAATAAAGAAATCACAGTTACCAAAAGCAGGAATAAAACAATATGTCTCATTGAAAAAGTAACTCAGATTACATAATCGATAATGTAATCTGAGTTACGCAGATTCCAACTTTGATGTCAAAACAGGGGCGTCCAACCTGGCAACTGTAAGTTTTAGTTTTAGTTCAACAACCTGGTAGTGGCTACCTCCTCAGTGTATCAATGTTCTGCAGAGGCTGCTAATGAGCCATCATTTAATTCAGGTGTGCTGATAGAGAGAACAAAGAAATTCAATATGCCTACCTTGAGGACTGACTTTAGACCCCTCTGAGTTAAAGCTATGCTGAGGGTGCATTGCATCAAATTTAAAGAGGCAGAGTTGCTTATATCTTATTTACTTTATTCTGTTATATTCTATTACCTACACATATCAATTATTATATTTATTTATTTGCGCTTTAACAAAGGACAGAATTTTAGCTGTCCTTTGTTAGCACTTACCCAAAAAGCACTTACCCAAACATTACAGTTTGTGGTACGTTTGCTCCAGATATTTGTGGTACACAAAAACTGAATGCTGCTTCTCCATGTTTGGATCTGACTCTGGGGATTCAGAGTAGACTTGAACCAGAATACCTGAGTCTGTAAATGTCAAGAGCAGCAAAATGAAATTAAATTGCATACTAAATCAGCTTCAATAATAGAGATGCATCTGCAAATGCGAATTTAGATTTTGCCTTGCAGTAAAAAGAAGTTTGCATTAACCTTGTCTAGAGATTCCAGTGAGTGGGTTCAAAAGTGTTCAGGGTGGACTTTCACTTTGTGGAATTGTGTTATGGTTAGTTAAATTAATATTCCACATTTCTTTAAAAAAAAAGACAAGGTGAAAACGTTCCTCTCAGACTGTTGCCAGTGGAAGAACCCAAAAGCTAAGATCTTATAAAATGGGATTTGATGAGTGCTGTTTGTAAAGCACATTTTTCTGATGCCAGCATTAATGTACATTTTGATAATACTTAAGAGCAGAAGATTTCACCTCAGTATAGATATTCTTTTTCAATGATGTATTCTAGACTTCTGCATTGCAAAGACATTGCTGTAAAGGAAACGCTAATGGGTTCTTGACAGGCCTGCCTGCAGCCCTGAAGTGTCACATTAGAAGGTATGTGGAAAACAAATAAACAAAGACGATTGCAAATGTTAACCCCTTTTTACTGGATAAATGAGACAAAATAAGGTCTGAAACATCCTATTGCTCAGCATCCCTCAGGCTAGAATATCTGTAGTTTGAGGTGTTCTGAGAATAAATTAAAACATCACAAAGCAGGATAAACCTTTCTATTACATCTTGTTTTCAATGAAAAGCTTGCCCAAAATATACAAACAAACTTAGATTAACACTAATTTGTTAGTGAGAAACAATGCCTTCTAAAATCAAGGTTCTTCAAAACTTTTAAAATATGAAATAGTTCATGTTTATTTTACATCAATCTGACGTTATCCAAACTCTGGTTCCATTAAGCTGTAAACTCAAGCTGGAGAAAGTAATAACTGAAGGAAAAAGACAAACTGTGTCAAATAAAACAAGAGCTGAAATTGCTTTTGAAGGGTTTCTTTTCCAAGGAACTTAAAAAGTTAAGCTGTTTTTCTTTTGAATTGTGATGTTGCTTATCTGTATGTTTTTACTAAGTGATGAAGTCCTATTTTTGAAAGTGTTTTTGATTGGAAAGCAATGGACTATGTAGAGCAGGTACCTTGATTACCCACATGATCATTTGGAGTAATAGTTTGATTGTCTTTAGTCTGTGAAATTAAAATTTCAGTTGATTCAATCAGAAATTAGGTCAGCATGGCATATAGTCTACTCTCATCTCTCTTCAGTGCTCTCTCTCTGGAATTTCTCCCATTGAACACGATTTCTCTGATTGAATTTCAACCAGGCCACTCAGCGTACAAAAGAAGCAATTGAGAAAGATGACATACATTTTCTGAACTGACTTGAACTGTAGTCTTCCTGTAGTTTGGTAATGGCAGTGAGGAAATGAGCAAAGTCAGTCAGTTTGTGTTTTTCTTGCTTCTAATTACTGAAGCATCAGCGATAACAGACATCTCATTCGGCTTCGCACTTTTCTCTTCGCAGTCAAAGTGGCACGTTGTATACGTCACAGCCAAACATTAGTGATTAGGTAAAACCCAAATAGAGTCTATACCTCCAGGAAAAAATGTTTCTCAATAACTGAGGGTCCGGATCCTCTGGGAAGTAGAACATAGAACAAGGGACTGTTTTTAAATATGCACAATGAACCATATCCAAGAACCTTTTTTTGTTCTTTTTTGCAATACCTGACTTTCAACTGAAGAGGAGATAAAACAGCCCAATGGAAGTAGATCACAAGCAGGGAGGTTTGGATTACAAATGTCTTTGCAGAGGCATTCTGTAAGATTCTTTCCCTGACAGGGAGCAGAAGGCCTCTGTGGCCCAAGAGTAGTGTCAGAGTGGTTACTTTGCGGCTAATCTTGAGCTACAAGAGGGAACCTACATAACCCTTTGTTTACATCACTTTTCTGCATCACCCATTTGGTGTGCATAAATAAGTTTTAATTGTTACTGAACTTGCAAGCACTGGACATTCACAAATAGATCATTATTTAAATTACATATCTTTCTATGCGATCAAAACCAAAGGCTCACCCAAAATGATTTGTCCAATTTTTTTTTTTTTTTTATGTTTATATTCAAACAGGAGTATCTGAAAAAAGCAGAGTGGAACCAAGCCAGAAAGGCAAAAACAGAATAACTGCAACATGCTGACATTGTAAAAACCTTCTGATGATTTGGGTTTTATTGTGATATACAGAGAACAACTATTATATGGAATCTGGGATCAAATTCTTAAAAGTAAGAGAGAGAAAATGTAGCAAACATTCCAACACAGAGTTCACCAGAATACTTCTTTTAAAGAAATTAGGACTGGATGAAATGCATAAATTGCTACAACCAAATAATATTTCTTTAAAAAAACATTCAGTTGGATTGACTGGATGCTGCTTAAAATATTAAATGGCATTTAAATCAACCTAAATTTGACTCAGTTATGCTACTTAAAATGTATTTGCATATTTGTTTTTCTGTCTTTTGTTGCAGGTGAATGAAATGCAAATTTCTGTCCTCTCTCTGAAGTCCCTTGACAATCTTTGAATTCAATTTCCTACCTTTGATGGATTATTAAATCCTACAACTACAGCCCACATCCCATTCTCATCAAAAAGAAGCTGCATCAAATTGGCTCAATGAAAGACAGCTTTGACTTTCACATTTCATTTGAGATGGCAAATAGTCAAGAATCCACACACAGAATAGTAAGCAGAGAGGAGATGTTTAACCTTTCAAAATACTTTGGGGGTAAATTGCATTTAAAAGGTCATTTTTATTAGTTGTGGGAGGGCCACTGGCACCAGACCAGGTCAAAAACAGATCCCATAATCATCCTGGTCAGAAGCTACTGACATTTTAATTCAGTCCTGGAAGAGCTCTCAACTCAGGAAGCTCAAGGGTTTTGAGGTAGGTTACACCAAATGTCATCTTTCACTCGCACGCGCACATTCACATTCACAAAAACACAGAAAACAAAAAGCTGTAGATCAGCATTTCCTTACTCACATTTATAAACATAGGAAATCTTCAAGTGGAAAGACACAAATATTTGGTTTCTGGGTCTTGATGACAACTCTTAACCTCCTTGAAGAAACTGACTATGATTTTTAAAGCTGAGGCAGAAATAAAATTGGTCATAGGTTTGTTTTTACCATTCAAGGTCACAGGAAATGGTGAATATCCTTCCTCCATAATCCTTATATCCTCATATCTGATATCGCAGCTCAAATATCCAAATGTCTTCAACATAGAAATGTAAGGTGATGGCAAGGATGTTAAGGTCATTACTAGAAAAGTATACACAAAAAGTCCCCTACAGTTTATTGGTTCACTGTTTAGCCAATGTTTAACAACTTATGTGACCAAACTGTGATGTGAAAAAAATTATTTTAAAAATGTAATCACACATATACTGAATGAATATGTGTACTTCTGATCAGGAAGCAACTAATTTTTCAAGCTGCAGACAGTCTCCTGGGACTTCTTACCATCAGGATTAACCAACAAAAGGTCGACATGCACAGGTGATACTGACCTGAAACAGATGCCTGGACAGATGTCCTGTTTCTAGTAGTTTCTTATTCCATTTTTAAGTGTCTTGCTTAAGTCACATCATGTCAGTGAGGATAATTAAGAGTCAGTTGTTTAATGCCCCTCCTTTGCATGGTTTTATCTATTTTGACAGAATTAAAGTCCCTTTCTCTTATGGCTTTTATCTAATTTTTTTTCTAGAAATGAGTACTGCACAAAAATACAAAAGAAAACTAAAATAAAGAAAAATAAACAACACATTTAACCAAACACTGCATTTTATTTTCAAATTCAGCAATAACAACCAGCTGTGAGACAGAAAATGTTTTGTCTTATGGTATGATTCACAATATATAAATTAATTATATTCCGTTACACTACTAATAAGTCATTTTTAGTAGCCTCTCAGCCACTCTAAGTGCAAACAAAGCATCATTTTTCTGCCAATTGCAGAGGCCAGGACTGCAAAGCATAGCCTTGCTATGTTTATATCCCAGTAGGTCTCAAAGTCAAGAGGCAATGCCCCAGGCAGTAAATCCCAATTAAATCCTCATTGAACCGTTAAATGTAAATTACATTATTTTTCAGTTAGCTCCAAACTAAATATGAGCTTCTGTATGGTTATTTGGTCTCAGTCTAAAATATGCTGGCTACTGTGCATAAAGATTCTATATATCTGACATACACTCCAGCAAATTAAAACTTTGCTTTTTATTTTGTTGACCATCACAATATTACGTTTGACCAGTAAACAGCATTTTCAACGTAGAAATCTAAGCTTAATTAAAAGCATTTTAATTACTTTTTTAGAGGTTATAATTTTCAAAAGGCTCTTTTAATCCGACAAATGATACTCACTGGAATGCATGTTCCAATTTAACAAGATGTACATGCATGTGCCAAAGAATGTCACCTGTGGTGAAATGCAAGGATGATGCACTGTAACGGATAAATGCAAGTGAATAGAAAAACTATTCCGTTAGCCTTTTGGCTACAGCTGTGCTGTAAGTTTGTTCATCTTTTCATTAAAATTCATAAAAGATACTTAACTCTTCTTTACATGCCTGCTGCTTTTGGGTCTGCTCGACAAACTCCAAACATGATGCATACATTTTCAGATTTCAACCAGTGCATTTTTTCTCTTTCCTTTTTTCTGTAACTTGTTGGTTGGTGTTCAATTTAAATAACTTGAACATCTTCAAAATTAACACTGGAATGCTTGAAATGCTGCAATAAAATAAATACAATGACTTGCAGTGATGTATCTTTATTGATGAAGGGATCTTTTAATTCTCTGGGTTCTCAATCTTCAATTTTTTTTTTTGCTTTTCTATTTTCAACTTTGTGGGATTTTAGATTGGCCAAAAAAGAAAAAAATTTTAAGACAACCTGTAAAAAAATAAAAGAAAGTTTGAGCTTAGAAAGAAGAAAATCTGTAGTCCCCTGCTGAATTATAGGATTTCTCTTGCATTTTTTTGACATTAACAAAGTAAATACAAGAAAATTAATTAACTCCACCACTATTATGGTAAAAAGCATTTATAAATGTGAAAATGAGTTAATGTTCAGGCAAGTAACCAAAATACCTCAGGTATGCTTACTGCTCTATTTGTACATAATCCACTGATTAAAAATGATGCAGTTTAAAAACAGGGCATACTACTTACTCATATTTTGACTTTCTTTGAATATTTAAATGTCTATGCTGGTTTATGATTCAGTATGACATGGATCACTTCTATCGTTCACATTATTTTCTTTCCAGTTTAATCAATTCAGTAACAGGCAGTTTCTAAGTTCTTTTGTTGCTCCTAACGCCTCGTGATATGAAGAGGCATTTCAGTCGGAATCTTTTTTTTATTATTATTATAGCAAAACCTGGAACTTCAGAAACAAACCAAAAACAATGCTGTCAGCTGCAGCAATACAACAAATTGCAGAAATATACAATAAGATAGATATATGTCTATATATATAAACACCTAAACACCAGAGCAAACTCCAAACATGATGCATACATGTTTGGAGTAGATCTGAGCCTACCTGGTGTAGAGTGGTAGATCTGAGCCTACCTGGTGTGGTAGGCTCAGATCTACCACACCAGACAAGACCCAAGGTGTAGATTGTGCAAGGAGGCCCCTGAGACAGTCCAGCACATAACAGCAGGGTGCAAGATGCTGGCAGGGAAAGCGAACATGGAACGACATAACCAGGTGGCGGGCATAGTGTACAGGAACATCTGTGCAGAATATGGACTGGAAGCCCCGAGATCGAAGTGGGAAACACCCCCAAAGGTGGTGGAGAATGACCGAGCTAAGATCCTGTGGGACTTCCAGATCCAGACAGACAAGATGGTAATGGAGAACCAACCGGACATTGTGGTGGTGGATAAAGAACAGAGGAAAGCCGTTATGGTGGATGTAGCAATACCAAGTGATTACAACATCAAGAAAAAGGAGCATGAGAAACTGGAGAAATGGCTAAAACAGATCCCAGGAACAACATCAGACATCTCAGTCCAGAAATGTGCAGTACTAGGCACAGCCAAGATACTGGAGGAACCCTCAAACTCCCAGACCTCTGGTAGAGGTCAGAGGTCAGAGGATGAAAGAGAGAGAGACCACCCGCGGAGGTTGAGAAGGGAATTTTATTTTTTTTATATAATATATATTATATATAATATATATATACTATATATATATATATATATATATATATATATATATATACTGTATATACTGTATATATATATATATATAAAAACGGAGGAAACGGAGGAGCTGGAAGAAGTGGCTGGGGAGAGGGAAGTCTGGGCCTCCCTTCTGAAGCTGCTGCCCCCGCGACCCGATCCCGGATAAGCGGAAGAAAATGGATGGATGGATGGATGGATGGATGGATGGATGGATATATATAAACTTAATTAAACTAAAAATTTGTGCCATATGCTTAATAGAATGCAACAATTGAAACCTTGCAGAATAGTAAGCGGTTTGTCAGATAACTGCTGACATTTTCCTCTTTTTTGAAACTACAATTGGCTGTGCCCACCTTTGTGTCATTTCTTGTCAGATCCTGTCTAACTGAACCACTCTCAACACTACGCAGCTGCCGCTTTTTAGTGTTGCTGTGCTTCCAATGAGGAAAGCAACTAAAAGTCAACTTTTTGACGGTGGCTCTTGTTGTATCAGTTCCATCATTTCCACACAAAAATCACAGTCTGTGTGAGTCTAGGCAAAAGGTTCAGTTATCTGCAGTAGTGTTTGTGGTATGGTAGAACAAAATGTTCTCAGGACTGGATTCAAACACAGAGGGAAGCAAAATATTTTTTTTTCTTTGAGTCTTTCTTATCTGTTAAATATTCACAACCTGACAAAATGGTTGGGCTCACATGGAATGAAGATGTTTAACTAGTTAGAAACACATTTATGATGCACAACGTGCCTCAGTTGCTTATAGAATCAAAGCCACTGTAAAGAAACTGGATAGGATTAACCTAATTCAAATTTTCACTTGTTATTTTTAGGAGCAATAAACATCATACAATTAGGTCAGCACGACATTTCACTAAGCATTGCAACTATGTTTTATTTTTTATATGTTAAACACACCCCCTCAGGTCTTCTGCATCCCCAGTACCAAATGTATGATTTATTTTTTATGCTCTACTAATGTTGATCATATTTACAGCGAACTGCACTAGAGCCAAACTACTTATCTCCTTTAAAACAAGGCTAAAAACCCAGCTGTTTAAGAACTTGAACATTGATTCAAATATTTGATGTGCATTTGATGATTATATGATGACATTATGATGTCATTTGATAAAATGCTATGATTTTTGCTTATTTCATAAGAAACCCATAGAAATTTGCCTCCTGCCAAATAGGTGATAGGGGGGACTTGAAGAAATTCGAAGAAACTTAGGGCATAGGCACGTGGAAGTCCCTATGGTGTGCATTCACTTCCAGATGTCTGAGTAGTTCTAATTCCAATATTACTTTGGACAGCATGATGCTGTTTAAAGTAATATTGACAGCACATTTTATCACAGTGTGATAAAATGCCTCATTTTTTAAAAATGTGTTATTTAGTCAAAATGAAAACTGTCATATTCAATAAATTAGAGTACATGTCCCAATAAGTCTCACTAAAAGTAATTTTTGAAAATAACAGCCTTTAAGCAGGAATTAAAAATACTTCTCCAGTGTAATAATAATAATTATTACACTGGAATATTAATAATATTATTATTAATATTATTAATAATAATATAATAATAATAATAATAATAATAATAATAATTATTATTATTATTATTATTATTATTATTATTATTATATTATTGGGACATAATAATAATAATAATAATAATAATAATAATAATAATAATAATAATATAATAATATTATTATTATTATTATTATTATTATTATTATTATTATTATTATTATTCCAATATTACTTTATTATAATAATACTGTATAATCTTACTTTATATTATTATAATAATATAATTATTATAATAATTATTATTATGATTATAATAATAATAATAATAATTATTATTATTATTATTATTATTATTATTATTATTATTATTATTATTATTATTATTATTATTATTATCATTATTATTAATAACAATAATAATAATAATAATAATAATAATAATAATAATAATAATAATTATAATAATGATAATTATTATCATTATTATTATTATTTTATTATTATTATTATTATTTATTATAAATATTTATACATTTATAATATTTATTTATATACAAATTATATATTTATAATTATATTATTATAATAATTATAATAATAGTAATTACTATTATTATTATTATTATTATATAATATATGTAATAATTACTATTATTATTATTATTATTATTATTACTATTACATAATTGTATTCTACTTCGTTTTTCTGAGGCTCCTCCCACTGTCAAATGTTCATTAGATTAATTAGTGATTATATTCTCTAAGTTGTGTCCACATTTTTGTGAACCTCTATGAACTTGCCAACCTGCCCGGGCTTTACCAGATCATCCTCTGCACCCTTAGCAGAACAAAAATATTAGAGAAAATGGATGGATGGGTGGATGTGTCCTGTTTCCATCCACCTGTCAGTCAACTATCTGTCTGTCAGTCTCTCACGTCTGGCGGCATGACAGTGACTCGGATTGGTGAGTTGAGTGGTGCAGCCTTTACTACAGAAAAAAAGATTGTGTGCGGAGGTGTGGATGTGTTCTTCTTGGCTTCAGAATGGAACTAGTGTGAATCAATCGTAGAAATGGAGTCTTATTTCTCTGAGAAACTGTTTTGCTCTGTGATACCCCTGATGTGCGGTGACCTCTTGCAGACGTGGTCGAACACAGCTGTTGGGAGAGGAGACGAAGAAGTGCCAAGTCTGTTTTGTTCACAAGAAGACACTGAAAATCTTTTCTTCTATGTTATTAAACCTGAGAAAACTGTGAAACCACGTCTTCGAAAACATGTACAGTTCAGTGCGTCATAATGAAAAGACATATTTGAAGGGCATCCATAGACTTAATTTTGTTTCATAGACTCATATTTTTAAATGTGTTTTTGATTTTATTTTCTATGTGATACATAATGACAGCTGATTTCTCAATGCATGCTTGAATAAACAGCTAAACAACGAAGATACCTTGACATCTTTTGAAAACATGTAGCTCTTAATGAAGTCACAGGGAGCTGCTTGATTTGCCTAAGAAGCTTGTACATACACTGTTAACCTGACTTTGAAAGCTGCTTTTGTAATCCATCCTGACTCATTCGTTTCCAACAATGTTCAGCTTGATTGGTGTCAGGTTTCAGTGCTTTAGTTTCCCAATGCCTCAGGCATTCACCTATGCATGGAGAAAGGAAGGGAAATATCAAAACAAGTCCATAACATCAAATATAAGAAATACATAAATATTTATCCTTTTTTCTGTGGAAAAACTTACTGAAATAGATGAAAACTGCAGTATCTGCAAGTCACTTAGATGTTTACACTATTCTGCGTATAAAAATTAATAAAATTATTCATAGATAAATTCAATAAAAAATAAGGTCATATCACCCTGATATTTTACGCAATTTCACACATGCCTTCTGATTGGTTTGAAAACCTGTTGCTACGTAGCACTGCTATGTCCTTTCTGCATGTGTAATGTACTCTTCCCTTTCTGCTGCAACATCATCATTTGAGAAGTTGTTTGTCACTGCAGGGGAAAACGGATATGGACTGTGAGCGAGTATAATTTAGTTTCATCTGAAATATTTAAGTGTAAAAAACACAACAAAATAGAAGACATATTTAAGAGAAAAATTATTTAACACAACATGATTCATCTTTTTCATTGACTGGATTGCAGAACACAATTTCCTGTAACCCTGCTAACATACCCTATGCTGCTTTCATAAAATGTGCCGACGAACATTTCAAGAAGGGAGTGAAGCTAAACACTGTCTTTAGGATACAATTCATAAGAGCAACTGCAGAAACAAGTTAACCTGAAAATGTAAGAAAATTAGCTTAAAGGAAAGAAAGTGCATGACCGCTGCTGAGTCATGAGAACCCTTGGAGAATACTGGTTTGTTTTTAGCTGCTGGGGATGATTCAAAACATTAGCAAGCAGATGTTTTTGCCGCTCTACTTTAAAGCTACAACAGTGCCATAATCCAAATTTAATCCCTAGTTGTTTACAAGAAGAGGGCATGTAAACATGCATTTTTATTAGAATTTGGCAACTGGTGATGTTCATCCTACAAGCTGATTCAAAATTTGAAATGTGAAGTGAGGTCCTTCAAGATAATTCTCCATGATCTTTAGGCTGTGTCAAATGTTTTAAAGGTAAGGAGCATGTCTTTTGTCCTTTAATAATTACAACCTTGCAACAGTATTCAACCTTTTACATTTTTATGTATGTGTTTAATAACCTGTTAAAAACAAAAACCTGAAAAGTCTTGTATCCATTTGTACAAAGCTGGTCTGAATCAATACTTTAATTGCACTGAAAGATGGTTGTACAATTTTTTTAGATATGAAATTCTCTGCTTTATAGAGCTGGATACTGATTTTTTCCCCCATTCTTCATTGGAAGGCAGTTCAAGCTCAGTCAGACTGAATGGAGAGCACTTGTGAACATTGACTTTCAAATATTGCCACAGATCCCCAGATCTGCGATATGACTGGGCCAATTTAAGACATGAGCTTTGATCTATGCCTAAGGTGTCAAACTCTCAGTCCAAGGGTTGGATTTTCTGCAACTTTACACATGTTTCTGCTCCAACGCCGCTGAATGAAATAATTAACAAATTAGCAGGACTCTGCCCAACTAGATTGTATCCTGGGGAGGCAATTCAGCTTTTTGATATAGGTGTGTTGGACCCAATTGGAACATTACATCCCTGATGAACCATTCTATTTCACCTGTTATATATTTAAGGTCATTGTCCTGCCACTGTAAATCTCTCGTGTTCTCTAGCTTTTTGCAGCCATTATCAGGTTTTCTGCATGGGTCTCCCTGTTTAAAACATATTAAAAATGGTGAGCCATAATTCCCCCACAGTGACTTAACAAAACGTTTAATAGTATTTCAAATGCTTGAATGTATGTGCATTCATCTTCTGACCAATTCCAGCAGTCTCCCTGTCTGCATAAAATACCTACTTAAATTAGATTAAATTACTCCCAGGTGGACTATTTGCTAATTAGATCACTTCCAGAAGCAAATGGGTGGCTTCAGTGTAACAGTGGATTTCTTATTTATATTCAAGCATTTTGAATTTAAACATTTTTCTTCTACTTCAAAAGTGTTTTCATTTTGTCAGTCAGTTCTAAAAAATCCCGATAAAGTACATTGCAGTTTGTGGCTGTACTGTGACAAAATGAAAAAGTAGCATTGGGTGTGAATACTTTTGCCTGGAACTCCTACCAGCAACATTAAAAAAAACATCAAACAATAAAAAGCATGGTATAATTTCATATTTAGGTAAGTCGCTGTGTCTTCAAGTAAACCATTTCTTTTAATTTTAGGAAATATTTCCACCATTTTCTGACATATAATTCCTTTGCACAACCAATCATCAAAGAAAAAATTAAAGAAATTTCTCTCAGTGCTTGACAGACAGCCAAATTTGACAAAATGATCTTAATGAAAGTAGCATGCAATTACTGCATATCAAGTTGGACCAGAACCTTCAAGTCAGGGCAGCCCTCTCACTAAAGAGTGGCAAGGCTGCATTCAACTTGATTCATTAAAAATTATTAGTGTGCCAAAGAAAGTTTGGTCATTGACTCACTAACAACTTTCTGTATAAAGCAGTTGAGCTGTGGTACGGATAAGATTTTGGGAGAAAACAGATTTGATAATGTAATTGAACCAAGGCTGATAAAATACACCCCATAAGCTGTAATAAAACTTGAGATAACTTTTAACTATAAGGTGAAAAAAAAATGTCTAGCGTTTGGAACAAAGAGCCTGATTCATCATGTACCTCCAACATGACCTGTTCTGGCAGAAAAAGGAGAAACCGGTTAAAAATTATTGTATGCTGCCAGACACAAATTGTGCTTTTTGTCACACTCCTTACAACACTTGGTGTAATTTATTCAACTGAAGTTTTTTCTTTCTGCGTCAGAATTTGTGTCTGTTGCAGATGCAGCAAGACTCGTCTCTGGCAGACCAGAAAAAGGCTTTGTACGAAAAGGATACACTGTCAGAGGAATTGCTTTGAGACAAGGCACCAAATGTTTTTTACTGCCCAGGCCAGGTATTTCTTAATGGTAAAACAAAACAGCAAGTGGAAGCAGAAACGAAAAGTGAAGTTTCAAACTGAAATTTTTAAAGTTTTGGGTCAGAGTAAAGAAAAAACTTTGATTTCTCAGAGTTAAATGCTTCAGTATTTAGTTACAGGCCTGTCAAGGATGATGAGAAAGGATGTGATTCATTTTGATTCATTTTGTCAGAAAATGAATTAAATCATGGTCCTTGATTCCTTTTCTCAGAAAATGAATCAAGGACCATGTGTTCTTACTCTCTCTTTTTTTTCGTGTTGGTTCGATAACATCCAAACATTTTGAGAAGAAATCTATGTGCATTGGCACAATTAAGGCCAAGGACAACATAAAAGAACAATACAGGCCTCCGGCATCTAAGGTATAAAGTCTCATCTGACTTATTATGTTCTATTATCTGAGGAGCCTGTGTGTAGATTTTGCCCTGTAATGAGGCCAAGAAGGAGTAGTAGTTGCAGAGTTGCTTTAGGCCTATTGTTTGTTTCCATTTTAAAATGAGGCTGTTTGTTGGTCAGGGTGGTAATGAAATCACTCTGCAAAGTCCATAATGATTTTAAAACTTGCCAAAAGATGGATCACAGTGGTTTTGTTTTTACTATGATGCTGAATAAAAATCCCACTGCCACCAAATAGCTTAGCACTGTCTGTGATTAAATGCCTACTGTTGTTGCATAGTCCTATGGGCACATGCTAGTTGGAATTCCAAATAGGATTTTTTGTTGTTTTTGCAGGATTAGTTACACATTTTTAGTGCTATATGGCCAGCAGGTAGAACAATAAACATAAACATGTACAGCACATAACACATATCTTGTGATGTGAGTGGGTGGTAGCGAGGGCAGTCGGCAGCATTCTTGTTACTCAAGAAGGAACGAAGAGAAAAGCAGGTGTAAAAAAAATAAAAAGAAAGTTATTTTACTTTTTAAATAGTTTTTTACTAATCTGTTTAATATATTCCTGCAAGGCTGCGTTATTGCAAAGTCCTTGATCTTAGTTCACATGCCCAAATCAATCAGTTTGCATCTGGTGTGTGGAACAGTCTTTTCTCAAATGGCAAGGCAAAGATCATCATATGCTAGATTGGCTCCTGATGGACCTTTCTTAATGTGATCTCGTTTCACAAATAGAAAGGCTTCTTTGCCTAAGACTGATTGACGTTCATCAAGGCGCCCATATTTGTAGAGCAAATCTTATTGCTCTTCTACAAAAGTATATAAACTTGGACATTTGTTGCACAGCATGGGCAGAAGTAACAACAGAAGTGGGGAAATCATGTTTAATTTACCACGCTCTAATTTAAAAAAAAAAATAAACGGCACAGCTAAATTACTCTTGAGAAGCTTTAAGGGTGAAACTGCAGTATTTCAGTGAACCTTAAAGGGCAAGCCATTGGTGTCTGACAGCTGATTGGCATGAGGCTAATTCTCTAGTGAATTCTAACCTTTTTAGCTGGTGACCCCCGAAATGAAACAAAGAAAATGCTTTAATTTTTTTTTTCAGTCTTCTGTGAAAGAAAACATCTTAAAAGCACAGAGACATTAAGTTATTAACAAGGTTTCCCCCTCCCCTTAAGTTCAAAAGTAGAATATGTTTTCCATGATTGCTTCTGCATTTTTTTTAAAGCAGAAATCACTCAGTAATTCAGCACGACTACACATAATTAGCAGAACACACAAACAAATTTGTTTGCGAAATGTTTTCACAATCTACTAAAGCCCAAAACACTTTTGGCACTCAGGGTCTCTTCATGATTTTTGAAATGGGGCACAGTGCTTCGAATTACAGACAGATATCCTGAGAACGCAGGTGTCAAATGATAATTTTGTTTATTAAGGGATAAAAGCTATCCAGACTTACCTGGTCTAATGTGAAAAAGTATTCATTAGTTGCATCACCCTTGGCAACAACATCTGTCATTAAGCATGCATGAGTGTTTTTTGCTGCTGTAGAGAAATTTCAGACAGTAAACGTTTTGGAATTTGACACAGGACTGTATGTTCCTGTGTCAAAAAATATAATAACTGACTCGCAATTAGTTGACTTAACCGAATCAAAGTTGTTGTGGCAGATTTTCTTTTTCTCTGTTGAACCAGGCACACTGACCCTTAAGAAGCC
Organism: Poecilia picta; assembly: GCA_033032245.1. Taxonomy (NCBI): domain Eukaryota; kingdom Metazoa; phylum Chordata; class Actinopteri; order Cyprinodontiformes; family Poeciliidae; genus Poecilia; species Poecilia picta. The sequence continues at coordinate 24,529,039 of CM065355.1, forward strand.
AAGTGCTGTGCAGTGCTTTAGATGTTCTAGATTTTTGTGACCTCCTGGATGAGTTATGGATGCCCTCTGACTGATTTTGATAGCCAAGACACTCTTAGGATGGTTCGCCACATTTCTGTAGGTTTGTGAATAAGGCTTTTAGGGTTTTGGTTCTAACAGATTTGGGTGTCAATCACTCTGTTTCTCATCTGTTCTTAAATTTCTCTAAAATATGGCATAATTTTATTTTTTTGAGATCTTAAAGCCTGTCTGTTGTAAGATAGGTCTTATTTAAAGGGCTGTATGTTTTCCAGCCAAACATAGTCAAGTTACTATGTTCATTTGTACAAATGCTGTTTATATCAAGTGTAACTTAAAAGAAATTTGATTTTGTAAGTTAATTCCTTTTATACTGAGCCTGTGTCTCTTTAAGAAAGTATGCTATTTTTGACACTCTGTCTTCACAAAATCACCACAACATCCTCTATTAAACTTTCAGCAATGCTTTTACCAGTGTTGCACAGAGAAGGAGTTCATATCATGAGCTCAGCAATTAGCAAACACTCTGTTGATGTTTGCTAATTGCTGCTGGCTAGTCTGATGGGCATGAATGGGGGGAGTGCTCTGTAATACTTGGAAGCTTAGAATCCGCAGTTCTGACGAGGAACTTAGACCTTTAAGGCAGCACTCAGTGCCCCCGAAACATTCCCACTGGAAATTAAAGGTTTTCTCAAACATCCACGAAAGAATAAAGCAACATTCCAGGTTTCTGATGATTGAATAAAAAATATAGCATAATGTAGCTCAAAGCTCAAATAAGTCAATTTTACACAACACTGCTCCTTTAGGCAAAATTTTTATCTTACAATTATGATGGTGCTCAAGTTCAGACATGGTTAGTATGAATTTAGCTTCCTTAGAGTTCCTATGTAAACTAAAGAAAAAAATACAAAAATACTGTAAAATGTAACATGGTTTAAAGTATTGATGAGGTAAGCTACTAATTACTATTCTGGAAGCAGAAAAGATTTTTATATAAATCTGACAATCTGTTTAAATGACTTATACCTTTATATATCTACCAGCATTTGTTTAAACTCCCAGACTAGCATCCCTCATCCTCAGTCCATAATTTATGACATAGCTGATTAGTGTAGAACATAATATTATTTGATTTAGTTGGTCTTTCTCTATCCTGTGCTTCTTTTCTACATACTGGTACATCTTTTCTAAGTCTCTCCCATGTGATCCGTGTTCTTATTTCTTCTCTCTGGGCCTTCACCATTTCACCATCCTTACTCTTTCTTTTTGTCACACTCCTCTTTTTCTCAAAAAATAGTAAGCTCAGACAAGGAGGCGTGCTTGACCTTCTAAGCAAACAGGAATTCAGTGCTGAATTCATCTGAAACATGTGACTAGCATGTTAACTTAATGTTTTTCAGTTCAAAATAGAGTGAGAAAATCAATATAAATACTCTAACATTAAAGAATTATTAACAGAATGTGTCAGTGGATGCTAGTTAAAATGTTGTCCACATTCATCCATTTATTCCCCACATGATACTTTACCCAGCTGAGGTTTATATGGAGCCTGTCTCAGCTATTATCTTTCAGTAGGTGGGATAGATGCAAGACAGTTATACACTTCATCATAGGTCCAACACAGAGACAAGCGACAAAAACACATCCACATTCATACTAACTCCTGCAGCTGATAACCACTTAACTTCAGACGCCTGCTTATGGGCTGCTGGAGAGTGCCAGATCTAAATTCATGCAGGGGAACTCACTGGGGAACTTCTTAGTGAGGGGTGACAGTTCTAACCACCACACTCCGGTCTACATTTGCGGCACTATTTTAATCCTGTACCTTTGATCTGTTTACAGTGTTGGTATTCCACAAGTCCCTAAGGTATGGAATAACCATGTTAGTTTTATGGGGGTCATAGGAAAGAATACAAGATTCCAACAAAGTCCATGGAGACTTTGAAGCTACTGTAAGATTAAACATGTTATGCGCCATACTCGCATTTCTCAATTCCCCAGTGGCCTTCTCTCCTAGTTCAAAGCATTTCTTTTTGAAATAATGAGAAAAGAAAGAAAACATAAAGATATCCTCACCAGACCTGTCTGTCTCCCACCTTACATGTACTGCTGGCACTATAGCCAAGAGAATTACTTTGTTTTGTGCAGTAGGCGTGGTTCAAAACTGGAGGAAAAAAACAGGAACTGACTCGGAGTCACTGCGGGCCACAGAGATGCCAAACACCAACCCACTTATTAAGAGAAGAATATTACATGGTCAAGTCATTTTGCATCATGATCTCACCTCGAGCATCTTCACCGTGGTCCCCTCCTCTTCGCTCACACACTTTCATGGTTACCATAGAAACAAGGAGTGTACTCTTCTGGGCTCCTTGTAGTGCTGCAGCCTTACAACAGTGCAAACCTGTGCCTGTTAAAGCAGCCTCAGAAATGCAGCACTGTCTAGTTGGCAATACAATAAATTAAAGGTTTTATTCAGTATTTACAAAGGTATTTCTGGACGCCATATAGTAGAAGGTTCTTATTTCCAGAAACATTTTACACACCTTTAAATTTAACATAATCATGATTTTTCCCATATTGCTAAGAGCAACTGTTTGAACTTACTAATTTAAAAACTTGCTAGTTTTCAAGAATTCTACAATTTTAAAAGAAATAAATATTTCCATCTCAGAATTTAAAGCTTACTTTATGCTGAATTTATTTACTATTAATATTAATATTTAAGGCATCTGTAATATCTATTTAACCCATATTTAAATTGAGAAGATTTACTTTTTTTAATCCAGTTTTACTCAACCTAGAACAAAATTCAGAGAACATCCTCCTTTAACATAGATTCTAATAAATATAAACTAATTTAAATTCCTGATTGTGTTTTAGTGAATAAACAGCATCATGGACACCAGACAGGTCAGGGATAAAGCTGTGTGGCAGTTTAAAGAGTTAGGATAGAAAACAATATACCAGACTTTGAAGAGCTTGTAGAGTTCTGTTCAATCCATCATCTGAAAAATGAAAAAAACGCACAACTACTAAGGTCATCCACCTAAACTGAACAGAAAGGAGAGTATTAATCACAGAAGCAACCGTGGTAACTTTTGAGGAGCTGCAGAGACCAACAAAGGTCTGTTGAAAAGACCGCTATTAACTTCTAAAACTTAGTCTTTATGGGAAAATGGTGAAGTTAAAATACAGGCTATATATCAAAAACATATCTAACACTTGGAAGACAGTGCTCTGGTCAGATGAGACCTAAGTTCATCTTTTCTCTATCCGTACAAAAGGCTGTGTCTGGCAAATGCTAACACAGCATGTCACTCTACAGACCATCCCTAGTGTTGACGCCATATGAGTGAAAATGGCAAATTCCTAATGTCACAGCCGAATGCTCAGCAATGGGACTGTAGCAGATGATGTGTTTGCTTGTGCCTGTGTGTGGGGTTGAGGGGGGGATGTATGTCACGAGGTATGGATGGCCTGCGTTCTGGCACACCTACTTTATCCGAATGAGGAAGTGGGAAGTCCTTGGTGGATGTCATGTTTTCTGCCATACCTGGACCACATTAATTGCTTGGACTTGGACAGTCTGTGTCTCAGTCAGTGGTTCATCCTCACATCATGTCTTTAGATCTGAAACAGAACAAATGTATCATTCCTGATGCAGAAGTGGACTGGAGTTACCAAAGAACAGAAAGTTCCTTCAAGTTTAGCCTGCGGTAGTCCTCGATTCCACCATCAGTTTTGCCGCATAATCAACTACGCTGAAACGTGCTTGCATTATCAGGCTATGGGGATAATTTGCTCCGTAGAGACATGGAAGCTAGTCAGAATAGATAGGATTATGGGCACTAAATATGGGGCAATCCTGGAAGAAAAGTCATTAGAGGCTGCCAAAGATTTGAAACTGGGGTAGTGGTTTACCCTTCAGTAGGATAATACAAAGCTGAAAAGTAACGATTTAGAATAAAGAATGTATGAAGATTGAAAGGAAACCTGCATGTAAGCTGAAAGCCGCAACCCTGACAGGTGATGCTCGACTGTGCATGTTTTCCTATTAAGGATGTGCTTGATTATTAAATAATGACATTCATGGATAAGCTCCTAATAGCTCAATACAATCTGTCAATGTAAGCTGTAGCTTAACAGAAAACACCTGTTTATATTTCTAATGGGGTAAATATTACATTTGATCAATTTTCCAAATAATGTAAAGAAAGGTTTTGCAATTTCCTGCATGCATGTCTAGATAAATGACATAACTGTTTATGGAAATTAAAAGATTTAAAAATAATTAATATATGTTAATGCAGTAATTTAAGTATATGAACAATATATAGATATATAAGCAGTATATAAACTGCAGTGACGCAGTGTCAGAGATGCACTAGATGTCTAGGATTTGATAGGAATACATTTATTTCAGCCATTGGAGATGAAGACTTAACGTAGACTTTCCATTCAAAGACTTTACTTGGATTTTGTACCTTGGTGACTTGAGACTCGATTTGAACTTGGAAAATATGACTTGTCAGCATCTCTTCAGATGTACTATATCTTTGGATCTAATGAGCTATGAAGGTAATTACTTGCACTGTAGTTCAGTTAAGGATGTAAGAGAAAATGTATTGTCTGAATTTTACTAAAGAAATTTGGAAAACCATAATAAAATAAGAAAAAAAATGTTCAAGTCCCCAAGAAATTGTTTTGCAATATTAAAAAAAAAACATCAAATCCCAAAAGAGCCAAAGAATGTTTTATTTTGGTGTATTCATTCCTCGAATTAACTTAAATAGTTTTCAACCACCAGTGAACTGATCTTGGTAATAGAGCAAAGTCTAGAATTTTGGACACTTCCTGTGAAATATCAAGTGATTTAGGGTCAAATTATTAAAACTAACATTTTTAAGAGAAGGACTGTGTATTATACATCCAAAACCTAATGCGCACATGAAGTGCTGCACTTTAAGATTCTTTCACACAGTGTGATGTAGTACAGGAGAGAACGTTTTCCATGTTAATACAGTTGGGTTTTTGTTACCATCAAGGTTTCCAGGAATGATTCTTACTTATAAATCCATGAATTATCCCACAATCCCAAGTTATTTTTCATCCTAAAAGCATATGACAAACTATACATTTTCCACTCGAATATAACTTAACTGTTTGGCATTCGACTGCTTTATAGTTTGAGCATTTGATGAAAAGAAAGCTTCTAAGTTCTGGGACAGACAAATCCAGCGGCACATTTCTTCTGCATTCTGCTTATGTTGCGCGTTGTCTGCTGTCATGTTAACCACGGGTAACAATGGGCTTCAAGTTTGCATTCAAGAGGTGAAAGTTTTACTGCAATCATACAGTTGAACCAAGTGTTTGGAGCTGAACTTGATTTGCATAAAAGTATGCAATTAAGCTGCGTACCACTGCCACTGTGAAAACTCATTCTCATGCAAGTACAGGACTGGACAACCAGCAAGCGTAATTAGTGTTCAGAGTGGTGACTGAATAAGAAGAGCCCATCCAGCTAACATCTGAATGTGGCCACGATTAGGAATATAAATTGCACAGTAGTCAGAAGTATGTTTGCAACAAGGACAGTTAATTTCATCTGACTCTCTTCGGATCAGTTACAAAATTAGTACCGGGGTTGATAGAGAATAAATACATATGATTCGATTTTTGAACTTCTGTAGAGATTTAAAATAGTTAGAAACTTATTAGGTACTGCAGTTGACATCCAGATGACCAAAACATTTAGTACAACTAAGTTGAAGCCTTGAAAAAGTGTTTAGAAGGAACAGAACAATGTTCACTGAAGAGGGGCCTCCAAAAAAACTCAAAACATCTGCAGTCGTCTTCCTGATTGTTGAGATGAAAAGATTCTGTAGAAAAGTAAATCTGTATACATTAATTAAATGCATGTGTTGTCAAAAGGAGTGTAAGCTTTTTATATAACAGCAGAACAAGCTGTTCTATGAAGTCTCACTTTTTGTGAAACAAAGCAAAGACACAGCAAGAAGGCATATTTGAAACCATCAAAGTGAATAAATCCTTTAGAGATATATATATAAAATTGATTCAAGTACATTTTTAATTGCTTTTCTAAATAAAATTAAAAACATAGTGAAACTTGTTTTATTTAAAATAACAGGATCAGACCATTGACTTGGTGCAATTTTTACATCATGTTAGACATGTCTGTTTCTTAGCCAAGAAAACCATTTCATATTCTTTTCCTTTTGCTTTTAATTTTCATTACGTTTTAGTTTTTAGCTGCAGGACAAAGACAAAGACACCCTTATGATCCAACTCACTGAGAAAAACTTTGAATTATAAATGCCAGCAACTGCTCTTAATCTAAAAACAGAAGTAAATCTTGATCACACAGAATTACACACAGAGCCCCCACGGTTTTGAATCATGACCTAAATGAGAGAAAGTATACTATAAATGTGCAGAATCCCACGTTGACTACTTGGTTCCCGATATGTACCGAAAATTATTAACAAGTACAACATCAATCTTTGTAACAGTGGCTTTGTTCTGGCAATCGGACACCGATAGAACAACTTAAATCCCTGTCTGAAAAGAGCCTGTTCAGCATTTAGGGACTCAGGCTGTATGGGAAAACAATCACTTCAATAATGTAAAATAGATAAAAATACCTGGTTCTGCAGACTCAGAGTGCCTACACAATTCAGCTGTTGCAACAGTAGCTTCAAATGATTAGTTGAGGCATCTATCTTTGTTATCCCCTGATAGATTTTACAAAATTTTCAGCTGAAGCCACAAGCACTTCTTCATTTGCTGCCAAAAAAAGTATCCTCAAACTCTGACCATAAATATCTGACCAATAGGTCAGATACAATAGCATGATTTGATGAAGAAGGGGTTTGTATTACAAAGATAGTCTCTAGTCTTCCAAACTTTTTGCAGTGCTGCAGTACACCATATTAAAAAGTTTATAATTAGAACTTTCTCAACAAATAACTTTAAAAAAACACAATTTTGTTAGTCAGTGATAGAAAGACAAGAAAGAAACTGTCTAGGACAACTTTTAGTTAAAAGAAACTGAGGTATAAGAAAAGACTTGCATACATCACTAACTCTACAAAGTTTTCTTTCTTTTCTGAATTTTCATGATCTCTACAACTAATTTTATTTGATGCCCTAAAAAATAATTTCATAGAAAGAACAGATATTACTTTCAGAGTAATATCTGTGAAAGTTGTACATGTATACATGTACAAAATGTTCTAAAAAGTGAAACATTTTCAGAAACTGCAGTACTTATCTCTTTCTCGTTGTCTTCCTGCTGGTGTATATTATGCAGTTCGTTAGTTGTGTCGTAACACATGAAAACTGGAACAAAACCTGGTTCACAAGGATGAGAACTCAGCTTTCGGACTGCCTTGAAGGCACCTTGTGACTCACATTTCATGTGCATCAATTTTGCAATAAGTTGCTATTACGTGTTCATTTGATCAGGAGAAATCGTATGAAAATAAAACTCTTCGGAATGGATGGGTGGCCTGTCCAGACTGCACTCTGTCTTTAGTTGATTAAATGCTTGAGATAGCGACAGAAGGCATCCTAGCTTATGCTATGCAATGCAATTCCCCTAATATTTAAGTTATATTCTTGCATGTCTAGAAAATAAATAAATAAGGCATCACACTTATTTTAACAACTTTTTGTTCAGTTGTACAGCAGGGACATTGTTTCATCTGCAGAACCCAAAGTGAAAAGGTGAAAGCAGAGCACAAAGTCTCGCTTCCTTCTATCCAAAGTCAGCATTGTTTTTTTTAAAACTGTGACAGTGACCTCTCCCTCAAGCATTTTTTAAGGTAGCAGCGCCACAGCAAAGAAATTTAAGTGTACTATGTGTGGCACTGTGCAAGATAGATCTAATAAAATCTTGGTCACAGTGTTTGTCTCAAAGACTCACATCAATTTGAGGCATGTCAGATTGTCCGATGAATGTTTGGCAAACTATACTGCTAGGGTGTAAATAGAAAAAAACCTGAGAGCACATCTTCAGCTCTGCCATTCAGCTATACTAGTTTTGTTCATCTGAGATTGCAACTGTTCAAATGTTATTTCTTTGCCAGAGTCTCAGAAAGTTATTACTCTTTGGCATCGTTATTTACCCAACACTTTCTATCATATTTAGAGGACAAGTTGATTTTAGCGTACTAGCATGATCTATCTACTGTATTTCATTTTTAAGATAATTTAGTCTGCTGTCTTCAGTGTCTCTTATGATATTGACATATTGATAGTCACTGTTCAATATGTAGGCTACCCTAGCATAAAAAAAAAACGTACATTTTGTGAAATGTCAAGTCCTGTCATGTTTACAATGTAAAGGTTCTGCAGTGTAAGTATGGTTACCTTGTTGTGATCTCTTTTTTTCTCTTGAACGGAGCCCTGTCAGCAGCACTTTTTCCAGGCCTTACAATGTCATGGCCACATTTACATGAAAGTTCAATAACAAGTTATTCTTGGAAAGATGGTGGAGCTCCATTATATTGTTTAGCTACTTTTACCACATCCAGCTTCTTTTGTTTTTGGCTCAGTTTTGTTTAATAAATCATGGAATCTGTATTTCATCATTCATCTTTTGCAGGGCACAGACAATAGGGACAATTTGGAGGCCAATTAACCGAAGAGTCATGTTTTTGGACTGTGGGAGGAAACCGGAGAAAACCTATGCATGTACAGGGAGAACATGCAAACTCCATGCAGAACGGCTGGTGCTAGGAATAGAACCCAGAACCTTCTTGCTGCAAGGCAACAGCTCTACCAACTGCACCACTGTGCAGCCCAATATATATTGTTTCTTTATTTTTCCTGTGCATTTCCTTTCTAAACCAAAACCCTAATTCAAGTGTATAAGTCTTAAAGTAAACTTATTTTCCCTTTTTAACTTTCAAGCTTTAGATAACATTTAAAAACATCTTTCTGTTTCAGATCTCATATTCTTCTATGTGCTCTGTGAACTAGGAAAACTTTTTTAAACAAAAGAAGGAAAATCAGCGGGAGAAGCCTTAGAAAGGTCTCAGAAAAGTCTGTGCTCCCAATCCCTTGCCAATATGACAGATCTTCCTTTCTGCTTTTGATCATTAAGAGAGGGCCAAGCATCAAAGACTCAGCGACACCCTATTGTCCATGTAGTCTTTTTTCATTGTTCAAACTTGTTCACAAAAAGTAAAGTTAAAATAAGACTGAATCAAATCAAAATGTGTTTAATAAAATACAATAATTAAATGTAATACAATTTTTAAATGAGTTGAAAACCCTGATAGTTGTAGCATTATTAGCTTTAACTGGATTTTTTTTTACGTGGGTTGGGATAAAAAAAATAGATTGACTAAATTTGATTAAATTTAATTATGCTAAACTTTGGAGCATGATAAAATTGTGAAAATAAATCACTCTCTGCTATTAAGAGAGGATGTTATTGTGGATGAAAAAACTTAGTGTTTTGGAAAAGAAAGATTTAAATCAGAATAAATCAAACAATGTCAGGTGATTTTGGTGGTTTTGATGAAGCATATCAAGCTTCTGATTTGAATGAAAGATGGATTTGGTGATAAGATAGTTAAATAAAAACATGCAAAAAAAATAGATTGACTTAATTTGTTTAAATTTAATTATGTTAAACTTTGGAGCATGATAAAATTGTGAAAATAAATCACTCTCTGCTATTAAGAGAGGATGTTATTGTGGATGAAAAAACTTAGTGTTTTGGAAAAGAAAGATTTAAATCAGAATAAATCAAACAATGTCAGGTGATTTTGGTGGTTTTGATGAAGCATATCAAGCTTCTGATTTGAATGAAAGATGGATTTGGTGATAAGATAGTTAAATAAAAAATTGCATAAACACTTGAGTTCAGCTGAGTAGTTCACATAAACCTGTCATAAAATTCACACAAATAAATTCTCACTTTCATTCAGGTCAAATTAGCAAAATGCCTAATATATTGGCTATAGTGAATTGTAAGCAGTTTTTAAAATGTTGCAACTTGTGTAATAGAAAACAATGCAACTTGCTTTTACATATTATGCAGGCATTTAAATTTCAGGCATGTTGTTACAGTGACAGTTTTTCCCAACATCAAATCTCCCTTGTACAGTATTCTTTGTGTTCTTTGATTTTTTTTCTCCTCCATTGTTGTGACGTGATGTCACCTTGACTTAAAGGTTGGAACAACCTACACTTGGTGCCTGGTGTTCTTCCCGTGTGCTGACCTGGGGGTCACATAAAATTCTCTAAAGGAAAGGACTCTCCGCAGAGTGTCACCTTTATCTAATTATGTGACAGCTTCAAGGGAGGGGTGAACAGTGGCGTTACGATCCCCTCCTGCTGCCTAATATCTCATTCCTTTTCATATTGAATCTTTTTGTTCAAAGGAGCCCTTTAATGCTCACTACACCCTCATCATTCGGCACTGGGGGAGAACGGAGAGGCACAAGAACGGAGCTTCAAGCAGGCAAAAGAGTGAAGTCTCACCTATTGAAGGATGTGTCAGATAATTGCATCACTTCATATTTAGGCCCTTCTTAAAGTTTTTCCTGTGTGAGGCCCTCTGCGGTTCAAAGCATCAAATGAAATGCACGGTTTATGTGTGTGTGCAAGAAAGAGAGAGGGAGAATTTGATGCAAGGTTGTGAAGTCTTTGATCTTTATCTAAAAGCCCAGTTAGATTTGCATCAGAACATCAGAATTTGCTTCATGCATATCATTACCATTCTGCAACAGAGAATAATAAGTCATGTTAATGCTGCACAGGGGTTTTATGAAGTATATTTAGATGTACTTTACCTGTATGAAACCTCTTTGTTGTATGACTTATCAATGAATAATGCAAGTGCAATCATATTTGTTTCACTTCTAACTTCTTTCTCATCTTTTTTTTTCAGATTTTTTGCTTACATAACATAAACAGCACACTACATATAGCATCCAGATGACCTCAAAACATGCATGCCTCTGTAAATACCAGGTCCTTATGAAAGACAAAAAATAGACTGATAAGCAATTTGAAACTTCTTCAATATGTGTAAAATATTTTACAAATTAAATGAAGAGTAGAAATAAGTTTAAGTACAAAGGCCTTGTTGGATAAATTGACATACCTTCAAACTAACCCTTAACCTGGTTCTGCTCTTGAGACAGAATTAATGCCGTGACTGTAAAACAAGAAATGAGATCCAAGATGACAGACCTGGTGGGGACACATAGTAGAGAGAAAAATAGGTCTTTGGAAGAGCAGGCTGTTGGAATGTCTCTATTTTAGATCTTGTCTTGGTACATGAGACCTATGAGGTAGATCAACATGAAGCAACAAAGGATGGAAATCAGCAACCTTTGCTACCGAGTGGGTGCAACACAGCCAAGTGATACTTCAATCTGAGCGTCTGATTTTTTGAGAGGGATTTAAAAAGGTCAGTAAGCCTTTTTAAAGGCTTACTGTTGCAGGTGAAGCATGTTTACTGCTTCACCTGCAACAGTGAAGCAGTAAACATGCCACACAATATGAGCTAACAATAGCTGTTTAAATGCACTGATAGCCAGATTATAATGTTATGTCAGTCTTAGTTTCCATGCTGAGATGTACTTCTCATAAACTCCACCCTGATGAACTACACCAGGGTACAAATTCACACAGGGAAACCACCATCAGGAATGGTGAAGCCGCAAGCTGACCAGTACACACATAGTTCTATTACCGCTATGTTCAAAGGTAAAAGCACTTTGAGACTTTTGTTAATGAAAAGTGCATTATAAATTAAATTGATTATTATTATCATTATTATAAAAGAATTGGGGTATGATGTGGCTAATAATAAGACGAGTACATGACAAAGAAGCAGTATTATGTAAAATCAACTTTTTTGAGCTTTACATTATATTATATATTTCCTCATCAAAAACACACTTGGAGTGTTGCCTTCATTCTTTCATGCATGTTTGAGAAATCCTTTAATCTCCTCTGGTAGCCTGGTAGCCTGGTAGCCTGGTAGCGCTGTCTTTTTTAAGCAGCTCCTTCCCAGAGCTGCAGTCTCCAAGCCAACCTTCTGCCTCTTAGAGCACTTCCACTCCTCCAATCCCCCACTCAGCTCCTCCAGACTAGTGGTAGCAGTAATAAGCAAACACCTGGTGGAAATGTGCATCTGCAGAGTTCATCTTACAAAAGAACTTCTCAGTGAAGAACTGGTAAAATGGAGCCACATTGTGATGATGTGCTGTCAGACAGAGCTCATACTGTCATGACATGTTGACAGTTTAAACATTTTTCATAAAAGTTACATACCCCAACTTTAAAGAGACAGAGACCCAGTTTCAAGACATGAAATTGTGATGTCAAATTTCTTTTAAGTTTTGACAGGCACATACAGCATTTGTAGTATAAAATTCCACTTTGTGCCTAGGAAATGGACAATACTGCCACTTTAAGAAGGATGTGGTTTCATATTAAAGGTTCAAACTTCAGAATAAAACTTATTTTTAACTTGCACAATGTTTTTTTGGTTGTACTCTCTGCCCTTACAGCAACATGTTTCTTATATTTATTTGATAAAAGCACTGTAGTATGTCAGCTTCAGTTATTTGTCTCAGGTGCTTAGCATTTTTCTCTTGACTGCCACAGCAGCCTTAAAAAGCAGGTTGTCTTCAGTGCTGACATGTGTACCTTCCAAAGAGAAAGTCCAAAAGACTCACTACAGATAAAAAAAAGAAAATAACTGCAGCACTGCTGATTAAAACTTTTTGTAATTTTAAGTGGTAACACAGCTAGATGTTGAAACAGGTGGTTACACTTTTCCTGGCTATGAGAAAAAGAATCCAATTGCGTATGAATAATAAAATACATATGGTAAATAGAGTTTTCAAACATTATAGACTTACTGTACCTCTGGGGAGTATTTTTGTGGCTCCCAGTTTAATATAGACATGGGAGTTTTAGTTGAAAGTGCACAGCTGTCTTCACAGATGCTGGAGCACAATTCTGCCAGTTGGTGTTTAGTGTAAAGGATATTTGTGGTGCTCATGTTTTATCAATCTATTTTTCTATGTCTTATATTAGTAAATTTGGTTACCTGTTTCCTGTCTCTGTCAGATTTTCTCAGCCATGCTGAACTGTGACATGATATTCTGGGTTCAAAGAAATCATCTCACCCTTCTTGGTGTGACTCAGATGAGCAAAAATCAAGAATTCCAGTTAAACAATTGGAACAACAGGAGATTTCCCTTTTTGCCCTTGTCCCATGTTGAGAATTTGAAAATGCATCAAAATAGAAAGAGACTTCATGTTCCTAAATACATGTGCTATAATATCATGCTGGGAGATTGCTGAATTATTCATCATTCTAAAAAAAAAATAAAAGAACACCACATATACTCTTTTGGATCTGCTCTATATACTTTTTAAAAAACAGCTTTGGAATCACTTTATACTGAGCCTTACTGTTTCATATTTCACATTTTCTGTTCACCCTTGTTGTTTGTTTACTGTCAAGCATTTTGTTTTGACTTTGCTGGAATTTTGCAATTCTTTATATTCTGCATGGTGAGCAAAGGAGAATGATCTCTGTAAATATTCTGATGCTAAATGTTTTTGTGGTCTCTTGAAAAATGATGGTATTTTCACGCTAAGCTCAGTGGTTTTTGTTTTGTTTGTTTTGTTTACTTGAACACTATGTATACATAGTGTTTGTCGCCTTAGTCTTAGATTTCTCCGAAGAGATTTTGAAAGCGGCACCTTCCGCAAGTTAACTCTCAAACTACATTTAGGATTATTGGTACATTTTGATCATTCTAAATATAAGTCTAAGTTTTAGAAACATGAAGAACGTTGCACGATTTAGATCAATCAGAATGTACCATTGTCAAGATGAACAGTATGGACTTACCATAGCAAAAAACTTACGGGCTTCCCAAATGTTTGTTTTATCTATATAAGACAGTCAAGCAAACATTGAGCAGGCAAGCACCTTGAAACGGTTTGTGAGCGATGAAAGAGACAATCCCTGCAGAAACAGGGGAAACAAGGAGAAAGCTGCTGTCTCTGCTGTTAAGAATACCAATTTAAAATCTTAAGTTGACCTGAAAAAGCACCTTCTATTCCTAAAAACCCCTGTAGCAGCAATGCTTGGACAGGCTGGACATTTTACAGCTGTCTGCAGTATTCACACATGAGAGCAGGTGGTACATAAATGGCATGGAAGCGGCAACAATGGGAGGAAAGCCCACTACTGTGAAAATCCAGTGAAAGGGAGCTGCAGGCTGTCACGACTGCAGATGGTTGACAGCCTGACAGTCATCTCTTCGGTATAAAATTACCATCAAAAACTTAAAACCTACAGCCATTTTATTGTTCAAGAGGGAGTTATCTGAAGACAAAGCTTTCAGAAAAAACATGTATTGTTTTTCCCGCTGCCCAATCTAGGAATGCATTTACCCTTTTCCTGTACATTACGGTGTTTAAAAAAGCATTGTGGTGTGTGGCAATACAGCTCACATGAGTGCTCTCAGGCCAGCGTCAGTCTTTTGGGAACACAATTCTCCAGTGTTCCTTTGCCTCTGTCACTATTTTTAGTTCCGCAAACAGACATTGTGTGGCTGGGGCTCTGACAGGAATGAGGCCATCCGAAAGCAGGCAATGAACCTGTGCCAGCTGCCAGGAGTCTCACTCCCTCCGCATATTCATCATCTAAAACATAACATCTGGGACATTTCCCTGTCTGCCTGATTTCTACACTTGCTTTACAGTCCTGCTTAAATTAAATGATTTGCTCATTGCTGTCCCCTTAAACCAGCATTTGAAAGGCTAAGTAACAAATTAGAGAAATGCCAGGAAGGGTATGGTGTTTGACAGGGTTTTGGCCACACATGAATGCCATAATATAAAAATTAAATAAATTGTCAACGTTTAAGTTTACATAGATTTTCTCGCTACACCTGTTTATAACAAGTCCAGAATGTGAAGTTTAGTGTGCAACAACCCAGAATTCGGCAGTATGAGCTTAAATGTGGACTTCTTCCTTTCAATTTTGCTTTAGGGCCTTTTTCTCCATTTGATTATAAGGGTTAATTTAGTGGTTAGTACAATGTAGTGTACAATGGACTACACTGTAGTCCACACATTTATCTATTCTGGTTCAGGGTAGGAAAGTGGACAGGTGACGGTATCGCCCCTACTGGTCTACAGGCAAGAGGTAGAAAATGACCTGCTCAGGTACATCAAAGGGTTAACGTGAAAGACCAAAGCACAAATACATATCCATCATATCTGAAGTGTATTTAAACAACATGAATTAACATCTGGGTTTTTTTTTTTTTGGAGAAACCCAAAAACAACTTTATACTCTAGGTCCTGTCTTTGTTTAGCCAACAAAAAATATGTAATAAGTTGGACTTTTGTAGCACCTTGGTTTTGTCCAAATTTAATAGACACACAGATTTGCAAGTAAGGTTTGGTTAGTTTAGCTAATCAACCCCAAATCCCTTTCTACAACTTTTACATATCAGTAAATGTCTTTATGCTGATTTCTTTTAACTTTTCACACTCAAATTTTTATTATTGAAGACATAGTGTCTTTTCTCTTTCTGTCCAACAAAAACCTGCTCAGAGGGTATCCTTCACTGACATGCAGCTTTTTATGTTGTGATCTGTTTTCTGTCTATTTATTTTGAGGTTTTTCTGTGTTTATTAGTCTGTTTTCCTGAGTCTCTGTCTTCCCTGTTGACTGCTCCCAGCTGTGTCTCGTTTCTTTGATTACCCTCCCAGTGTATTTAGTCCCACCTGTTGTCTTTGTCTGTTGTCGGGTCCTCCTTGTGGCTGCCTGTTATTCTGTTGAATTTATCATCTTCATCCTGGGTCTGCCTGTGTCCTCCTTCACCACTCGACCACAAATCATGACATTTTAATCCATTCTGTTTCTCAGCAGTTGGATAATGTACATTCATCCTAGCTACAAATTAATTCATTGGTTGTTTTGCAAAATTATATGTGTACAGCATTTCATAATTTAATTAACATTTGTAGTTAGTGATTTCCATAGTAGTGCCTCAGAAAAAAAAAAGTTACCTGGTTTTATTTTTCTAAAAAAGTGAAATGACTTTCTAACTAATTCATCCTACTGGCACAGGATTGTTACAGTTTGCACTTTAAAAAGCTAAAACTTGACTAGTTCCAATATGATCTTTGGCTGTTTGGCAGGAGGTGGCTGTACCTGTGGAGCATAAAATAAGTGGCAATAAAAACCTTCAATAACTTTTAGTCTGGCAGACAATTCATCCGGTGGTTTGATCAGCTGTGAGGTATCTACTGCCATGCATTCACATTTGGAGAAATAAGAAACTTTACAAGGACAACAATTAAGTTTATTTTTTTTCTTTTTTGAGGCATGGTCTGGGGCATTTTTCTTGTATTGTATTATATATATATATATATAATGGAAAATAAGACACATAGCAATTTGCTTATTTGGAGGAAGCCTGATCAAAATGTTTAATTCACACATGGAGAATAACATATTCATTCTCTGGTAAGTCAGTTGTCCAGTTGTGGCGCAGCAGGTGTAATAATAGGATTTTTGTAAAGTTAGTGCATGTGGTGTAACTTCGGTTCTGACTGCAACCAACTAGAACAAATGGGATGAAAAAGTCTTTTTATACTCATATTTAAACTGTAAAATCAAATTCACATATAGCTCTGCGCGCATGTGCTCTATGTCTGTGTGTGTATATACTAGCATGTAAATAGCTAAAACAAATAGAGGAAAACACAGAATTATGTATTCCTAACAGCACAATGTAAATAAACTGGGCCACTTTTTGTTAAGCAAAAAGTGGCCCAGTTTTTTTTTTCTTTTTAGCCTCCTTTTCCTTGGACTTGCTTGTTATAGAGGTGACCACACAATCCAGCATATTTTTGTTTATCATCACAGTACAAATCTACAAGTCTAAAAATGTAGACATCCTTCTGTCACTTGATCCAGTTAAGTTACTTGTCATTCATTTTTCCTAATCTTATCCGTGTCCTTAATTTAACATGAAATATAGAATATGAGGTCTGTGGAGTTTTAGACCTCGTCGAGTGCCTGGGATTTATTTGAACATTGAGCTTCCTGACTTTAGGATAAAATGACTTCAGTGTTCATTCTTGAAGATGAAACGGTCCTGAGTATTTCTGACTTATATTTGGAAATGCCCTCATCATACATCTCAGTTCAATGAGTAACAGCTGTTTGGTTCTTTCAGATCACTGAGGGCATCACTGCTTTAAATCTGCAAATTCAAAAAGTTTTTGCTTTACACTTTCTGATGATCAGTTAGATAAGCAGCACACAGTTAGGTGCTGCTTATCTAACTGTGTATAGATAAGCAGCACACAGTTAGGTGCTGCTTATCTAACTGTGTATAGATAACAGCACCTGGTTGCTATTTACTCATTGAATTCTTGGAGCATCTTTCACATAAAACCTTTAATTTGGGCCTTATAGTTAAAATGCCAGGTGTTTGTGAACTAAAAGGAGAGCATAATAACTCTTTTCAACACATTTTCAACCTTTGTACAGTTTCACTGAAAAAAACCTATAACAACTAATTTAAAGGAAAAATATGAAGACTGAAAGAATCTGGCTCCAGTTGTTGACTTGTGAAAGGCTTAGCTAAAATGAAAAACATAAATGTTCACTTGGATTTTAGATTGAAAGCTGGCTTTTTTATTTTTCCACTATTACCCAGCAGCCAGATTTTAAAAGAAAAGTCCAATGGGTTGTTTAGGTTGTAAAATGATTAATCCTACTTAGAAAATATATTATTTTAAATAATAACATTACATTATTTTATAATCTAGCTCATTAGACAGGTTTATAAAGTACAATTTCAAGTCCCTATACTTGCCCAAAGTTTCCTTTGAGATAAAGAAAATGTAAAAATATGAACAAATAAATGTTAGGGAAAGCAACACAAGCTTCTGGGTCGTTTGTTGTTTAGAGAACCATTTGAGAAGCGACAATGGCAGGTTACACAACAGCTGGTCATAAACTGTAATTTTTGGAAATGATAGTCATTACTCTCAGATTGTCAGTCACAAAACAGTCATTCAAAACATAGGAAAATGTGATTATGTCTTCCCCGAATGCTGTGCATAATGTCGTTACTTAACACATTCTGGGCTGTATTAAAGTTAACCAGACGTCACGCAGCCCAAGAAATATAAATTTGTCAAACCATCCTTTGTTCAAACTGTTAATTTGAAAAATAAAACTATCTTAATAGTAAAATCCAATGATTATCAATGCTTTTTGCTATGTGTACTCTTGAAATGATAACAAGACTGTAACAAAGCTTATGTCCTTGCTGATTTGAAAGCAAAACCAAATATTATAGTGCTAATAAAAAGTTAATTTTAAAAACGTAAAAATGGTCACTAAAATGAATTGCCGGACTGCAGTCACAAAGTTTTGCTCTGTATATAAAAGCATTGCTCACACATAACTCATCAAATGGTTGAACTCAGTAAGCAAGGTCCAGTAAATACACTGTTCCTGTAACTTGAAGAATCAAATGAATTAAGAATCTTGTGTTGTCACATTTGTTCACACGTAGCAACATTTATTTTGGTAACTCTCAGCATCATGAGAGGCCCACATCAGAAGAGGCGTTCAATTCACGATTTATTTTTTTTAAAGATTTCTGCCACAAAATTGAATATTCATTGTGCAAAATTAGAACTTTTTCTGAAGGAGTATGCACCTGTTTACAATCATTCATCTTGAGGTTTGAGGAAATAGGAGGAGAAGCACAGGCAGATGATTAAGAACGCCACTGAAGAAGCAGAGTGCATTTGTGGGACTGAGTATTAATGTGCAGATTTTTTTTGTATTAAAATGTCATCAAAGGCAAAAGCCATTCATCACTGATGTTTGTTTTCTTAATTTCTTCAAGATTTGCAAAGGAACCCATCCAACTTTAATAATAATTCTTTTCCTGCAGATGTATTAGTCAAAGTGAAAAATCTACAAGCAAAGTGATCACACACATTCTTCAAACCACCCCCACACTGGGTGTAATTGTCTCTGGAACAGTGTTTTATTGCCTCTAATGTTTTTCAAAATAATAAAATACCCCCAAAAAAGTGAGATGCAAAGGCAACTTTTTTTTTGTTTCAATAATGAGTAAAGTCTAAAGCACAAATAGTCACACACACATACAGATCTATCTGGACATTAAAGATAGTGGGCTTATAAAAAAGCAATAGAGCTGGTATTTAGTATTTTCAAGAGATTATGTGGGTGGAAGAAAAAAAGAAAGAAATCGTAAAATGACAGACAGGAGACAAAAGTCTGCAGATAAAACCCTCCTCTTTTGGGGTTTAAACGTTGGACGATAAAATATGACTGTGCCCATGTTGTCCATTTGTTCCATGTCAGGAGCCAGATTAATGTCTTCGCTATTTATAGTGTGCCTATTGTGTGAGTTTTTAGTGTCATGAAGGTGCTCCTTTTACATGTCTAAATGAATGGAAGCATGTGATACACTAAACATGTTTTATGATTTCATTTATTTTGTTGTTTTAGAAAACATCCGTGCCTTTTTTTCTTTTTGCCAACAATAGTGTTCCAGACATGCAGAGAAAAGTCCCACTAAAACATTTAAATCTAGTGAGACAGAGGTATTGAATGCTGGCAAGCGAAACTAAAAACAGTCAACAAGTTTTGAAAGGAATCAAAGCTGTGGTGACTCAAGGGGAAGAGTGGTCTGCCAATCAGAAGGTTGGAAGTTTGATCCTAGCTCCCCAATCCATATGTTGAAAGAGTTTAGAGAAAACAGCCAAGGCCCAAATTGCCTCCAATCTGAGTGTGTGTATGCCATAAAAACAATGCTTTTAAGACAATAATAGACTATCTACGGCCTTCACAGGTTTAGTGTGTTTGTATTATGTGAACACCTGTGCTGAAGTGGAAAGAGACATATAGTTTTTGTTTCTGTTTTCAGTTTGAATTGCTGAGTGCCTTGACTGCTACTGGATCCAGCGCAGATGAGAAATTTCTTGGATTATACATTTAGAAAAATTCCAGTCATTAAAACATCTAATTTTGTTCGGCTTACATTTAACATGTTAAGCAGAGCTAAGTTTACTTTTTTTTTATGTGTGTTTGAATTTATTCCAATCTAAACAGAAAAAATTCTGTTTAGATTGGAATAAACTGCACTGTTTGTTACTCGTAAAGGATGTTATTCGTATTTCTCATAATTTCCTTTGCATTTTGTTTTTGCTCAAAATGAAGCATGACGGCTGTGGAGTTAGGGTAAAAAATTAATGGGTTTAAAAATATCTAATACATAATGATATATTATATAAAAGATGCATGAAAATATTTAACAACAAATTAAGTTAACGGAAATAAAAAAAAACATTAGGTGGCAAACAGAATTCAACAAGACCTCCGGTTTTCTGCATCACAAAATTGTAAAACACCTCCTTAGGCATGCTAATTTTACCCAGCAGGTCAGTAGTAAACTGCAACACAAAGCACTAAGGCTTCTTGGATAAAGGCAGAGCATGTCAAAGGTCAGTGTAGTTTAAATGCACTGTATATAAAGTGGATTCAGTTGGACCAACAAGGTCAAATAGCCATACCTCCTGAAAATCAATGACAATTCAGGAAATTATACAACCGCTAAAAAGCTATTCAATGTGAATTTAAGATACAGTAGCATCATCGCCTCAACACTGTAATATTTCTGAAATTTGGTGTGATCTTGTAGATTTAGGTAGCGCGTAGTAGAGCTTTCTTAGTCCAGAATGGACGTTGTCTTCTGAAAAGATGAAAGCTATATGTTTATTTCAATAAATTGTTCACAATTGCTTGATACAAACGGATATATGCAATTAAATGTGACTATTTTATCAAGTCATTTACAATTGAAGCACCGGTGAATGTGAAATGCAAAACAACCTGCATCCTGCAAGAGAAATGCATATAGGCAATTTCCATAAGTGGCTCTGTATAAATTTTCCAGTGAATGAACCAAGGTGAACTAACATGATACCCCTCATGCAGTACAATACAATTCTTAATAATAAATGCATGTAGATACAGTGGTGGTAGATGACAGGTGGCAGTAAACCCCTCAAGATTGAGAACATTTAGATGCAAAAATAAGTGATTGAGGCACGTTAGTACTGGCTTGTACTCTCAAATGTATGTCAATAAAGAATAGGTTTTATGAATTGAAAGACAAATCACAACATACCATATTCCAATTAAAAACCTACATGATTGAATTCATGTAAAAAGGTGACATTTAAAATGTACAAAAATCCAATTGCGAGCACTGATAAACGGCTGTATCAATCCCCGTTAATTGCAAATAGCACTAAAGTCATCACAGAGCGCTTAGACTGTTTGCAGAGTGAGTGATCAAACACGTTTCTGGCCTCACACCATGTAGAAAATTATTACAAGATTAAATATTTTGTCTTTACCTCTGGATTCCACCGAGGTTAGGAAAAGGGGGAAAGAAATGGGTTCATGGCAGCCACACAGTGTCTGAGAGTGCAGAAATTAAACAGAGGGTGTCAGAGAAGCAGTGATAGAGTGGTGGAGGGTTGGCAGGCACACTGTCGCAGAGTGGCAGAGAACCAGCTCAGGGGTGGCAGTTTGGATGCCGCTTTCATTTTGAAAAAAAGGTGCTTTACAAAACATGCCTCCCAGTTGACTGTGTTTCCCTGCATTGTGCTGTGATGCCTGGTGCCATAGTGTTTTATTTATTCATTTAAATACATTCAACAAATAAAGAGATCATGAAACATTACAAATAGGTTTTCCATGTATGTTTTCATTAGGCGGTGTTTCATTATATTACATTGTGAAAGACTAAAAAAGTTGGCAGTGTATGAAAATGTTTTTTAATCCTTAGTACAATGTCCTAGTATTTCTTCAATAAGCTTTTTGAGGTAATAGTTTTATGGGAATATTCTCATTTTATCTATTTTGACAAGCAAAAGGTAATACAAAAAGGTAATTAACAGTACTTTTATAAAAGACAAAAGGGACATGCTAAGAAATTAAGAAATGTGCAAGTGCAGTAAAGTCAATGAAGTTCATAAAATCTTGGTTTTTACTTCTTTTAATGTTTAAGCCAGGAAGTGTTAGCAAATATGTATGTGGATGGATTATATTTGAACATAATCCTGCATTTTGAAATTTCAACCCCTTGAACACGAAGCCTTTTTTTTGGAGAGTTCTCCCCAAAATGAATCCCATATGTCTCAGGAACTACAAGAAGGTAATATTCCAGAGGATACTAGAGATCTACAAGTCAACAATCACCAACAATTTACTGAGTAAGAACACATACAAATACATACGGCATGCAGTGAAAAAATAAGAAATGATAAATTCTGATAGACTATATTAAGTAATGTGGATTTTCCTTGAAAGCCTCTATTCACAGTGAAGGCTCTGACCATTTACTGTACCAAATTTCATTAAAAAAATAAGTATAGACATTTTGGAATGGTATTCGTTGATAAAATTTCAGGTGAACATTCCAAATGTGCCATTTTTGGAAATTTGGCACCATGTGTGCAATTATATCTTGCTATAAATATTATGTGTAATTAATAACAATGGTTTATGAAACAACATTACACTAAGAACACTAAGAATTACTGCACTGGGCGCTCTGGTTATAGAAGCATTTGAGGCATGAAACTAAAAATTCAGGGCAGATTATCTGCAACCCATTGGTTGATTTGGGTGATTGACACGTCTAATTGCAAATAGAATTAAGGGGTATTACAAAATACCAAAGCAACATCGTTCACCCATCACGAGTGAAAATGTATTTCCGTAAATTAGGAAAAGCTGCAGCTGCGCGCAAGAGAAGGAAGTCCTTTGAGTTTATTGGCAGCATCCAAGGAGATAGGAAAGTTGAAAATAGGGAGGAATCACATCAGTGTGACACGGACAATGGATTGCAGGACCTACAGTGGTAATATTTACTCTAACATGGATTATGGCCGTGAAACAACAAGGTAGGACTAAATGTATGTTTTTAGCTTCATGGAATTAGCTGTTTTTTTTTTGTTGTCTTCTGCGGCTGCTGGTTCAGTGAGCAGCTATAACATGTTGATTCTGGTATTATTTGAAACAGAGCTTGGGTTTTAATCTGATTGGTAGTTTATGTGGGCAGGACCGTGTTGCGCTGTCGTTGCTGCGTGTTTAGCAACGGTCGTTGCGCTGTCTAATTAGATGCTAATTAGACGCTAATTATGTTTTTTTTTTGTTTTTGTTTTTTTTCCCCCATATACCTGCTAAGTGTTTGAGCTGGGTGTTGTTGAGGTAGAAAGTATCATTTAGATGAGCTTTTGCCCGTTACATAAGTATGCAATATGCCTATTGGTTATTGTATAGCGTGTGCTCAAATTTGGGGCTGTTTCAGCCAACCAAAATGCAATAAATTAAACCTTAAGTAATAAATCACACAGTTGTTGTTAGGTAAAAATTAGGTCTAAGTTGTGCTCTTGCAATTTGTATACAATTTTATTTTGTTACAATTACTGTACATTTTTAAACATAATGTTGAAGATTGTACAAATGTATGAATATTTTCTGAATTAGCTAGATGTGTATACTCACAAACTGGTTATAATGGTGCTAAAAGTTGTTTTTTTTTTCTTTTCACTTGGCATTGGCTCCTAACTTTTTGTTAGTCGTCACAATTGACAGTGCCTGCTGTGGTAGCTTCTCCAGACTGATATAAAAAGGCTGTTTGACAGCACTCAGTGCTCTGACAACCTAAAAGAGTCCAAAGAGCTCAAAGGGGATCTGCGAAAAAATAATCCACACAGGTTGAAAAGGTTTGCCTTGCTGCTTTTATCAAAAACTCTGGTGTCAAAAACAAAGTTAGCCTCACGTGTCATTTTTCCACTGGCCTTTTGAACGTAAAAATATATATTTCTGAACCAATATTTGACAACATTTAAAGATTTTTTCTAAATGCATGTATTTGGTATTTATGTAATAAGGAAATGTTTAAGTGAAGCATTAAAATAAACAGTGATTGACGAAATGGAATAAAAAAAGCACATTTTCGGAAGTGAACTTACATTTAGTGTCCAGAACCTGTGACTTTCCATTCACTTTTTCTCCAGGTTCCTAATTAGACCTGTCTCTTATTAATAAATAAACACAATAAAATGTCATTTGTTGCCTTGGTGGTGGAGTCTAATTTTCATTTGGCCAAACATTAGGATTCTAGGGACCCCAATGTGAGCATTACTGACCCAGTAGAATTAAAAAATAGATGATGTTTAATGCTCCTGCAATAAAAGTTTAACATTTCAGAAAGTATGACACCGAACCATTATAAATATCTTGCTAAAAGCTTTCAACAGTGCTACTTGAATACTGAGAATATGTCATACAACTGATGCCTCTGCACTTGAAAATATATGCTGCAATATCCAAGCCCTTTAGATTCTTATAACATTAGCTTATTTTGTTTCTTTAATTGATGTACCGTATTTATGTGAACTTATTGTGCAGTCTTTGTTTTCAAATAAAACAAACCCATGCTAGAGATTTTGTTCCCTGCAAAATGCCAGTTTTTCAGTTTGTTTTGCGGTCAGAGGAGGCATGAGGGAGAGCCTCGCCTGTCATCTTGGAAAAATAATATAAGACAATTTATTATATATTATTTTCACCCTTTAGTTTGTACTATAAAGTGTTTATTTTTCATTTGGCTTAACCAAGTTGGATTATTTTTTCCTTCAAAATCACTGAATTTTTGCAATTTCCATTCAAATGCTGGGAAGCGTAGCTGGTGAGGCAGCAGTGAGCTGAGCCTCACCTTCAATTGCGCAACCTCTTGCTAACTGTAGTGGCTGCCATTTGATGGGAACATGTTCCTCCTGTCTGTATGTTATCAATAAAATGGTTAAACATTTAAAATAGGAAATGATTTTCCATAATTTAGTTTATTTACATAATGCACAGTGTTTTTTGTCACCAAAGTGTGTGTGTAACGTGATTCGTGTGCTGAGGAGCGATCGTAAATGGCAGAAAACAAATTTGAGATGGGCAGGCAGTTTATTTACCTCATGGCACGGGGCGCTCATGATCCCAGATATTGGTTTTGTGACTCCACAACTGCAGTGACAGTGAGCTAGCCACACAGTAAATAAGTCGAGTGCAACAATATATTGTTTTCTCTCTTCTGACGTTAACATGGATGACTACATTTCTGCTTTCTTTGCATTATTTTCTCAACACGTGTCGCTGTTTGGACTCAGATGGGATTTTGTAACTTAAAGAATTTGCAAAGCCTCACCAAACATGAGCGGTCGGCCACTCGTACTTAAAACCAGGTCGCAGTAAACACGTTTGTGATGTCGATGGTAGACTTGCCTTTGGATGAACAGATATTTTTGTGCATAATGAGTGGTGCTTGGACTTAATTTATAAGTAAAAGTAAGACAGAAGTAACTTTATTTTTTAGGTTTTTAATGAAATGTGCATGCTGTGGGCTACAGTTATGTGTAAAGAATTCAGAAAAGAAAACTGCTGTTGGATTAGGAGCGGTAGCTAATCCTCCACTGTTCTGTTCTTTTGCAAAATATTTTAGTTTGAATCCTAAAACATTGTTGTCAGTTGCCATGGCAAAGTGTCTGTATGTGGCTTGGCTGATACAGAGAGCGAGTTGTACGTTGCTGTGGAGCATAGCATGGAATTAATACCTACATTTCCAAGTTTCATTGAGTTAACGGAATTGTGCTATGATGGCAGTGTGGCTATGGATGACGTTAAAATATAGTTTCTGTCCTCCAACGTTGTGCACATGTGCAAAATTTCTGTACGTAAACAAACATGCATGGTGTTTATATTTATGAATCTGATTAAATCATATCCTCACCAGCTGTCAACCTCATTGCATGTAACTGAACTCCATATTTCATATCCTATATCAAATCAACATTTGCTGTGTGTACGTCACTGAGATATGTTGTGGAAGGTGAATTTGCAGAACGGAGTATACATATTTGTTTTTCTAAAAGTAGTCATTCACATGTGTTCTTTATTGCTTTTGTACTTTGTTAAAATGCTAAAGTTTTAAATGACTCATTTATAACTCCATATTTGAATGAGAATTGTGATTGTCACAGTTTTAATCTGGTTCAAGCGCATAAGGCTGAGCCACTTTAATTTGGAATGCTTGCTTCAGTTGTATTCTGCTTCTCAGTTGTTTTCTTCAAGGAAAAGGTCAGAAAGACTGATTGAAAATGGCTTAGAATCCTGTCAGAATCTCTTAAAAGTTCCTTGTCCAACTTTCTTCAACAAATCACCTTGAAACTTGCTTCTGTGTTTCAATCTCTGAGTTACAACTATTCTGACTATCCAGCAAACCACTGCGACATCAGGTGACAGGGATGTTCTCAGTATCCAGAAATCACCCTGGATGGATCATTTTTACTTTCAAAATTATTGGGATTTTGTTATTTTTTTCTAATTATTGGGATTTTGTTACTTTTTTCTTCCTATCTCTTGCAGATTTATTATTTTTTCTGAACATAGAATGATATCAAAACTCTCAAGAAAATTAAACTATATGAAGCTATCAAAGTTATGTTTTCATTTTACATGTATTGGTCCTATTTTTGAGTCTGTGTACCTGCATGTAATTGTTTGGAACAGTTCTTGCTTCTATGTAGTTTCACACAAAAAAAATCAGCAACAGCACAATTTGCACCAATTGATAAAAAAAATGAATGAGTAGAAATGGGTAGCTCACTACATCTGTGCTGTCCTATTTATAAAATTTTGTGTAAAAAAGAAAATAAAAATTATATCAATTCCAAACAACTTCCTGGTATTAGATATGTTTGGTAGGTGACAATCCAAATTAGCTTAGAGTAATTAGCTCAAACTAATTAGCAAAATTTGCTTAATATGGAGATTTTTTAACTCCTATATTTACAAATAGAAATATGTAATTCTATTTTATTTAGTATAACTTGATTAATTGTATTACATAAAATTAATGAATGAAACTGTATTCTAATCACTTCATAAAAAAGTTTTTGTGTGTGGAAACATTTACTGTATTGCTCTGGTCAACAGAGAGTGATGTGAAATATGTGAAAGAGGAATATTTTCTCTGCTAAAGACCTTTTTGAATTCTGGAGCATGTGAACCTTGAATCTTTAAATTTATGACAAATGAAATTGGTCTCAAACTCAAATTATTACTATATTGTACTTTTCATCTAACATATGTATGCACAGGATGACGGGTGATTCCACAAGGACCTACAATCTCATGGAAGTGGCTTTGTGAACATCCAGAAAGTAAAGTTGCTGAAAGCATAGCTTAGTGCTTGTGTTAGGTTTGACAGATGACATTTGTATCTTTTTTTGATGAAGTACGAACCGAAAACTTTTAGTACACTGCAGCATTTTTAGATGGTAATGGACCTGTTGAGGCACAAACGATGTGGTAAGACCAGTCAGCAAGATGAATTCTTGGTACAAGTATCTTTTGGGGGAAATGTTAATAATTAAGTAAAAATCCATCTTTGTAGAAGTCGGTCTACATATTTTAAGAACTGCAAGTAAAACAACGTCATTCACTAGTGAACATTGCCAGTTTCATGAAACGAGTCTTTGTTTACTTGTGAAATATTGCCACTTCAATTCTTCCCTGTCTGATCTACTTTTCTGATGTGTTCTCTGTTCAATTTTTCAGTTGACTCTTCCTCACAACAACTGTTTCCTCACGCTGCTTTAATTCTCCTATCCTTTATTTTTGTGAGCTTTCTGTTTCATCTTGGATAATTTACTGGGTGTCATCCTTGAACACAGACTCTTCCTTTTTCGCTTTTCTGTTTCTGGGCTAGTCTCAGACGTTCCCCTTCTTGTGTTTAGCCCATGGCTATCTAACCTAAGCTGTTCCTGCCCTCTGGTCTTTTCCATTTTTAACAACTTGAATTCTTTGACCCCTCAGAACAAGAACTTCCACATTTTTATCCACATGGTGCAGGTGTTTGCGTGTGTTTATTTTCTCATGTCTCCTGACTCTGAATGAAAATTTCCCAAACCTGGTAGAAAGTGTGATCTGTGGTTCTGGTTTTGTCCAGTGTCTCTCTTTTGTCTCTTTCAGTCACTCGCCATTTCATTTTGGTTAAGGCAAAAGAGCAGGGCATAATTTTGTTGCTTGTAACTATTCACTCCTCCCAAAAATTGTAAGTACCAAGTAAATTAGGCTTCCAGAGAATTCCAAAGTGCTTTACTTTATACATTATCAAACACATTTTTAACATTGATTATAAAAATAGATCTTGGGGTAAAAAAAGTACAGTACAAAGATAAAGAATGAATAGCTGAGGCTATCCCATAATGATTAAAAGTGAATAATATCAAAAACACCAAATGTGGTGAACATTTCAGAATTGAGACTAAAACTTTTATAAATTTTAATCTAAAATGGAAATTAAGGTATCATTGAGATTTACAGAATTATACAAAATGTATGCAAAATAAGAAAAAAAAAAAAAATATATATATATATATATATATATTAGAGGTGTGCCGATCGATCGGTCACCGATCATAATCGGCCGATTTCCGTGAAATCGGTGATGATCGGGATCGGCCGATCATTGGCTCTGTTACCGATACCGATCACCTGCATCTCATTTCATCTCATTTCCCAGCCTGTCTGTCCAGCTGGTCTCGTCTTTCCTTAACTGCGCAAACGCGCAGCAACAAATTCTATGCGATGTGTAACTCGGTATCGGGAGAAAAAAACCTGATCGGCACATCCCTAATATATATATATATATTTTGTTTTTCATCATTGAGCTTACATGTTGTAATCTCAATGATACTTTCATTCCTGTTTAGATTAAGATTTATACAATAATAAATGCTTTATATTTTATATTATAGAATGACATTGAACATCTAGTCAAAATGTTGCCCAGGGGAACAATTGCTTCTGAAGATATGGAAGAATACAAATGCAGCAGTGATTATCAACATAAGTGTTAGGTTACTTATTAAAATAGGCTTTACTTCTACAGAGTTTAAGTAACACGGGGATATGAATATAATTGTAAGTGACATGATTATGCAAAGCTCAATGATTTTAGAGAGCTTAACACTGCAGGATAGAAGTTGGAACCAAAGATGACAATAAAATATGCCTGATATTAGGCAGTCAAAATTGCGCAAAGGTTAAATGTGTAGAAGGAAATGTTGATCAAAAATTGGAAATACAGATTAGAATTTGCTAACCAAAAACAATTAAACAAAAATAATGGAGATGGCTTTATTGAAAAGGCTGAGAGCTTCTCATATTTTCTCTCCCGTCTAAAATTGGCCGTCTAATATTGGATGGCGCACAACACAGACCCTGATGCAAAACTGCAGAAAATACTGAAAGTATCACTAATAAAATACGTTTCTGAGCACTGAATTGTGTGATGCGTGACAAGCTATGGCATAAGTTAGAATTATGTGATGTTCAAAACATGTGTGCTGTATAAACTCATACTGTATAAGCAAATGTTGACTTAATTGAATTGTTTAGTCTTGTGAGAGTCAGCTAGGACTTTCAGCTGCTTTTGCAATGTTAATCATATACCTAGTTTTAAATCATTGCTGGTGTTTCATTTAGTATATTCACTTTTAACTTTAAAGCTTTTAAATCCCTAATACTATGGGGATTTGAAACTAGATTTTTTTTCATGGGCCACAGGACTGGTTGTTTTCTTATTTCA
Source organism: Poecilia picta (assembly GCA_033032245.1). Taxonomy (NCBI): domain Eukaryota; kingdom Metazoa; phylum Chordata; class Actinopteri; order Cyprinodontiformes; family Poeciliidae; genus Poecilia; species Poecilia picta. The sequence goes on from CM065355.1 coordinate 24,558,867, forward strand.
AGTTTTTTTGCCAAGCTTTGACCTGTCAAATCTGAAAAATATTTTAGAAAACTGCATTATAAAGTGATGTGAGCAATGCAATAAATATATTTGTTTTTAGCCTCCTTACCACAAGCTTGGATTAATTTACATTAGGAGCAGATGTGATGTCATGATGCGTGGGTGAGAGAAGTCAATTAATACAAGATTCAGACACATCTGATGTTTTAAACTGTCTTTAGCACCTTATCTCAAAGAATTCCAAGAACCTGACAACAATTCAAATCTACCTACTTTTTAACATAAGTTCAAAGCTCAAATGGAAAATAATGGAACATTTTTCCTCTTTTTTACTGAATAGCTCCCTTTCTCCCACAATCTATCTAAAAGAACCACAGAAATATTTCAATAAGCTATGAAAAAAAAAATCTGTCTTATGTTGGTGTGCTTCACCTGACTTAATTTTTAAACACTTTCACTGATACTGGAGAAATGTACTTCATTCTCCAGTAACAGTATCCTCCCGGAGAGTCTTGTTGCTACTCCACTTTGTGTGCAGGTTTCAATAATAAGAAATGCTGTTTGATTTTCCAATATGTGAATGGTCTGGATCAGTGTTTCTCAATTCCGGCCCTCAGGTCCCCCTGCCCTGCATGTTTTAGGTGTTTCCCTTCTGCCACACACCTTGATCGAATCTGTGGGAGATTAACAGGCTTCTGCAGTACTTGCTGACTGCAGAAGAGGTCATGCAATCATTTGGATCAACTGTTCTAATAGAGGCACATCTAAAACATCCAGAGCAGGGGGGCCTTCAGGACTGGAATTGAGAACCACTGGTCTAGACCAAACCATCCAATGGTTGTCTGATTCCGACTGCCAGCTGATTTAGGGGTGCATGTTAATCCACTGGAAATCAAAGAACACTTTTCTTAGTGCATCATTATCATGCTCCGTCTAAATGAAGGTTTTACAGTATTTCACAGTTGATAAAATCAAAAGTAGAATCAAAGGAATACAAACTGTGTTGAGGGAAATGTTTGCAAAGCATCAGTCACAACACAATGTGAGAATAACAGGAGAATAACTCCTGTTATTCTCACATTGATATGGTTTATTTAATTTATTTGGTATAAGAATGTAGTTTTTTTTTTTTTTCAATGTCACTGAAAGGGAAAGAAAATGTGACTAGCAGATTGTTGGAGTGGGGCTACCCACAAAGCAATGTTCAGGATGAAGATAAAAGATTTCAGTTTGGATATGAACAGATGAAAGACTTGGATGTGCCCTGGTAATATTAAACTATATTACAGCCTCTTCAATCCAAAAGGTGGTTTTTGCCTTTGTGATCCATAGATGTGTACTGTATAAGAACTATATAATGGTAATTTTTTAAGTTTTCAGCTAAATAAATGATCAAACTTTACAAAAAAAATAATCATTTTGTTTAGAATAAAGCCAATTAAGACCTGAGAATAAAACTAAAGTATTGCCACCAAATGACAAAATGACTAAAGAAAATAAGTGTTTGTACCATAGGTGGAATTTTGTTAACTTTCTAAATAAAATATTGCTAATTTGTGAATCATTTTTGGCCCAAGTTTTGAAGGAACAATGCGATTAGCTCGGACAGTTGGGAGGCCCTAATTTTACTGCAACAATTTTATAGATCATTTGGAACAGGAGCAACAGTTTTTACAAGAGATAGTTTCTCATGGGTCCCACTTAATGTGAGATTTAATGAAACTGCTAATAAAGCCTTGTGTTTGCTGGAAAGATCATTACCACCAGGCGTTTTGTTTTGTGGTTTTAATGTCTTTTATGGTTGTATAAAACCTATGTCTGAAGACTTTTATTAGGAAATGTGAGGTTCAAATGTTATCTAAATTTAGATTTTGCACTGTAAATGAAAAAACAAGGACATGTTTTGGCATCTAGGATGTGTCTAAATACTAAAGGGAGCAGCGATTTACTGCTTTAATCACCTGTCTATTGGTTTTTCATTCATTTTTACAGCCGCCATCCACCACCAAAGGCACAGTGTATGTTCAAATTGTCTTTTTCTGTGTATGTTTCAGTACAAATGGCTGGCTCAAATCCTCAGAAGATCAGTCAATGACCTAAACAGCTGTGCACAGTTTTGCTCCATCCAAGAAATGGTCAACAACAAGATTATATAGACAATTTTTTCCCCATCTAATCCCTCTAGGTTGTTCAGTCCAGTGTATCACATTTCAACTATTGGCCTAAATAATGGCCCAGCTGCTCAAAGCGTTTTCTCTGAGAAATGAAGTTAGCAGTCATCAGTTATCAATTCTATGTAGTGTCTCATTATTTAGTTGTAAGCTGATTTGTCCAGACACTTTGTGTAGAGTCAGCGAAAAGCCTAGTGAATGCTCCTGCAAAAACGCCTATGTTTAAAACACTTGGAACTGTGACAAACAACGCTGGTCAAGGACCAAGTTTATTTTGGCAGCATGCACAGTGATCCGGATGATATGGGAAGTTACAGGAGAAAAAAAAATCAGTATTCCCATATTGGTCTTAATAGCCATAACTTAAATAATGTGTATTTAATAACTCTTCCCAAAGAACCTGTTTAGAACTCATGCTTGGAAAAAGCCTTTTCTGTTCACTTGACACAGTTGAGACATGAACCGGAAATGTGTGTATAGAATATTAACATTCTGGCAATGAATACTACATGTGGGTAAAAATGTTTAAAACATCTCATTCCCACAGTTGGGTATGGAGGACAATCTGTAATGCTGTGGGCCTCTTTCTTTTTGAAGGGCTCTGTGAGGAACATTGTTGGTGCATAGGGTAGCATTATTTAATATGATGTAGTTTTAATGTCTTTTATGGTTGTATAAAACCTGTGTCTGAAGACTTTTATTAGGAAATGTGAGGTTCAAATGGACATTGAATTTAAAAGGTTGCTTGCCTTGACCAAATACACTGAAAATGGGTTAACATAGACATGGTTCTGCAAAGACAAAGCATACAGTATGTCTTCAAAGGCCTTGAAAATCCATAAACCTCATATGCTCGACACACAGGGAATGACGTCACATCCCTCTCCATTTATTTCCCAGTGAACTTGTGCGAAGAGGCGACAGCTGTTTTCCCTCCAGGCGAGTGGGTGGCAGAAGTAATTCGTGTTAAATTTCTATCTTTTACACATAGACATGCACATGCAGGCTGGCAGCGTGAAAGAACAAAGTTGAAAAGTGTTTAGCTTTTTTTGCTGTTGCATAGCACAATAACCAATCGGTGAGGGTTTTATTGACCGACCAATGGAGCAGTGGAGTCTGCAACCACTTTCAATATGGAGGAAGGCATAACTTTAGCTGTTGTTGACAACTATATCACATGACGCATCAAGTGTAACTTGATATTCACTCAGCTGTATGAGAACTTGTTGGTGCCAAGTTGAATTTGTCCAGTAAATTTTCTCCAGTTTAGGATTAGTTAAGTCTTATCTTAGCATGTGTATTATAAATGACCTACCATATCTAATATCATTTGCTATCACTGCTAGAGAAGACTTATCGGAAAGATTTCTGAAAGATCAATACTTCTTAGTCTCTGACTGCTTCAAGAACCCCAGTGAGACTGGGTTAATAAGTGCACACAAGGTTTGTGACTATTTGAAATGTCTAATTAAAATAATGTGGAGTTTGTAGGTTTAGGAAACCTCAGAGGATTGAAGACATTAATCTGAGTTAATAATTACCATCTGATAAATTTATTCTGCAGTAGGCACTCAGTGGTAGACCTGCTTGACCTTAGCCAGGCTTCAGATATTATTTATCATGTTAATATAATTGTTAGACTTGGGAATAAGGTTGATATTTCCAGAGCACCAACTGGCTGCATCCGCTCTCCTTTCCAGCATGAAAATATTCAGTTTCCATGGGTGATTATGCATCTTCCTTCTCTCCTCCATTTTACTTAACCTTTTGCATGTGCTATTTGTCAATGTTAATTTTTTTTATCTGTTGTGCCAACAGTTCGTAGATGCCTCTTTGCACGTTGACAGAAATTAACTGATTGGTTGATATCCAGACATAACTGCATTAGAAGTTCTAATTTTAACAAAACTGTTGAATGGTTATTTAAATTGTAGTATTTTAATAATAAATCAATTTAAGATAACAATCACCATATGGAGTCAAGTAAAAATGATCTCTGCATTCTCAAAAATATAAATGGCACGCATTTTTAAACTGTGACATCATTCCCAAAGCCAGTGGGTCGGTTTTACAGATTATTTCAAAAATCTTTTGTAAAAGCTTTAAACTGGGCAGAGACACACCATCATGATAAGGTTAATCACATCTTTTGGCTGTAGCAGAAAGCTCCTGCACCTACTCCGTCAGACAAGTCAAGAGTGACCTCTCATGTCAACATGGAGTCAAAGAGGTTGCTGCACACGCACACAGGCACAACAGTGATAAAAAGGAAATGTCGCCTGTCCTTCATCAAGAGCTTATCAGTAGTCTGTCTGAACAGCTTGGAACATCACCAGACTCATTTAACAACAGGGGCAAGAAACATGGCACCCATTATATCCAGGATCTCTGAAGCAGGAGATGAAGATAATGAACTGCTCTTTGGAGGTAACATGCATCATGGATGTCTACTAAAAATACACTGTTATGTCTCAAGGATGCGGCATCTATCTTTTCCAAAAGAAGTTATATTTTGATTTGACAGACCACAGGGTCATTTCCTACTTTTTTTTTGTTTTGTTTTGTTTTCTGGATCCTAGATTTTACTTGTATTGGTGGGTGCAGTGACAAACTGCGTTCCAAGGTTTTCCATCTTTTTGCCATTGTCGATATAAAATTTATCTCTTCCTTCATTGCCAGGGTCCGTTTCAAAGCACAGGGTTAATCACCATCAGGGGTGGACTTGCATGGAAAATCAGCCCGTGAGGCTGGCTTGGAGAGGACTTTCATTGGATGGCACAATGGAACCATAATTTTAAAACAGCAGAGCACTATTTGAAAACAAATGTTTTTTCAACAATTAAAACTTCTGTATGTACTTAATGACAAAATAAAAATCTGTCAGCATAAGTTTATTAAATACGCAGCTAATAAAAATCAAGGCAAATATTAGGGGACAAAAAACAGCCTTCAGAGTTGTGCAGACTTTTACATCTTGAAGGGAAATTATTTTTTTTCTTTCTTTTCAAATGACTAAAAGCTGAGGGTTGTACCACAATCCTTAGAAATTAAATTATCATTATATTTAAAATATAAGAAATGTTGAGTATTAATGAGAAAACATAAGAGAATAACTAGACAATTAGTTATTCTCTTATGAGAAAAACTCAAAATTAACTTTTTCTTTTTTGCAACACTTACTAAAACGTTTTAGTAAGTGCATAAATGTGTTTTTTTTTTCTGGTTCGTCAGTATGAATTTTGTTTAATGGATCAAGCAGATTAATCATTTACACACCAGTTGTGTATTGTTTATCGGCCCCCTTTAGTTTTCTGAACACATTCAAAAACAAACTGTATTTACCCAGATCAGGGTGGATGGATGGAGTCATGTAGGCAGGGCTTAATTTGCTTGATCCCATTTCCTCACTAACCTTGACCCCTCCAACACAGAAAATGTCTGATGATTTGGCACAGTTATTCAATTCCATATGTCTCTTTCTCCTTTGCTTTTGGCATGTTGGTGTTGAGAATAAATAATTTTATTTTCTTCTATCTCTTTTAGCTATTTGCCAGCTCAAATATACATGCATGCATTCACATAGATCACATGCACGCAAACCTGAAGGAAATGACATGTTAGGAAACACCCTCAAATCCAAGGTTAAAGGAAATGGCACACTAGGGAATGTCCTCTTAAGGGATAACTAAGGGAATTACAAACTGTTGCTTGATGCCATTTTGTCCTGCTAGCTCCTAAAGGTAGCATGAGAAATTGACCAGCTGTATTTGGGTATTAATAAATGGAATCCATGTATTCAACTCACTGACTCTTCTTTAACCTCATATATCAAGAACTTAGTATGGAGAAATGATTTTTTTTTCCACATTGAAAAAGACAGAATAATATGTTATTCTTTCTGTTTATTTCAAATTGTGAGGGACTGCTTGTACCTCTCTAGGATACAAAGTATCAGACTGACCCAGTCTGATGTTTGACTCCCTATGAAGCGGCTGTGATGATGTGCTAATGTGCTCTATGGGCTGGAAAAAAAGAAGAGCCAAAAATCAAATCATTACAACTACTGGCAAGTTTAGCCTGGAACTCAACTACTGGCAAGTTTAGCCTGGAACTAAACCTCTGGATACCCAATCCACCCCGTTTGACAGCCATTCATCTTATTGTATTTTTTGCACACATAAAATAAGAATATATCATTAAAAAGCATTTATGTTTTTAGTGCTTACTATCACAGGAATTGTAATAAATCCACAGCCTCTGCTTCACTGTCCAAATGTATTGACTTGTTTGAAGGCAGTCTTTTTGCAACAAAGAATGGTGGACCTCTACCCCTTTTCTGTTTACAACAGTCAGGTTGTTTATGACAAAATTCTATGAAACTGAGTTTTATCTTTTCATTTACATTTAAATGAGTAGCTGAAATTTAATGTCTTCTTATCCTTCTGTCAGTGGTATCAGTTCATTTTGGCTGTCTTATAGGTTCTGGTTATAGATCTTGTGACAGCAGGTTATCACTGATTCTTTTCTAACAAAGTGAAGAGTTGATTAACCTATAGGTGTGAAGTTTTGGATTGTTATGCACCAAGGATATTGTGGATATCTCACATACCCTTGCCATTATCCTTTATGAAGACATGGGGGTAGTGTTTGAAGTTAAAGAGGATAACTTTGATCCTGATTAAGTTCTAGTTTGGGAAAGTAACACAAAGACTTGTCTCGAGAATCAAGGACCAATCCCCTGCTTTTTAATGAGACTTTAAAGGTTTCTGAAACTATTAGAAAATAGGGTGCAACGTAAGCCAAACCAAGCATTCGGCATGCTGAAGAGAATAAATCTTCATCAGTGTAAACAGAGTTTCTGTACAGAGTAACATAAAATCAATTAATACCATTACTGGTAAATTGCTGTCATGTTTTGCTTTACTTTACTTAGAAGTTGGAAGATCTCCTTGAAACCTGTTTCCACTCTTCACTGTGACATCCTTTTATCTCGGAGGAGCTTAGACCATGCTCATTGATGCCAAATTCCTCAAACAGTCCATCCATATCAATGTGTTCCAGACAGTAAGCCTATGCTACTTCACTGTTTTCTTCATAGGATTGCCACAAATGTGAAGCTAAGTTTTAATTCAGTGATTTAGCTGGTTAAGGAAAACGTTTCCATCCACTACACATTTTTTACCTTGTTTGCAGATTTATTGCTAATTTTGTATTATATTGGAAAGACTGACAAAAATACACAAGTAAATTTAAAATGATTAGGTTTACAAAGCTTCCAACTGCTATGAAAACATTTTCAGCGAATACAGATGCTTTAGTGCCATCCTCTCTAAAGCATCTTCACAATTTTTTTTTCTCCCCAAAACTGAAAATACTTCAGACTCCTCTCAATAAATGTCAGTAGAGACAGTCACGTTGTGACTTTCTGCCACAGTGGAGTGTGTCCTTCAGATCCAAAACTTCCAGAATCCCTTTAAATGTTCTGGTGGAAGAGGTGCTAAAGTAGAGAAGCAACCTTAAAAGACTGTGGCTCTCAGGCAATTCACACATTTCTCATCCTTTCACACCTCATCTCCATCTTTTTCATACATTTACAAAAAATTCACAGCAGATGACAGTATGCACTGCAGGGCCACAAAAGAGTTTTCAGATCAATACTGAAGAATGCCAAAAATATCTAATATTAGAGATGTGCCGATCAGGTTTTTTCCTGCTGATCACTGATACTGATCACATAGTTATTATTATTATTTTTTTATCATGAACACTACCGGTTACATTATGTGGAAAAAGGAACCATGAATCCACCTTAATTTAGACAAAAACTTGTTTTTAATAACTTTTTCCAAGAAGAAAACTAAACAAAACAGGCATTGTGCAAATTGTACCGCTATCGGTAATACTTTCTTTAACAGACTGATAACATATGAGGCTCTGAAGAGGCTAAATAATGCAAAGAGCTAAAATAAAACCTCTCAACATTGCCAAAAATAATTCAAGTATAAAACTTAACATTCAAAGGCAAAAACAGGATCCATTACAATAAACAATCCAGAGTTACTGAATGAAAACTTCCTGTTAGCATAGCGGCTAGCTGGTTACTGCTAGTTCTGATTGGCTGTTTCTGACTGAGCGGATTAATTACGCAGAGCATGGAGGAGATCGATTATTTTTTTAGAGATTATCTGTCTCATGTTAGGACAGAGAAAGTTTTAATACATATGTAAAATGCATTTTTTTAGGTTAGATGCTGCAGCTTTAAACAGGTTCGGTGAGAGAGTCGCTACTGGGTGGAGCAGAAGCGGCTCGTGTCAAATATTACTAAATATTAAATATTACTACCTGTAGCGGAGCAGCAGTTCAACAGCAGAACCAGCGTCTTGCATCGCAGCTCCAAAACTTAAATCATTTAGCGGGTTATTAGTTTATCTTTCTGTCCGTCATGCTAATCCGGTGAGTGTTTGTAGCTGCGCTGCTTTACCTGCTGTCTGATCCTCCATGTCTTTTTACTGCACTGAGCCTCGATGTAGCCAAACTCCGTCATTGTTTTTATGTCTATTAGCTTTGTTATGTTGATGCATTTTGACCTGCTTCTATTTTCCGCCAACACGCAAACGTCCTCATTCACTCAGTGCGTTATAGTTACACATCGCTTAGGATTTGTTGCTGCGCGTTTGCGCAGTGAAGGAAAGAAGGAAGGTGCGGGCTGAGAAATGAGATGCAGGTGATCACAGAGCCAATGATCACCGATCATGAACTTTTTCACAAAAATCGGCCTATTATGATCGGTGATTATAATCTAATAGAGGTGTGCCTCTATTAGATTATCTATCTAATTATATTAGATAGGCACACCTCTATCTAATATAATTGGCTTTTAGTTTATTTATGTACTGGGTCACATAAAAGTTCTCAAAACTTGAGAGCTCAGATGAGGGCACCTGCAATGTCAAATACTTGCCACATTATAATACGTTTTAAAATGTATTTATCTGAAAACAGGGTTCTTGTTTCTTTCAGGGGGCTTCAAACAATAAGGTGCCTTAAACCTACCTGGTTCATTTCAGAGTACATTTACAATATAAGTTGTACGTTAGTATGTGTAAGTCGAAGATATTCAGGGGATGGATTTTAATAATAATAGTAAAAAAAAACTTGACTCTCATTTTGTTTGATGTATCTTATTTTAAACCTCTTTAATTGATGTCACAGTCCACAAAGCTCTTTGACTAATGGGTAGACCAGTGCTGCCACTGCCTTTGCACCTTAATTATTGCCTGTTTGCTCATCTGTGTTTGACCGATTGTTGATTGTATCTTTCCTTTTTGAGGCCAATGTTTGCAATGCCGCAGCACATACAGCAAAAATTCATTGTTGAATTTGTGTTCTTTGAACTTCTTGACATTTTTTAATTCATATTTTTCCTACTACAATCAGTTGGGTCAGATCCTTGATCAATTCTAGCATAACCTATAAATACTTGAAATCTTCCAAGATGGAAAGTACACAATTACACTTTTTTGTTTTTATTTACATTCATAATATGACTGAACTTTTCAATAAGTACCTAAGTTTGATATATTTAGTTCACCTCAGAAAGATGGCCACCGTGACTGAAAAACCTGCAGCCCATTAATTAATTCAAGGTCTTTAGAATGATCATGTTGTGGAAGATGCATGTTTATTGAAGTGAACCTATTGTATGGCAGCTAAAAATATTCACCTGGTTGTCTTCTTTACAAATCAAGTGCTTTATGTTTTTCTCATCCTGATGAAGTGGTAGAGTGAAATGAAGCTGTCTCCACAATGACTGATCATTATGTCGAGGAATCCTTGACTTGTCAGTCATTCAGACTTTGACTCTGTGTGTCAAGTGTAAATCACTTATTCTGTCAAGTGGATTGAAAGAATGATAGATTTTGTGCTTTTTAAAAATTATGTAGGCTGATAAGAAATGATAGAACCCCCTCTCTAAAATTAGGAAATTAGATTTTTTTTTTCCTGAGCATTAGCCATTTTAAAATGATTTAAAAAATGTTTGACAACTATGTTGGAGTGAGAGTGAATAAAGGAACCAGACCTTTAAGTATGCACAGCAGCATTATGTTGCGTCATGACATTCTGATTTTGGTCAGTGTCTTATCCACAAAGCTAAAGCCACCGTTTTCTGCCGAGTGCATGCATTCCAATTCATGGGTGCAGTGAAGAGTTAAACTGATACCAGCAGTTACATCTTTGTTCAGCTTTGCACAGTCCGTGCTGTAAACCCACCCCACCGCGCTTTATCAGCTGAACACACAAATGTTGTCTGGTTCATGGATTGAGCTGCTCCTGTCAACAACATTAAACTAAACAGTTTTTATTGTAACAAGGCATTTTAGGTCTCTCTTTTTGTATGATTATTTGCTTAAAGATACACCCAAGCAAGCCTGATAGCATCTTTACACAATCACATGTGACTTCTGAAAACTTAAACGAATTGCCAAAACTACCAAAGAAGACCTCATGCTGACTCAGTTGAATCTTTTTTTTTTTTTTTTATGTGCCATTTCTGTGTGGCCGCATCCAGTTTGCTGTCTCTATCACCTTCTAATGCTTGTCATTTCTTTTAACATCAAAAGAACAACTGCATTCCCTGCTGTAAAGGATCAAAACCCAAAAGATGATGTGGATTTTGGTCCCTTTCCCGTGTGATTCAATGTTTACAGATAAAGCAAGTTTTGTGACTAAAGAAAATATCACTGAAAAGTAAATGCATTACGATTAAAACACTGACAAGGGGACGGTGAAAATGTTGTTTTAATCACAAAGAGTAGCAAAGAGATGTTACAAAATTCCCTTCCTCTCTGCATTTGAACCTACTATAGCTTTGTGTAACTTTCCACTGACTGTCTAGCACACAGTCATGGGTTGTGAAGACAGCACAACACATGACTGTGTTATCTGTGAGATTTGAATCAAACTCTTCAAATCTCACAGATAAAGAATCTCAATTTCTTCTATTTCATTTTTTTTATTCCTACAAAGATCATTTTTCTACTGAGATCAGTTTCAAATTATCCTGAGAGAATATTTTTTAGAAACGATTGTGTCATTATTGTGATTTAGAACAGTGGTTCCCAACCTTTTTTGTGCCGCGGACCGGTTGAGACTTTCAAATTCTTTGGCGGACCAGGGGATGGGAGGGGGCGGGGGGGCGCGATCCGTACAGAGTCCGATGTGTCTCTTTTCCCCCCTTTGCTGCTTGTGGCTCAATGTTGGCGCACAAGTAACTGAGAGAATCCGGTTACAGGATTTTCAAAATAAAAGATGCTCCAGACTCAAATAATACGTAAAACGGAAATATTTAATTATTTCTTGCAGCGCGGACCGGTACCAATTGGTCCACGGACCGGTACCGGTCCGCGGACCAGGGGTTGGGGACCACTGGTTTAGAAGATTAGATTTAAGGTCTGTCGCTTTATGGAGGTTGCTGCAAAAGGCTTGCTTTCCTTAATTGGATATATCTTAAGAATGTATTCTTTGTAAAAAGATGGAATCCAAAGGACAAAGAAGATAAAATACATCCAGAGTTTTTATGACATGTTTACTTTCTCCTAACTGCCTTAATTCTTAACAAGGTTGCCAGAGAAAAGTGTGTCAATGATAGCTAAGAGTTGTAACTTGGACATGTTTCTGCAAATACAATTTGACAAAGATTGTTTGAAACACAGTTATCACGCTCTCATCAAATTTTAGCTCCAAATATTTTTAACCATTCTTGGCATGAATTTAGCTGTGCTTAACCATCAGCTTACTGTTGTTACTTATTTCCACTGTTAACCAATTTGCAGTATTTTAACAAATGACATCAAAATAATTTACATATTTAAGCAACTGAAAAACAGGAGTTTTGTGTTATGAGAATAAATATTCATAATATTTTGGAATACGTTTAGTGTTCCTAAAAGTAAAGGGAAACTGAATGTTCTTGTTTGTTATATCAGTTTGCAGTACAGTCAAGTAACCCTGTCATAAATATAATCATACACATGAATCTGCTTTTGTCTTGCACCTTATGTAGGAGAGTTGTCAAGACAACAGCTTGATGGTGAAGACTGCTGTATTCTAAGACTAAAAAGTCTGTTATGTTTTTTGCTTCTAAAGTTGCCACCAAGAAGGGAAAACATTCACAGTCCCTTGTAAGCCTCAGATAATTAGTCGAGCTGGTTATGTTCTTTGAGGTTCCAGAGGTTACATCAGGACTTCCGGGGATTTTCATATTAGCTGCCTCACTAAAATAATCCATTTTTGCAAAGATTTACACACTGAGTTACTGAGTTTGTGCTTTCTGGTATGTCTGCATGCTTGGCAGTGTGCCCAGATGACTGCTTTTAAAACATTTGGGCACTTTTATCAAACATCGCTGCTCTGTGTTGCTCTATCAAGTCTCCTATCACAGTAACATCAGCATAACATTTAACCAACTTAATACCACTACTTTTTGATATTTTAATGCACTTGAACATGACCTGTAACTTTATTGCTTCATACAGGCCATAACGATGTGCTCCAGGTTAAATGGACCGGTACGTCTTAGTTATGTTCTTTATCTGAAACTAAGCAATGGTTCTGCATTGCAATGCATCTTTCAAATTAAGAATTGTTGGTTAAATTATATTCACATTTTGTATTCACATTTTTGTCTGTTGCATATTTTTGTTATGCCTGCATTCAAACAACTAGAACCCTTAATCTCAATAATTAATCACTGTCAAAATGACAGTTTTATTTGATTCAGTATAGCAACATCAGACCTACATTTTTGTTATGAAAAGCAAAAAGCGTTCAGTTTTTTTTTTTTTAAACCACATGATGCAAGAATCTTACACTGTGACATAAGTAAACAGTAATAACACTCTTCTCGTCCTGCACATCTATCAGATCCATCCATCCATCCATTTTCTTCCGCTTATCCGGGATCGGGTCGCGGGGGCAGCAGCTTCAGAAGGGAGGCCCAGACTTCCCTCTCCCCAGCCACTTCTTCCAGCTCCTCCGGGGGAACCCCAAGGCGTTCCCAGGCCAGCCAGCCGAGAGACATAGTCCCTCCAGCGTGTCCTGGGTCTTCCTCGGGGCCTCCTCCCGGTGGGACGTGCCCGGAACACCTCACCAGGGAGGCGTCCAGGAGGCATCCTGACCAGATGCCTGAGCCTCAACTGGCTCCTCTCGACGTGGAGGAGCAGCGGCTCTACTTTGAGTCCCTCCCGGATGACCGAGCTTCTCACCCTCTCTCTAAGGTAGAGCCCGGCCACCCTGCGGAGGAAACCCATTTCGGCCGCTTGTATCCGTGATCTCGTTCTTTCGGTCATGACCCAAAGCTCATGACCATAGATGAGGGTGGGAACGTAGATCGACCGGTAAATCGAGAGCTTCGCCTTTTGACTCAGCTCTCTCTTCACCACGACGGACCGGTACAGCGCCCGCTTCACGGCAGACGCTGCCCCAATCCGCCTGTCGATCTCCCGCTCCCTTCTTCCCTCATTCGTGAACAAGATCCCCAGATACTGGGGATACTGGGAAATATCTATCAGATTGTTAACCCAAAAACATGAGAGCAATTTATAAGATGAATCTGGTCAATTCTTATGAAATTAAAATAAATTCACTGTGGTTTTCTCCACAGCTCAGCCCTTTGGGAAATATATACGTTTCTTAATTTAGCACAATTTTTTTTTTATCTTTACCAGAAACACAATATTTTAATTTATGTGATGCTGATGGCACCTATTTGTATCTATCTGCTCAGAGCATCTATCGCATCTATCTGTTTCCCTCTTCTTTGTCTGTCCAAGGTAGATAAAGGACTGGGTTTCTTAAAATCTCCCTAGGCTCATAATAAAAAAAATTATTATTGTTTGCTCCAAATCCATTCTTACCAAATGTCCTTGTTTCTCACTGATTTTTCTAGCGTCCATGTTTCTCATATGTTAAGAGCGTTGTCATTCATACTTCATAGCAATTTTCTTTTGAGATGCATTGAAATTGTCTTTCATTTTTATGCAGTCTTCTTCAGAACTAATTCTGGTCAACAACACAGCTATTTCATTCCACAATCTTGTTGCTTGTCATATTTATTAGAATTTTCCCTTCTTTTATCTACCATACAGATAATTTTGCTGCTCGCATTTTCATCAGAACTCCATCTAATGAACACATCTCTATGATCTTCAAACAACTCCCCTGGGCCCCTGGTAAATAGCAATTCTTCTCCTCGCTTTAACAGCTTTCCACTCTTACTCTTCCATAACTTCTTGAAATGTTCTGAATTCACCCTCCACCTTCAAAACATAGGCCCTCTTCTATTTTCCAGATTTCTGTTTCATCCGACAACATAGTGGACCTAAAAGCCATTGCCATATTGAACCCCATCTCTGGAACGCTACCCAAGAATACCATATGAAGTATTTTACTACATTTAAAACATAGCTCAACATGTATTGTTTCCATGTGACTTTTTGTACCAAAGTGTTTATTTCTGCTTCACTTAATTACATTTATTGTTTATTCTTTGCTTAATTGTGGTTGCTTGTATTGACTGCACATCAATTGCAGTCATTTGAGTATTTTTTGAAGGTGCTCATAAATAAATATTATTCTTATTGATAGGAATATCATCATTAGTAAATAGGCCTGATGAAAAAGGATTATTGATCATCTGGCAACTGAGGCACAAGGCTTACATTTGATCATGTAAAGGTCAGGAGCCAAGGACATAATAGTATAAAATGACTTTGGAAATATGTCCATAAGCCGGTGGTAGTGGTTGTTGGAAATGGATGAAGACTGATTCAAGAAGAAAAGAAAAAGAAATATATGAATGAAACAAATAGGGAAGATGATGCCTTTTAGCAGTGGTGCTGAATAGTAGACTTTAAGTTACGAAGGAGCTCTTCTGTTGATCTTTGAAGTAAGCCTCTAACACAAAAAAATTAACACCATAAGAGAGGTTTAGCTAAAAACGCATTTTTTGTTGGACTCCATTTTCACTTTCATGTGATGTTACATTTGAGTGACAGTCTCCTGATCAAAAAGCAACAATTACCTGAGATTTTTTTCATTTTTCAAAAATGAATCTTGAATAAAGATCATCCAGTGTGCTACCCAGAGAAGCTAGCTAATAACAACTAGATATGCATCATTAATTCATGAGGGGTGGGGGTGGCAGTTGAGATGTGCTGATGCCTCAGAGGAGGGTAATTAAACCGATAGAGCTGTTTCTCTGTAGAGAAGTACGCTGGCACAGCAGTGCCTGGGGAAGCTGTGTCTGTTGATGCTCATGGGTACCCAAGGATACACCATAACCCTGAAGCTCACATGTATGTTAACTCTGTGTTCTCTGAGCTTCAAAGAGAACAAGTATCAGTGGGGCTAGGGCTCCTCGTATGTATTTCTCCTGGTGTTTTTACAGGAAAACATGCAGTTTGTGGTATCTTGGGAGATTGCCTTAATGATCTACAGCTGAAGACCTAAATGCACATTACTTAATGTTTATATGTTTATGCTTGCTGATGCATCTACAGATACTAAATCTTCTGTTAAAAATTATTTCAGCGACGACATTGTGAAATAATGTCCTTATCCAAGTCATCATATGGAAAGTATTCATGTGCAGGGAAAGTATTTAGCAAATATTTCTAGCTGGAAAATCTTAATTTCTGTAAGGTTAAGTTTTCCAAAATGTACCCATAACTCATTGTCAGTATTAAATACAGCAATTCCAACTTAGGTTAGCAAAATCAGTTTAGGTTTGAAATGCTATTTATACACACGGTGACCCAATAACAAAAATAATAAACAGGAAACAGACACAGAAAAACACCCAAAACACTTCATGAACGTTTTTGGATTCACACAGGTTGAAGACAAATTGCTGCAGTCTTTCCATTCACTCAATTCGTGTATTCAATAACTTTATGATGATGAGCTCGTGCCATGTGGAATAATTTATGAAACTAAGCAGTCTTCAGCAGCTTAATTAAATTAAAAAAAATTCAGATACTTCATCTGCACATACACAGAACATGTTTTTTTTTCTCTGTCTCAAAGTGCAAATTCTGCATATAAGACAAATATTGTCTGACAGAAAAATTCTCGTTCAGAAACTAATTTCTTAGAACTTGTCTTAAGTTTGCATAATTTATGCCATATGGTAGCTTGGTTTACTACTTTTATTAAAAAAACTAAACAAAAAAAAACTACTTGGCACAACACAAATCACAGTAAAATGACTAACAGATACAAAAGTTAAAAATGGAGGTAGTACGAGGTGTTCGAATGCTTTGTAATACCATCTATTTACAAGTTAAAATAAGTGACTCAAAACTGTCCTATGTCTACACGCCTTTATAGGGATCCGTTTCTAGGAAAATGCTAATATAAATCAGAAAGTAAAAACCAATGTTATTATTATCCAACTCCACTACATTTCTACCACTTTGCTTTGAAGCCTATGTGCAATTCTCTTCCTGAAGTTATAAAGAACCAAATGAGCTTTTGGTTATCTGGTATGATCTGTTGACTGATGGTTATACTTTATTCAGAAAACTTTACTGAGTTGAAAGATAATTAAATGGATAAAATTTCTATTCATTAAAGCATGAAAAGATTTTAGCTCCATGTTGAACGTTTTAAAGAAAAATGACATTAACACAGACACAGGAGAAACGATGTAATATTGTATAAATCAGTGGCATCAGAAAGCAGGATGTACTTGGATGTGCTTCAAAGCAATATTTTCAGACAGTTTGTCTTCACCATCTTGAAATCGAAACATAGAAAATATTTTTTATAAATTAACTCCTTTGTTTTTGTTGTGAATTAATCATGAATGCATTTCTGAAACTTTAGATGTGAGCCCTCTTAAAGCAATGTAAGCTTAAGGCAAGGTCATCTAGCCCTAGTAAACCGATACAACTTCTTAGGGACAGATTCAACAAACATTTGGTGTACCTAAATATGTTTCCTGTTTTTTCAAGTTGGCAAAGAACTAACAGGTTAAATAGAAAATGATTTTCTTCTCCACATACATGCAAGACGTGATCTTGTGGATGTTTTCCTATGCAAGGTTTTTTTTTCTGAACCATGTAAATGTGGTGATGTAGAAATATGTTTTTTATGTCAGATGTTTCTGAAGCTTGTGTCTGACAGCGTGGGTGTGCCCCTTCACTGTTAATTAAGGCTGGCCTTTTCATTAACTGCAATCAACTATGACCTTTTTCCAAACCAAGAGATTAACTACAAGAGACACTTGTAAAATGCTGATCAAAAGTGAAAATGTTTCCCAGGTGTTTGAACCTGTTCTTTTTATCTGATGCAGGTGACTTTCAATTGTTTTATTTTCTTTGGTACTCTGAAACTGCATGAAAGGCGAGACTAGAGGAATTTTGAGAGGTCTTAACAAATTTTGAACTCACCTATTTCTCCATAGAAAGTAATTGATCAGTTAAGGACATTCAAATAAACAGAAAGCATTCCAAGATCTGGCCAGTCAAGAAATGTTTCTCTTGACTAAACTGTCTTGTCAAGAGAGATTTTAGTGAAGTGTCTAGATCATGAAACTTCCATGATTCCACTATTGTTTTACGGCAACAGGATCTAACCAACTTCTTGTCAAAGAATACAACATAGGGGTGCTTGAACAAAATGTTATTTGATTTCCCTTTGGAATCAATAAAGTATTTTTGAATTTGAATTTTATTTGAAAATATGTGACCATCTATAAAGGCAATTAAACATGAACTGGTCTTTAGTTCACTTGTTTTTCTTTAACTTCTTATTTAATAGTGGTTGATGAACAGCCACCTTAACTTACTATTGTGACATTTGAATCTTCCCACTGTGAGACAATTAGCAATTAATTATTTTTTATTCTAAACTAAAAACTGGTAGTCTGTTCAATTTCTTTACTTCATATACATAGTTTTGATGGGTTTTTTTGTAGCTCTAACATTGTGTAGCCTTTTTTACATAACCTCATACTTCTAGATGTGTTTTAACATAAAAAGCGATTCAAAATATAAAAATGTCTTTTCAAACTTATCAAAAATGTGGTTCATTCATATTTATCTGAGCAATAGTAATTTACTAATGTGACTCCACACCTTAAAATGACAGCAGTGTAAATAAAAAAGGCAACATTTCATAAGTTCAGGTAGAATTTCAGAGCTACATTTTAATTTTTCATTCCCTGTGAATGAAAACTGCTTGCACCAATGCTGATGTTTCTCAGCAAGTCATATCATGTAACCTTTCCCTTTCTTATCTTGGAAGTCCCAAAAGATCATCTTATTGTCAACGTGATGAGAAGAAAATCCCTCTTGCCTTCACTTGGGATTGCTGTCGGAAGAGCAGAGAATTTAGCCTGGTGAATGCGATCTCCAGCGCAGCCTGTTATTTAGTCATTACTAGATTATTTTCAATGCATAAATAAGATCAATAGACGTATATTTCTGTTCATAACAGAAAAAAAAGGTTGTACTAGCAATCCCAGACCATTGTGGTAAATTAAAACCTAGCTAGTGCAGTGAGCGAGCTGCCAAAGAGCAAAGTGCCTTTTCCCCTTGTGGATCTCCATTACATCATTTTCTAATCTTTGTTCCATCAGACATGAAACTTTCTTAATGGACTGAACTGTGCAATGAGAGCCAAACTGTAGGTAACATACACTCTTCGAGTACGATCTAATTCATCAAAGATGACTATTGATGGGGGGCAGCAAATGGAGCACAGCAAACTAAATTAGATGGCATTAATGGCCTTTTAATTTAAGTCTTGGTTTATAAGAGGTCAAAGACAAAAGAGCTGAATAGGCTTAAGAAATGAACTAGGTTAACCTGCTGTAAGGCAGGTTTGACATCTGCTCCATTGTTATCAAGTGGGTTGTTGCAGATAATAAGAACTTACACTCTGAACAAAAGATACACAAAGCTGGAGCACCTCCGTATCTTACTGAGCAGATTGTGTGCCAGTGCTGAAGTACCTGCAGCAGCTGACACTGATTTGACTCAAATGGAGCTCTTTGAGTAATTTCTCTTCTTTCTCTTTCACTTTCCTGCCGGAGCTCTCTGACTGCAGTAAAAAGGAGAACGGGAAAGAGGGGAAATTAATACAAATCTTGTACAAGAAAAAAAAATCGCACATTGTTTCTGCAATAAATTTGAGCAGTGTTGCGTGAGTCATTTCTCTTTGATACTGCAAAGTCCTTAACCATTAAAGCTAAAGGCTGATCGGGTCACAGCACTTCAAATAAGGTCTGATATTCTGAACTGCAGCTCTTGAAAGGAAACAGCATAAACTCAATTTAACGCCATAATAGGATAACTAGTATTTAATGTGCATATGAAAGACGGAGTGACCGACCTTTTCAGCGTCTGACATGCAAAGTTACAGTGTTAATACCATATTGAGTTGTTTATATGGCTTTAAAGAATGCATTTAGTTTGCAGCAATTATACAAATGAAATGCTATATTTATTTTATTTCTCTGGATATCATTTTGACGGCTGCTGCTTTTTGCCTATGACCCCAGTGGGGTCACCACCCTACTACTGAGACCTCCGTGTCAGACAATATCACGCCATCCTGACAGGGAATGAGACGACTGGGAAAAGGGCTGTCTGATGGCAGTCATGCAGAAGTAAGGTGTGTGTGTCTATGTGTGCATGTCAGACAGAGAGCATGAGTGAGTAGGGAGGCAGAGACACAAACTTTGAAACAGAATGAGTGATGAACAGGTTGCCCGCCCGCCTGCCTACTTCCCTCCTCAGGAACATAGATGTACTGCATTTGTCTGAGCTGATGTGTTAATAAAAGAATAATGTAGTTAAACTGCAGTCATCAAAGACAATTAGGAATGATATTACTACAGTGCAATGAAGGCAAATTTGCATCTTTTCACCAGGTTATGATATTAAAAGAATGCCTACATGTAAATTATTTGTAGGAACCCGAATATAAAATGTTCTTGATATTTGTAATCAACTTGGGTTGAAGGGGCTTTATGTCATTTTTTCAGTTGTGTTCAAGTAGTGTATTCTACTTTCGGAAAACTTAAGAACACATCAAAAATCATGAGTGATTACATTCAAAAACCTAAAAAAAAAAAGATACTGTCATGGTTTTTTTTTTAGAAATCATGGAGAATTTCATTTTGAAGTCCTTCTCAATCTGAAACTATTCATTATTTCAGTGTGTCTGGTCTGTGTGTTTGCCTGTTTGATTTTTTTTCTTCTTTTGCATGGCTTATTTTTCAAGTAGTTCCACAGCTGATCATGGAATGAGAGAAAAATGTCCTGATGAATAAAATATATTTGGGTTTCAACTAGTAGACTGACGAATACAACAAAAAAAACCATGCAATCAAAGACAAAACTGAGCTCCTCATCATCTTGTGATCTGAAAAGTAATTCTGGGGAGAAGACCAATTTTCTTGTTGATACTAGTGAAGAAAAATCCTCCTCAGTTGATCAGAGACAACAAATTTTATCTTTTTTTACAACAGTGATTATGTAGTTTTCCTCGAACTGCGATCATCAGAACTGATCAGAGATGATGATCTGAACAGTGATAGGGTGCTTGAGAAATAAACCATGTTAGAATTCATTAAATTAAAAGCACATGAAGTGTGCACATAATGAAGTGCAAACAGTTAGTTGGAGAAATTGTTACACATTATCCAATTGCAAATCATTATGATCCTCTGCATGCACACGAGGGTTGACTATGTGGAAACAAGACTAATATCAGTAAACATAATTTCCAATAACACACTGGGAAGAAAACAGGAGATTACTATTAAAATTAAAATATTGAAACTTCTATATTTTCAATGAAGAATAATTACCCTTTTAGAGTTTAGGTTATACAATCTTTAAAATTAGGTTAAGCTAACTAAAAATTTGATGGGCTCCACTGACTTAAATATTAACTATGATCATTCAAAATCTGCTTGCTCTATGTTTAAAATTGTGAACATTTACTCAAAACAACAGTTTCTAAAAATTTTAATTTGATGCACTAAGATAAAATGGGAATACTTCATAAGAACAATGTCATGAGCATTTGCAAAAAAAAACACTGCCTTTTTCAAATGTTGAATTTTAATTGTATTTTATGGAGGGGAAATATCACCGGTTTTTGAGATTTGCCACCACTGACTACCACAATAAGCCCCTTTTAGCTCCATTAAAAATGTGACATGTACAGACCCTCCTGGCTTGGCTTTGAAAATAAAAACAACAGTCCTTAACTGACTGCACAGCATTGCTCGTGAAAAAGAAAAGGCACCACTACACATTCTCATGAGGCTTGAACATGTGAAGCACCGAATTGTTTGGTAAATGTTTTGGAAAAAATCATCAGTTAACCAATTCAAATCAGTCAGATGAGGATATGAAAGACCCCCAGCCAAACAATCAAAGTATCTGCATTTCTCTAGATGTTTTTATGCTTCAAACAAAACATATAATAAAAGTAGTGCGCTGTTCCTTTGCAATGCAATCTGACTGCTGAAAAATAAATGACATTTTCAAGCTTTACTTGATCTTTGTTGTTTTTTTCCAACTTCTTGCCAATTTCAAATGAGCTGTATGTCTTTGTAATCTTAATGGGCTGGGGGGAACATCAAAATATTTTACCTAAACTAGGGATTCCTAGACCCCCTTATTTTTTCCTAAGTTTATTGTCAGAAAGGTTAAATATTGCATGTGAGTTAGAACATTAAAATGTAAACTTCAGTTACCTTTTTACCAACAAATCAGGGAGTTAGTCAGTGAATCTTTGGGTATAAAAAATCACAAGATAAATTCTCACAGAGAGTACTGTTAAATATAAATGCACACATTAAAAGCTTTATCAGCAGGAAATGTAGAAAATATTACAAATATTTATTTTTCTAATGCAATATAATAGTCTTACAAGGTAATATAAAATTACTAAATGTGAATGATGTTCAGAAAAATCCATTATTGACAAAACATTTGGCGTTGAAATGTGGAAAAATGGTGAAAAACAAACTGCATTGACATGGTGTTTTTCTAGTCTTGCATGTCTTCTCAACACTGCAAGGATAAGTGTAATCAGCTAGCAAGCGTCTTTAAACCCAAGTCCCATTATCTTTTCAATTCCACTCACTGTATGGCTTTACCAACCAAATTTAAGCCAACGTTGCTTTTTGGAGTGTGCATTTCTATGGTGGATTGGCCAACATCTTACTTCAGGTTAAATTTTGGCTTGTAGGCATGTTTCAGTTGATTTAAGGAAACTGATAGAGAAATTATGTGAAAAAAGCATCGTTTATTCTTAGGAATCAGGTTCAAATTTTGAGGATTGGTCAAATTTAGGCCTCCAAAATATTAAAGGATTTCTGAGGTCTCATGTATTAAGTTCCATTTTGAGTCTTTAAATTGTGGATTCTGTGTAGTTTAATAACTGACATAGAAATGTTAACATTTGACAATTATGACTAATTGTCATAAAGTATGATGTTTACCTATAGGTTTCTTATGTTGTCTCCTCTGAACTGGCAAATAATGCAGTCTCTGTTGCCAAGTCCTTGCTCAGTGCTTGCTGCGTTTAAGTGACTGGAGATTTTGTTGCCAGTTGGCACTGCATTAATAACTGGATCAAACTGTGTAAATGTCTGAACGAAGATGGCATTTAACTGATTAGAGCTTCTTTAAGTGTGTTTAGCAACTTCAGAAACTAACATTTAACGGTGTGTTTCTTTAGCATGCATAAAAGGATTCACGGTCACTTTATGTAACGGTGCATTAACGGCAATGACTGATGGCAAAGTGTCACACATATCTAGTTGAACAGGAACCTCAACTGTTTTCATCACATTTCCCTGAGGATTATGTTCAATGAGCAAAGCTGATAACTACATTCCCAGACATTTCTTCTTTCAAACTCAAAGACATTATACACACTGTGGGTCACAGCCACCATCACTATTATGACAAGCTGTGTTTGATTAGATTTCAGATATTTCTGGAGAGAAGAAAGACATTTTCTTCTGTGGATGACACTTGTTTGTGTCCTTTACAGAAGCAGGAGACTGAAAGTTCTTTTGATGCATTTTTTACAGTCCATTGGAATATTCATTACCACTATAATTAAATTCACACTGAACCTGCAAAAAAGCAAAGAAATCTTCTGCAGATTCAGGCAATTAACCCAAAAGCTAATTATGCTAAGGTTTCTTCTCAGTGTTTGTCAGGTGAAGACGCTTTATTTTTTCCTACAATGGAATGTTTTATTTCTTTCATATTTTACCACTTTAATCAGCCAGTGGTTTGTTTTGTATTTTTTAGACAAAATCTCCTTTTAAATTTTGATCTGATTCTCATTGCACAATCTCATTTACATTTCTAGTATGTAAATACTAGAAACTAGTTAAGCCCGAACAACAATAAATCTCTCAAATAGCTCAAATTTAAGCTTAGGTATTTTGCACCATTCAGAATACTTAATTCTGGCTGGATGACTTCCAGACAGAACTGTTAACTTTTATTTTAATAGGTTAGACTACTGAGACTGACCAGGCTGTTGAGCAGCCCACACATGTTCAATAGGATAAGATTTTGGGAGTTCATTCCAGAAGCCAGGTGTGTTTATTCTGCAGCTTGCTTTGTTGTGTAATTGGAACTGTGCTGTTGTAGAACATACGTTTTCTTTCAAACTTTCGAAAGAAAATTGGTGAGGGACTATGCTTCAGAAACTGGAGAAACACCTCTCTCAGTGTTCAGTATAAAGTTAATTTACATCATTACTGACTGACGGGGCATTGAGTCGGACAGAAGCTGTTGCTCCAAGACACTTTCAAGCTTGACCTAAATTTGCATTTGCCTACATGGCTTTATGGTCAAATGTAAACAAGACTGAATTACTCTGAGAAAATGCAAAGACATGTTTGAGGCTATCAATGTGACAATTTCAATCATTTGAACAGTGTACCAAATGTAAAACATGATGATGGCAGCATCATACTCTGTGAAAGAGAACTACTCCCAAATTAACTTTCATCCAAGATCACTAGATTTAAGGTTAAAACCTTGAAATAATTGGGGACTTTATTAAAATAATGATTAATGTATTCTCTGGATGATGTATGATATGAAATAATTTAGCAATACATTCAAAAGTTTTGTTGCTTTTTATTTCTTCAAAATTGATTGAAGTTGTTACATAATCAAAATAAGAAAAATAATCCTCGCACCTTTAAAAAATCTGAGATTAATTTACCATAATTTCCAATAATGCATACATATTTTAACTCATACTAAATGTGTTGAATCTCTGCAATGAGCTTTCTTTTCCCACTTACTTCCCACACATATTTCACTATGTTCACATATTACACAAGCGAAGCATTAAAAAAAAAAAAAAAAAAAATTTCAGGAGAAATATAATTGAAGTAAAAGCAGAGAACGCATTTAGAATACATCAAAAAGACATGAACAGTGAATGAGTTTTTCTTCTTTTACAGTGCTAATGGAGGTCGTTTGAATGGAGAAAACAAAGAAGGAGGTCTAGCTATCTCATGTTTCTGAGTCTGGGAGAAGAAATATGAGGAAAGGATCAGTAGCAGTTTTGGCTGTTGAAACATAAAATGTTGACATGTAGGAGGAGGTTCGGCTATTGAGGGCACTGTGAGTGATGAGAGCGAGCTTAAATTGGATCTGTTGTGGGACAGGGCGCCAGAGAAGGTTCTGGAGGGCAGCTGTGGTCGGAAGAGCGGGCGTGAGCAGTCAGGTGGGCAGCAAAGTTCTGCATGTGCTGGAGTTAATGAGTTATTGAAGTTTGGATGAGATTTCATAAAGTGCTTTGGAGCAGACCTTTCACTTGAATTTATTATTGGTATAGATGAAGACTTCATCCAGCAAGGAGTGTGGAGAGGTGAGCTGCATGGCCAGAGGAAGTTTAGCTATCTCATACCAGTCAGTTGAACAAAAATGTAAACTAAATAAATTGAAGGTGAAGTAGACATAAATGATGACAGCCGAAAGTATCCAATAAATCATAAATAACACAAAAGTGCTAAAGAGTGGGTCATGACAAGTTTTACATAAATTATGCTGTGGGAAAACAATAAATGATCTGGAAAAGAGCAAAAAAAGTGAGAAGACGTGTATATATACTGAGAGCTTGGAGACAGAGACTATAAGTAGGTGGATGGAAACACATACAAGTGTGAAAACAAAGACAAACAATGAACAGAGCATTATACAGTAGTTGGAATAACATGACAGAAAAAGTAAAACCTGCACTTTGCAAAATATTTAAAGAAAACAAAACGAAAACAAAATCTAACATCAGTTGAGTTAAATGTATCAATTTTTAAAAGTATTTTGTGGGTTTTTCTCTTTTTCCAAGATCAACTTTTAACTTAACCTTTAGCTTTAAAAAGCTCATTAATAACATACAAAACATGCACTTCTCTCACCATGATTGTCTCAATCCAGACTGTTTATCTTTTTGAAAGGAAATAGTCCAAATCTATCTGAAAAGGAGTGATGCGATTATTTTTGTCTGGGTAAGAACCTCTTCAACCTCCACTCTTGAAAGAACACCTGCTCTCCTCACATCTCTAAATGTCAACTCTGTACTTACTTTCCACTTCTGGCCCCTTCTTCACCCACTCTGATTTTTAGTGTTGGTCGCCAACAGTCGGAGACTCTGCTGTACTTAAATCAAAATTACAGTGATGACGTGAGCTTTAAAACACTGGTGAGAATTAGGAGTGTTTGGAGATGTAAAAAAAAAAACAATTGACATTGAAATTATTTTTGCTTTTTCAAAGGGAAGATAAAATAATTACAAATTTAAAAAGCAGTATGCATAAATTTGTACAGAAAATTATTGCTAAGGCATTTTTTTTCCCACATTTGTTTGTGTTTATTTGTTTATAGTGGCTCTTTACACATGAAAATCAAAGAAAAACTCACTGAAAGACTCTAAACGTACATTAGTGAAGATGTAATTCCTTATGAATGCATCACTTCATACCTCAGGCTCATATTGAGTTATGATATGCCCCCCCACCTGACTCACATGAGTGGTGTGTGTGCCTCTCTTTCTGACTCAACACCTACAGCATAACATAATCAGTTCAGCTAAGCTGTTTCCTCTGAGCATGAGTCGACCCAAGATTCAATGTGGATTACAGATAAAATCATTTCAGGCTTTCTATTTACTGTTTGAGTGTGATAATTTAAAGTCAACATGGTGCTTAGAATCTGTGTGCCCTCAAATGTTTTCTTTAAAACTTCATGCACTTTAAATATCAACTTTTCATTTGCTGGCTCAGTTTAAGCTACACAATCAACTTTTCTGACAAATCCACATGCAATCGTCATGGAAGTTATATTTTTATACAGTTAATTGCAAAACAACAATTAAGGTAACACATGTAAATCAACTTTATCTTGAGTTTAGGTGAATGCCAAAAAACTTAATGATGCAGCTGCATATCTGTCTGGTTCAGTGGCATAGAAAGAAACACATCATTAAGTAAATGATACTTCAGCAAAGCTTTCTCAAACATTTGACAGATGGGATTGGTCAAAAATGACCAAAACAACAACAATCTCTAAATGACACTAAACATTTTCAACTCACCAGAAAGAATGCAGATTTGTCAAATTACTGATTTTGTTTATATTTTGTTTATTTTTTTTATTTTTATGTTTATGTATGTAAAAGGAGGATTACTTCTGTCAGCATACTTAATGTTGAAGCTTTGGTTCCTTTAAAGCCTCTTAAGATGGCAGTGGAGGTTTTGTTAAATAAATCTGTGTACCTTCCTGCTGTGAATAATCAGTTCACATCAAAGGTTTGACAGCCTTGTATTAAGTTAATCTTAAAAGCAGCTGTGTGCTTCCTGTCCTAATACATGTCTGTTCAGACCCAGAGGTAACTAACGTCATCATCATCGAAACACTATGATGACATTTCGGTAAATGTATTTTACATTCTTGTAATTGTATTTTTCTCACAAGAGAAAAATACAAATCTATTTCAAGTTTTTATCTTGTTTGTTTGATTGATGAAAACAAAGCATTTACTACTTGCTAATATTAGGCCATTTATATTTATCTCTGTATTTGTAGTTAGAGTTCTCTCTAAGCATTATTTCCCTGAGTCCTGGATTCTCTTGAATCTGTCTGTGATTCTACATTACTGGTCTTCCTCAGTTACCTCTGGCTTTTTTTTGCCCTCCCAGCCTTTTTGTTTGTGTTCCAAACTCAAAAGAATCAAGATTGGCCATGTACACTAGAATTTGTCTCTTTCTAGGCTCTGTGATTAAATTAGTGAGCAAAGAACTTAGTAGTTAAGCTAGCATACATTTTTATCAACTTTGAGTCATCATTCTTTGTGTAGATTTAAATGTCAGAAGGAAGGTAGACATTAGACTTTACTTTTCAACCCACATGTTTTTGAAATTCAGATGCATTTCTATGTGCTCTTTTTATAGTCTGTGCAAGCAAATTCTATGTTTTACTTTGGCATTTGTTGAGATTATGAGACATTACAGCTGTCTGGGAAGTAATACAAGTAAGACCAACTGAGTCATAAAATATAAAAGTGATACTTGGTGAAACACCAAAGGTAATTTGGAAATTTGTCATTGTAGGATCCTGCAAATCAACACGTGAGAAAAAAAGTACATATTTTTTAGCATAATTATGTCATTGAAATGAACATTAACAAGGCATTTCAGGCATGGACACAGGGATACAAAACGGAGATATTTTTAAATATGATTATGCTACAGTGGGCATACAGCAGACTGGATTAGCACTGAAATGATTAAATTGTTCCACACCCAACAATTTTATTTTTTTAAACAATATCTTGTCTTGTGTCCTGACCTACTATTGTAGACATTTGCAACAAAAATATAAGTGTGATTGTGACCAAATGATCAGCTATTGCCCAATGTCGAACCACACAAAAACTTGACCGAATGCATTGTCACATGTCTGCTTCTTACAGCTGGGCTGAGTCCAGCTCTCCAGAGAGATTGAGGCTTAAATATTTTAACTTCATGCTTCTGAAGAACTGAATGCAGGCATAGGGTAGTCAAGATTGGTTGGTTGACAAGGCAACCAGTGATGATAATGATGAGCAGCATTGAACGTGAGGAGTCAAGCCAAAACAAAGTGTATGTTAAACCGATCCCACGGATGACAAAACATATCAAACAAAACATTCCAATCTAAGTCCTGATTAGTCGAGGAAGATGTAGAAACTGTGATTCGTTTACAGCAGCAGAAGATTATATAGGAAGTAGAGAGAATATTTATGTTTATAGTGAAACATAAATTGTCAGTGATATTTTATTTTGTTTATTGTGATGATTAATCTTCTGTATTTATCTCGCTGAGTGGAACAGCCAAATTTTCAAAGTTGATAAATATCAACAAGGTAAGATTTACAACTTAACATTTTCACAGCTTTGAGATGAGGATTTTGCTTTTGTACAAATCATCACATGGCAGAACTGTCTTGCTTAAAAGAGGTTGATCTTATGGCTAACACCAGCTTAGTTTTAAATAGGAGACTTAAATCCGTCTTCTAGCTCTACGGCACAGTTTTATATGTTGTCTATTCTTTGTATAGACTATAATATGACATCCAAAGAGTCAGATAGTTAACTGATGGAGTAAGAATGTAAAGTGGGTTTTTTGCAACATAAATACAATTTTCTTAGACTTGTAGCGCCTCAGTGTTTAGCAAACAGTGAAAATTTAACAAAAATACACTTGAGAAACAGAAGTCAATAAAAAGGAGTGTTATCTAAATTTATGTATATCAATAACAAATTTACACAGAAAGATTACTTCCACTAGTCCACATTTGCTAAACGTAGGTATGTCACTATTCAAGTTTACAATGTGAAATGGGTTTTTGTTATTTTACTATATTTATTATGATTACTTTCCAAGCTACTGACAATGTTTTTTCTATAGATAAAATAAAAAGCTGCTTAATTGACTTGATGATGTACTGGCCACTTTGTTGCGAACATCTATTTAGTTGCTTTTAACGTCCTGGTTTGGAGTGCAAGCGTGTTGGGTATGCTGGGTGTCCCATTGTTTTGCCTCTGCCTCAAGTAACAGGTTGCTCTCCTATATGAAAGCATTTCCCTGATTCCTTGCCTGACTTCCTAAGGGACCTGCTCAGTGTCTGATGATCAACATGTAATGATAGAATTAAGCCAAGTTCTCAGCGTCAAAGTTTAAGTCAAGTTATCGCTTCTGTTTCTGTCCTGTAAGACTAGTTTCTGTGAACTAGTTCAGAAATACTGGAACTAGTTTCTGAAATAGTTCAGAAACTACTGGTAAGTAGTTCCTACATACCAACCCCCCCCCCCCCCCCCCCCCCCACTCATGTCAGCTACCAATAAGATTATTGAAGGCTCAACTAAAAAGGAAAATAAAAAATTGGAAAAACATTACCTTGCCTTATTCGTATGGATTTCTGCTCAGATGGTAAGGTCAGAAAGCTGGTGGTCTAATGTTAAATGTTTGAACATATCTGAGTATTTTTGCGTAGCATCCCTATCCAGCCACAGCACAACCATCTTCTGATGACTTTCCCTAGCAGGATAATGCAGCACGATAATCAATAACCTCTCAAGGGTTTCTTGAAAATGAAAATAAGTTTACTCCACTACAACGACTTCCATTTTCACCAGATTTCAATCAAATAGAATATCTTTTTGATGTGATGAAGTGGAAGATTCACACCATGAACTGGAATCTCTGAGGAATGTTTGCTATTTCAAAATTTATCCCACTTGGTACTAGCAAACTGTACCAAAAAATTGCCTGAATTTAAAAGTCAAATGAGTCCTGGCCATTTCAGCGTCACTGTAGCTTAGGCAATTTCTCACACAATATTTTTTCCAGGTACACAAGTGTTTAAAAAAAATATCAGTTATCAAGTAACTGGACAAAAAGTGGTTATGCGACTCCAAAAAATATTATTTAAAAGAAAGAAATTGCTTGGAGTTAACTTAGTTTGATCAGACTGCCAGAATCGAGGGTTTGAGTTTGTTTTGTGTTCCTTAGTTCTTATCGCTGTTGAGTGATGATAGAAAAAAGGCATAATTAAGTTCCCTCTCTTATTTTTTGTGTCTAGTTCTTTCTCAGTTACTCCAGTATATTTTGCTTATCTAGTTATTTTGTTAAATTCATTTCTCAGTCCCCAATGTATTCTCTCTCACCCTTGTCACTTTTTCCTCTCCCCTTTCACCTGCAGTTGGTTAGCCAATCAGTCTTGATCTATTGTTTTAGCGTCCACTCTCCCAGTATTTAGTATTTAAACCCCTTTCATTCACTCATCGTGTTTTCTTGCTGGTATTTCCTCTGGATTTAGATTTTTTGTTCTGCTCTGGCTCCCTGCGTTCCCTGTGATTTTTGTAAGTTTTTCATTAAAACATTCAGCATAATCTATGCTGCCAGCTCCTGTCTGCATTTTGGGTCCACTAGTTCACTCATCATGACACATAGGTCATAATTTGTCATTGGCTTAACAATGGAGTGTAGTATAAAATTGACCCGCATTAGTTTAAGTCTACAGGTTAGGAAATGTGGAGGTGGGGTGAGAAAAAATGGCCACAAACAGAAAAGAAGACTCAATATGCCAGGAAGTGCTTGTCGATGGGTATGATTCATATGTTTCACAGTTCACAAGATGCACAATTAATCACTGATGTGAAAATATTTCAAGTTTCCACACAGACGATTATAGTAGATTGGAAAGACTGGAGCAATTATTTTATGTTTCCCACGTTTGCTGACACTGACACATGGAATAACAAATCCTTAAGAAATCAGCTCAGCTCCCACTCTGCTGAATCAGCAAAGAAAATCAGTCATTTCACTCTCAGAGAATCTCTTTACCTTCTGCAGCATATATTTTCTTCCTATCATTCAGGGTATATCATACGGAATTAGAGGAAGACTTTCATTTGAAAATGACATAATTTAGGTGAATTTTTCATTAAACCAGAAATGGATGTAATACTCCAGTGTCCCCTCGTGGTTATTAAATCAGCACCGTTTGAGATAATGGATCTTTAAAATTCTACAAGCGGCTCTCACAATCTTTTTTTTTCCCACCCTGGTTCCATTTCTCCCACTGGACTCTGTTTCTTCACAGCAAATTCATTACAGGATAACTGTAGTTTGGGGAAAGAGAGCGTGTGAAAGAGATTTCCAACTGATATGCTCATAATTTTACTAAAGTGCCAAAGAAAGGGAACTACAGGTGTAAGAGAAGTTGATAATTTGAAAGACAGAGAATGTGGTACTGGGAAAGAATAACAATTCCAATTTAACACGAGTCAAGACAGTCAATTATGTCTCTAGGCTAAGGCACTAAAGAGGAAAGTTCAGCAGTAACACAGAAATCAACTTTGTTCTCTAAGATCAAGGCGAAGTTGTTAAATCTATAGCTGTCACATTTGATGTTAGAGTTGATTCATAGAGCAGGGACACTGAAAAGACTGTCAGCTTCGAGGGATCTCACTGTTTAGTTATGCAAAGCTTGCTTTTAATCCCATAGCAGGTTTAGGCTCTTCATGCTTTGTGTGCAATCCTGACTCTGCACAGCAGAGCAGCATAATGTCTAATGATTAGAATATTGAGCTACACATGACTAGAAATAACAAGAAAGTTTCTCTCTCTAAAATAAACTCTCCAGGGCTGTGCTTTGTCACGTGCATAGAGAATAAAATATGCTTCAGCAAGTGGGAAATCACACTATTTGTTGTTCAAGTGATTGGTTTCCAAAGAACAGAATGAAAAATAAATGAATAAAGGTGGTAGCTATCAGTAGAAGGAGAGAATGTAATGTTTACTTGGGGAAAAATACTGAGTATAGGAGCTTTAATAAAGAAAATAAAAGTAAACATTTACAAGAGCTTGACTGATTCAAGGTTAGTTCTTCTCTTTTAGGTATGCGTGTTCGCAGATTTTTTCATCTCCAAAAAAAGGACACAAGTTCTTCTTTATTCAGATACACCCCCATCAATATCTGTTCATGATCATCTCCTTACAATGTGGGATCTTTGTCCTGTGTTGTTTCAGTGAGAGAGCCTCCAAGGCAAATGCATACTCACTGGAGAAAGTGCCTACAGGCCAAAATTATGTGCAGCCACATGTGAAAAACTCCCACTTACATCCAGCAGCATTATTTTACTTTTGCAACAGAGAACATGCTACTCTTGTTATTGTCTTTAGAAAACCTCTGCACCTTAACACTTTATTCCTATGAACAAGACTTTTTGTTTTCTTTGATAAAATGGACATGCTTTCACCATGATTTTACTCCACTTTCATGTGACTGTTTTCAGAATCTTGTGAAATTTTTTGAAGTAGTGGGATGCTGTCGGAAGGTCATTGGCCTGTTGAAGTCCTTTAATAGGCCAATCCCAATGCTGCATTGTGATTGGCCTATTAAGAGCCACTAATAGAAGAAGACAAAGGTGCTAATTATATTTTTTCTATTCCTATAACACAGTGGTTCTTAACCTGGGTTGTATCTAACTTCTGAAACAAAGTGCCAAATAAGCATTTCCGAATTTTTAGTATAAAGAACTCTTTCACTTTTAATCTGTTTACAACTTAAATTGAAAAGATAACCTCCCGTGGAGCATGTTATATTGTCTATATTAAAGATAACCAAAAATGAAAGACTTGTGCCAATGATACCAGCACCTCCAAATTCATAAATACATTTAGCTAATGAAAACATGAACCGAACAGCTGTGCCTCCACAGGGTGTTATAACGTCCACCGTGAGTTACACCTTAACTGACATTCACTGAGGAATGTGTTCCAGAAAGACCATTAAAAATAACTAACTGATGCATGATAAACCAACTGATAAAGTTTTTAAGACTTGTGAATTAGAAACTAATAATAATTACTCTTCCTTGTTAAAA
Organism: Poecilia picta; assembly: GCA_033032245.1. Taxonomy (NCBI): domain Eukaryota; kingdom Metazoa; phylum Chordata; class Actinopteri; order Cyprinodontiformes; family Poeciliidae; genus Poecilia; species Poecilia picta. Next base: position 24,592,032 of record CM065355.1, read on the forward strand.
ACATCTGCCCAATAAAGGCTTTCCTTGCCATTTATTGATTGTAAACTATAGGTATATAAGCTCTGAGGGGATTGTCTTCGCCGACGGACCTCATATTCTGTCTGCACATGTTCAGATTAATTTCCATGGTAACCTTATAAAACAATTTTAAAGGCTGTTTAAAATCCAATCCCAACCATAACATGATAGAAAAGGAATTTAAAATTTTACAGTACAGCTCAACTTTCTAAAACAAAAAAAAAATCATAGCTTATTTTATGCATATTAAACAGTTGGAATTATTTTAGATGAATAATATTAATGTTAATGTTTTTTACTTGTTTCAAACAAATGTGCATATTTCCAGACTGATGAAGTTTGGATTAATTGTTAGGGTTAGCTGATCTCTGTATCAAACCATGTGTACATAGAACCTATTTTGTTGTATAATGGCTGAGAGCAAGATTTTTTTGTGAGAGCTGTAATGGAAAGGGATCAGCAGAAATCACCCTCTTTGACTTATCTTTTAAAAACGCAAAATCTCCACCATTTTTGTGTAGAAATAGCATCTTACTGGGGTGAAATCAACTGGATAGCTAGGCAGGGGTCCAATCACAGAAAACACGGCTTTACAAAACGGATCCCTGGATTGTGATTCTGTTCAGCAATCAAATTCTAAACATAAGCCTTGGCTCTAGCTGCAAATAAAAGAGGAATATTTGTAGGCACACATTATATCCTGTTTTCTTTTCCATCAAAGCTCAGTCTTCTAACAACTTCAAATTTGACATATTAGCTCTGCCATTATATTGGCCAGTGTTTATTGTTTCAGCAAGAAAGATCTGTGCTGCTGGTCTATGTTGTTCTGTGAAGGATTATTTGGTCCAGAGATATTGATATAAATGATCAGCATAAAACCGTTTTGCTTTGAAAGTAAATCTATAGCTAGCTACTAAACAGTCTGAAGAAGCAGCCAAACACACACATTTGCAGCTTGTAAAACACAATGAGTTTCCCACTGAATATGTAAACAAATATAGCTGGTGAATTGTTTTCACTTTACTTTTGCCTATCTATTACATAAAAAGTTCAGAAACAACCAAAGTCTTTGTGGTGTTAAACATTACAGAAAATGTGGGTCTCTCTGTATCTAAGTCAAACTATGAAAAAATAAAACTGCTAAGCTGAAAGATCCTTTTAAACTTTAGGGAAAAGAATTATTAACATTTAATTTAGATAAGCTGTAAATATTCAATCTTTTTCTTATTTACTATATTTACTAAACAAAAACTGAAAAACCAAAAATGCAGAAGTGCATGCGAGAAAGCAGAAAGTTATTATCTTGTTACTTGGGTTTAATAGCTACACTTGTGCTGCAATTTTAATGCAAATTCTAGAACCAGTTTTGTCATTTGACAAATGCAAATGCATTCTGCTGTGCCTGCTACTTGGACGTCCATCACAAGTCAGGGCCAAATAGATTTAAGATAATGGTTTAAACAGAATGCTTCCACACTGCAGGATCAGCTCTGTGATGGGTGCAACCACTGCAGGATTATTAAACGGGCCAAAATCTTTACCAGCAAGATGAATGTGATCAATGGATCATTAACTGCAACGCCTTTTTGTTGTTTACCGCTTGGAATCCACCTCTGGATGTTTTTCATGTTGACAGGACTAGTTGGACTTTAGAGGAGAAAATTGCTGAACCTAACTAAGTATCCCTAATTCTTCTCAAATCGATTGGCATAAGATTATTCTGTGGGGCAAGAGGAGTTGGAGATGTTTTCTGCATCATCCAATTTTGTATTCAAAAAATTTATTGAGAGGCACTTAATATTTTTACAAGGATTTTCTTGAGAGCCTTAAAGTGCTCTATAATTCTTCACATGTAAGTACAGAAGAAGTGTTTTCAAAGTGCATCCTTGTTTGTCTCCTACTGAGACAAAATCTTAAATATGTTTTATGCTAGCAATGACATATAAAATCTAGGCAATATAAGGCGTTGTCTTTATCTCTAATATTGTCATGTTGGATGTATGGATGGACTATGATGGTTTTTTAAAGCAATAGCATTTTTTAGAGTTTTTCTTTTTTTTTTTACAGAAAATGGTTTTATAAATTGTTTCACATTTTGTCACCTTTAAAACATCCATCTTAATTTTTTCATTCATATACTGGTAAAATGTCAAGATGAAAAGATATTGCTTAACATGAATAATCAGTTCAGGATTTTTTAAAAGTCTCACTGCAATTTTTTTCAGTGGCCTTGACACAGGAGATATGTGATGAACAACAATATGTTTGGTTGTACAAATGGTCCCAATCAGAAGACTATACACACATATGACCAGTATAAATTTCATGGCCGTTTTGGTCTTTTTGAAAATGCATTTAGGTGGTCTTTTGTATGGTTCTCTTTTTCTTTTTGAGGGTGAAACAATGATTAAAATTGATTGGTTCCCTGGAACTGAGCCTAACTTTTAAGTAAAATCAATAAATTTTCAACAGGACATAAGTCAAGATTATTCCAGAAGATTAATGTTTGCAAACACCAAAGTTTTAAACAACTTGAACCAAAGTCTCACCTTCCGATGAAAAGACCAGCACTTTGCGTTTAAAAACATTAGATTTCTTAAAGTAGAATGGATTATTCAGTTGTTGCAGTAACTTCTGTTCGTCAGGAGGCTGACGTTTACAAATTTGCAAACAAAATGCAAATGCAACGCAAACTGCAGGCCTTGAAGCCGAGGTGTAAAAATTACAAATCTATACACCATAGATTGTTTTAGAAAGAAGTCAGCATTAATGTAAAACATATCTGACTATCTGTAAACTGGCTAAAACAAGCAAAAAGATCATTCTACCCTAAAAGAATTGGAAAACATCCCTACACACTTTGCAACAAGTGACTTACTGCAGTGGAATATGACAATTATCGATGGCGGCAGATGTTCATTTATCAGTCTTGGAAGAAATCAGAGGGTTTAATGGAACAATATACATCACTTTATGTTGCAATAACACTCACAGCAAGTTCTGTGATGATAGTTCATTTTCTTGAAGATCAGCCGTTTTTTTTTTTTTGTATTTTTTACAATGCAGAAAGACTACTACAAGAATCAATTAACTAACAATAAGCTGCAAAAAGCATGCTAATTAAATCTAATGAAATGTGTAAAATCTAAATTGAGAAAAACATGGAAAGAGCAGAATATGGAACAATCTCAAGAAGCAAAGACCGTTGTTCTGTTGTAGTTGAAACGATAAACTTTGAAATGCAAGGCATTACCTCAGAGGACGCAACGTTAACTTATCGTAGCTGCCTGCTTTCAGTCTCCACATGAACTGTCTGTTGGCTAAGGTTAAGTAAACATAAACACTAAATCATTACTTCAGCTATTTTAATCAATTCCCAGTTATCAGCTGTTGGCTCACTGTTTGTCCTCCTTCAGACAGGTCACTGAGGCATCCTCTGCATTGAAGGAGGCAGTGAGTGAAATAAAGGTGCTTTAATGCACACTTTTCCTTCCTTGTTTGAACTAAACTTTATGGAAAAATAATTCAGACATGTAATTTAAAGAGTGTCTCGTCGTGAGCTCATGAATGGTTTGTGACTCGTTTGCTATAAATGTTAAATTTCAATCCAAACAGTTCTAAATTTGAACTTTTTCAGGTTTTTTGAGCTATAAGCACATACTACCTTTTTAATACATTATTAAAAAGTTAGCTTCGTTTTCAATAAGTTATTGAAACTACGTTATTGTTTCAATACCTTGAAGTTTTAATGAAAAGCATTAAAAGCACAAACAGATTTTGATCAGTTTTTTTAAGCTGTAATTCTGGGCTTTTATGACTCCCCACATACATATTTTATTTCTTGGAAGATATAACAAAAAATCAGTAAAAAAAAAAAGCTGCACAAAAATGTGGACTTAATGAAAAGTATGTCTAATACTTGCTCAAAGGTTATTCTTTTCAGCTGTGTTTTTAATCTGACTAACAAGCCTCATATACTGTATATTCATATTTCATATTTTGCAAGCAAAAGTAGTGCATAATTGTGTGTAAGGAAAATTAAATTTTCTTTATTCTTTACAAATAAACATGAAACATTTATTTAGCATGGTTACATTTCCCTTAGTAAGTTGATTATAAAATACTTTAAAGCTTTGCATCAGAGTAATAAACATACTCCCCTTATGTAATTTCTGCTAGTGGAATATCTGGAAGCACATACTGTACATTGTGGTCTTATAGGAAATTGTTAATTTGTTACATTGATGCACTGTGTATCCAGTGTGTTAAAAATTTATATTTTTATGTTAATGCCTGAAGGGGGATTTGCCCATACAGCGGGTGTTTGAGACTACTCAATTTGATTTGATTTTCTGTAGAAAACATGACCTTATATCCCTTCAGGACTTCCTCCTCATCCAAGACAGAAAGACATTTCAATAATTATGAGCAGGGAATGCTTTCAGGAACTGGCATGGCTAAAACTTGTCTTGGAGCAATTATTATATGATTCTGTCTCAAGAATGCAAGAGCACATGCAGGCCAGGGGGGCAAAGATGGTTAAGTCTCAATAAAATGGCTTCCTCAGCCAGCTGGCATGTCTTGATGTTTTGATGCTCTGGTTGCAAAGATAAACTAATTGGATCTGAATGGAGGCAACGCATTCATTTAGGTGGACCACAAACATACTCGGGCAAAGCTTTTTGTTTGTTTATGATCTAGAAACCCTAAAAAACAAGTGTATTAGCAGTAGAAAGGGCATTCTCTTGACTTGTAAAACATTTTTAACATGACTGCTATATTTATCGATGCTGTATTCATTTAAATCTGTTAATTAAGAATCTTCTTTAATACTGTTAATCATTTTGCAGTCATCTGACAGAAGCGTTCCGCTGTATGACCTTGTTAAAGGTTAAAGGTGAATCACACAACAGAAAGCCCTTGAAGGAACCTTCAGGACACATTTTTATTTGGCTTGGGATTTCTATTTAAAAGAAGAAAAATGTTTAAATAAAATATCAAGTACATAAGCCCACTCAAATTCTGCCATGTATAGGCAGCACCATCGTTAAATTATGAATAAAAAATCTGTGTGTGGGAAGGGGGTGTCTGCACAAATCTGTTGTCACTCATACCCTGTTTGAGATGCCTTCTCAAAAGAGCCATGTAGAGTTTTTGAACATCAGCAGTAAAGAGAGAGTGGCTTTTGATTCATAAAATGCACATTGGGATATATTTCCATGGTAATATGACAGCCACGGCCATCTGTTCTCCCCAATCCTGCTGGCTCTCTGTTCACTGGTACAGGTGCTCTGATTCCCCTCTTGCTGGGTTTGCCTGCTGCCCTTTTACTTTTTGCCTTACTACGCTGGCTTCATGCTGGCTCTAGGGAGGTGACTGTCCTTGATTCATTAAGGGTTTGCAACTAAAATAAAAAGCATTAAAAGCCCAGTAGAATTTTTTCTCTCTGGACAGACAGACTTTGGATACGCACTGGTAGGACTATTTTAAAAACACCAAAACGGTAAAGAAGAACAATGCCTTGTTTAGAACATCACAATTTGCCTGACCTCATGTCATATGAAAATATGAATAATTTAGTTCAGGCTTCAGGACATAAAAAATTAATTTAGATTAAAAAAAATTGCAAACACTCTAAGTTGCTTTAAATGCATAAACTAACATTATACTAATGGGTTTGGTTGCTAATGTACCACCCCTCTGCTTCGAAATGAGGCTTTTTTGTTTTTCAATTATTCGCAATAGTAGTGTTGTTTTGAATAAATTATTTTTCCTGATTAAAGACTGTTGGGCACAAATCCAAATGCATACCTGAGTCTGTGTGTCCTTATTATTCCACAGCTTGGTGCAAACAACAAGCGTACTTCTAAATGTATTTCTATCAAACAGTTTCTCTGCATTTACATGGTTAACACATTCGAATAAAGTCATAATTTCAGGTTGAGAGATCATGTTTATTATTATTTTTTAATATATTTATGAAAAAAATACAGCCAAAGCAAGCAGTTTCACATTTTCATAGATCAGAAATATGTATGTCACACAGATTGTACTAAAAATATTATTTGCTAAAAGCTGATGATGGCTGTAGCACAGAAGATTTAAAAGGGAAAAAGATCTGCTCTCACGGCTTTACACCAAAACTCACACTTTAGGCCATATAAAGTCTCCTTTTACATTTATTGTTTATTTTTATGTATTGATTCTGTAACTCTTATGTGTTTGAGTGTGTGAGACTACATATTTGTTATATAATATGTTTAAGTTTTTTCTGTACTAATTAGAAAAAAAGTCTGTATCCACTGAGTTTGTGGCTGAGGGGAGGACAGATCTAAACTGATGCAAAAACGAATGCAAATTGCTCCCATCTCCTGAATGTGTTTGGACTGTTGGTGTTTCTATGCATCTGTATTTGCTTTGTGCATAAGTAAAGCAGATAGTACATGCAAAACAGTTGCAACATTTGGAAGACGTTGCTTTGCTTTGTAACTGAGGGGTTTTTTTCTTAATTGAAGCAGACAGTTTTTTTACAAGCCCTTTACAATTAGAACACAATCCTTTATTGCCTTGATCTTTCTTAACTGAGTGCAGCTCACATCCACTCTGCTGATATTCTGATGACCTGTTTAAAACTAGAGGGGGGAAAAAATCATGGGTCTGTGATGCAGTACGCACAATTTAGCAAGAGTCGACTGTGCTTTGACAGAGTACCACTGGCTGCACACAGTGACCTGAAAACTGATTTCCATTACTGTGCAAATTCTTGAGTCTCCCTCATTTTTTGTGTGGAGCCATGAAGACAGAAAATAGGTGTAGTAATTTACTGAAACATGGAAACACTGGAAACACAGAGCAAAACTGGACAGTTTTGAAATCCTAACGAGCTTCAAAGTTGGTTTGTTATATGACTACCTTGCTTATTTTCAGCACATGCTGAAGTCTCATAAGCAAATTTTAGGGAATCATTCTCAAATCTTCTTCTTTTAAAGGCACGTTTGTCAGGACATTTGCTAATGTTTTTGTTAGTTTCTTACACAAATAATTACATAGTAATTCAAGAAAATTTGTATTTCAATTTTGGCTTTCTGTGGCTTCAGAATTTCTTTGGAAATTGCACAGTGACTCGATGATTAAAAATGGTAGAGAACTAATGTTTTTCAGTGTAGATATAAAAACAAATGCAGTTTTTAGCAGTTTTTCCTTTTCTTTTTGTCATGGAATAATTCCACAGAATTTCCATAACAAAATGACACAAATAACGTTTTAGATGCATTTTCTTTATCATTATTTTGGGAAAACAATTTTTTACTGCAACTTTGAAGTCGCTGCATCTGCATCTTGAAGATTAATATGTTTAGGTGAAAAAATGATTAATCAATTCCAGTACAAAAGCAAAAGTCATTGTAAATATGTTGCCTAAAAGTTCTCAGAATTTTTTAACACAATTTTCACCCCTCTTGAACCTTCTAGCATTATGTTATGTTACAAACTGCAAACATCAATGTATTTTAATTTTTTGGGATTTTAAATTATGTAAAAATGCAAAAAATGTATAATTGTGAAGTTGAAAAAAATATATATATATTTTAGAAATGTGTTGCACGTGAGACATGCATTTGTATTCAGCATCCTTGAATTATGCCCAACTAATTGACTTTAGATGTCACCAATTTTCTACAGAAGACCATCCATCCATCCATCCATCCATCCATCCATTTTCTGCCGCTTATCCGGGGTCGGGTCGCGGGGGCAGCAGCTTCAGAAGGGAGGCCCAGACTTCCCTCTCCCCAGCCACTTCTTCCAGCTCTTCCAGGAACCCCAAGGCGTTCCCAGGCCAGCTGAGAGACGTAGTCCCTCCAGCGTTTCCAGGGTCTTCCCCTCCTCCCGGTGGGACCTGAACTCCCCACCAGGAAGGCGTCCAGGAGCCATCCTGACCAGATGCCCGAGCCTCAACTGGCTCCTCTGGACGTGGAGGAGCAGCGGCTCTACTCTGAGTCCCTCCTGATGACCGAGCTTCTCTCTCTAAGGAGCCCGGCCACCCTGCGGAGGAAACCCATTTCGGCCGCTTGTATCCGTGATCTCGTTCTTTCGGTCATGACCCAAAGCTCATGACCATAGATGAGGGTGGGAACGTAGATCGACCGGTAAATCGAGAGCTTCGCCTTTTGACTCAGCTTCTCTTCACCACGACGGACCGGTACAGCGCCGCTTCACGGCAGACGCCGCCCCAATCCGCCTGTCGATCTCCCGCTCCCTTCTTCCCTCATTCGTGAACATGATCCCCAGATACTTAAACTCCTCCACTTGAGGCAGGACGACCCTCCTGACCCGGAGAAGGCACTCTACCCTTTTCCAGCTCAAGACCATGGCCTCGGATTTGGAGGAATAGCATTTTTTGGACAGAATTTCTAGGCACAGCCGAGGTGTTGAGGGGATCCGTTTTGGTGGCCTTAGGATCGCATCTCTGCTTTTTGCGGATGATGTGGTCCTGATGGCTTCATCAGATCGTGATCTGCGGCTCTCGCTGGAGCGGTTCGCGGCCGAGTGTGAAGCGGCCGGGATGAGGCTCAGTGCCTCCAAATCCGAGGCCATGGTCTTGAGCCGGAAAAGAGTACAGAAGACCCACTTGTGTTCATTTTTTTCTGAAAAAAATACATGCTCCCCCACTATGTCATTTATTTAGAAATGCATTTCAATTTCATAACCCATTTCTGTTAAATCATGTGGACTTTTGGAACAGTCTATTGAACAAGTAATCTCATGACTTATAGATGAAAACTATATCTTCTGAGCCACAGCCACCCCAGCACTAATGAAAGTGTACAGCAGTTATGAATAATCGATTGCATCGCTGAAAATTTATTGCTCTAAATGTTTTGAAATGGACATTAAACAGAAATAAATTGTGAAAAAAATTGCTGTATCAGTGGAAAAGATCTTGAGGGTTGCTGTGGTTGATAGACAGCCCATAAATATAACTGTAGTAAAACTTTTCTGTAACAACCAAAAGAATCCTGCAAGTCTCCAGGTTTTTACACATCAAACTATCAAACATTACCTTATTCATCAGTCTCAGAGTATCACGAGTAGCCACATTTTAATTTAGCTCTGCTGAGAGCCATGCAATTAATTTACCATAAGCAGTAATGACTTGCATTGTAATGTAGCATGTAATCACACACTGTCTCACGAAATATCCCTCTGGTGGTAGCCTGTTTCTCTAGATATACCTGTCCTAAGACTATTTCACTCCAAAGAAGCATTCAGCCTCTTTATTTTCCACTTTGAAGTCCATCAAAGACTTTTTTTTTTTACAGACATATGAATACATTTTAGTTGGGGGTAGAAGGGAAGTACCAGAGCAGCAAACAAGGTCAGTCAAGAGAAACTCAAAAAGTAATATCACCATCTTTATTGCAGGCCCCAAATAAGTGTCATCAGTGCAGTGGTCCGTGTCAGATTTTAATCAGCTCTTCACCTCAGCTACAGTATGATACGCGCCACAGGAGAAGTGCAACCCAATGACTCAGAAGCATCTCTTAATGGCACTGAAAGTGGCCAATAATGAGGGACGTAAATTATCAATAAGAGACACAGTGTGAACATTGTTAACTATGTGTTACCTGAAACCACACGAGCATCTCAAAGTGAGTGTTTACTTCCAGTCTAGCGGGGCAAATGATTACAAAGAAAAGCGTTTTTGTGGTTGATGGCCACCTGCAGCAGACATCAAATTGCATCCTCCATTGGCATTGTTACAAATTAAAGATCTATAGAGTTGACCTGGCAGTGAGACTTTCAAAATAAAACAATCAAGAATCTAATATACCTGTCCCTGCTCTCGTGAAACTTGGCTGCACAAGGAGTCATCAAGCTTGTCTCATTGAGTCAGGTTCTGCTGCAGTGACTGCTTTGCAGTCAGCTCAGAGTGCCGTCCATACAACAGGGATTTCCTCTACAAAACACCAGCTTGCAGCTTTAAAATGATAAATGATGGTCATCTGCAGCCAGTCTCAAACACTTTTGCAAGAGTGTAGCAGCGAAGGGATCGCAGAAGATCTCCTCGGACAAATGATATATTTTTGGCCTATTTTTTCATGTCTTTCTCTTACAATAGACAGTCCTTCACTTCAAAATGTGGCTCTGAAAGTTAAGTTGCAAACCTGCCAAGTGAAATTTTAGTTTAACTTCTCTTAATTTTAAGACATTTTCCCCCTCAGTGGGATTGTTCACAGAATTTTCATGAGTCTGCATGTGTACTTGTACAGAAATTTAAAATGAATGACTTAATGCATTCATGTTGTCCAAGAGCCTGCAAATTATCATATTAATGCAGACCTTTGAGAAATGGAGAAGGTCAAAGCCCCGAGCACGAGACTGATGAGGATTTTATTTCTGTTTTTTAAAGTTTATGAACAAATGTAAAAAGCTATTTTTAAACACTATCTTTCTAACCCTGAAACTAGATACTGTGGCAAATCATGCCTTCAAGAAACACCACCTACTAAATTGAGTAATGCAATTCATACACACTTAAAGTATGTAATTTATATGTATATAGGGGAGAAACCACCCATTGTTGTGTATATTTACAGTTGAAACCAGAAGTTTACATACACAAAACGCAAGTGTTTAATTCTTATTCTAATGTGATTTCACTTTAGCACAGAATATTTGCTTGTGGTAACTTTACCTTCTTATTCTTATTCTGTTTTATATTGCAATATTCTATGGTCTTTCATAGGCTGCAGCATCACTTAGTTTGTTCTGCTCACTTTTGCACCTGTTTTATCTGTGGCCGAGTTAAACACAATTGCCATTTAATGCAAACATTACATTTACAGAAGCAAATCAATGTACAGTGCTTGCAAAGAATGACAGTGATTGCACTGCTTTGTGAATTTCTGGCACACAGAACATTTTGTCATATCTATGACAAGATAATTAGTCACTACATGACCTTCAGCCTCCAGCACCGTCTTTCTTTCTACAAGGATGCACAAACTAATTTCCTGTCTCCATTCTGGTTCAAATCTCCATATCAAATGAAAGAATCTTGAGGGTAAATTGTTTTATTAGTTTGATATTTTATTCTTTAGATGTAACAAATTAATGTTGTATGAACAAATGTGAATTAGTGCAGAATTAGGAATCTTTTTTTCTTTTTCTTTTTTACCAAGTTGTCAGTGAAGAACATGTTGATGTGGTTATTTGTATACACAGACATGCTTGATATTATCTGTGTAAAGCACACACCTCAAATGTAAACTTGAATCTAAATAACTGAGAGAGTTGTTGTTGCTTTTTCGTAGATAACTTCAAGTGACCTTGTAGAACCAGATTTAGTCGATGTACATTTTTATTTATACTAGCAGTTGCGTGGGATTTCAAGACATTTGGAGCGAATGACCTTGCTTTGTTTTTACACTTCAACTTTTCTAAATGCTTAAGAGTGTATTTTAAAGTAACTTAAATAGAACAGATAATGAATTTCATAAGAACGGATGGCGTTTAATTTTAAAATTGTAAAAACATTGAGAGAATATACAGTATAACTGTATTTTTAAACATTGATTATTGACTATGTCAAAATTTAAATGGGAAATATTTGGTAAATAAACTGATTGCATGTTTGAGATTACAAGATGCTGCAAATTGAAAAAAATCAAGCAATACGATTAAGGCTCTCCTGATTCAGCTGTGTTAAATGTCTCATTTATTAGCACGTTGCATCTTTTTTGTGAAAGGTTAGTACAAAGATTGTGTAGGATTTCATTTTTCTGAGTTTCTTCTACAGAAACTCAGCGTTTCCATAGAAGCTTATCCAAACCAGCTTCTGTAAGTGGTTTACTTTACCAGTCTGCCGTGATCCAAACATGGGATCATTCATAGATCTAATAATCTTTGCAATCAGACAGCTGTTGTGACTCCACTGTCACAGGAGGAGACAGGTTTGTGGACCTACAGATCCCCAGAGATGAAATCCATTTCCTTGTGAGCTGAAGCGACACAATTTGGACCTAAAGGAAGGCAATTTGTGGATTCATTCTTGTGTATGTTTGTTGTCCACCAAGGTGTTTCTGATAGTGGGATCACATCTTCCTTCCACTTTTCCCTTTAGGATTGTATGAGCATTAACATGCTCAATCAAATGTTTTTTTTTTTTTCTTATGATAACCTTACAAGCTCCTGGCAATTCTTTGATTTTTAATGTGTTAATTTGGGGTATTTGTCTCCGGGTCACTAGGCTTTCCTTAATAGTGCATATAATTTTAATATAATTTGTTCCCTTTAAAGGAGTAGTGAGTAGATATTGGTTGAATATGAATAAATTATTGATTTTAAACATTCACAATTGCCTTTAATCTAACCCATACAGAAATTGGTGTGTTAATCTTTAAGTTAATTATGGGTGAATTCGAAATTCTGGCGAATGTATAGAGATCTTCTCCCTCTTCTTTATGTAATTGATATGCCTCTCTGGATAAAAAGTATTCATAAACATTAACATAGCTTTATGTAGCCTTATTTCACTACATTATGTATGTCTGGTCACTAAAGTCTTCTTAGTAATTTCAATTCCCATTATTTTCTGCCTTTTTAAAAGTGCACAGCAAGTGACCATCCATAGCATTTACACTGGCGCTCTCTTGGCTAGACACATTAAGAGCTCTTTAAAGAACAACAGGTGTTATGCATGAAAGGTTCCACCGATGTTGATTTGTTCAGGAAATCTGCTCTTGTGGAAAGCACATTGTATTTTTAATGACTTCACCCTGTGTCTGAATGCCCTGGTGAGAATACAGACATCTCGGATGATAATGGTGATAATGAACTGCGAGCTTGCAAGACACTCATGCTCAGGGTGCACTTCACTGCTGCAGTCTGGCATATGGTTAGAGATTACTATGCCTCCTCGACATTTGTTGACCTTGATTTAAGCAACCCTGCCTTCCATACATAATTAGTGTCGGTTAATTTCACCACATCCTGTCAGTCATTTTAACTCAGGTGCCAAGTGTTTCAGCAGGCTGAAGAGCTGTGGAGGAATGCAGTCAATTGCGTTGTTGCTGCTTGGCCCGCTTGTGGCTGTCCCACTGACTCACTTAGCTGATCGATACCTAATTCCCTTAAATAATCAAGGGCCCTCTGCAATGGGAATGTGGTGGGAGGTGTGATAATTGATTACTTTTGCTTTATATTTCCCCAAGTGAGCACACTGTGTACGACACTCCAGCACATTTTTCATTGAGCAGTTGAAGATGCTGAGGTGTACGCCTTCTATGCGTCACATTTGATCAGGACAAATTCACAGAGGCAAATCTTTTTTCTTTATTTTTTTGCTTATAAGCTCTTGAGTGACTTTAGTGCTTGGCTGTAAATGCAGGTACATTTTTTATCTTTATTTTTTCTCTTAATGTAATTGTATTCATGGAATCACACTTGCCGCAGAAGGAATAATAGTGTTGTTAGATGGTATATCAATGAATAAAACATGATTTATAAGATTAAAAATATTGCTAATATGAACAATGTTGAAGATAAGTTTGAAGAAGGAAGAACTTTTTTAAAAAAATATTTAAAAGTATCAATTTTTCATTGGCTCAGATGAGAGATTCCAAATTCAGCCGTGCTTCTCCAGAGAGGACAGAAGATGAAGAAGACCGGAGGCAAATTTTTTGCCTGCCTTGCAGTTCTCATTTCTCAGATCTCTTCATGTCGGCCTGTTTTTACTGTGTGTGCACTTGATTGTACATTGGTGTTTATGCGCATCTGCATCCGAGCTGCAAAGGGAGAAGAAGAGAGCACGAGAGCTGAGAAATAACATTTTACTGTTGAAGAGGTACTTTGAGTGGCACAAACCATCTGTTGTTTAATTCTGTATGCCACTAGTTGTTTGTCTGCCAAAACTGCAAATGATGTCAGAAGGATTAGACATAGAAGAAGAAAAGTGAGCAAGCTCTGAGCCAGCAGTACGTCAACACAGTTGACAGCTGCAATCTCACGATTGAACTCGCCTTGATTCATTTGGAAGTGTAAAATATTTGTTTGGGGATATTTTCAGGATGAGTGGATGCCTTTTTCTACAAGATATAACCGTTGTGGAAGAAAGTTTTTTATTTTCTTTACCATCTAAAATGGATCAAGACCAAACAAAACAGTCTCACTAGATTTAGACCTTTTTCTACAGGGGCTGTTCATCAAATCTCACGTTTTTCACAAGAAGATTAATTCGATCCAATTATCATTTTATTTTTTATTTATTTCTTCAGTCTCCTCTGGGTGCAGCCACAAATTACCAATAAACCATTCCTTAGAGTCCATCTCTTGGCCCAGTCTCCCATTTCATTTAATAATTTAATAAAGATCTGATGGCCTCTTTTCTTCTCCAGTTAATGAGAAATCTTTTAACTGCAACAAAACTATAGCTGTCCAAACTTCTAATGGGGTTCAGCAGTTTTTTTCTTTCTTTCTCCGAACAGTTTTATTTATTTCCTTTCCAGCAGACAAGGGGAAAATGCAGGTTTTGTATCTCTGTATCACAGTGTGCTAGAAGCATCAGAACCAGTTACAGAAAGTCTGGCTTGATGAAACCTTTAAATTAGTTTCAAAATTCCTAAACTGTTTTTAGCAACTAATTAATAAAGTGTGCATTTAAAGCAAAGAATAGTAGGTTTTCTTTCTAGAAAGTCACTACCACCCTCCCGCTTGCCAGCTAATCCTGCTCACTGTCAGTTGCCTTCTTTATTAGATAGGAAAAACACTTCTTCCCCCTCACCTGCCTGGTTTTGGTGGAAGACTTTGACAATGAAGCTCTGCAGAGATTTTTTTTTTCTTCTCTCCAAGCATCACCTGGCATTTTGGGTGTGCCATATGGAGAAGCTGGTTGCCTGCTTGTGCCAGGGCAGCTTTGCTCTGCAAAATTGGATATCTGGAGATGGGTGTCCTAATTGCTCGTTGACTTTCAGCGGGAAGGGGCAGGTAGTCTTGGCTCCCAGAGGCCCCAGAAGCACCAGGCAGACAGACACCAGGCACCCCCACAGAGCAGCCATGCGCCCGACTCAGCAGCAGATCAGCAGCGAAGCACAGGAGCAGTCGCCCTTAGGCCAGAGAGGCACAGGCAAAATACAGGGCATTTCTGCAGCTATTACCAAATGAAGTTTAAGGTCTTTATCAGTGTTGGCTTTTTAAAATATTAAGATTCCACAAAGCGTAACTGTAGTACGCTTTGTGGCCATAGTGCATAAATCCTTTGTTAAATTTGATGTGTCAGCTCCGAAGGATCTATTCCCTCTCCACAAGGAAAACAATGAGATGTTTAGTTGACAGACAACCATTTGCTCTTACAGTTCTGCCTTCCATAATCTGTAAACTGTCTTATGGCTTCTCACAGTTTACCGGTTGGTAGCAGAACTAAGGGTTTTATAATGAAAAATCCAAGCAATAGTGGTATAAATATTTGACATTTAGTCAGTCATAGTGCAAAAATCTGTCTGCAAAACGCTGCACTATGTGCAGCACAGATAATTTTTTTCTACTCTGTACTGCTTGGTGGAAAATTACTGTAATATGTAAATAATGGATCTGAGTCTATAGAGTCCACTTCTGGGAAAAATATAAGTAAAGATGTGGACAAAAACCTCTAAGCAATGAGCTAAGAGATGAGCTATAAGTTAAGCTATGTGGTTACAAATATGATAACTTTTAAAAGAATATAAGGAGATTATTTGACGTGCAGCCTGTAAGGAAAAGAAATTAAAGCAACACGTACGTTTCTTAGTCAATGATTTGAATTATCTGGAATCAAGGGTGAATATTAAAATGAACTTAATATCCTTGAGAGTGTCTCCCTCGCCGATGAGCTTAGCCTGTTTTTATAAGTATCAACCATGTGTTGCTACTAGTTACTTTTTTGGTCTGCCACTGTGAAATGGTCACCAAGCATCTAATTATTTTATTCAGAGTCCTCTTGATAGTCTTAGACTCTGAGAGAATTTATGTCCAGTCATTAATGAGGACAAACCTGAAAGGCTCCCAGCTGCCTTACCAAGATTTCCCTTTATGATTTCATTGGTTAAATCTTCTTCCCACTGTGATTCAGACAATATAGGCTCATCCCCTTTACACAGATGCCGTATGTGTAACCCCAAAGCAACCAGTAGGGAGCTGAATTAGTGTGCAACAAGAAGAAATTTGGCTGGTTGTAAATGCTTTTTATTAAACCTTGTAATCTTTTGCTGGTGTCTGAATTACTTAAAATTCAACTACAAATGTGATTTACTGTTGTTATATGCTCATCCTGGAAGAGTAAATTAAGTCAGTGACTCAATTCAGTCTGCTGGGTTTCCTTAGATGGAACACATTTTATCAATTTGAATAATAAACTGAACTTAACTGCACCGTTTGATAGCTAGAATCAAATAGGATTTTGTGTAACTGACTTGGAATTTGTCTGTGTGATTAGATTGAGTTAACTTCTTTCAACTGCCTTGAGACAATGTGTTAGCTGATATAAATATAGAAATTGTGAGTTTACAAGCCAAAGATCTGATGCTACAATTGCATCTGATGGTCTGATTGTGAAAATCATAGAATCTCAAAAAACAAGAGCAGCAGAAGACCTGGGTTGATACATGTCACTTAAAGAATTTAAGAACTACAGTGTCATTCTTTCTCAGATAATATTTTATTCTGTCTATTTGAAGCATTTATTTACAACATTCTGGACCATATTTTTTTCCTCATTCTACTCCTTCCAGAAGGATGAAGACAAATGGCATCCAAGAAAATATGTTTGAGTGTTTTCCTCTCATGAGCTTAAAAATTCCTTACATTTTACATATAGCTTTGCAAACCTAAAAATGGTGAGTAATCAATTACGTCAAGACTTAATAGGTGGAGTTAATGCACCTGTAAAATCTAAACCATGCCAGATACTGAAAACATATGAGTCATTACCAGAGGAACTTCTGCCCTTCCATTTATAACTGGTATGACTGGTATACCGTCAATAACAAAAGCATTATCCCTTTAATGCTTGTGTCTTGTGTATCAAGATGACAACCCCGCACAGTGATTCACTGCCTGATATTTGTAGCAATAGCAAACAGAAGTTCAAATGTGTCCCCTTTCTAAATTCTTGTAACTGCTAGCTGTGGTGCAGCACTAATACCAACTTTCATATTTTTACAGTCTTAGGTTGCTAAAATCACGGACTGCCACAAGAGGGAGCTGTGGCCCTGGCACCATTCCACTTTCTCTGCTAATGGTTAACGTAGAGCTGAGTTGTTCTGGCAGGAACAAATCCAAGCACTCCCAGTTCATCTGAAATACTGGCTGTGTGTATTTAATTCATATAATTAAAAAAAAAAAAGTCTCCCCACCTTCCTAAAATGAATCAAGGCTTGTTCTATCTCATTGGTTGGCACTCAATGAAAACTCCTGAAAGAAAACCTTGGCTTGCAAACCAGTCACCCCTCAAAACAGTACACTTCATTACGCAGGTACATTCTTCACAGCCACAGAGAGATGGTAGAATAGATGGCTTGTGAGCACTAAATTACCCAGTCTGCCTTCTGCACCTGGCAGTGACTGCTGACCATGAGGGCATGCCTCATTTTCCTGAGTCATCCTTCTCTTTTGAGTTCACTCAAAGTTCACATACATTGGTGATACATGGCTGACTATAAGCCTGTTTGGAAACTATCAGTCCTGAATGTATCACTGTCTTAACGAATAAATGCACCGTTTGTTTCCATTTATGTGGGAGGCTTTCTGAAATTTAATTCTCCAAATTGAACAATTGTTTGTCTCTGTAAACTTTTTATTTGCAAATTTGTTTTTACCCTTCTTCTCAGAACTATTGTATGAATGAATATATTGTAACTAAATTGATTTTTCAAAAATAAATTAAGCTTCATTTGCCCTGCTTATCTCTAGTTTGTGATGTGAAAATACTTACGTTACATATTTGAAGCTCATCTCTTTCAGTATTGTGTCGAACAGAATTTATCAGAAGTGTTCTGTAAACACTAGCTGTTCCTGTATTTGCACGATGCAAGTCTATTGCTAGTGAGGCTTGGTAAAGGGTAACTGAAAGTCAAACACTTTCTTCTGCATCTGGCAACTGTGCCTTGAGGGCATACTGTATATTATTCTACAGTGTATCATGCTTTGAATATTACTGCAATGCTCCACAGGTTTACAGGTGTTTTACTTTGCATATCTAAAACAAAAACCCAGCCTATTTTATATGCCGTTCCTCAGTATTCATTACTTGTCCATGCAAATCTTGCTTCCCGCCGGATGTCTATTTGGAAACCTTTCATACTTGTTTATCTATCCCAAAGCAGACTTTGAAAAAGGAAGAGGCTGACCTTTCAGATCCACCCCAGTGACCCAACAGCAACAGTGACGAGCGCGGAAAGATCACTGACAGACAATACCCTGTCAGACACATGGGTAATGTATAAGCAGCTGAGAACACCCGACCTGTGCAGCAAGACACAGACAGGGGAAGAATGTTAAAGATGTAGGCTGTACAATTTGTTCCTTTTATTAAGCTGGATTTTTTGAGGTCACTATGGGAAGCAATCATCTGATATTGACAGTGCCCAGAGTGCTCTCAGTTTTGGAGAATTTTTAAGGAACATGGCAAGAAGCTAAGCTTGCGGCCTCAAATAGAATATGTTGGCATTCAAAAGCTTGTTCATGCATTTCCACGTTGCTTCAAGTAATTTCATGTACAGTGGCTGCACAATATTTCCTTTGTCTGATCAACTGTGGCATTCATTCTTAGAGATTAAACAAAAGACAACTTGATTTCTTCTCTGTTGTTTACATCCCAAGATGTGAATTTCTGCAAAAATTCCTGGGGAAACGAGTTAAGACTCCATAGTAGGTGTATACCTGATGATATGCCTGCTGTTTTATGTTGTTTTTCCATGTTTAACATAGATGGCTTCTTCCACTGAGTTCATATGTGCATTACTGTCCTCAAACGTGTGACTCTTATTCTTGAGATATAAATGAACGGCTGAGTCTTGAGTTCCTAAGTGTTATAATTGCTCCATGACATAAAGTCCACACAGATAAGCCTCATAGCAAAATAAGTATATTCAAACTTAATATTGTTTTAATATTCCATTCCATCAATTTAAAGCAGAATATCTGCAATCTTACAATGTGTCATACAAGCTGTAAGGCTAAAAAAGAGTTTCTTGGGAAATATGACAAAAATGTGGCATTATAAATAGTTCTATAAAAGTGTGGCAGCAACCCAAAGCTGAGAAATTACTTTTAATGTATTAGTCATTCTTCACCGACCAACGCAAAACTGAAAAAATGTAATATTTTGTCTGATTTTTAAACTGCATTGTGATTTTTGTCCATCTTAAGAATCATTTTAAGACATCAGTGAGTGCACAGACTGCAGTGGGTTTTCAGTTGTTTGAATGTACTTGTCAAACTGAAACTCAATTTGTTCTGTATTTCAGAAGTATTTGTCTCTTTGGATTTTTGCACCAATCTTGGCAATGCAGGCTGAACCACCAGCCTCCATATGTCGGTTGTTCTTAGTCATCCAACTTCCCAAATGCAGCTGGAAAATCAGAAAGCAGATAGTCTGTGCTTTGTATCGCATACTAGCATGCTGTTTCTGAATAATGAGGACAAACTTCTTTCTATAAGTAACATGATGGCACAAATGTAGATTGTTAATGTCCCACAGAATTAGATAAAGAACATTAGATACGATTAATATTTATTGTTCACTAAGGTTAAAATTGCTCTTCAGCTCTTCAATCGTGAAATATAATAGATTGTTACAGTGACACGTTATTTAACTCTGTTAATTTTGCATAGATTTTGGTAATTATTGTAAAATATTGTGTTTTAATTCTGAGTTGTCCACAGCCTCGTTTGTTGTCAGGTGACTGAGATGTTTAAGATTCGAGAAACTTATAGTTCTGGGTCTTCCCTTTAATTTTGGTCCAATCCAGAGATTTTAGGATTTTGATATCCAAACTGTCTGATTTTGAGTAGACCAGTTGTGATGATTACAGGATCAGTCTTGTAATCATTTGACCAATTACACTTTTCTTGTAGTCCCATAGTTTTATAAACTTCAGTTTACAACCATGATGATAGGACAGAAAAGGCATTTTTTTACTCAACAATTGACTGGCAGGTAGTGTCTAAATCCTGTTGTCATGGAGACTTTGTGAGCCCAATATGTCGATCTTTGCTGCTGCAGTTCTGAAACAGTGAGCCTTGAAAATGCTTTACCTCCCTTACCTTCCTCCCCTCTGTGTGAGATGGCAAGATAACCGTAGGCACTCATCCGGCCCAGTGGCTGAAAACCTGGTTTCTCTGTCATGTGATAGTTATGCCTCAGGTAAACAGAAAGTTCTAGATTACAAATAGGAAATTCATGACATAAACTGAAGTAGAAATGGTAAAAAATAATTAAGTTACATCTATTTTGAGGGAATCATCAGATTTTGTAAAAGAAAAAACATTTCTTAATATGGGAAGTTTCTTCTTGCTTATGGAATGCAGCTATTAGTGTGAGGTTATGCTACTATAAACAAAACATTTATTTAGTTAGTTCCTTTTTTTGATAGATATCCGAACAAATTTGTTTCCATCTATCTATTAAATAAAAAGACAAAAATGGGGAGAAAAATTCAATTCAGAAGCATGAAGTTCTAAAAGTCTGGCCATTTTGAATTTGCCAAGGGTGTTGTGATGGAAAGAAAAACAAAAAAAAATTCTGGATGACGTTTTTTTTTCACAGTAATGATGTCAAATTATTTGGACTGTAGAAACTATCTCAGTGAGTTTATGTCATCTTTTCAAGTAGTAATTTACTTGGACAAACCCTGACTTCATACTTTTCCAACACTTAAAAGTAAACTAGAGCTCCTTTTTAGCTTAAATGCAGTGATTAGAAACAATAATGGTATGAATAACCACCAGCAGACTTGGTCTTAAAATAACCTCAAACTGCAAGGTGTCTCAATTCCTCATATGTTCTCCTTGGACATGTTTGGATTTCTTCTAGGCTTTCAGGCTTCCCCACACAATCCAGAACCACTCAGGTAAATTACTCTGAATAAAAATGAGTTGTTGGCGTGTAAAATTTTTTGTTCTGTCTCAGCGTTGGAAATATGCAAAAAGCTGGTCAGCAATTATAAATAAATAAGTCATTGCTGTAATGCCACTAAATATTCTCTTTTTTTATTGGTGAGAATGGTCATTTTTAATAAAAATGTACATATAAATAGGTTTTTCTAAAACTGATGCTCCTTTTCTCTTGTGTTATTTGTTGAGGGATTATTTTCTAATATCTCATCATAAAACAAATTGCAAACCTAAAGGTGTAATTCCATAAAAGCTAAAGTACACAAGATGGAATTATTTTGTGAAAAAACTGTTTCAGGAAATATAAGTTCTCTTTAGTAATTCCATTAGGAAGATTGTTCTGTACATGAAGTGAAAAGTAGAAAGTGAGGACTTTACAATGGAAACCAATCTACATTTGGGTTTTGTGTTTATGACATCCTTCCACCATGTTTTGCAGCCCCAAATGTAGTTATGGCTGCTGTGCCATAAATCATACCTGCGGCACACACTGTATTTCATCTTCCAACCCATTTATAATCAACCTCCTCTGACTCACAGGTGTGAAAATGAGACACAAAGTCCCTTAAGGATACAATTTTTCTTTGCAGTCGTGAAGGATTCCTCAGAGTATTATGAAGGACAAAGAACTGCACAGCAGGACAACTTTGTTGTCTTCAGACTCATGTCTTGGAAAGTTGTAATGGTATCCCCAGAGGTAATTTGTTCCTCAAAAACATTCAGACGTGTAAAGGGACTCTTCATCGGGTTTCGGCTTTCTTCCTAGAATATCTAAAGCAGTCGAGAATCAGGCACACTTCCATGTACTACATCTGATTCTCCGTATTTTTTTCTCTGTGCTACCTTCACAGCTCAATGGCAATGAGACTGTGCTTTATGATCAAATGTTTATGGAACATGATTAGAGTACAAATGTTCAGTGACTTAATAAGTTGCTGAATTTAGTTAAACAGTTGGTGCATTGGTCTTGAAAAATACTGAACAAAAATAAAGCAAGGAAAAATACAATTTCCACCTATGGATGGAGAACAGCACAGTGGGAGGACTTCAGTCCACCTGCAAACACAGCATTTTAATGGGTTTCTGCTATAAAGATAGCAAGAAGGAGAAGTATAGCCAGAATATTGCAAGGTGCTTCAAAGAATGTATATGGTTGTCTGGACACATGAGGGGGTGTTGCAGTGCATGAAGAAGCCACGATATTTTAGAAGATTGAGCTTACTGAACAGCATGAGGTCTTCTGGAGCAATGGTATTTACAACATGCCCACAAACTCTGTCTATTGTGACTGCAAATCAAAAAGGAATTGAGCTGACAATGATTGTCGTCCTTCATTTATCATAATGTAGTGCACCTAAAATGCCACCACATTATTTTGGTTATTTTATAATTTTGAAATATTTACATGTGAAATTTATTATATTTTATCCAAAAATGAGCAAATTATATTTTGTTTGCATTTCGCCATATTAATCTGCCTGCATCTGTTTAACGCTTTAATGAGCTTGGGATGGGAGCAGTAGCGGCGAAACGGAACCTTTGTTTGGGGGGCGTTGCTTCCGGGTTGACTTTGGGGCGGAGTTCCGGTTTGCCTCGAACGGAACTTCAGCCAACAGCAGCGCTTTGGTGGTGATTGGTAACTTCTATTTTATTATCCTTCAGGTCAATACACGGCGAAAACATACCAAAATTACTCTGTAAGATGTTTATCTCTTATTAGACCGGTATATAGCACTGTGTTACGGTTCCCGTGCACCGTTTTGCCAGTAGTTGCCAGTTTTATCAGGCGAGGGTAAAGTTGGCACCATGGCAACCCCCTGCTGGTAAAGTCTCGCGATGGGAAGGTGATTAGAAGGTGTGATATCTTACCAACTCTGGGTTTTAGGAGTTTTATTTTGCTTTTGTTTGAATAATATTCAGTTCAAGTTACTTGTTGACTCATAAAGTAGCTCAGAATGAGAGTAAAGTGAGTCCAGCCAAAGTTAAAGGTAAAGAAACTTCTTTGTTCATGGAGTGTGTGGAATTGAGATTAAAGTTGAAACAATGCTAAGTTAATTTCTGTATTTGTTTTGTAAATCTTGTAATTCTATTTTTGATCTGTATTCAGTTAAAATTAGTGTACATTTTAATGCTTATGCCAGTTAACAAAGAGCTAAATGCAGTAAAGCTTGAAAACAGTTGATTTATCCTGTTTGATACACATACCGTGATTGTCTTCATCTAAGTGAAGGATGGAAATGTGAAAAGGGTAATGTGTGAACAAAACAAACAGCCAATCAAACAAAATCCACATTTTTCTTGTGGATACTAATGAAAACATTTACATCTCACATCACTAAGAAAGTATTTGTTTTCTCTCTCCAGACATGCTTGTCCAAACTCATCAAATATTTTTATTATATTAAATAAGGCATAGGAAGGCTGCAGCAGCTGAGAGACAAGAGTTATCACATTTATCACCATGCAGACTGAAACGTACTCTTCCTCTTACGACATTAAAACTCTGTTGGCCAAGTCTAATTAGAGAGGTGAAAGAAACGGGAGATAAAATGGCCGATAGAAGAATCTGTCTGATCATATTTAGATCAGCTTTGACATGTTTTTGTATGAAACAATAGATGAATCATATCTGCTTCAGTGTAGAAGATTAATGCTGCTTTCTGTGAAAGCTGTCATACCGAGTGACACCAGAATCCACGAGAAACTCAAATCAGCAAAAGCTTCTTGCTTTAAGCCTGCGGCTTCAAAGGCGTTGCCGACATGCTGAGTAGGTGGTCTGAAGTTTTTTTTATGTTTGACTCATTTGGAAACCAGTGTCAGGAGAACAGTGCTGTGCACAACAGACATATTCTCCCAATTGAATGTAAGTCACGATCCCTTACGTACCCACACGTCCCCAATGGCCTCTCAGTGATGGAGGTAGATGGTGCATAGGCTTCTTTGTACTAATTGGCTTCATCGACTGAACCTCGTTGAGGTTTAGATATGAGACCTGCCTGGTGAGCATGCTGCACGTCTCAGAAAATAAATTAAACCAACATGTGTTCTTTTGTCACAGAAGGTGAGAACAAATCGCAGGAATACTGAAGTCGAATCACAAAATGAAGGACTTGCTAACTTACTAACGTGTCTCTGAACTTTAAAATGGAAGTAAGTACTGCAGTTTTTAGGTGACTTTGAGAAGTGCATAGAAAATTGAGAGCAGAACTGTTCTCCTCACAAAGAAAAAACATGAAATATGCAGCAATGGGTATCTAAAAACCAATTTAGAGAAACTAGTTTTTGATTCCATCTTTCCACCTTTGGAGTCAATGACAAGACCTTATGTTAATTAAAAATAAGACTTCCAGCGTGATGCTCTGTTGACCACTTAGCTGTTTTTCAGAAGCTCATTAGATAGACAGACACTGATTTGAGTATTACAAAAGGTTTGGCTTGTAGGTTAAACTAATTTTCAGCAAGTTATCTCAAGAATAATGAATTCAAATGTAGTCAATAAACTGCAGACACGGCTTCAATTTAGATAGGAATCATTTAATTTTGTTTCAATAAATGTTGCTTAGCTGGAAGTGTAAATTAACCTGCTTATACCTCCCAAAGAAATGTTTATGTGCTTTATCACAGGATTGGAATCAGTTAATTGATTTGAGCAACCTGTGAAACGTTCAGATTTAAAATTGGAATGGTGAATTTAAAGGTTTTCAGAGTTTTTGCTAGTCATTCGCAGTGCTCTGCTAAAGTGTTAAAACTTATTCAACATTCAACTCATCCAGCCCACACCTAATTTGTAAATAGTCTGTCTTGTTAAATCCCAGTATATCTATGCTATATTTGATGTCAAATCTGAGCTTTATCAAAGAGTGTCAAGGAAAAAGTTGATGCATATATTCCATTAGATGTCCTGCTTACTGTTTTACAAAAGACATGCAGAAAGTGAAAGAATTTGATCTGAGACCATATTTTAACCCGCTTGAATTATGGAACATAGGGATATGCCGATCAGGTTTTTTTCTCCCGATACCGATCACCCCTGAGGGCCGATCGCCGATTCCGATCCCCGATACCGATCACATAATTATTATTTATTTATTTTTTATCATAAACACTACTGTTACATTATGTAGAAAAAGTAACCATGAATTCACCTTAATTTAGACAAAAACTTGTTTTTAATAACTTTTTCCAAGAAGAAAACTAAACAAAACAGGCATTGTGCAAATTGAACTGCTATCAATAATACTATCTTTAACGGACTGATAACATATGAGGCTCTGAAGAAGCTAAATAATGCAAAGAGCTAAAATAAAACCTCTCAACATTGCCAAAAAATTCAAGTATAAAACTTAACATTCAAAGGCAAAAACAGGATCCATTACAATAAACAATCCAGAGTTACTGAATGAAAACTTCCTGTTAGCATAGCGGCCAGCTGGTTACTGCTAGTTCTGATCGGCTGTTTCTGACTGAGCGGAGTAACAGGGAGGAGATCGATTATTTTTTAGAGATTATCTGTCTCATGTTAGGACAGAGAAAGTTTTAATACGTATGTAAAATGTATTTTTTAGGTTAGATGCTGCAGCTTTAAACAGTGTGAGAGTCACTATCGGGAGGAGCAGAAGCGGCTCCGTCTGTCAAATATTACTAAATATTAAATATTACTACCTGTAGCGGAGCAGCGGTTCAACAGCAGAACCAGCGTCTTACATCGCAGCTCCAAGACTTAAATCATTTTCCAGGGTATTAGTTTAGCTTTCTGGCCGTAATGCTAATCCGGTGAGTGTTTGTAGCTGTGCTGCTTTACCTGCTGTCTGATCCTCCATGTCCTTTTACTGCACTGAGCCTCGATGTAGCCAAACTCCGTCATTGTTTTTATGTCTATTGGCTTTGTTATGTTGATGCATTTTGACCTGCTTCTATTTTCCGCTGCAACACGCAAACATCCTCATTCACTCAGTGCGATATAGTTGCACATCGCTTAGGATTTGTTGCTGCGCGTTTGCGCAGTGAAGGAAAGACGAGACAGTTGGACAGACAGGCTGGGAAATGAGATGCAGGTGATCGGTATCGGTAACAGAGCCAATGATCGGCCGATCCCGATCATCACCGATTTCACGGAAATCGGCCGATTATGATTGGTGACCGATCGATTGGCACACCTCTAATGGAACATGTGGCAGAACATTTTTTTCAGCAGGATCACAGAAGCTGATGAGTTAATGGTAAGAGGGATGGAGCTACATCTGGGGTCAATTCCAGAAGGTGAGAATTACTGTCCTGCAATTTTTAGATAATTCCCTTCTCCAACACATCTGAATTAAATGGCTAAATTCCCTCATTAGCTGTCATTTGGCTCTGCAGGTGTCTAGTAATGAGCCATGCATGTGATCCAGGTGTGCTGCAGAAGGGATGCATCTAATAGTTGCACGGTAGCAACTCTTGATGGCAGGTCTTGGCCATATTTGGGCCAGATACTGTAAAATTCTGGAAGGAAATGGTTTGAGGTTTCAAAAAATTTCAAATTGAGATGGGGGTTCATGTTCCTTCGTTGAAAACATATACAACCAGAGCCCTTTTAGTGGGTTATGCATCAACTTACTTCACCAACTTACTTCACACTTCACAAAAGTGCATAAAAACAAATAAATTACAATAAGCTTTGTGGCAAATCTTGAACAAGATCTAGCAGTATGAATACTTTTGAAAGGCCCTGTTTTTCCACAAAATAACCCTCTGAATTTCCCACAGCTAATGTTATCTTACATTTGTATGTGTTCTGTTTCAGAAATTGAAAAAAAAAATCCTGTTTAAGTGTTTAAATTCATCTGATTAATAAAAATAAAAACATTTTTAGCATCTAGTTGTTTGCGCTTGTTTTGTTTTTTTCAAGCTCTGTAGCATCTTAAGAAGAAGAGGTGGCAAAATTTCCCACTATCTATCTGCACTATTATTTCAGTAGTAATTGTGGTGATTCTTTAGGGGCAGCAGCAAACCCACAGCTCTGATTGATGTCAGAAATTATGGCAAGGAAGAAAGCAAATCAGCCGTGCCTGCTGCATCTACCAATATACAATATACCAATATCACAGCACACTTTCCCAACTTGTTGGTTGTTAAGGGCGAGCCAAGGCACATATCAATCATATTCACAGTACCTATTGATCCGAGTGCAGATTTCAATCAGGTAATGACGAGTGAAAGGATGGAGGGAGCCAAAACATTTATTTTGAGAGTAATTTTTCTTGACAGTTGTGATGGAACATGTATTTTGATGTAAAACAGCAAAGTAAGGAAATAGAAAGGAGCATTTTAAAATATCTTATTTGTATATGTATGTATGATAAAAGTACAAAGATGTGATTTGTGAAAGGGGAAGAACAGTATATGTATGTTATTAAAATAGATGCTTTTCTTTTAAAGGCCCCCTGGTCCATGTTGAAGCAAAAAGAGAACAAGAAGGATTAATAATAGTTGCTTTATGAAGCAGGTAAATGCTATTTAATTCTCCACAGTTCATGCTGATGCTATATCAGATCTCTGCTTGGACACCTAGAGGTTGGAAGACTTGAAAAGTGCAGTATGTTGTAACTAAAAAGTGCTAAAAATAAGTACACAACTCCCCTTATGAAATAAAATCATTCCATGAATAACAAAACAGCATCCAGTTTTCCTCCACCTCCCTCAGTAGTGCAGAAAACAAACTAAATAATTTTATAATTCACAAACTCATCCTGTGACTGCCAGTTATGGAATAGTTCAAATTGAAGTTTAAATAGGACTTGCAGTGTCCTGTATTGTGCTGTAACAGCAGGTGATAAGTAAAAATTCATTGTTCATCAAGGTTTCTGAATTTTGTATCAAATGTCTCAGCTGGTCACAGTGTTATTTGGTATTTAAGAATTGGAAAACAGCAGGGGTTTTTTTTTGTTTTGTTTTTGTTTTAACTGGCAGGAGCCAAATTCACAACCTTTTTTCTTCAGCTCAGCTTCATATGGTGTTTTTTACCTTCAAAATACTCTCAAAAATGTTTACAATCTTTTACATCCTTCATCAAAAGCAAATTTAAAATGTTCAAAATCGGAAAGCCTTCATTTGATTCTCTTTGGCAACATACTTAAATGGCAGAAAGTTCATTTTGGCTGTCGCAGTGTAATTTAGACTGGCTTAGCAAATACAAAGCATGATTTGTATTCGAAACCTAGATTAAATTGATCCCTTTTTCCCCATTAGCAAGCGCCACTCTACGACAGTTCTTTTTCCCAACACTTCACATTCTTCTTTCCGTAAAAAAAACCAATTTTCTCAATTTCTTTCTGGATTGCTTCCAGGTGTTTGGTCCAGGGAGTTCTTTTAAGTTTCAGCGTCGTCCTGGAAGGTTGGTCATTTGAATGCTGTCCCCTTGGAGTCCTGGGTTGTAGTAAGCTGAACTGCCATAGTTCAGGTCCAAAGGTTCACCGTTGTCCAATCTGAGGACTGATGATTAGAAAATCACAGGTTAGTTATTTTAAAATTGGAATGTCATTTTCAATTAAAAATCCAAATCTAAATATTTATCTCCTAATAAATTAAATGGTACTTTCACAATTGCAAGTTGTGTTGATTTGTTATCTTCGTCAGATATCAAAAGTTGCTTCATGATCTGAAATATTTAGTTGTAAAATAAGAAAAACAGAAATCTGTATGGGGCCAATACTTGGTTATGGCACAGTAATTCTGTGGAGATTGGTTTAATTTGCTTTGTAGAAAGAATGAAGTCATTGTATTTAGATATTGTGAGAATGAACACATGAAAAATAACTCAAACCCACAAGGGATACGATGAACAATATTTTTTTATGTTTATGAAAAATTTAACTTATTGACATTTATGCAGTACATTTGTCTTTAGATTGCTATTATCAATATATAGTACCAGTACCAGTGACTCTTCAATAAAGCTTTTGTTTTACATTTTCTTAACAAGGTTTCTTGTGAAAAAACCAGCACAGTTTTGTACTTATTGGCTCAAAGTCCAGTTGACTTTTGTAATCTGGTTGCACCACCGACAAAATGACCTGTCACCACAACCCAAAATGTCTATAATGTCTATATAGAGTATGAATATATGCTTGTGGGCATGTTGAAGAAAAAAAATGCTTTCTGTATTCTTGTCCCATTTAATTTTGCTCTGAGCTTTACATCAAGGTTAAATATGAGGGTGCTTAGAGTAAACTGTGACTGACAAAGTACCTAGTATCTCAGTGCTTATGACAAGAATGAGACAGATTGTTCACTATCCTATTACATGACTATTTTGCTTGCTGAGGTTTCCTCATTATGGAGGGGTTACCTTATTAAAGCAGGATGAGTTATGCAGCTCCAAACATCAGCCTGTTACAGTACAATCTGGAGGCAGTAAAATCTGCCAGCCAGCACATCCAACGCTCTCTTATTAACAGGTGTCAATTGGCTATGTATCATGTCTCCCAACAATGTTAAACTTATGGAAACTAGTTTGAGAATGAACATAAAAATTCTCCAGGAAAGTAAATGTGCACTATTGAGGAACAATAACTTGGACATCTGGCCTGGTGAAAATTTTATTTCAACATTTATTCTAAAGTTGAAAGTCAATCTCCCATAAGCCAGATGGGCATTCATCTATCTATCCACAGTGTCAGGCAAAAATATTTACACACATGGAATTTTTTCCCATCCTGTCACATTATGGATGTATGAAGGGGATAAACAATGTAGAGCTTAGATCTGAAATTGATGCAAAACAACACATTATTTCCAATCTCTCTATTAAATAGAAATCTAAAAAAAAATATGCAAACATTTGTATTCAACTTCTGTTATTGTGATGTCTAAATAAAATCCATTATAATTGAGATTACTCTGAAGGACCTGATGAGATGCATAGCAAAGCAGGACAATCTGTTCATAACTACTACTATCAAGCATTTATGGAAGATCAGCAAGAACAAAACTATTATTGAAAGAAACAGTAAACGTATGAATAAAGTTTTCCAGTAAGATGATGGTTTGTGGTAAGCTGACACCAGCTGTTGCAGCTTTGGAAATTAAAGCCAAAGCTGCAACAAAATTGTTTAAACTGAAGCATTTTAACGTAAAGTGGCCAAATCTAGATCTAAAACTCAATGGGATTCAATGACAAGAAGATTCAGCTCAGCTCTTTGGGTTTACAGGTGGCTTACAGCACCTAGGGCTGCTGCAAGCCACCAAAACAAATCCATTAATTAATTAATTTAAAAATAACAATGAATAATCTGGGCATTGTACACTTCAGATTTTTACTTGTAAAAAGTTAAATGTGTACAATTTTCTTACTATAATATCAAATTACATAAAATCCCAATAAAATATAGTTGTGGCCGTAAGGGGAAAAATGTGAAAACTTTTTAAAGCTAGTACGAATACTTTGGGAAGGAGCTGTATTTGCAACCTCTCCTGCAGGCTCTGGTGAATAAAAGCTTTATCTCCCGCAGGGAAAACATCTTCTCAGCAGGTGTCTTAGGGTTAACCTACCTGGATCTGAAGGGTACTCCTCCACCAGCTTTCTGTGAGTGAAAGCTTTCTGATGTTTCTTTTTCAGAATGATGTAGGCCACCAATCCCACGACGGCTGTCACAGCTGCTGTTCCCAGCACGGCCAACCAAGCCACACTCCTCTTACTCCTGTAAGGATCCACTACTGAACCTTCATTAGAGAAAAGAGGGGTATGGGTGGGAAAGAGTTATAAATAATTTGTCAACAATTAAATGATTTATATCAACTCCCATCTTTGAGGGCTAATTGTCACATAATTAGGGCTGAAAATGTGTTTTTGAAAAACGTGTTGGCACGCTGCATAGATACACATCCTAATTAGGCAGAATTGCGGAATTTACACTGTGATAATTAATGCAATTAACATGCCAAAAATCACGATCCTTTTCTGAATTCATTTGAATATTTTAAGGTGCCATGCTGCGTTCATCATCTCAATAAGGTTTATGGAGAGTGAGTAGCACTTGGATGACATCTCTCAGTTGATGTCTCTGTGGGTCACAGATATTAGAATCCATTTAACTAAAGGAAGCTATGGCTCGCACAGAACAAGCAGAAACAACATACTGGCATGATGAGTTTTAGGAAGCTATGTTGCATAGTCTTCCTCATTCTTATTGGTGTTTCAATAAGAGCAGATACATATAGGCCATATGGTCATATTTCAATATGCCCATCTGATTCAGCAAAAAAAATTAGAGATTCATTTTTTCCTTAAAGCATGCAATTCTATCAGAAAATGTTATGTGCATGGTCATATGTACAATTTTGTTCATTAGGCACTGGAATGATGTTATATCATACAAATAAAAAAACAATACTTTTATCTTTCAGCAATACTGAAGTAGGAATGCAGCAGTTCAATAGCCAAAGATCAAAATCAAAAAAAAAATATTTACTCTGCTGATCAAATACTGATGTGTGTGTATTTTTTTATCCTCTTCAGTAAAAACTTCAAAGTGCCAACATTTTAGGCAGTCACACTTATTAATTAAAAGTATTCTAATTAAGTTTTCATTATATACCAGCAGCATAAACTTGGGTCTGTAAAATATTAAGATCTAATGATCAAAGCAATTAGATCGAGAAATATGCCGAGATTTTTTCTGCAATTGTACATTAAACAATGAAATGAACCCAACAACTTTGTATTTATATTTGCTATCCTAGCCTAGAAATAAAATAAAATCTTATAAACTTGCATTGACTTGTTTGAAAAATATTGTGAAACCCACTGGATTAAACAGAGTAAATGAGCAAAGTGAGACCTCTAAAGGTGTATAAATCAAGTAAGTGTAAGTAAAAACCGACATTAGCATTCATCCTGCAGCCAGCTGTGCCACTGTAATATTCGCTGTGGCCAAGTGAAATCAAACACCAAGAACTGAGTGGGTGTTTCCATTTATTGAGGTAAGAGAAAGCAAAGTATTATACTACCTGCATATTTATAGATATTTTGTTTATCTCCAGAACACGGTGGGAGTCATTGTATGTTGTCTGTGAGCATGCTGTGCCTGTCATGGTAACTGTGGAGAATCTTTTTTTTTCTCCTGCTTCTGGCTCGCCCACAGTTTCACAACTGTTTTCCTACCGTTTATTGCCATCATTTGTTAGTGTTATGTCTTGCTGTCACATCTGTCCATGGGATGCGAGTTTTATTTAAAATCCAACCCTGTGCCTACTCTTTATCGGCCATTTTGTTCTCACTGAGTTTGCCCAGATGTAGCTTTCCGGGTGGTTCAACAGAAAAAACAAAAGAATCTCCGCTTGAATTGCACAAATGTGTATGACATGCAGCCTTTCCCACTCCCAAATCTTCAAAATCTGGAGGTCGACACCACAAAGCTAGTCTCACGCTCCTGCATTAAGTGAGAGGCATCTTTAAATTCAGGCCTCTGCTGCCTTTTTTCAGGCTGTTTTTGCAGCTGAAACAGGGTCTCATTGTCCTGCTGAGAGGGGAGCTGTAACAGACCCTTTCTCCCTTAGAGGCTCCATCGATAAAACCTGAAACTCAATCCAACCTTTGCCTTTGAAAGAACGAGCATTTGTCCTTTGCCAGTGGGAAAAGAAATGGAGCCAAATGTGGGTCAGGGAAAGGGCGGAAATACCCAGTGTGTTAACATGCAACCGTGATAAATGTGCTTATAAGGAGCAAATCTCACAGAATACATTAAGGATTTCATGCTAGTTTCTCTCACAAATTAGTGTTTGCCTTATAAATAGTTTAAAAGATGTCACTTGTAATCAGGATGTGTTAAGTACATTTGAATACTCTCTTTTGAGGAAAAAAAGCAGGATTTCTGTCAAGCAAACTAGTGAACGATCAGCCAACGTGAAATTTAAAACAACTGCAATTTATAAAAAAAAACAAAAAAACAGTAAGAGGGCTGATCACACCAGAAATGTTTCGCAATCTGTGTAACTCAACCCAATCTTCTGAACTGCTTCACAAACATTACCGGGTCCAAAATGCAGATGGACTGGACCACTGTAGTGTTGGGGTGAGTATTTGAACCATCACAGATTTCTTTTGCTTTTTTTCTCTCATATTTCAGATAATCAAATTTCCAGTGTAGGATAGGATAGGAGTAACTTAAGTAAAAACAAAAACCAAGTTCCATTGTATGTTTTCATATGGAAAAACTTTCTAAACCCATCCCACTGAAAAATTAACAGCCACTGTCAATTATGATACTTTAGCCAGTCTGATATGGGATAAAGTATCAGACTTTATCTAAAAAAACATATATAATGACATAGTTAAAAAGAATTTAAAAAATTAAATTTTGAAAATGAAAATGAAAATATTTTGTTTATCCTCATAGGGCCAGGTCTGGGAATTACCACTTGAAAACTTCTTTTTGATCTGAAACATTGCAATTGCACAGCAAGAACAGAAGAAATTTGTAAGGGGCAAATACTTTTTTCACAACACATCAAAAGTACACTGAATCCCTAAAACTTTATCTTTAATGTGATTTTCCAGAATTATTTTTGCTTTCTTCCAAACTATCCATTCCTGAATAAGTATTAAACTAGTTACTAGAAAGGCACATATACAAGAATTAATTTTTCAGGTCTGAAATATGTTTCGGAGTCGGCCATACCTGTGTCTGTCGCAGAACCCCGATCCGAGCCGATAGCAATTTTCTTGTTAGCTGATTCATGTGTGTCTAAAACTGCAGTGGTGGTGGTTTCAGACCTTGTTTGTGTGGTTTCAGATGGTGGCTCAGTTGTAGTTGAAGATTTGGTGGTTGACCCCTTTATCTCTGGTGCTGCTGTGGTTACAGTGGTTGACCTATTTATCTCTGGTGCTGCTGTGGTTACAGTGTTGACCTATTTATCTCTGTGTGCTGTGTACAGTGGTTGACTCATTGAGTGTGCTGTGTGTCACAGTTTGATCTGTCAGGTTTCTTAATCCTTGATCTTCTCAGGTGTACGCTTGTTGTTGCAGGTTTTTCCATGGTCGTGTGACTGTCAGTTTGGGTGTATTTGGTAGTTAGGTCTCCTCCGCGCTAGTTGTCTTGTCCTAGCTGGTTGTAGGTGAGTTAGGCTCTTCTTCAGGGTTCGTCATGTTGGTTTGACTTGAGTTTGCAGACGTTGTGGTCACATTTCTCGGAGAGATGGCTGCGTCTGGCAATTTTGGTTCTTCGCTTGTTTCATTTTCAAATGCATGAGGCATGATTGTGCTGACATCACTTGAATTTGCACTCTTATCCTGACTTGTCACATTCTCCTCCTCTTCAGCCATGAAGCCAGATGGTATTCCGCTGCTCAAGCCATTGTTGAATGCTGTTACCTGATCAGTTCCCTGATCAAATCCGCCATCTCCGCTAGATGCAGCATTTTCACTTTGGACTTCATTTCTGGGCAGCTGACGGAGCCAGGCCTTATCAATCGTACGTCCCGGAGAGTCGGTTGAATTTTGCAGACATACCAGGTGAAACGCTTGAAGAAGCAGGAGGAGGCTTGCTGTGATTTTTAAAGGCTTCATTTTCCTGTTGTTTTTCTGGACATAAAAAGAGAACAGAAAGTAAAAACTAGGAATACACATCATATTACTTTGTAAGTCTTCCTTTGATATCTTTGTTTACATGTTAAATGTAAGACTGAGATAAATGAAAGAGTATTTCATTATCAGAACATATTTAGCATTAAGTCTTTATAATTTAATTTCCTCTATTAAAGAATGAGGTCTTTAATAGAGGATTAATGTCTCTATTCACAATATCCAGAATCCAAACCAACAAAATAACTCCTGCCCTTTTGGCCAAAGCCTGACATAGGCTTGGTGTCTATATAAGCTTTTAAAAAGTTAAAACTTTAAAGCTACAAATACAAAGATTAAAAGATAATAATAATATAATAACAGTTGTATCCACTTTTTGATGTGTCTGTGTATGAGTTTAGAGGTGGATAGATTGGATTTTTAGTCCAGTAACTAGGTTCAAATCAAGGGCATCTTCATAAAAGTGCAGAACTGTTAATGGTAACATTTTTGCATATTTCTCATGGGACAGTACAGACTTTGACAGCGTCACTAGAACTGTCACATGAATTTTCAAAGAGGTGTCAAGTAGTATCAAGATACTTCCCTAAAGCATCAAAGGGAACCTTTGAGACAGCATCAGGCCATATCAGCAAATATTAGTATCTATTCAGCCTTATAATGATTGAAAACAAAATGGATGTCCATGAAGATGTTAAAAATTCCCTGAAATAATTTTAGTCTTGAGGTGAATATCTTTACAGGCGTTAAGTTGCTTTTACATCTTGATATTTTAGTGTGTCAAAAAAATGTCTTTCTAATGAACAAGCTGTCATGTCTTCAAAACATGTGTGTTGTGTCTCCATTTTGTATGGTGTGTGAATACTGGGAGGAAAAGTGTAGAATTCACAGGACAACATGATGTCTCTCTTTCCTTTGCATTTTAGGATGAAGTGCTAGTGTAGGGATGGGTGCTTATTGACCTGAAGTGGTCAAATCACTAATTGCTGACATAACCAAAGGGAAAGAGCTGTGTCAAGTATTAGACTGAGATCTGTGAATTTTCAATGGTGGGTGAAGTGTCTACATGCTGTCGCATGGCATTAACTCATGTTATTATTCTGCTCGTTGCTTCCACATTAGAGTAGCAGTTGTGTAAATTCTGCATTTGTATACAGTATAAATGGCGTTGCAGAGTTGCCACACTCAAGACAGAATGTTTTGACGCGCGCGAACAATCAATGGCAGGCTG
The DNA here is from genome assembly GCA_033032245.1 of Poecilia picta. Taxonomy (NCBI): domain Eukaryota; kingdom Metazoa; phylum Chordata; class Actinopteri; order Cyprinodontiformes; family Poeciliidae; genus Poecilia; species Poecilia picta. The sequence goes on from CM065355.1 coordinate 24,627,983, forward strand.
CCTTAGCTGGGTGCCAAATTGTGTATTCTACAGTATCTAATGGGTAGGAAGATGATGTTACAGGGTTCTTTCCCTAAGGCAGCATATCTTCTTTTGCCATTGAAACACACAGCAAGTATGCAGTGTAGACATTAGGATATAATCATCCTGTGTTGACATTGCAGCTTTGATTTTTGATCCATAAAGGTGAAATGGGTCTTTCTAAGGATCTCCTAAAAATTCCTTCATGACCATAATTGCCATCTTGCATTAATAACTAGTAACAATAGATGTACATTTCAGATGGACTCGTAATAATTTGCAGTCGCAAGGCTTACAGATTTTCTTGTCAGTCTGTTGCTGCATGAGTCATTATTATTCATGATGCTTAAAAACAGTCTGGCAATGAGAGGGAGTGGCAGGATGCTCTTGTTATTTCTTATTTAAATATTTCCCTTCCTAATGAAGAGAAGAACAGTTTATGTGACATTTAATAAAACCCACATCCAAAGGGGTAGCTTTATTTTAATAATTACATGCCACCCAGTTGCAATCGGGTGAGTCATTTTCTACTATGGGAAACTGCAAACTCAAACATTGTTTTAATGACTATAGAGCACAGTATTGTGCTGAGCACCAGTGTTTTTCATGCTTCATGAGTACAAATGCATGAGTACATTTAACAATGCAGATTTTAAAAGCTAAAACATCTTAGAAGTGTTTATGATGATATTGCATTTTGGTTTTCTGTGACTAAAGCCCCTCTTTGCACACCTGCCAAGAGTAAATGCCTTCAGGAGAAATCTTTGTGTGTTAAACGGCTGTTTTTCCTGCCACGTTTAAATCTCAGCCTTAACCACACTGAGTGCAGCAAAACATCTCTGCTTTTACCAATTTCCCAAAAGTTCAAAAACAAAATTGTTGCTTTGATAGTCCAGGTCAAGTCCACTGACACAAGTCATAATAGAAATCCTTGAGCAGTCGACTCTGTCCGACTTCCTGAGACCCCCTCAGATGATAGTTAACAGCTCCAGGATCATGACACCCTGAGCCGCAACATGGGGAGCTCATCTGCAAATTTCTATGCAGTTTATACAGTTCAGCAGAGTCGCAACACAATCTTTAGGAAAAAATGTGACTTACTGAAGGGGTGAATTGGCACAAATGCTCTGTGAGCTTTGTGTTCTCCCTTCGGCATGACTCCTACATACAAATGACAGCAACTCCCTACAGGGCATGGTTGCTCTGAGTTTCTCTGTTGATCTACTGCTTTGTTCCTTCTCAGTACCACAGTGAAAGGATCCATCTACCGAGTGTAAAATTGGTGCCTCCTGGAAATAAGGACATGCAAATGAGGTGATCTTATTTCTGATTCAGCCTCTTGTAACAATGCCATGTGTTTGTTGTAGCAGCGCAGTCTGGACACAGCCAACTGGAAATGATATAAAACAATTTCCTCTTAACTAAGGATTGTTTTTCTGTGCTGTCATGCCATAGATTGACAGACAACAATGAGCTTGAAACAGTAATCTATGGTCAGTTTCTCAACAGCTTGTTTGTCATCCTCGCAGCATGTGCCAGTTTTTGTCCGCTCTCTGAAAAATGAATGGAAACGCTGTGGGTGGTATGACGGCGCCTGCTTGCTGTGTGAATACCGGATCAATCAAACTGTTCACATTTGCCTGTCATTTAGAAAAGTGTTTCAATCCACCAGGGTGGAGAGAATGGAGCGAGATTAAGTCACCGGGATAAAGTGTTGATATTTTATTTTAAAGAGGAAGAAAAAAGGCAAACAAGTTTGTGTTTCGGAACAATGTGTGCTTTGTATTGTTCTTTTATGTCACACAATGTGGTAAATTGCAGAGGTAGAAATAGAAAAGGTAAAATATAAAACACAGCAAATATTTTTTTGCATGGAAATTATGATTAACCTGGATCATGTGCAGCTTTTGAGTGAAAACTAAAAACAACGCTCTCAGAAGGGAGCCATGTAACTTGTTCTACCTCCACTGTCCTAATTTCTGTTTTTAACTCGTGGACACTTTGAACATTTGCAGAGAAGCAAGGTTTTGTGCATCTGTACTTGCAAAGTAGAAAAAAAAAGTTGCTGTTACTCTGCAAGCAATCTTTTCTAGGGGTGCTGCATAGCATTATTAAAATGGTGCAGTATTTCTCCCCAGTGAAGTCCGTGTCAGGATTCTGTATCTAGTTGCTGTAACTGAGGGACTTTGTCAGGTGAAATAAACTTAAGGTATTATTTTGAGCTCCGCAGGTAAGTCCTTGAAGCTCAACACCCTGAATCTGTTTAAGACTCTCATTTTGAACAATGAAAGAAAGTTTTATAGCTGCCCTATTGTAGTGACAGCTAATAAAAAAAACACTGAGGAAGCCTTCATCACTCTTCAGAGGGTGGTATTATGTATTTTCCAGGTTTGTAGTGCAATTTTATAGCACAAGTAACTGTTGTCTTCAGTTGTATACATCAAGTATAAGTTACAAGAAATTTGACTTTGCGATATGATGATTTTAAATTGGCCTTTTTTTAGTTCCTTCTCTTTCTTTACCCTGCTTTTATGAAGTTCAACAGACTTGCATCAGATCAACAGTTGCATCAGATTTTTTTTAATTGCTGTTGCTGTTAGTCTGGAGCAAGTGAGTGGGGGAGGCGTCGCTATGGGGAATTCTGAGAGGCGGATACTCGGCTGGACACTGCAGCCCTGAGGAGGAGGTTTGTGGAAGTAGATGCCGCTTTGTGTGAGCATGCGCTTAGATGCCCCTGAATTCAGGGATTCCTCAAATATCCATAAAATAAAGCAAAACTCCAGGCATGTTTCTGATGAGGGAATAACATTATAATATGACATATAGCTCAAAAAAGTTGATTTTACATGATTCTCTCTCTTTAAATCAATTTTGTGAGAGCATCATTTCCATGCCCATCAGATGGCTGTCTGCAACTAGCAGCATTAAGGATGGCTTCAAAGTTTCCAGTCTGTGCAAAAGTTAACAGCAATTTTTTTTTCACAATTTCTTTTTTTAAATTAAACTTTTTAATCTCCTGTAGTTTAAAATCTAAAACAGAAAAAAATGAAACTGGAAATAACATAACATATACGGAAGAGGATTGGAGCCATTGTTAAAAAAAAAAACAGTTCTGACTTTAATCTCAGAATTCTGATTAAAGTCAGAATTTTGACTTTAAGCTCAGATTTCTGAGAAAAAAGTCAGAATTTTGAGAAAAAAGTCAGAATTCTGAGATCAAAGTCAGATTTTTTTTTCATTTTTCCAGTGGCCCTAATCCTCTTCCGTAAATATGTTTGCCAACACCAAAAATTTCGGTGACAGAAAACCATGGTTTTTCAACAATGAGAAGCTAAGATATTCCAAAAAAGTGGTTAGATAATTCATTTTTATAAAATGTATTTGTATTATTTTAATGCTGGAAATAATTATGCACATAAATAATAAATCCTTCTCTCTGCTTTTGAGTTCTCTGATTACACTGCAGGGCCTGGATTGTAAATGAAACCAGTTAATGTAAAACAAGTCAAACAGGTGACGCAGCGAAGGTATTGACCTGTTTGGCTTTCCGCCATGTAAATGTATTTGACGTCTGTCAGGAAACAATTCTGATTAAACAAGAACCTTATTTTAAGCTTTAAAACTGGTTTCAGAAATGCCACAGGTCACTACTGTGATTTAGACCTGTCAGAGACAAACGTTACCAGTATTTTGAGCTTGTGCTACCCACATATGTGGGTTGTTTTAATCCGAACCACTGTCACTTCCTCTCCGTCATGTTATTCTCACATCCTCCCTCGGCACCGCTCTGAGAGTATATTTGACCGTGAGCGTCACACCAACAAGCCTTTGAGAGGTCAGGGGAGACAGCAGGAGAGTGTTTACCTCTGACCCGTCACGCTCAGAGGAGCCCCTGTTGAAAAGAGTTCCCACTCTGCTGAATTGTCAGAGTCTGTAGCAGCCATCGCCTCAGCAGCCCTGTCAGCCTCAACTTCCCAGAGATCCAGTCCCACGTAAACAAAAGAACACACAGTGGCTAAAGGTAACACTACACCCTGCCAACCATTCAGCCACCACACAAAGACCAATACGACTAATTATGTAACATTTAAGCCGCTCAGGCTTTTCCTATGTTTTTGTCATCTTTCAATTTATGCTAATATTAGGGACATTTCAGGTTGTACAGACCTATTATCTTTTTTATGTAGTAAGAAGAGAACAGCTATTCCTTTTTATACAAAAAACCTATGATCAGATAAACAACTGATGACAGCTCATTAAAGATTTGTCAGTCTAATAACATTTAAAACAACTAACTCTAAATTATCTTTACCTTTGTGGTTTGTTTTTATATCATACTTTAATGTAGCTACTTAAAGTTTTACAATTAGGTACATAATCTAAACTATTATGCTTCCTTCCTGCTAAATTTTGTGGGATGGTTTCAGGACTCTTCCTGAATCTAAAGCTTTGTAAAGCCACCACCTTGCCTGTTAGGATTATGTAAGCCCACGTGTCATATATGTTGCTAAAATAAAACTGTATCCTCTGTAAATCCTTACCTTATTTTTTAAGCTGTGTCAGATGAGGACAGGTGCACCGAAACGTCTTCGCTGGCCTGCCAATATGTAAGAATGAGTCATTGGTTGTCCTGGAGAGGGAAATGGATAAAAGGAGGAGGAGGGCCTACAAGAGTGGCATTCACAACCTGTTCAACCTGTTCTTACACCTGCCAACACACCCAGTACTGCATTCACCTGGTTCTTTGGAAAGGCCACATGTGATGGAGATTGGAAAAAAAACAAGAGGCGTTCAGGGTAGAATCAGTCTGTCTTTGCTCACTTATTTCATGTTCTCATGTAGAAGCTAATAGAAGTTTTTAGTTGCCACGGTGGATCTGTGAATTCCCACAGTGGGCGGAGTCGTCTTCCACTTGTCCTCTGAGCCTCTGTTCACCTGGGGACTGTAGACGACAGCTGGTCGTCATGGTAACACAGAAGAGCCGAGCGAGCTCCGGTTTCATCCACGCCTTTTGTCTTTACTCCATATGAGTCTTTGCCATGTGACGTGTGACTTTGTGAACTCGCAGGTAGCGTGCGTCAAATGAGCTGGGATTGTTTTTGTCTCGTTCTTCAATCAAGTGAGTCATGCTGCCGCTGAATTCATTTGAGCAGAAGAGTGAGGCGGATGAAGTGGCACTCGAAGCTCGGTGTGCTCCGAGCTGAGAACAAGGAGTGGTTGTGCTCTCTTGTTAATGTAACCCAGAAGTTCAGGTTTCAATTTAAAAGTTAGAAAACAATTTTCAATACCCTGAAAACCCTGAACCCGCTCAATGGGACCATTATTTTCAGTTATAAGCTCATATTAGCATCTGCAGTTGTGTCAAACTTTCCCAGTGGAGTATGTCAAGTATGTTCCTTTTTTTTTGTCTTTCTACTGTTCCAGTGAGAAAAGGTGAGCTTTACAGTGAGGCGCAGTGCCAAATTCCATCTGGTTCATTTATTCCAGTAGCATGTTAATCTGTTTTGCATAATGTCATGTATCATAACAAATGTTTACTATCATTTAATTACAAATAGAGCTGCATAATACGATAAATCACATTCATCATTGCAATGTCAGTATCAATTCAAAACGCTGTGTGTTTGCAATATTCATTTGGACCTTAAATTTCGAGAGCCATGCATTGCCTCTCTGCATGTCAATTACATATTTGGTCTCTAATTGCCATCAAAGCACATGCCAAGACCCTAAACCCGAAGAAAACAGTGAGCGCATTTTAATTACAAAAATAAAATATTATCTACTACCGCAGTGCTATTGCAACTGCATGTTTTTCTAAGTACTGCTATCAAAATACAGTGTTATGTACAGGGTCGTAACAAATAATGATGCCTCTATGCATTTAGCTTTACCAACACAGGACCACTATTGGACAATCTGAGAGGTATTGAGGGGTTGTAAAATAAAATCAAATTAGATATTTGGTTAGAGTTATAGATATTGTTTTTAAAACCAGTAAAAGTACCTGACACCATTTGATACAGTCTGTAAAACAAATTCCTCATCTGGTAAAGTTTTGCTGGTGTTTTAGACCTTTTGATGCACCAAAAGAGAAGTAAAGCAGTAACTTGATTGGTTCAAATGAGCCTAAATGCTTCATCTGTTCCCAAACAAGTTGAGTAAAGTGAGTACAATGTAAAGATGAAAGTCCTGGGAGAGCAACAAAAATGTTAGTGTCCCAGTGTATCCTGCTTATGTTTATAACCAGGAAATACATATGCATAATGACAAGCATGTGCTTCTGTGTTCTAAATATAACTAAATGAGTTGTTTAACCCTCTGAAAGCACCGATAAAGTGTCATAAAGGAGTTTCAAAACACGCACTAGAATTTGCAAAGTTTCTTTACAAACAGCTTGTTGGCACTTTATGTGGTCTGCCAGTATTTGAAGCTAATGGGATCATGTAGTCTCATAGGAGGCATGAATAATAGAAAAACATCTAAATTTTTAACTGAGTGTAAAAAAGCTTCATGCCTCAAGCCATTAGGATTTGAAAGCCATTAAAAGCCTAGAGGGTACTTTATGACAAACTTCATAACAAAGACATTGCGTATTTATGAATTGCCACGTTGCAGTGTAACAACTATGACAACTGCCTTTGTCTTTGGCTGAAATAAATTAAAACAACAGAGAAATTAAAGTCATGACAAGAAAAGCACTCTTACAAATAGCTAATTAACAAATTAACACAGTAGATTACACAGTTTATGATGGAGTCTTCTGTGTCTGAACTGTTAAAAACAACTACCATTATTTGAGGATCATGTAGTGACAGGTGGAGGAAAAGCAGCCATTCTTCTTGGCTTACTTTCGTTTTGAATAATGAAAGATCAGCAAAGTAGATTTTAATATTCCCTTTAAATGGTTGTCCTATATCTTCTGAAGCATTTGCTCTGTTCAGACACAATATTGTCAAATTCTCAAAGATGTGAATACAAAAATATTTTTAAGGAGCTTATCTGTGTTGGCAGAGCAAAATCAATATTCATTATCAATTTAAATGCACAGGTGAACTTGAAACAGTTATATAAGGTCTGTGAAAGAAAATCCTACCAGTGGGTTTTATATCTTCGTTTCAATTTATAGTTTAGAAAAGTCGTGCAGCGTCAATACTGTTTCACACTCGAACACCAAAGCTTGATTCTCATAAGGTCTATGAGAAATTTTAATTGAAACGTTTCAGGGTAATTGTACGTAAATATTACTAAATTATCTAAGGTTAGGGCAGTAAATCTCGTCATAATGTTAAGCTTTGTAAAACGTTTTTCATCTTTGAGTTTTGTTTTTAAATATTTTGAGTAATTTCTCTGCTCTTTTTTTGTATTCTTCTTCTATGTATTTGTATATTTATATATATATATATATATATATATATATATATATATATATATATATATATATATATATATATATATATATATATATATATATATGTATATATACTGTATATATACGTATATCAAATAACATAAAGCCAAATATTTTCACTTGTTGTTGGTATTATATGTTATCATTTGTTTGTGATAAATAATTATACAGGTCATTCACAAATTTTTAATTGTATTTTTAGATGACTTTTTTCACTATCTTCCCCTTCATTTTTTTCCTATTTATTAAATTTAAAAAAAAATGTTAAACTGTATCAAGGATAGAACAGTTCTACTGGCAAAAATTTTGGAGTTCAACAACAGCAAAGGCATTCCCAAAGAGCTAGTGGCTAAAAACTTATAGAGTGGATGGAGGGATGATGCATCTCACAATTCATCTGTCAGGTTATTGTTGTTTTATTTTATTTTATTTTCTTCTGTTTCTCTCAGACAGAACTTTCACATACTGCACTGTTCTTCTGTCATGGATACATTTTAGGCCTCCGGACACTTGTCGACATCAAACGCTTCACACTACACTGATATGTGTCAAGTGTTGCTGAAGGATCTCTGGGAATCACACAGTTATATACATAGAAAGGAATGTCGGTCAGATTTTTGTCCGTCTTTTCTTTATTTGCGACTAAAGGAAGTATGCGGCCTTGGGCAGATTACCAGTAATGATAAAAGTTTTAGGAAACAAAAAATGTCAGCATAAATATTCAAGTGAAGAAGACTATTCTGAAAGAAAGGGATCTAAACATATGCTGCAAAAGATGTTATGCAAAACTTCTGCTTTGGACAAAAGAAGACAGTTTTTCCTCCTAGAAGCAAAATGTAGTGTCACTGAAACTGGATAACAGCTTAATCTGAGTTGCAAAGCAATTCCAAACAGCAGAATTCACAATCTGACTTTTGTTTTAGTCACTAGAGATTCCTTTTTTCTGCTGAAACACAAGGTTCAAATCAATTAAAACTTTAAACAAGTGACTTTTGATCATTATACAAAAGAAAGTTCTGTTTCTATAATAGATCACCTTATTGCCATGCGTTTTTTTTTCTTCTTCCAAAAAGTGCTTAATTTTGAGCAGCTTAATTCTTCTGCCCGAAAGAGTAAAGCATGTAATCCATCAGAGCTAATTTGATAATCCCCAGAGACTTCAACATGTGGATAATTTTCAGCTCATTTGACTTTTTCCACTAAAACAAATGATGTGTAGAATATTTTTTATGAATAACTGAAAGTCATTACTACTATAATGCAGGGCGTTTCCTCAAGATGGTCTGTTCCATGTAGATGAAATAATTCACAAGGGTCCCACGCATTGGCAAACCTTGAACAAGTAAAAACAAGAGGAAATCTCTCATTTTGTTGTTTTTTTAATTTAGTCTGTCCATCATTCATATGTATGGATCACTGCTGTGCAGAAGCTCTATAGTTCCACTGAATAGTAATAAATCTATTCATGCATTCATGCTTGCTTCTGTGCATACGTGTTTTTGCATAAATTCCTCTCAGAAATAGCATTTAAAATGGCCTCATTGAAATGCATGCTGTATGATTCTTTGGATAAAGAAGATTCATGTAAAATATCAAGGTTTGTGTAGCATTATGACAAACATATTGAATGAAAAGTTACAAATGTCACACCCTGAGGGAATAAATGCTTTTTTTTTGGTTGTACCCTTAAGAATGATGGAACACAGATCCAAAGATTTTCAGGCTCTAAAATCAAATTACAAATAAAGTGTTCTCATTTATCAACAAAAACCATGTTAGAACCCAGAAATCGAACTTCTTAATTGAATATTTGAAGATTCCCTATTGTCTAACATCATCAGCCATTTCTGGGTGTAGAAGAAAACAGGGCTAAATATATGAACATTGATGAGCCTATTGAGAAGCCACTTTGGCTTTACCAGAGAGAGCCAGCAACAAAAATGGCTCTAAAGAGAAGACATAATAGCCTGAATGTCATGATGGGCCTGCACTTATCTGAATCTCTGAAGCATCCTTTAAGCTATTACAGAACTCAGATTAGAAAAAAATCGGAACTCACTGCTTGTATTTCCTGCTTAAATTTGAGAGACACCAAGTTTCATTTGCTTACAATCTTGATTTGAACATGAGTACAGTTTAAATAATGTCCCTTCTTTTCACTAAATCCTCTAAGCACTCAGATGGGCCTGTTAAACATTAGATTTATTGAGTGCTTTCTTGTATTATTGAAGGCTTTGGCTGCTGTAAGTTTGTGCGGTTTAGTGTGAACAGAAACACTTTGCAATTCTTTGCAGAAGCAATGAAAAAAAAGAAAAAAAAAACTGTTTGCTCCCACTTATTTCCTCCGTTGATCATAAAAAGTGCATAATTTTTAGCAAGTCTAATCCTTTGTGGTTTCCCCCGTGAGGTTTTAATGGATTTTGACTCTGACTTAGTGAAAATGAAATTTTGCACTAAATTGCCTCTAGGCGACACATTTATCTGAGGTAGCAACATGTAGCTTAATTACCAACATACGCCTATGACACTGGAGTAACAGCTACCTCTGCATCCCTGCATACTAATTCAGTCCTGTCTCTCTCTGGAGATGCCCAGCATGCAACAGAGTAAGTCTGACAATCAAGATTTACCAACAACTATCATTATAGTTTTAAGTAATGGACATCTTGCTTTGCTTTGGGAAGAATCTCAATGCCACACTTTTGTTTTTTATATACTAAGCCAATGGTGTGCCTTTCTCTCTGGGCCTGATTAGAGTCCATATCCAACTGTTATATTGCTTTGAACTCACAAAAGGAAATAATGATACCCTCTAAAACCCCACAAAGAGCATTGGAGTCATGTGTGTATGTGCATGTAGGAGAGTGGATGCTTTTCTGTGGCTCTGGGGAGGATGCTTCACTGTCAGAGTTGAATTATCTTCTTCAGGTTTATGTCTGACAGAAACCACAGAGACCCCAGAAGGCAGGAGAGAAAGCTGACTGGCTGTGCAGTGATATCTCTAAAGTTTAACCCTTACTTTCAAACCTCATAGAGTGTTGAATGCTTTCCTTCCTTCTTATTTGTAGCCCAACACATGTCAGTTTCGTGGCCTTTATGAGAAACGCAGGCTCAACTGCACTGGCAGCTTATTAACTTTTTATTGTGAATAGCCAGTGAAGGCATTGTGAATCCATTTGAGGGTTTCCTATATCTTTTTATTTCTCTACTATTTTTAACATAAAAAAAAACGCAGCTCTGCTGTCTTCAGTTGTCAAGACGTCAATAAAAAATGCATAGTAATATTCTGAAAGTCTGAAGAACAGCTCAATATTTCTAAAATAGGAATCTAAAAAATAAATGTAAAAAAAAAACAAAACCCAATCAATTGCCCAAGATGTGATTCCCTTTTCAGAGGAGATATTTATTCTTTTTGGGGGTGGTGAAATGCAGTCTTGCAGGCAGGTGAACACCACAGGGAGTACCACAATAACCTGATTTATTAACGTTGAGAGATTCTGTTTTCAGAGAGTTAAAGGTATAAGTAAATCGTTTAACTTGAATTTGGCCCATAGCAAGGTTATTCCCTGCACTGAAGTGGAACTTCACTGTATCCAAGCCAAAAATACAAATCTGTTTGTCATCTTGAACACTTCGGTGTGTGAGGCTTCATTTATATTCACGCTTTTTGACACTAAAGGACAAACAAATGCTGTTAACATTTTTCAGCACGTTATATATACATCTTTTGTCTGTAGAAATAGAGTAAATGGCATAATATGTGTATAAAGTACAACATCAGTATTTACAGTATTTTACAACTTCTGTTTTTGTTTTTAAGTTATATCTAAGTGTTTTGTGAAAATAATGTAGTGAAACCTCTGAATCTTTATGTGTTTTGTTCAAACAGGCAGTTTGTATCTTGAAAATATGTAAATAGAAATGCCACAATAAAATAATGGAAATCAAAATAAGAACCCTCCACACACATTCCCTACAACATGCATAGCATTAAAAATGAGTCATGTTTTAAATATTGGCCTCATTACTCCTGTATTATAACATTTCTAAAAGCTTTGCATGTAGAAATAATGATGATTCAATAAAAAAATAGGGGCAATGAGCAGATTTTTTTTTGGAACAGGAGCATGATGGGAATAGTTTAGAAGATAATTTACTTCCAATTGTTTGGAAGGACAAACAACTTCCTTTGTGACACTGTTGTACATTCTCCTTCCTAGAGCCATGTACAAAAGGCCCAAATCCCAAAAAGCAATGACAAATCTCATCATCACTGGCATTTCAAACTACTGCCTAGACCAGATGGCAGATGTCTCATCACTATATGCAGACTTGCAGCTAAAAGCAGGTCATTTACACTTGCTTGTTAGAAGTCCCAAATCATTGTTATGGTAAAGAGTAATGTTGCATGAGGTAGGTTTGTTCAGTGTAATGCTGTGCACAGAAGCATTGCGCTTTTCTATGTCAGGGGCACAGTTCTTTGATGCCTTTGGAAGTAAACACCTCTACTGTCTGCTGCTTTTTGTGGCAGGCACAGGAAAAGCAGGGAAAACAGCAATATGCAATACACTGACAAAAGGTAACTAGAGGTGCCCACGGGGCTGGGTCTCGTACTTGCAAACAATTTTCTTGGTATTCCTATTCAGAGGAAACCTTGTTTAAAGGGGGAAGTCATGTGGAATAGGCATGCTTCCCCCCCCCCCCCCCCGGTCATCACACTACCTCCACCATGTTGTCAGATTTTTATTGACGATGTAATGGGATGCAGTCTTCCAAATAAAAATCTCTTTTATGTTTTTATTTTTGTTTTTTTAGGTTTGGACTCACTATTGGTAAATCAAAATTATGAAAACTGAACTTGACTAAGGCATGTGAAAAATGTAATGCTTTTAATGTTGACCTAAGTTCTTTTGTGACCAACTAGATGACTCCTCAATTCACTCATACAACAATTTTCTTGGCTTGCCAAACTTGGATCTATTCTGTACTGTTCCATGTTTTCTCTATTTGGTTGCTTTTGGTCCCCTCCAGACTGGCAGATGTCTGTGACTTAGTTTCTCAAGAGTTTCCACATTTTTTAGATTGGTGCGCAATGTGTTTCTTTTTCAGATGTATTAGCCCACTTCATATTTTCAGACAGTTTCTTTTTAAAGTGATTTCTTAATACTCAAGTCTGAGTGTGGCAAGGGAAATTAAACCAGTATAGTTATTTGTTGTCAATTCATGATTTAAAAGGGAAAGTAGTGATTTTTTTTTTTTCAAAATGACTAGTTTGTTCCCTCAGTGACAAAATCCATTTAAAACTGCTTTGGCAATTACTGAAATTTTGTTTCCCAGATATTGTTTGATGATCTGAAGCATTTAAGTGCAGCAAAAAAGACATAGAGAAGCTACACGTCACATATTATGGCTTGAATTTTGTGGGTAATAACTTGTATTCCCATCCTTTTCCTTTTTTCTCTCTCCTGAAAGGAGAAGCATCCACCATCCCAAATTCAGTTCCATTATGATCACCAGCTGCTACTTTTCTCATTAGTTTCCTCACTGTATACCTCACTGAATCATTCAACCTTTGTAGTTTGTTGCACTTTCTCTTCCCTCTATTCGCATTTTCTCTATCTTATCATTTTGTGCTAAACCCAATTTTTTTCAGAACTTATATTGTAGATTTATCAAGTAAAACATTGTTGAAGAAAGATAAGTTCTTTGCAGACATTCGAAAAACAAATATTGTAAAAATATGCAAAAAGGGGAAAATCTGTCAGGGAAAAAAAAGCAGAGAAAGAGGAAGCGAAATGTAAACTGAAAAGATAAAAAATAGAAAAGAACTGACATAGCAGGCTGGCAGGCGGTGTGGCGGCCCCATAAATGAAGGCTAATAGCCCTCAACGCAGTTTGAATCGCGACCTTGACACCTTTGCTGCATGTCATTTGCTTCCCCTCCCTCCCCATTTCCTGTCTGGTTACTGTCAAACAAGAGCACTAGCACCGCAAATTCTCAAAAAGGAAAACTGAGATGGGAGAGCAATGTTTAATGCAGACATCAGCAACTCCCGCCCTTCGGTGCCACATGTTCTGTAACGTCTGCATGCGCCTCTGCTCCAACAAACTTGGATGAAATGAATGCTTTGATGACCAAGCCAAACAGCAAAATGGACAGGCCCAGGAGGTAACTCAGCTTTTTGAATCTATAGTGAATTGTTGGATTGGTTCTAATTCACAATCTCCCCATGAATGTGTTTGGGTCTGTTCCTGGTGAACCTTTCTCTTCCACACCTTTTCCTTTCACTTAACCTTTTCATAATTGTGTTTGGATGCAGCAATCTGTGAATAGCCAGCTGCTTCAGCAACAACCTTTTGTGGCTTACCCTAAATATCGAGCATATCAGGGACAGGTGGACATTTGCAAGGTCAGCACTCTTCTCCACATAATCCTGCAGCCAGCTATATTTTTGTATAGAAAAAAAAAAATAAATTATGAAATATTTAATATAAAAATATTTTTAAATATTTTTATTATTTAAAAATAAATTATGAAATATTTAAAGGTTAAAATTTTGATTTGTATTGGCACAGTGGTGCAGTTGGCTGTTGTCTTGCAGCAAGAAGGTTCTGGGTTCGATTCCAGGCCACGGTCTTTCTGCATGGAGCTTGTATGTTCTCCCTGTGCATGGTGGGTTTTCTCTGGGTACTCCGGCTTCCCCCCACAGTCCAAAAACATGACTGTTAGGTTAATTGGCCTCTCCAAATTGCCCCTAGGTGTGAGTGTGTGTGTGTGTGGTTGTTTGTCCTGTTTGTCTCTGTGTCGCCCTGCGACAGACTGGCGACCTGTCCAGGGTGACCAGGTTTCCGGCTGCAACGTTAGCTGGAGAGGCACCAGCACCTCCTGACCCCACTAAGGGACAAGGGTGTAAAGAAAATGGATGGATGATTTTTTTTGATTAAATAATTACAATTAAATTTTTGATTATATAAAATTTACTGAAAGGAACTGACAATTACTAAGACAGTTACTTGTTGGCAGAGTTCATCCCTAAGCTCCACCAACTAATCCCTGAAGAAAGTTGTTGGAAAACAATATTTTTAAGGCTCAAATGTTCTCAGTGTTTCAAAAGTTGAGATATTTTTCTACATCTCCAAAACAACACACACAGTTACAATAAGATATAAGACATATTGCATCAGTTTTTGGAAATGTGTTGCATTTTATTTCCTTCCGACAAAAATTGTGTACAGGGAATTATAAATACTTTGGTTGTTAAGGAGAAGTTGATTGAATAAACCTCCTGGTCAAAAATGTCATTTCTTATTTGTGTCCTGACCATTGAACTATTTCTAAAAGCAGAAATCCCAACTTCTTGACTGGACAACAGTATTACATGAGGCACCAATAACTAAAAAGCATGGAGTAGCTCCAAATCCACATTTAGCTTTTTGGTTCCGTATCTAAGTGAAGCTGTTGCTATTTTAAAAACAACTTCATCTATAAGAAGCCAGAAGAGATAAACATACTCATTAATAATTCAGTAAAAAACACAACAGTACGGATCATGTAGGCAGTTCACTCTGAACAGTTGATTAATTATTGATGGTTGGTCTGTTGTGGTCAATATTAATTGCTTTCTCTCGTCAGCACTGCATGGGCAGAAGGGGCGACAGGTGCAGCCGCTTGTGTCTGCTTGGATGGCATCATCAATTGACTGATATCTCGTTCTTTAAAGAGACAATGAAAGTGGGATAAGCTCGGGTTGCGTTCTTCAAACCATCCATGACATTGTTTCGTGTTCCACGTATGTCAGATGTGCTTTCTGTCAGGTTAAAGGTTTTTCTGGGTTTTCAGGACACCATTATCTATTATGTTTTGTTTATTGTCCCCTTTTCTGTATTTTGTGCTACTCAACAACATCGGGACGTGTTGGAAGCTTGTTTCTGCTCTTTGTTGCATGTTAGAATGCGGACTAGTTGTCCTAGTTTTATAACTAAGCAGCTGCTAGAGCTGAGATGCAGTTGTTTAGCAGAGCAGGACCATCTGTTATAAAATAAAGATACTGAGTCTAAAAGATGCCTTAGAGCTGCAAAGTTCAAAGACACTTTTTGACATTTAATTCCTTTATTGCATATCAAAATGTGCAGTTATTCCTAATTTGTTTCGATAAAAATGAAAGCAAAAGAAAAAAAACTGAGATCACTTCTGTAGTTTCTGTTTAGTGTTTACTTGAGGAAATAATACTCAACTGTTTGACAAAGCAAGAAAATCCAGTTTGAAAAGATGAATATTTCGCAGCCTAACCACTGATCTTTGACACTGACGGAAATTTTTTATGCAGGAAAGAAAACTACACACACAAAGGGAAAGGCCCTTCATATTGTCGCATTCTTTGTGAATCATAAATCATGTAAAGCTCTTAGTGACAGCAGCTATTTTTGAAAACCATCTGTAGAACCCAGTAGTAATTGGTTGTACGTTATTTCCTTTGGGACAGTGAAAGAAAAATTTATGACAGAGAATCATTATGATCACCAATGCATCAAGAACAGCTTTTTATGGGACTAAACAATAAATCAAGTGATTCTCCTCAATCAGAATACTCCTTTCATTCTGTTTTTTATTTTATTTTGATTGTAAACATATGTTGAAAATTACTCACTAAGACTAAAAATGCAATATTTCTAGTCAGTGTATGTCAGAAACAAGTAGAGCTGTTTAAATTATATACTATTCAGGGTCTCAAAATAAGCTACTTACTTTTACACTGGGTGATTCAAGTCTATTCGTTTATTTCATGAGAGAATAGAAATAAAGCTACAAATACCTCAAACATTTTGAATAACATCAGCTGGGGTAAACTGACTCAGTCACAGTTTTCAGATGCTTCAGTTTGTTGTTCGAAACAAATCAATATATGATCTAAAGAAAGAGTTTCCTCTGTGTTGCATTCAGTTTTACCAAACTTTGTGACAACTGCATCCTCATATGTTTCGTGTGATTTAAAGGAAGCCTATCACAATGACAAAAAAAAAAGATCTTCAGGTTTCTGCTGAGTTCTGTTTTCAATATTGGTCTAATACATCAACACATCATTATAAAAGCAATTTAAGTCAGCAGACAGGTTTGAATTTTACTTCAGGATGACCAGAAGGAACCATTATGAAAATAAAACAGCCACTCAGTAATGGAAACCACAGCTGACTGTGAATATAATACCTACATAGGAGTGTGAAGTCTCTACCCATTTATTCTCATAATTGGTTTCCCCTGAAGCAAAGATGTGACGAGCTTTATGCACCACTGACCACTAGATGTCAGCATCAGCCAGCACCCTCACCTGTGATTACAGACAATAGAAGTATATAATGATGATTATTATGATGATGATGATGATGAACTTGATTATGAACTGGGTGCATCTCTTACACACTGACATTGTGTTTGTGGGAGGATAGCTGGAAATGCTCATTCAGTTGTCTGTAGTTACCAGATAAATCTGAAGTAGCTTCAGTCAGGGGGTGGTTATAGTCTCCTTACTTTTACTTGAGTAACTCTGAAAGAAATCAACTAAGAAGAGTCATAATCCTGCTATTTCCTGTACATTTTACTTCTGAGGCAACGCTACTCTTCCTGTAATACAAACTCTGCATATACTTCAGTTTCCTCTAGCAGCTCAAAAACAGGTTTGCTGCAAATTGGGAGCAGCCAATCACAACCTGACACAGATAAAATAAACAATGCAATGTGACGGGGGGCGGCGGTGGCACAGGGGTAAAGCGTGCGACCCAGACATGAAGGTCTCAGTCCTCGGACATCACGGGTTTGAGTTCCAGCCCCTAGACCCCTGCCGCATGCTCTCCCCCTCTCTCAAACCTTCCTGTCACTTCATTATCAGAGAAATGCAACTAGAGCTGAAAAGAATCCTTTGAAATATGTTTAAGAATGCAGTATGACAACAAACATTAAAAAAATTCCAATATCCTCTGAAAAACACAAACTTGAATT
Organism: Poecilia picta; assembly: GCA_033032245.1. Lineage (NCBI taxonomy): Eukaryota > Metazoa > Chordata > Actinopteri > Cyprinodontiformes > Poeciliidae > Poecilia > Poecilia picta. The sequence goes on from CM065355.1 coordinate 24,645,409, forward strand.
AGTAGCAAATTATACCTGGATATTTTCTGTCAAGTGAAAATTGTTGCAAGGTTGTGCCATAATTTATAAAGTCTGTAAAATTGCTTGTTCAAGGAGACTAATGCAGAAAAAGAATAAACCGTAACGGAGTGGGACAACCATGCACAAAATAATCCGATATGTTGAAAATGTGCTTTTATGAAATAAGCACTATCATCAGCTCTCCTGCTCTTTCGCAATGGAAGCTTGGTGATATAGTCTCACAGTACAGAACAAAACTCATTAAATTTCAGATGTGAAGATTTAATTTGCTTTTAAACAGAGATCACAAAGCCAGCAGCACCAATTTTTCTGTACAGCAGCTGAATTACCTCATTTTTATTCACATGAGTGCCAGCCAAAATTCTCTAAATGACTTCATAAAAAATATAGTTTGTAAAGCATTCTCCAGTGGCCTGCAAAGCGCCAGATCCCAGTCATATAAAACATATCTGACGTAAGGTGGGATTGGAGGCTTGAAGCATGATGACCTTGTGTGATTTGTTTCTTTTATTCAGTCAGAATCCCTAACACTTGGGGGTGATTTTCTTTGCCTTTCTGAATAAAACACACCAGCTCTTCAGGAATAAGGCTTTATAACATCAACATTTACTGCTTTGAACATTTTTTCAAAGAGCATGCAGATGCATGTTTTTATTTTTTATCATTTCTTTCATTTCTCAGTAAAGATAAGTGAAAAGTATTGGTACACAGCTGAGACTTACATGAACTGAATATGCATCCTGAATATGTAACCCTGTGCATGGACCAAATACACAAGATGAGGCTTTTGTGCCAAAGATGACATCAGTATCCAGTCATGTGCTGAAACATCTGCTGCTCTGTGATTCAGACTCACAAAGACAGTGAGGCAGATGAAAGAAGAATGCCAAAAAAAAAAAAAGCAGCCAGACATCACAGGAAAAATTCTCAAGGAATTCATTCAGCTAAAAAAAAAAATAAAAAATCTATTGTTCCTCTCACGTTTTCTGGAAGATGGAAGTGTTTCAAATCTGTGCTTGAAATGGTTCAATTGTTTTACATCTTTGGTGTAATCCAGGAGATTTTTCACTCAAGTCTTCACACACTTTGCTGTCTGTTCCTCGCTGTGCAACAGAAAGTACACTCAAGCAGAATGAGGCTTTTTACTGCCCATATTTTTGTAAATGGGTGTAAACATCAGATGACAGCTGAGATTAGTGCAAATTCTTTTAAATTTGTTTCATCTTCATTAGTCTTTGCACGTGTTTAACATCAAACAATCATTTTTTTTAAAATACATCTTATTTTTGTCAGTGTGCTGGCATTTCTTCCAATGAGATAAGACAGTCTGCCTTAAATACCTTCACATATGTTTCCAAAAGGGAAAATCTGACAGGGTGCAATATCACAGCACATTTATTCTGGCATTTGACAGTAATTAATACAACCTAAGGCATAATTAGTGCGACTGCTGCAAATGTAGAGTTAGACAGAGGGCCAAGTGCCAAATGAAATCACCGTCTTGGTGTTTCCTAGTGATCCATACCAAGTTTCAGACTGAAATGAAGACGAGGCTTGTCACATGTGAGGCAAAAAAAAATGAAACTCTTCTCACTTCAAAGTGAGTGAAATTCATTAGAGCACATTCTGCAGGTGGAGGACTGAAAAACGTCGGCCTAATCAGGCTAAACTGTCTGCTAGAAAAACAAATCATCAGCACCAGCTGCATGCTTTTTGTTTTTTCTTACAGTGAAATAGAATTATGCGTTCAGTACGTCATAAGAGTTATGAGACTAATGAAATGCACAGAGTGCCACAAATGTCAGGGCGTTATGTTGGGCTCTTGTGTGACCGACATAACACAAAATGGTGCTGAACTGTGAAGCGGGAGGAAAAAGATACATGGTTTAAAAATGTTAAGTAATTAAGACCTACGAAGTTTAAACTGCCTCCTATTTAGCTCTGAGTTATTACCTTGTAGAATCGCTTCATCCTCCAATTACAGCTAAAATTATGTTGCTGTTATGTCTCTATCTGTTCTGCACTTCTTAACTTTGTTGCCATTCTTTGCAAAATAATTCACTCTCAGCCTGATTAGATGAAGAACACAAGTAAACGTCAAAAAGATTCTTAACTGGATTTAAGTCCTGACAAGAGCTTAGACATTGTAACACATTGCTGTAATGTGATCATTCAATTGCAGCTCTGTTTGTATGTTTAGAGTCATTCTCCTGCTGTACGGTGAAACTTCATCCATTATCTCAAGTGCTGTGGAGCGTCTAACAGATTTTGTTTCGGTATCACTCTGTATTTAGTTCCATTCATCCTCCCATTTTGTCTGGGCTTCCTGTCTCTGTTCAACAAAGCATTCCTGCACCATGATGCTGCCACCAATATGTTTGTTGTACCGTGCTTGTTAGTTTTCAGTGTTCAGTGTGTGTTGTTAGCTTTGTACCACATGGAGCATTTTGAATATGGGACATAAACCCAATTAATCGAACCAGAGCACCATCTTTCATGTTTGCTGGGTCCCCTGCATTACTTTTTCTTTTTAAATAACCACTTTTTTGTTGCCTCCCCTCTTGCATTGTGCAGTGCTCTGCAGCTTGGGAGGTGATGTTAGTGTCAGGAATCCAGTAACATCCAGTAACTGTGTCTGTGTGGCGGGTTTTCTCCTCACCGCTGACTTTTCAGTTTCACCAGAGGGCGCAGTGCAGCATGGTGCTGCAGGTGAGCTGCTACACACCTGCAAATCATCAAGCTCATCAACCAGAGGTTAAGTGGAGCTGGTGATCCTTTCTCCTCTCAATGCCTGAGAATTAAACCAAAGTGGTAAAGCTCTAGCTACCTCGCAGTTCTCTTGGAGGTTTCCTTGTACTCGGTTGTGTGAAGTGGTTGTTCTCCTTTAAATATGGCCTCCATCAGCTCCCAGGATCTGTTTTTTTGTGCTGTTACCTGGACTGATGTGCTTAGACTCTCATCTGAGATTCTGGATGTATTACCCAACTGGCATCACATGGCTCCTTCTCCTCCTAACAGCCTGTTTGCTCTACTACATTCTCGCCATCATCCACCAGCTCCAAATTTCTGCTCTCCACCAATCAACCTGCTCTGGTTCACCCAGCGCTCTCCAGGCTTCAACCCCTACATAGAACCATCATTTCTAGATTCTGGCTGGCAAACTTCTCCACATGCTCCCCGAGACCATAAATTTTTTTTGTAAGTAAATCTTTAACTTTTTATTGTCTCACTTGAGCGTATCTTGCATGTGGGCCAGACATTTACCTAAAATCACAACAGTTTTATAACCCAACTGTACATAAACTTTGTACGTTTATTTCTGACCAGTTCACTACTTTTATCATCATAACAAGACACATTTGTACTAAGATAAAAAAAGACAGTACTCTACTTACTGCTGCTGAATCAGATTTTATTTAGGGATGTCAATAAAAGGGGTCAAATTAAAATTTGTTTTTGGATTTTTATTTGTAACGTACATTTTTCAGGCCAACATCCTAAATACAAAATATTAGGTGTAAATAAAGGTCTAACTACATCGCATGTGGATGTGTGCTACATTTGTGTGGGAAAAAAAATCAAGGGGTATGAATCGAAATTGCTGTAAATTGAAGACTTGGTCTTACAAATCCACAAAAACAGCTTTAACCAGTTAAAAATAAAGAACATTTAAAGCCTGTTTTGCCAGAAATAATCACAATTAAGTTTTAGCTGATAGTTTAGTTTATAGCTCATAGGGTTTAAACTATATTTTGGTTTGGTTTATTTATGACATATTTCTAGAGCACTCTATGGTTCAATGCACTTGGCCAATGTTCGTATGGGGGGGATTGGGAAACTTTGCTTCAGACAACATATTTGATATTCTAGGGTTTTCACAAATTTGAGACTAAATCTGGATTCAATAGATGCTCTACACGAAAGAGAATCTGACCTGTTTTTGCCAGCTTTGTGGAGATTTACTGTGATATGGAACAAAAAGGCAACTGGCTGACCCTCACTGTCCTCTATTATTCTGATTTTTTTGTACAGCAGTGTTCGTTTATCGGATAATTTTCCTTAAATGTATCTTTGATACGCTCATCTGTAACCACACGTACACATAAAACGTCTGAAAGGCAAGGCGTCGTTTGAAAATCTGGGTTCATTCAGTGTTTCAGTGACAAATGGAAAAAATTACATATGCAGCACCTCTTCTAGCACTTTGTTGGAGAGGAGAATTGGAAAACCTTTGTTTTTAGTCACCCAAACCACAGTAATTACGTCATATGGTCTTCTATTTGGTTGCTTTGGAAATCATGGACCACATCCTTTAACTGTGCTGTGTGCCACCAAATGGATCTTTGAATGAGAATGTGTTTACAGCAAGGGTTGAAAAGGTGCTACGTTGTAAGCCGTGTGAGAAAATTAGCTCTTAAAAGAGAAAAAAGGTCTTGGAGCAAAACCAAAAACCACCGTCTCAATAAACCACTCCACAGATATGTAAAATGGTTGCATTAAGCCACATTTAAGAAAATAAAAATAAATAAATTAGGAGTTCGGAATAAAATGATGTAGTCACCTCTCAATAAAAATGAGTTTAATAAAGTGTGCAGTGTCTTAACTCTGAGAAAGCCCTGAGGACTTGCAGCACATGTTAAAGTTTAATGTCCAATGGCCAAACGCCTAGGTGTAGGAAATTATTCAAATATATGGTTTCACTGTTTTCCCATGGCACTTTCCGCATCCAGTAAAGAAGTAACTGCAGACAAAATCATAATTCACTCTTTGAACATTCTTGGAGCTCTAATGTTCCCAAGGTATATGGTTAGATGTGGATTTGCATACCTTTTAAAACAAATACATAATTTTGTTGGGTTTTTCTTAAGCTAAGACAAAATTGTCTTAACCTTTCAGAGACTTATCAAATAAAAGCACATCAATTAATTAAATAAACCATTTTCACTCTGATTTTGACCATTTTGAGAGGTCAAAAGGATTAAAACTGAAGCTAGCTATTTGGAAAATCCACTGCTGAGGTACAAACTGTTCCTGGACAGACTACTAATTTATTCCAGGACAAGACCCAGAGAAGTGGGTTTAGAAAACGTTTGTCATATAAAAAACAGATGTATTTGTGGGAGATAGGGAAGCTGAACTAAAATCTAGTTGGAATATCTACTTATGTTCAATTCAGGAGTAATGATTTTAGTCATTATTTTAAATGAAACAGACAGAAGTGAGTCTTAGGTTGCCCCTCAAAGTATCATCATAAAAGTTGCATTTTCCAGCAAAAGTAATTTTGTTTCCTCAATTTTACATCATAATTAACTAAAATTACAGTGATGGTGTTTGTACTAAAGAAGCATACTGTCTCAAGAACACAAAGTGCCAACACCAATTATTGGTACACCTGTGGATGAAACCTATAATCATCTTCTACTGCAATCATAACAATGACAGGAAAATAAGGGTGTGTTTTTTTTTGACATTCCTCTTTTTGACATTTATCAGACTTCCCAGGAACTATTAGTGTCTGTTTTCTTGGAGTAGAAATGCAACATAACACAGAAGACTATTTGTTTTAACCACAAGCCACTGAGTTGGATGAGGACCTAAGTTTATTTTACCACCACCCACAGTAAGCAAGATGGTAAAAGAGATTTAAAAATAAACATATTAAACTCATTGTTCCAAAACTACTGCAAAAATTGGCCTCTTGGAATCAACAAGTCTGCAAAACAATCTTAAGACGGACCACCTAGAGCAGGAGTGTTCAAATATTGCAACGATTCTGGGAGGGTCCTACATTCAAGAACAGTCTAAATTTAGTTTGGCAAACCTGCAAGACCCTTTTTCTGTTTTAAATCTACAATGGTTTACTCGTCCTCTGTCTGCAGAAATCTGACCACTGTGTCATTTCAGTAAAATATTGTGATTCGTTTATTGTTTATCTAGCAGGCAAAGGAAATATTTTTCACAATTACAATTAGAAAGAAAATTACAAAAACGTTTATGGCCTCTGGAGTACTTTCAACTTGACATTTTTGGTCCCTCTGCAAAAATATTTGGACACTACTTATGTAGAGAGATAGTGCAAACAAGATGCTCCAATCTTATTAAATACTTCACTTAGGAGACTAAGTGCTGTCTTGTCGGTAAAAGCGGGATGTTTAGTAAATGCGTACTGAGAGCAAGGTTACCAATAATCATCTGGTAAAAATATTTATTGACATACAAAGTCAATAAATATTTATTGACTTTGTATGTTTTCCTTTTACTATTAATGTTCTTGGTAACACTTTATTTGATGGGGTGACATGATATTCTCATAAACATGACACAACATCTGTCATAAACATAAAGGAATTTCTGACTGTTGTCATGAAGTGTCATTTGGTAAAAAATGACACTTTTATTGCAAAGTTGCTTTAAAAGTTGCATTAAAAGTCCATGAAAAGTGCCAGCTTTGCATTATTATATAAATAATGAAGCTTTAATTCACAGGCAGACAGCAGCAGGGAGAATCTCATTCCTGTGGTCTGGCACTCACACACAGCCAGGATGCTAAACAGAACTTCAGCCACCACTCATGTAGCAGCGCGATCCACAGATTACCGCATTGTTTCAGCTCTTGCCAACTGCCACACAAACTGCTTACAGCATGTGGAAGGCATTCTCTCACACTAGAAGGACTGACCATGTGGCAAAGTTACAAGATGCAGTCAACAACTTTATTGCGCCACTGTGAAGTGGATGTTTTAAAACGACATGCACATGGACAAATGGCTCAAATCAAAAGATTGCAATGGCTGGCTGCTGCATTTTAATAGAAGCTTAAATGTACCTGAAAGCATGAAGACTCTGGTCTGAGGTAAAGATTGGATAACCTTTAAACTGTAAAATGGGTTAACATGAAAATGAACCACTTTTGGGCTGCAATTGTGAGTAAGAAGAAACAATTTAAATGACCTTTTAGTTTTAATTTATGGATTATCCTCAATCAGCAGCACAACTCGCAAGCGTAGCCTCTTGAATTAACCTCTTATAAGTGCAACAGTTAAGTTTTAGTACATGGCACAGACTCCCAACGTCTCTGACCTGCTCCAAAGGCTCTTAAGTGTTCTTGTGTAATTACACACTCGTACCACCAAAGAACAGCAAAAACGGCTCAAGCTTCATTAAAGGCCAACCATGGTTAATTTTAGAGCTTTTAGCACCAACTGCCATCTTTATTCCATTAACAGTAGCTGCACAGAAGTTAACTGTATCCAGAGGCGTGTTTTATTTCTCTTGTTTTTTCCACACCTGTGACTACAAGTTAAAATTAGCAAGTGGCTACATCTGGTATATCTTCTCTGTTCTATTTTAACAGTTTTGGTATTTATTTCCAAGAATACATTGAGCAATTTTGCCAATTGGAGATCAGAATGAACAACATTTCCCTAACCCTGAGTGAACCCTCTTGCTGCAAAGCAACATTGACATTAACTGCAATGGTATCACAGGCCAGGAAAAGCCAGATTGATGTGCATCTAGTTAATTTGTGAAGTTACTGAATTATTGAGGAGAGAACAATTAATCTATTATGAGTTCTTTATATTGTTTGTAAAAATAAAGTAGTTATTCTGCACTGAACAATTATAGAAGCACTGCTTAGCATTAAGACTCCTTATAAATCTGCTGTCTCTGTGCTGGAAATGTGAATGCAGTAAGTTGTCTGAAAACATGATCCACAGAGCGTAATATTTTCTGCAGGCTCTAACACATGTTGCCCCCTTGACCCTAGCATGGCTGTTCATAACCTATTAAAGCTCAACAGGAGCTGTGTTCATTGAGGCCACCACCTGATAAAAAGACAGAGTGAAGTAATCCCTGTCAGAGTAGAACACGTTTAAGGAGCTAAGCATAGAAAATAACCTCTCCGAGTTACAAAAAAAAAAAGAAAAAAAATCGAAAGGAAAGAAGGAAGAGAGAAAGGAAGACAGAAATGTGCAAAGTACCAACTTGACAGTTCACACTGCATCCACTCATCATGAAGGTTTACAGGAATCACATTGACTCCAAGGATGAGAAATTCAGAGAGATTTTCCAAAGCAGAGCAATGTTATTGATCAGATGTTCTGTATTGGACCTCCGATGAATGATTAGTTCCTTTGCGTTTGTACTTCATTGCTGAGACGAATTTTAAACTGTCATGGCTTTTGTTTGACTTTCAAATATTTGTGCCTCCTTGAGATGGAAAGTCTTGGTTTCAACAGGGGAATCACAATGCATGTGGTCAACTACTTGACACACACTTTTATTTCTTCCCTCTTAGGTGCAAAGAATGGATGTCAGTATTGATGTTTTTGGGGAGATAACTGCCCTGGAGCCAACTCAAATCTAAAGATGGAACAATGGCCCCTTAGTAATGTGCAGAATAAACAGTGAACTGTCCTATGAGCAGCATATGAATGACTTGGCCCTGCAGCTATTAAACAGCTTAGTAGCAACATTCTGAAGGTCATACACTGAACATATCAAGAAAACAAATAAGGTGATAATTGAAGAAGCATGACCTTTGTAAAAATGCATAAAGATAAGCAACAAGGTCAGGACGGAAAACGCATAAAACTCTGGGAAATGTTTTTCAGATGTTCCAGACTCCTTTAGCTGTTATTTGTTTAAACAAATACTATTTGTGTGTACAAATAATATTTGTGTGTAAGTGGAATAAGCAGTATCCAGCTCGTCAGAAACCTTGGAATACAGTTTTACACTACAGTCACCTACTTCCAATATTTCTATATACATTTAAAGAAATCTGATTATGATATAGAATAGATTTTCTGAAATTGAAATGTTATTTTTAGTTTGCTATGGTGTTTCCATATATTCATTCAGAGGTTTATTTATACTAGCATAGTTGAAAGCAAAGTTACAAAGTCCTTCCTAAAACAAAATGATTTCCTTCACACAGAAGTCGTTGCTCCTAACCTCCCCGAAATGCCTCATTTGCAGTCCTATTTCTTTATTTTCCTTGACGACAAATTTAGAAACCATATCTGCATAATGCTTGCCTTGTAGCTGTGGTACACAAAAATAATAATAATAAACAACTGCTGAGCTGTACTTCAGCGTTTGATCGATGGGACCAAACTGGGGCCTCTGTGCTAAAATGAAACAAGAATTTAAAATTAAATCCTCTAATACAAAACCCCAAACATTCAACCATTATGCCAATCCACTCAAAGCCCCTGAGGAAAACGAAGCGCGTATGAAAAATGAATGAAAGTATCCTTATTTTGGTAAAATGTTTATTTTCAGAGATTATGAAAACATAAAAATGTTCCTGGTTCAGAGCTAAATAACACTCTCCTCCAACTAAAAGTTTACACTCACACTTCACACGTATGAAAAGAAAACAGTATACAGATGTGCCGTTGTATAACCGTATCTTTGCCCCTTAGGCAGATGCAGAAGCAGATCCTCCTGCACAAACAACAAGATTACAGCAAGTAGTTTCTCAATAGTAAATCAACAACAAAACACTTGTCTTTTCTAGCGTCTATATACACTTGGCAGTAAAACCAGCTAACTAAATTTGCTCGAGCTCCGTTTGGGTTGCTAGGTGAGGGTTGGGACTTGGCAGTGGTTGCTGGGTAACAGAGTTCAGAGTTGTTGCCCTGTTGTGAGTGATCGGGAGGTTTTTGGAATGGCTTGTTTTCCACACTCTAAGAAAATACTAAGTTTTTGCCAAAACGTCTCTGGGTTTGTTTGTTTTTCAGCACTGGAAATAAAATGGAAATAATTGTTTTTTCAGAAAACCACAAAACAGATGAAAATCTGAGCTCCTTTAAATCGAGGCTTAGAACCCACCTGTTTAGAGTTGCCTATTATTAGTGTTAAGTGAAACATCGATCAACACATTTGGTGTGTATTTGCTTGGTGATTTTGATTATGGCCTTTGATAAAATGGCCATAATTTATTTCATCATAATAATTTCATAATTTATTTCATTTTCAACAATCATCATTTATAGAATAAATGATGATGGTGTGATATTTTTGTGATGCAAAGCATTTTGAACTGCCTTGTTGCTGAAATGTGCGCTACACAGCTTGACTTGACTTTGTTTGAAAAGTTACATTTACATTAACTAATTTTTAAAAATCTGTTATTGGAAAATGGGAAGCACAGTCATATTAATTTGCAGTGCTGAAAGTCCAGAATCAGCTGGAACAGGCAAGTGTGCATGTTTCCCACCTATTTTGAACCACAATGGATATTGAGCCACATAGTTATACCAGGAAATTGCCACTGACTGTGCAACCATGCTAAAGAAAGAAAAGGAAAGGCAAAATAGATGCTAAAACGTGAATACAGATATTTTTAATGTTCTTATTCTTTAACATTTTTTGTCAGATTGGTCGCAGTCATTCACTCCTCACAGTTAGGAGGTTGGTACTAAGCCAAGTTTCCATGTTACAGTCACGTCTGATTGCGTATACAGCTTGAATTCCACTTTATAAAATTGACATTTATTTTAAAATCAATTTTAGTTGCCGCTTCACCTTCACTGTCACTAAAGCTTGGTGCTTTGGATTTGCTTTATTGACCACACAAAAGAAGAAGGGGCTGGGGAAGTTTTCAAAGTAAAGCCCTGATAAGAAAAAAAAGAGTCCGCTTTGGATTTGCCTTTCTGGACGTGGCGTAGGTTTAGAGATTTCCATGCTTGTCGTTATCACGGAGCATGATTTACACACAATTCTCAGTGCAATATGGTGGTGACTCATTTCTGCATATGTCCAAGCGATTCTATGGTTCATATCAGCTCTTCCAACACACTGCCAAAATGATTCTCAATGGTTCAATGCATCATGTCTCAGTTAAACCAACTCTAACCTCATTCTTCTCTTTGAAATCCGGTGTGTAGCCGACTCTGACTAAGCTCCTCGTTTTCAGCAAACACATTCACAAAAGTGTCCATCTGCCTACTCCTATTGTTTTCATGGATCACTCAATGTTGCTCACAAATCATCGTTCAGTGGATGCTTTGGAGGGATCTTTTAGCCTGTAGCCCACATTCTGAGAGAAAAATGTATAAAAAAACGCAAGACTAGAATCTAGTTTTGCGTTTTGCATTTTGTATTTTTCCTTATTCCTAATGTTAGAACGTGACTCTCTATTTGTGTGCTGATGAAATGAAGAAGTGTGTCCACAGCCCCACATTTGTCAAACCTCTTGAAATTAATTTTCCAGGCTCTGTCACTGTTTAATCTGCAACACAGCACTGCACTGTGGTTTTCTGTGTTTTTACCCATATTTTAACCGATGTGGAGCAGGCATTTCCCAAAGCTCTGCAGCCTTTGCTGCTGCTGACTCCCACACAGTGCAGCTCAGGGCACAGTGGAAAACATGCAGTCTTTACAGTTAAAGTTAAGGGCTTTTTTATTAGTTTTTCTTCTGTAATGTTCTCCATCCTTTTCTTTGTTCACTTTGTGAGTATTTATTCTGAAAACTTAGAATGATCATTGTGAGTTTCGCAACTGATTCAAGTGTTATAGTGTCTGCATAAAATAATGTTTGTACTGTTATTTATTTATTTATCTGTATAGCACATTTCAGCAACAAGGCACTTCAGATATATACATTATGGAAATTCTTATTTTAGAAGCAACTAATTATTCAGTATAGCAATGCTGTACCATCGGTACTTTGTAGCCCATTTGTACACCAACACCTCATCAAGGCTTGCCCTGGACTGGCTTTTACAGAGATAAAATGAACCTGAAAAAAATGAGTCTTCACACTTATCCTAATTATTTTTAGTAATAAATAAATTTGCAATTTATGAGATTCACAAACCAAATGATCTACCAAACATTGCTGAGGTCTCTTCAGCTAACCACTAGCAAAATGTGACGAGCTTCAAAGAACTGAGTCAAATATTCTTATCAAACACCCTCACATTTTGACTCCTATATGTAAGAATAAGGTCAGGTTAAACACTTCACTCTGGTAAATTTAAATAAAACACTATCCTTATGAGATGTTGGCCTTATATCAGATGCTATTCTAAAGTATTCAGGTTTAAGCATTGATAATAATAACCTTAGCATAAATAGACACTGAAACAGAACAAATTGAAATAGTTGGGCTCATCTCACTCCATATATATGCAAGTGTGCATAGTTTTGAGCATATAAAAATTCCAGAACTCTGTAACTTTGGATGCTGTGGGGAGTTTTCTTTTTGGTGTGTATTTTTGCTACCCCGGTCATTCTGAAGATAAACGGTTTTGACTGCACCCCTGAACCTTACATACACCTTTCAGATTGTTATTTTAAAATATTATTTTTAAACATAATTTATTTTCTGCTACTTTAAAATGATTTGCTGCGTCACAATCAGAACTGTAAAACCTGAATAAAAAAAATGTAAACTCAAACTTCTTTCATGTATTTCAGCCACGACTTAGATTCCAAATGCAGGAAAGAGTTTCAGGATTACTTTAAATGGTCTTGTGTTTAAAAAGAATGCAGTAGAAGTAATCAAACAAATCAGGCTATGAGGCTATGTCAAACATTTCAAAAGTTCAAATCTGCTTTGTCTGTTTAGTGAGCTGCCTCTTCAAATCTGAAAGAAACTTGGCAGAAGAAACTTGCCGAGCAATGTAAAACTCAGTAGTCAACTATAACAACATATAACAGGGAACCAGAGGCTCTACACCACTAAGCAGGATGGATTACAGACATGCATCTTTGTGCCAGCTTGCTTAGTATGTCATCATGTGCTCAAGTGGTACTTTTCCACTGCCCAGAAACAAATAAAACATCTCCCTCAAGTTCCATTTTATTATATTTTTCAATTTGATGTACTTCTTGCTTTTGAGAATTTGAGCTTAACTGTGTTTATCCTTGTCTGTAACCCAATAAAAGGACATACATTTCCAAATCTTTGCTGGCACTGCAAAGGTTCCTGACAAAAATATTTGAGTTAAAAATAAGAATCGTGAAAACTTTTTTTTTGGTTTTCCATGCCACCAAGCAGGATGCAGACGCATCTAAGTAGCATGACTGCATATATGCATAGTTGATCAGTTAGTGTAAAATAGCTGTTACACATTTGTATGAATTTGCTTGAAAACCACAATAGCCAGCTGGGTTCTTGAGCATGTTTTCATCAGCACTACATAAGACTACATACTAACTTTCTTGTGAGGTTTGTTTTTCTAATTTACATTGCCATAAACAAAAAAGTGAATTGTTTATGCTTCCCAAGTCCATATACCTCAAATTCCCCAAAGTCATTATGAACTGAATGGGACCAAATGATGCCAAGCTTGATGCACATGAACATTATTATGACTTTAGGATTATGATTCTTCTGTTGATGAATGTTGATTTGAAATGGGAAAAAAAAAAAAGATCACATCTCGGGCGCTGTATGCCCATTTATGATACATTTCACATTTTGAGGGGATTTATTCTTTGCAAATCTGTGTGTTCTCTTCATTTTCATAATGCTATTACACCACTGTGCATCTACCTCATGTTTAGATGGCATAGGAAGATGGGCTGTGTAGAATTCACTGCCTCCCAACATCTGATAGCATAGCAAAGAAACCTGATTCAGATCTAAATGAATCTATGCTCAGGAGAAAAGTACATATTTCTTCTGGTTTTTTTTTTTTTTGTTTGTTTGTTTTTCATGCTTATCTTTTATATAATCAAAAAACAGTAACATCAGACAAAGATAAACTTGGCAAATACAAAATGCTGATTTCAGATATCCAATAGGCTCTCCCATCCATCGGGCCTTATCGAATAAATTAATTGCCCTCTAATCTCTACTTTACTCCACTCCCCTTGCAGATTTGATTAAAATTCAGACACAATAAATTATTTTTGAGTCTGAATAGCCAGATCATATCCTGGCATCCCAATGCAATTTGAATTTAGGTATTAAAATCTTGTTTAGAAGTAGACTTACTTGTGTTGATTTTTGTATTTCTATATAAACCTAAACTCACAAACTAAAGAGAAATGTATCGTAAACGGATGTGTTTCACAATTTTCTGACATAAATCATGGTTTTATTAACTGCAGATGAACTACAGATTTTATTTTATTTTTTACAGTGTTGACTTACTGTAATTCCATATATTTTCTACGGTAATATGTTTCAGATATTACAGTCTGTAAATGTTGGTATTTTACATTTTTTTACAGTGAATTTACAGAGTTTTTTTTAACAGTGTAGGAGGATATGTGCAGTTAAAAATCTGAAGTCACTGCTGGACAGACCTCAAGAACCATTATGTCTCTGACAGAAAGCTGTTCTGACTGCTGCCAACGTGCAAAATCTCTTAATCTATGGCTTTGGTAGGAATCATATTTCTTTTCTAGCTCTTTTACTTGTGTGTTGGTCTTGTTGAACTCATTACACAGTTTTGTTGTGCACCGCTGCACCTATCGAAATAACTTTCCCTCCTAATCTTTTTTTTTTCTCCAGGGATAATTTTGGTATGGTTTTTCCATTAGATACTATACACGATAGGAAAAACGGCTCACTGCCAGATCTAGATAAAACTGCAGCTTCAATGAAGCAAAGGCTTTAGGATGTAATTAGAAATGCAAAAAAAATTTAATATTTTGTAATTAAGGCAGAAATGATCATTTCTAAATAGTTTTAAATGTTTTTTTTCTTGACTTGGAAAATGAGTCTGTGCTGGTGGAATATTCATGGGGTACGGCGGCGGCGGAGGGAAGATCCTTCAACAGTGAAGAAAAAGATTTCACAGTTGTTAAAGCACAGAGTTTTATGTCACCGGGACGAGACACTGCCTGTCAGATTTGTTAAACCAGTTTCTGCCTTAACATGCCAAAAAATACAAGCCAGCTGCAAAACATAAAATAATGCATGTAGATTCATGCTGTTCATCCACACAGTCTTCCCAAACTGTTAATGCAACTTATGTGCTAAATTCAAATGCAAAATTCACTTTGAAATCTAAACGTACACATCTTCATGTGATATTTCTCTTCACGACTGTTTTTAGTTGAAAAAAATTTAACATGTTTTTATTATATTGGCTGCTTCATCTTCAGTTTCATGGATTTTGACATTATCTCTCCTAGATAAAGCAACTGCAGAATTTATTGTTATAACTAAATCTGCTTTTCATTGCATAAAAATTACTACAGACTCAGAGGATGTAGCTATTGTAATGGAATGTATACAATTAACTTTGACATTAATGCAATGCATTATTGTGTGTATTGTATTACTAATACAATGCATACAATATATTGTATGTATCTACTACTAGATAGATCTAATAATAGATCTATTACATAATAGATCTAGTAATTCTGATTCCTAGATATAGTAATCTAGATTACTAAAAAAATTCAATAGTTTAGGAGTAATGGCAGCTTTCTGTATGTAAGGTTTTAAGTTATTTTTTCTTCAGAATATAATTCCAGATAAATGTTCTGTCCTTGTTGTTTTTATTTATTGTATATTTCCTTATTTTTGCAGGCAAATTTTATTGAGAAACAAGGTTTCTCTCCCGGTCCAAAACCTGACTAAGTTAACTGGGCTCTCTAAATTGCAGTCTTAGTTTGTGTTTTCATGGTTGTTTGTGTTCCTTGATGTACTTGCAACCTGCCCAATATTCTCATGAATGGATGGATGAATATTTTTGGCATCAGAAAGTTTGCTTTAAGTTTTATATGGCATCTGGAAGTTTTATACGGCATCTGGAAAGAAACTGCTGCAAACAGAAAGTCTAATTTCTCCTGAAAACATTGGGATCATCTGAATTATTAGTCTCCAAAGAGAAAATTATACAACTCCTCCTGTCCTTTCCAACTGGTTTTGTCATAAAAGACAAGTTCACAAGAGGTGAAGTATTCCCAGTTACTCAGAGATCAGTCACTCTACACGTGTGTGGACATTGTGCCAGTACATGTTGCTGTGTATTAGTCAGAACCACCATTTTTTAACAAGGAAAGTCTAAAGCTATGAGTGATGCCACAAAACAGCCACAGATGCCCATATCTGCAGGAAAGAAGATCATTATTCGAAACACATTCAGCTTTCATAAACTTTCACACAAAAGCTGTTCTCATTGGTTTTTGAAAAATCTGGTACACATCCAAATAAATGACATCAATAAAAGTAATTGTGACTGGCACTAAAGATAAACTCCTTCATTGTTTTATTCATGAAGAATTTCAGAGGCAGCAAGTCTGGTTTATGGTAAAAAAAAAATCCCAGATCTAGAGTCAAAGTAGAATATTGAATATGAACAATGTGTGTGTGTGCATGACATGTTGAGTTGTTTTTGTCAATGTCAGCACAAAAGGATTTCATCGAATTTAAGATGCTCCACCAAACAGGACATCCAAAAGTTTTAACATCCCCTGAACTTTTTAACATTTTGTGTAATTTAACCATAAACCTCAACAATGAATAAAAATGGATTTCATGTAAGCAAAACAAAATCGAAAGATAAAGTATGTGCAGTCTTCAAAACTATAAATAACGAAGCGGCTCATCTTAGTCAATATTTCCTATAACAGTCTTTTAGTGCAGTTATTGCTTAAAGTCTTTTATCGGAAAGGATATTTGTCAGCTTTTTACATTTAAAACCCAAAACAGTAACCCGTTGTTCTTGATAAATTAGCTCAGGTCTTTTCAAAGAGCATCCAGGAATATAAGTTTTTACAGCTTCCTGATTAGATTTACGTCTGGACTTTTCCATTCTAATACATGGGTGTATTTTGTCCTAAATCTTTCAAAAGGCTCTCTGGTTCATATTTCATGTTGTCGTCAGTTATGGACCTCCACCCCAGCCTCTTTTATAGTTCCTAACCTGTTTTTTCTCTATTTAAGTTTTTTCAATTAGGTGAACTCTGAAGTAAATTGGCTGCACTGGTTTTTATTTCAGTGCATTCGATGAATTAATACTATAAAGATTTTGCATTGCGTTTTGTTGTATTTCATTTCATTTGGATTGTTAAGTACAAATGAAAAACTTTGAAGTATTTAATCATGATCTGACAAAATATGAAAAAGTTGAAGATGTGTGAATACATTTGTGAGGTGAAGTACATCAAAACTCCTAGTGAAGAAAATGAAAGCAAAACCTTTTCCCAGCTTTCATCACCATCCGAATCATGGTCAAATAATTGACAGAGTCCAAATTATAACCAAAAACAAAGGCCTCTAAAATGGGCAAAGCAAGTCATTAAATATTGCCGGCATAAACAGAACTAATAGTTATTATTAGACAGAAGTGATAAAAATAGGATCCACTCATGCTCTGTTCCTCCATGAGGCTCAGAGCAGCAGAAACATTTGTCTGAGAATTTTACCCCAAAATAAACAGAATTACCAGCCATTCTGAGATGTGTTTTGTAATGACATGGACATTGAGTGTGCAGAAAAAATTGATTTGTTCTTGGGCCATTGTCTCTGGCTGAAAAGAAATAACTTCATTAGAGCGAGCGGGCACACTCCGAGCTTGGATTACTGGAGCAGGAACTAATACTGAAAGGAAAGGAGAGTAGAAGCAAATGAATTGAAATGGAATAAATTAGGCGAGGGTAAACATAACACAAACAGCAATTATTCAAATTGTAAGAAATGAAAATGTCAAACAAACGAAATCCATGTATTATTTATGCTTCACATTATACCACACAGCAGGTCTGAAACAGAGGTTTTGAACAGGGTAAACTCTTGACCTGCATGTTCTCTGCAAAAAAAAAATATTTAAATCATATTTCATCTAAAAATAAAAAATCTGAGTCATGATCCAGAGAAATTATTGGATGCTGCTAGCTTTGACAACCTAAATGTATGCACTGCCATGGAAACTGTTTTGACCTTTTGATAACACAAGAACAAAAAATAAATAAATAAATGAATACAAGAGACTTTCTGAATGTCATATTAGAGCATGCAGTATCTTGTTATACTGCAACAGTTTTGCTGGAGCCACTGAGCCTTGCAGCAAGTGATTTTGCTGCAGACGAAGTACTCTGTCAAAATGTTCTTTCAGTTAGCTGAGAATGTCCGTGGATTAGTGCTGTACGTGCTCTGCATGCACAGCCGTGGACCTTAACAGACTGCTGACGATCTAACATGTCCACCCATTTCTGTCAGAAAAATAAGCCCAAACTGAAAATGCTCTGCCCGTTACACGATTCAAGTATAAAAATTAAACGGTGTACAGATATTCTGCAGCCATTTAAGCCTATTTTAGCAACCAAGAGAATGAACGTTCTGTTTCCTGCCTGATGTTATGTTTCCAAAGCAGAATGTCCATTTTATAGCACTGACACAAACTTTTTTTTCACACAGATGCATCGTTTGAGGCCTGTAAGAGACAAGTCAATGCATCTCCAACTTTGTATCTCTCTCGATTTCTCTGCTGTCCTATCTAAATTCTCTTGTCCCTGCAGTCTGTCAGGAAATACAATAGATTCACTGACTCGTACAAGCCGCTGATAATGAAAAAGGATAAGAACAAATATTGGAACTTCTCTGTGTGTAAGCCTCAGTTGCCACAGAGTCTTAAAACTTTACATTATGGATGATGTCATTGGCACCACCCTGTATTCAGAGTGTATGCTACAATTTATTTGGTTTATGGCTCTGTACCACTCTGCCACATGGTTTTTGGAGAGCCTCTTGCGGCGCTGTATCTGGATATAATTTAAAGCAAGCTGTGACGTCAGGACTCAAAGTTAAGAGAGATGTAAGAGGCGCAGCCAAAAACAATTTCTTGGGAGATTTTCAATTATTTCTATCTGTAGGGGCTGAGAGGGGCAGGATATGTTGGCAGCACTGCACAAAAGCTTCAAACAGACCAGTTCAGCATACATTTGCTACTTTATATGTGCAGTAATTGTGAAATGGTTTGCATGTCCCTCAAACACGTACTCCACATTTGCCTGAAGGGATTTGACAATGTGTTGCAATTCCAGCACCATGGAGACACTGGTAAAATTAAGTTAATAAAGCATGTTTGATGTTATCAGTACATGTTGTGATGACAAATAACTGTAGTTGCTCAGGAAACACAAGTTCCCTCCTTCACTTCTTGATATGAATGAGATTGGTCGTAGCCCCTGGACAGCACCCCATCAAGAAAAGTGTGACTTGTGCTTATTTGCATGTTTTCTCTTGCTGTTCGCTGTGTTGAAAAGTCACATCTGTAAAAATACATACAGTGAGCTAGTAACTTCTCCAGTGACTTTCTGTCCAGGAAGAAGACAAATGCAGTAACCAGAGCCAAGTGTATCATCTTCAGACAGGGAACATGGAGGTCATGTTGTTCTTATGGGTTGTAATTTCCTTTCTTTCTACTTCCATTTTAGTCACACAACTCTACCAATTTATTTTCTTTTGTTACAAGTATTTGATGAATCATGGAAATAATCACAGAAATGGTCAAATCTCATGTGTCATGTCTCTGAATGAACCAAAATAACTCTAAAACAACCCCTCTAGATATAATTTCTTGGAATAAAAAAACTAAACTAAAAAAACACACTTTTGTAGTAGGCTTTATATATAATATAGAAATGACTCGAATCATTGCATCAAACATCACCATGAACACTATGGCTGATGTGAAATCCAGTGGCAGATCGGCCATACAACCAGCTACAAAGTTCAAAACCACCACCACCTTCAGCTAGAACTTATTATCTCTCCTAACTAATTAGATCTTATTGAAGCATTACTATCTTTGAGTTGGTGAAACGTTCCAGTAAAACTGTCATATTTTGTTGTTGGCCACTGACGCATTCCATGAAGGTCACATATTCTTTTGTGCAGATTAGGGAGACATGAGAGCATAAATGTCAGGCACATTCATTTAAGTTTTCTTCTGGACATATTTTGCCTGGCAACCTTTAAACCTTTTTGTAAAAAGTGATGCAACAATGCCATCAATTACGGCATCATTTTATCATGCATGCATGTATTCAAGCTATGGAGAGTTACTGCTATGTTCTGTTTGTCTGCTAAAACATGTATTACATTTAATAAGCTAGATATGCTGAAATGCATGTGGTGATGTTACCACAAATCCAGCCATTGATAAACTTCATCTTTTACTTTCGATATGTTGGAATGAAAATACTGTGATTTCCACTTCCTGCATCAAGGCCATCATCCTGCCTGCTGTACTTTCAGCAGATGCTCCACTAAACCCTCCTTAGCTGAACATTTCCTGCTAGGAGCACATATTGTAAGGAGTGGCTGCAGGAAAGGTCTGCACCAGATTTCCATCAAATTCTCCTCAACAGCTCAGATGATTTTTGTGTGAAATGACTTACAAAAGCTTCAAGGACAAGAGATGTACAAAATGTCAAAGTGCAATGAAAACTAGCACCGACACTTCATTTTTTTACCACCCTTAGCAAAGTAAAACATTCTTTTTCAAAGGAGATAGCACAGTTCAAAGTTTACATATTTCACCAGCTTCAGTTTCACCTCTGCAAACTCAAGTAAAAAGAAAAAAAAATCATGTACCACATTTTCTTGCCCTCTTTACATTTTTCATCAAGGTTAAAGAAAAACTTTTACCATCTATGTCTTCCTCTCCTCAACTACTGAGCACAACATCAAATAATGATCAGATACGTTCAAGTTCAGCCTGCAACCTGCTCTCACTACGCCAATGGATTTTAATCAGCTTGGCACAAGTTTTGTAATTATTTCAATAGAATAGTGTCACCTTTTTAACCTTTACAGCTGTTTGGTTTTTAACAGTCTTTTTCTCTGTTGTTGCTACAGTTGTTTTCATCTTTCTCTGCGTGCTGGTTTTCAGTTTGTGTGTAATCTTGCCCTGGTTTCTCACTGTTCCTCCTTCACATCTGAGTTTCATCCCTCAGTCGGGATTAAATGTGCCGTAGCCCATGTTGACTGGATGGTCAGCCAGCCTGCCTTATTAAATTAAGAGAAGCAGTTTTGATTCCTTTGAACATTGTAGCCTCTCCAAACGGTGCCTTTAACTAAAGGATGCAAATAAGCAAATGTTAGGGAACTCCTGGCAGGGAGCTGAACGTTCCCAGAACTTACAACTCTAAAAAATGTAATTGAGTTTATGCTATCACACACATGCTAATTTGGGGGGAGACTAATTTGAATATAGCATGTACAATATATATACAGCTAGATATGATGGCAATTAAAGACCTAAGTCAATAGCAATCAAATTTCCCAGTCACTGGTATAAAGATTATTTTGTTGATAGATTATTTATTGATTATTTTATTGATGCTAAAAAGAGAATAGGGCCGACTTACATTATAAGCTTCTGCCTTCCGGACAATCCATTATGCTCAATAATCATTGTATTCCAAATACAGGTTATAACTGTAAAATCAAAGCCATGTTGTTCGCACAGTACTATCTGGCAGTAAAGTCCTTCCAGTATAATCCCTGCAATGTGGAAAATATGCATCAACAGCCATCTTGGCTGTGTTACTCCAGTCGTAAGCGTGCATACATATGCAGCCACGTTTGTATCTTTAACGATTTTTCCCTTTCATAGATTTTATTTCCCTTTTATTTATGCAGAACATATGCCCCGTAAGGGTGGAAACATTCTTGGACAGATTCTTTTTTTTTTTTTTTATCAAAACGGGTCTCTGCGAGGAGAGCTTGTATTTCAATGGGACAACTTGTACAAATAAGGAATAAAAAAATGAAATTATTTATTACAAGACAAAAACCAGTGTTGTATGTCAGTGTTGGCTTAATCTATGCTAAAATAGTTTGAGTCTTACATTCTGCTTTTGTATATCTTAAAGTCCTACCAAGTTAACTAAATTTCAGTATATTTTTAGCCATGACTGAAAAGCATCCCTGCTTCCTGCTTAAAGACTTCTTGGTCATCATACCAGGTTTAGTTTCTCTTCAAAGGCAGTTTACAAACTCCAAGGCTGCTAATTTACTCAAGTGGTTTTCTTGTTCTCCAAGTACTTAGTCATGAAAAGGTGGCATATTATGTTGTTAGACCTAGTCTAATTGTTTCTGCATGGGGCAAACTCATTCTGAGTTCACAAACATAATGACAGACTGCATTGTTTTTAAATTGCCTTGGTAAGTTTTGTGCCCCAGTTACTGAGAGTTTAATTCAGAAAAGGTTTAAACCACAAACTTCTGTCTTTTTTAATACATTATATTTGATAGCCTAAACCAAAGTTCTGCATAGTTCTGAAGTGGAAGGAAAAGGACTTTCACGTGTTTTAACAGATTAAAACCAAAAATGTTTTAATCTGTTAAAATATTTTGAGCGACATTTTCTGTTGTCACTCAGTCTTCTGAGGTAGGTCTCTACTGACCTTGCACATCTGGAGCCAAACCTTTTAGGTAACATTGTTCAAAGCCATTTCATTTCATTTGTAGCTCTAACTGCAGATCCTAATCGGTTTTCATACAGCATTTCATTGTATTTGCTCCATCTGTCTTCCCATATCATTCACCATGTTTCTATACAGGGATGGGGATTGAGGATGATTAGCAGCATTAGTCTTGTCTTATTTTGGTCTCTTCTGAACAGCGCTCTGTGAAATACTGAAAGCTTAAGACATAGTTTGTAACTTGGCTGAACTTTTACCTTCTCGATACTTGCAAGGTTTCAAAAAAATATTCCACTAAAATGTTTTTCAGTAATCTAGTGAATAACGTGTTTTGCTTTGGGAACTCTGCTTACAAATGTTTTGCACAATGAGGTTTGTCTTAGATTTTTAAGGGTAATATTAGTTTTTTGTCCCAGACTTTTGTTTGCATTTTATATTTGGTAATGTTGCACTTTCTGTTGTCTTCTCTTACGACAAACCTGGGTCTAGTTCTAACCGCCACATCTGCATTGCGATAGTCATTTTCTTCTCAGAATTGTTCTTTTCACAAATACCTCTCTTTATGTTTATTATCTGCATTAAGTGCTATTAGAAATCTTTTATTTTCTTTCTAGCTTGTATGTAATGCACTTTTGGGCTTTCTGGATTCCCAGTCTCACCAAGACAGGTTGTTTACCTTGTTTACCTTCCTCCTGAGTCCCAGTCTTCATTTGGGCTCTAATGCACACACGGCAAATGCCAATTTACAGAGTTCCACTAACATAATGCAATTCAATGCTGCCCTAGTATCAACTGGTGCCAAAATCTGAAAATAACCCTTTGCCAACAATCAACTGAAGCACTCTTAGCCAAGCTGCTGAATCACTCCAAGTCAAGTTCAGTTTGAGAGAGGTTTTGCAAACTGGGATTAAATCTAAGTATGTTCAATTTAAATGGAAGTTGAGGGCATTTTATTACCTAATTAGGACATTGCAAGCTGCCCTGCATAGTGTAAAATGCACATTTCATCCCACATTCTGACATCAGTAGAGCACCTGTAAAAATGTCTTGCTCTTTTGCCATAATAAGATGTTATCCCCTGACTCCTTTGCGAGTAGGAGTGGAAATTATATATGTCAATTTGCATACTTTTAGTATTAGGTGCATATAGCCAAATACTTCCAATCAAAATAGCATTCCACCCTAAAGCCATGCTGTGACTTCATTTTCTATATTCCTTTTTTTAGTCTGACACCATATTAAATTTCTTCTGCAGCATGATGTCAGAGGCAGGCGCTTGTTAGGCCTCTTCATGCCCCTTTGAGCTTGACATTATTCTCATTTCTTACCAAGAGGCGTGCTAAATTTTAAGAAAAGCAGAGAATTAATGACCAAGTCATTATTTCTATCCAAACAGGCAATTTTTACTGAGCCATTTTGTGTATAAAATATGGTGCGATATCAAAATGCTGTTAATGCAATCTCGTGAAAACAAGTCAAACCCAGAAATGATGCTTCAAGTTGGTGTAAATTGCTAAAAGTACAGCACACTGTGGCTGACTCTGTCTGCAGGCAACCTGAAAAGGCAATGCACATCAGGAAGAACCCTGCCAGAAGCTGTCAGAACTTTCTAACACATCTCAGTACTTTAGATTAAACCCATAATTAGAAATCTACAGAAACCTGTGAGCTGCAGTGATACTGAGACAAAGCCCAAGTGATCGAATCACGTCAGGCGGTGTTGTTTTAGTTTTTCATGTTATTGAGGTCGGATACTGACAGAAAGAGGAATGAGAAATGTGGAATTTCTGCACATCGTCAATCACCCTGATACACAATGCAGACAGTGGTTTATGTAAGGCTTATGTAACATACTCACTCATGTTCCATTTGCCAATTTTAACCCTGCTTTCATAATCTGAGAGGCAATTTAAAAGAAAAAGTATTTGTTATAATTAGTTTTAAATGCTCTATTACTGGAAATGGTACAATAAGAGCATAATAGAAATGCTGAACATGTGAAATTGAATTTTAGAGAAATCATATTTTAGATTTAATTTGTTTCAGAGTTGCCTTGTGGATGTGCTGGTGGCTTCATTATCTTCTCTTTTAACAAATCTTTTTGAAAATGAGCGGACAAGTTGCAGCACAAAGAAACAGAGGAACAGTTTGTCGTTGATTGATCAGTCTCGCTTTTGTAAAATTGCACACTTTGTTAGAGAAATTGACGACTCTTAGAAAAGCCCAATTTAATTAAACTTGCAACAATAATTCTAAACAAAGAACAGTTGAGTTTTTGTCTGTTGAACAAGGGCTACAGATGCATATAGATGGATTCGGCTCATACGTTTGAACAATTCTCATTAAAAAAAATTTAAACATTTTTGGCCTTTCAAATGTGTTAACGAATCAGCATATAGCCCTTTTTATACATAAGCCTGTTAAGGGGTTTACTGTGGAATCTTAATGTGAAGAAATTCTTATTTGACTAATGAGAAAATGACTCTCAGATGACTCTTAGGTTACTTTAATGGCCTTTGAAAAACATCAACTAATACCCCAATTAGACTAATTTCCATTCTGCCTTTTGTTTTATTGTCTCATAAATATATGCAGTTTAAGGAAGTTGGCCAAGCTAACACAAAAAAAATCAATCAGCTTATATAGTTCACCCTTTGAAAAAACTAATGGCACAAACACTTCTTTTCTGTGCTTATTTTGTTCAAATACAAAACCTTATTCAGCTTTCCATGTACATGTTTCAGAGATGTCCTAAACTGGTCTATAGCCAATCAAGAAAAACACACACACAAAGCACGGTGATTTGTTTTGTTATATGCGATTTTAATTCACATTTGTATGTTTTAATTGTCTTCTGTACAGCTGCAGAAAATCCCTGAACTACATTTTTTTGAACTCTACTAACTTTTTGAATAATTACACAGCAGGAAAAGCAAATGCACAGAAACGGTTCATGAAGACGATGAAGGCAAGCTGCAATAGACAGATTTTATGTTGAAGCACCAATTATATATCCTATAGACGGCTGCAAACAACCACATCATCTGTTATGACTGCAAAGAATGATCGACATGCAGAAATATCAGTGTTAGTCCAGTCAAACTAGCTAATCTCAACATAATTGCACATGGAACACGATTAGAGGTAGCGTGAGATTAACCACCGGATTTGCATAAGTCACAAAATGTTCACTATGAAGCAGTCAATTTGTATGGCTAGTGTTCCTGTGGTAGAAGCTAGAGAGGTTTAAATTTATGTTGACGCGTGACAAACAAGTGGAGAAAGCAATAACAGTTTAAGTTGTGAAGACTGACCATGGTGACACTCAGTATCCGTTATGGCTCATGGATCATTACTGTCATATTCTGACTCAAACATAGATGCAGACGAGGTCTCCATCTTCCAAAAGCTCATCTAACTGGATGAAAATGTTTTAGAATGCAGAAAGAAATCTGTTAAAAGCCTATTATCCAGCATGGTGTTCACAAAAGCCAATAAATCACCTTGTTACCAGGATTTCTGTGTTTACAACTCGCAATCTATTAACTTGCCATTGGATCCTCTTTGTTGTAATCCTGTAATTAAAAAATATGATTTTATATCTCTATAGTTTCTTCATTCTATTGATGTTCCATTAACAACAATATCAGCCACTTTCCAAAAAAGCGATTAATAGATCAAGTTGTTTTGAGATAATTTCCTCTTGTTAAAATTTCAAACAGAAAAATACAAATTTTCTATGGGAAAGGGATATAATTTGGTATTTCCTAAGATTATAACCATATGCTTACCATGTGAAAGTCTTTCTTCTCGAACCTAACTCCTGCATGTCAAAACTCTGAATAATCACCCCTGCAGTGGAAAGAATGAGAGCAGTATTCCTCAGCAGGGTAGGCGATCTAATGATGTCTGCTGTTTCCTCGGGAAAAATATGCACACACTCTGTGACACTGTGGGTCTAAGACATTAGATCACTCTTAGCATGTTAGTGCATGAACTCATCATGTTAAAAATCTAAGTGGTTCTTTCTTTACTGCATTCTTCTCCAGTAGCTAACTGGAGATGGTTGACCCTGTTATTAAATTGGTTTCAATTTCAGACTTTTAACTTTACTGACAGAAATTTTAAATACAAAAACATTTCTCATTGTATTTCTATTGCCCCCAAATTAGTAGCTTTGGGAATAGAGAAGTAAATATTTAAATATATCACAGGTCTTGCCTATATACATTTGGAGCTCCCGTCACTCGCTGTGTTGTGTACTTATGCTTCTTTTGAACTAAACTTGATGTCCTATTACATTGCTAACAAATTACACAGACATACAGAACTATTTACAGCAGTTTCTGATAACATTTCACTGAATAATAAACATAAAAATTCCAATTTCAACAGCTGCTCATGAGATCAAATCACTAAATTGTGCAATCCAGAAATGGACATGAAACCTTGAAATTTCTACACATCTCTTCTGAGCCACAGCTGTCCCGCATTTTCACAGAGACAAACGTTTTACTCTGGGCAAACGGAGAGAGAGCTCTCTCGTTATAGTTTATCTGTAGATGTCAAAATGTAATACCCTTCCAATTATCCATACAAGTTTGAATGCTGGCGATAAACTGGGGCATTTTGTGTTCCCTTTTAGGACAGAAGAAGCCATTCTTTCTTAAGCTAAATAAATGTCTGAGTAATCCTCTTGGATTTACCGGAAAACGCATCATCACTCAGAAAAAAACAGGACTGTTTCTAAAGCTCCTAAAGCTTTTTTTTTAAAAAAAAAAAATATGTGATCCTAACAAAGAGAAAAAAAAACCCATCACTCATTATAAAGTTAATAAAACCGAGTCATACTTTAACTTCTGTCCTAATATATTCTGAATACTAAAGGTACTAAATATATTTTATGTTATTAAAATATTATTTCTTAATAAAACATTTATGCTTCGCACTTACTTTTTATGACATAAGAACTTAAGTGGCATTGAGTTAAAATTTAGAGGTTTTAAATTTCATGTTTATTCTGTCACAATATATTTTATAAACTAATCTGAAGAGAGAAGTATAGTGACCATATTTTTGCTCATTCTAAATAAGACTATTTCATCACCTGAAATAGAGGTCTTTATGTCTGACCCATTCTAGATGCATCCTTTGCATTTTGATTTTCTGCAGGATGCTCTGGTGCCAGCCTGGTGCTGCTGCACCACCACTTATGCATCTGTGTTGCTCGTTCTAACAGGCCAGCTTGTTGTAAACCACATCATTTACATACCCATCTTTTATTTGCCTCCGCACCAAATTACACTCTAATTAAACAATTCCTTCTGGGTACTGAGGCGTTTTACACATTGGCATTGCAATATTTGATGAACTTAAACAAAGAAGGATCATTAAGTAGTTCTTAAAGTACACACTACAATGTCTTTCCACAATAAAAAATGTCCTTTTTCTAGATTACCAATTGATGAGTTCCACCCTCAACAGGAAATCAACTGGGCATCATCTCTACCCATCCTGTTTTGCACAAATACTAAGTATTGTTTCATGATTTACCATAAAACCATATAGAAAAATTAACTTGTCAATTATAGTAATTACAACTTCATTTGTTTTTATATTAATTATACACACATAACTAGAGGCAACAGCCAGGAGAGAAGTGGGTTTTATTTAAGAGTAAAGAGTCAATATACTTCATGGAAAAGGCCTGTGAATTATACTGGCGTTTGTGGTTACAAGGTTCAAGGGAGGGGTGTGAATACTATTGCAAGGATTTGCAGTTATTTTATGAATAGTGCTAATATTTTTTTAATAAAGCTATCCAATATGCTGTTACTTAGCAATATATATTACTGCTTTAATTTATACCGACAATACTGTGACTATTGGGATTTATTTATTTTTTATTTTTAACGTAATAAGATTTACCACACTGCAAATATTTCAGCCAAATGTCATTTGCTATTAAAAAAGTATAAAAAAATTTTAAATGTGTGCGCCTGGACTGTAATTACAGGTCTGGTTTATAAAAGGGCATTTCAGGTTTATATGTGGTCACTTGTATATTTCTCAGGCGTGTAATAATCTTGAACCAAATACGCCAACTTGCAACGGGATGTGCGAATTAACACAAACTTGGTCTGGGTTCTGGTTTTGAGCGAGGCTGTTTTTTTTTGTTTTGTATTTTTAACGGGCCGCCCCGGTGGCTGTCTGGACCAGACTGAATGCAGCCTTTTGAAAATGACGGAGGGGCTGTAATCTGAGAGTAGCACAGAGGTATTATTAGTCAAAAACTCAAGCGCGGCACTTGAGACGTCCAGATGTTGCGTTTGAGGCACCAGGCAGAGTCGGGACTACAGCCACGCCGAGGAAAACTTTTTCTTTCTTTTTTTTTTTTTTGTACTCACCGCTCGCCAACGGTGATGCAAGCTGTCCAGCTGGGTTAAAGGACGAAAAAGAGAAGCCGTGAAACAATTTCACGCCACTTTTTTGGGTTTGTTTGGAGAGGCGGACGTTGAAACTACGGCCAAGCTTCGAGTAACTGCGCAGTTTGGAACCTGTTTGCGCTGAAATGAAATAGCCTTCAAAAGTGCATTTTAGCAAGTATTTAAACCCTTTCTTTTGTTTTCATTTTTTTTTTTTTTGTGCACCCTGCAGCAAGTTTGCATCATGGCTTTTGTTCACTTGCTCTTAAGTGCCTGGATGTTGTTACACCCAGCGTGCGGAGCTTTTTACCGGGGACCATTACATCCGGAGATGTCTAATGGCACTTTCCATCATTATTTCGTCCCGGATGGCGAATACGAGGACAACGACGACCCAGAGCAGTGTCAAATGCTTTTTAAGATGACCGACGAGCGAAAGTGCAGTCTGGACGAGGACCAGGACTCCGTCATAAGGGACGACTTCACCCTCATCAAGCGGCAGATCGAGGACTCGGCGCGGGTGCTGGAGGGGATCGGGAAGAGCGTCTCCTACGACCTGGACGGAGAGGACAGCTACGGGATGTATCTGCGCAGGGAGACGGCCCAGATCGGCGAGGCGTTCACAAACTCTGAGAAATCTCTGCTGGAGCTGGAGGTGAAGTTCAAGCAGAGCCAGGAGAGCGAGCTGAAGGAGGAGCACCGGCTCAGTGACGATTTCCTCACCATGATCGTGCACACGCGGGACGCCCTGAAGGAGACCCTGGACATCTCCCTGGGCCTGAAGGACAAACACGAGCTGCTGTCTCTGATCATCCGCAGCCACGGAACGAGACTGAGCAGACTGAAGAACGAGTACCTCAAATTCTAATAGGAAAAAGAATCCCTTCAAACTTCCCATTACATCACTTTAAATATTTGTTTTGATTGTGGAGTGTGACCAGGGCCGGATTTAAGAAAATGCGGGGCCCTGGGCTAAATCCACTTTTGGTGCCTAATCTCACATAATTCATGTGTTTCATGCAATCAAATTTCAATATGTTGATGCAAGTATTTTTTTTTTTTTGACAGTGTCCTTCCAAACAAAGTACATACCTGGTATCAGTTATATAATTTATAGAATTATATCACACAATTCAAAACGGTGTTATAATGCACTATAATAAACATCAGAGCGTCTTTTTGCTGAAAGACCAGTTGAGGGCCCTAAAGAGCAACCAGTGTCTGTTTTTTTCAACTCTTTAAATTTGTAGAACAAATGTAAAAAAAAAATAGTTATTGTCTAAATTTATTTACAGTGGATAATAAGTGGCCAGTATAGCTTGAAAGGATTGACAGTTATAGTTTTCACAGCGAGTACAAATAAATTTGTAGAAAGTATTCATTTCAAAGTCCCCAAATTAGAAAACTATTTTTTAAATTTCTATTTTAAAAGTCGATGCAAAATGGGTCCCGCCACTTGTCAGAATTAGTTTTGCAGTCAGTTTAATTAAATAAATTGTTTTAAATATAAAAAATAATAATAAAATGAATTAGTTTGTGTAATTATGTACCTGAAAGAAAAGTCACTAGTAACTTTGCTGATAGTAATAGAGTCTTAGAGATGAGAAAACAATCTGGGCATACAGCTTTTCAACTATCTCTTGTTAAGAGAAATTGGAAATGGAAAAATATATATTTTTACTTTACTAAACTGCATTGTAACCACAATGAACAATGAATTATTCACATTTCTGTAAGCAGTCAAGTGCCATCATGTTTTGTTTTGGGGGGGTTTCTCAGTATTTGTAAATGACATATTGGAGATACTTTTTTTTTTTCTGCCACATGGAAAAAACCTTAATGGATCAAACTACCGGCTATCCTGGCAAGACAGCCTAAGTACCTAGAAGATCGTAAATAATAGTTATCTGACAAAACGAGATACATCCTCATATTTTACAACATTTAATATTAATTATCTAAATTGAAACTAGCTAATGGTTTGCACACACACACACACAAAATGTAAACACTAAATGAGACACGGGTAGCTGTATTTCTCTTGTATATTCCCTAGATGTCAAATATTGTCGTGCTGGCAATGCTGAATGGATGGATGGATGGAATTATAGCTAGAGGCTTTGACTTTCAAAACATGAGATTTAAGTAAGTTTTTAATATGTTTTGCAGATTTATATAGGACTAGAATTAAAATCTAATGACATTGCCCAGTTTATAGTGTCTGTACTACGTCCTGAATGCCTTGTGCCTGCTTTGGTTTTGCCTTTGAATAATATATATTTAGCAGTGAAATAGCTGACCATAGTCAGGGTGACAGATCCTATAAAAAAGAAACAATAGTTGCGTCTCTTTGACCCTCTTGAAGAATGTTTTTCTGAGAAAATCAAAGAATGTTTACATGTGCATCGAAGCATCAGTTGTAATTTTTCTCTGGCTTTGTTTTATTGGCTTGCAAATGTTGCACAATTTTTACTGTCTGAGTGCTAAAGGTTGTGACTTCTGTTTTAAAGTGTGTGCCCCTTGCTGTGCTGTTTTGTACAAGGAGTGTAATCTTATAAGATATACAGGTTATTATTATTAAAAATAAATACTGTGAGTACCTTTATAACAGAATACCTTAATCGTTTATGTATTCTTTTTCAACTCAAGGAACACACATATCTGTGTTTATGTTTTTGGTGTGATACTTTGACAGACAAGACTGCAGGCAGCACTCATGTACTTTTGAGTTTAAGGAATAATCTGTATGACAACATACTTAATCGACTGTATTGTGACTTTTAAAATAAAGTAATTAAGTACAACGGGCTGCTGAGTTGCAACATGAATCAAAGCATTTTTCCCAGCATTCTTATTTTTATCCATTAGTTTGTAATGTCACTATGATTCGCAAGATTTTCATTAAGCCTTACCAGTGAGGTCCTGTGGCGCATGGGGGACCCTGTGATGTAGCTGTGGCACACACATAATTTATGGTATACAAAATATTGCCACATGGTTGAAAATGACAGAGTTCCTAGCATGTTTGCTTAGCAAGACTTTGAGGTCTGGTAAGAATTATATTCTCAGGCCCTGGCCTAATTACACGCGCTTTGAAGAGAGAAGCTGCTTACTGGTATTTATGGGGAACAAAGTTGTAAGGGATGCGGGTTTTAGGTGCTGCGGTCGGCCTTACAAACAGCCTGTTTGTTCTCATCCAGCGAGCTGCAATCTACTATTTGTTTGTTTGCTTTAACCATGGTTCAGTCTTTGAAGGTCACAGATAATGTTGCATAAAGGCTCTAACACTTTGAGGCAAAGGAATTAAAATGTCATAACTACATAATGTTAAATACCAGGGGTTGTAAATTATGTAAAGGTTCAGTTTCGCTCACAAAGACTTTGTGCCAACCGATTACACAAAGGCGTGTAACGTACAGCTGAGGAACCTTTAACCTGATTTGTATGTCTCTGCAGCAAGGGGAAGACACCAGTTTTCTTATTAAAATTTAAATAGACAAGTGGAAAAGTCACATATCTAGCAGGCATCTCTAAGAAATACCACAAAACAATTAGCTTTATTCCAAAGTGAAGATGTTGCTTAAATTTATATTCAATATTGATGATAACACTATGTAATTTAGCATTTATCATGGGAGGGCAGAATTTGCTTTGCTCAGATCAATTATTTAGTAAAGGTTTTGTGTTGAGTTAAATTTACAGGAAGTAGCTAAAAATTGTTAATGTAGGTGCATTCTTCCATGGTCTCACTAAATTTATTCCAAATAATATTTTGCTGCTATTTTACAGATAAAACTTATTTAATTTTGCAGGAGCTTAAGGCAGTAAATTTTTATTATGTCAGTGCACTTGGCAGATATTACACTTCAACCCAATGATTCCACGTCCGTTATTCAACACACCTACGTGCTGCAAGGTGAGTGAGTTGACACCATTACTCAGCCTTTGAAAATTATCTCTGCTCCATAATGATTCTATCTGTTACCCTGGGTTAATTATTGCAAAAGGAAGCTTTTAAATGTGAGCAAATACCATTGAGATAAACAATTGTGCTCCTGCAGTTCCTGGAACAGATCATCCCTGCACCTTCAGAAAAACAAGGACAAGAGACAAGAGGTAAGACTGAATACTTAAAAGTTAATATTTAATCTGCATGCTTATGAGTTTCAGCATTCAAGTTGTACTATTGTGAGATATTTGGTTTAATCCAAAATGTTAAATTAGAATTCTTATTCTAATTTATATAGAATATATATGGAAGAGGATTAGGACCACTGAAAAAAAAGAATTCTGACTTTAATCTCAGAATGCTAACTTTAATCTCAGAATGCTGACTTTAATCTCAGAATCCTGACTTTAATCTCAGGACTCTGAGATTAAAGTCTCAGAGTTCTGAGACTCAACAAGAATGCATTCTTGTTGATTAAAGTCAACAAGAATGCATTCTTGTTGTTGATTAAAGTCTTCTTCTTGTTGATTAAAGTCAACAAGAATGCATTCTTGTTGACTTTAATCAACAAGAATGCATTCTTGTTGATTAAAGTCAACAAGAATGCTAACTTTAATCTCAGAAATCTGAATGCTGACTTTAATCTCAGAATGCTGACTTTAATCTCAGAATGCTGACTTTAATCTCAGAATGCTGACTTTAATCTCAGATCTCTGGAATTAAAGTTAGCATTCTGGGATTAAAGTCAGAATTCTGAGATTAAAGTCAGAATTCTTTTTTTTTTTATCGGTGGCCCTAATCCTCATCCGTAAATATAGTATAGAATTCTTATGAATATTAAACATTGTTCAAACTTAATAAAACTATGCAAAAAATGTTGCAGCCTCAAAATGAACAACTTATTGACAGCACCAAACTACTGATGTTAGATTGCTACAGCCACAGTAAGACAAAATATTTATTTGCAAAAAAAACACTTAATTTTAAATAAATAACATTTTTGCTTCAAATAATCTTGAAATACATTTCTAGCAATATGACCGTATGCTGACAAACGGTCAAAACTGCATTTATGTCACAAAGTATTGTTGCTCTCTCATTTCAATAATGAGTTTGTGCTTCACTGAGAATTTTTGTCTCCCTTAGTGGCAGTGAGGCAACTGTTGTAGCCAAGCCTTTCTCCAGAATCTTTGCTCCTAATTTTTAAAGAGCAAAGAATAAAATGGGGTTGAATACTTTTACAATGTACTGCAATAACACTTATGTCCTTGGACAGTGGGAACATACAAACTCCAGGCAGAAAGACCCAAATCCAGGATTTGAACCAACGACCTTCTTGCTGCAATACAACAGTGATGTACTGTACAACTGTCACCCAATTACAATTTGTTTTTTTGTAAACCTTGTACCAGCTCACTCCTCTCAACAGCCTTTTTGATGCAGAACAATAAAACATGTTCTGTTATCTTTTCTTTCTCTTGTAATCTGAATATGATTATTTCTTCCAGTTTTCCTCATTATGGGGACTTGTCTATAAATGTTATAAAGCCAGCTGTTTTTCTTCCCCATTGTATTTCCAATCTCCTCCTGGCCTTTTGTTTAATTTCTTCTTTACTAAATGGCATCATTATATCAATTTGACTTCTATTTGTAGCATGTTTTTCATATTTTTTTCTGCCTGCTTGTTTCCTTTTAGTTCTTGAAGCGAAGGTATACAGTAATTATTAAGAAGTAACTTTTAATATCAACGCTTGAATTCTTTACGGTTGAATTTCCAATAATATGAGTGGCATGCTGTCTGAATTTTTGGTTTCAATGAATATATTGATGAACTATAATTAAACTAACCTCTTGGGGTAAAGACTTCCTCAATCCATCCCACAGCTAAGACGATTCTCAACATTTGTTCTTCAAGCGCTGAGATTTCTGATCAGTTACTATTAGTAGCACTGTTGCCTTGCAACAAGAAGGTCCTGGATTCAAATCCCAGCCTAGTATCTTTCTGAATGAAGTTAGCGTGACTTCTCTCTGGTCATGCCAAAAATGACTTTATCTGCTCTTCTTTCAATTAAGGTGGAGCTGGTGCCACAAGTTACATAATAATTTTTCTTATAGTTTTGTTTAAACCTCTTTTTTTACGAATCAAGATTAAAAGACAGAGCTAGGTAGCCTAGCTAAGCCTTGTTCCATAATTATAGAGATAGCAGGAATTTGCTGATTAGGATAACAATGTATCTGAAATTAAAACTTTACTTTGATTCTTTGAAGCCGCCCTGTGTGTGTGTGTGTGTGTGTGTGTGTGTGTGTGGAAATTAATATCGTTTAAAACATAATTTCAGTCTGAAGGCAGGTTCAGTCGGTTTATCAGCTGGGTGTGTGTCCGAGAATAGAAAGTAGCGCAAAGTTTACACACATGCTATGATTGTCTTGTCCCTGACCAGACAGGCGGGCACCGCCGACCTTTCACCTACTTCCCCTCTCAAGCTAACAGCTGCTGCGTTGCTAAAGACAACAACCGGTCGGCGTTTACAAAATACAGGTAACGTTTGTTATTGGCGACAATTTTAGTGTTTTTGCCGTTTATTTGTCAGTGCCGCTTGAATTCATAAAGCTTAGCGTAAGTCGGCAAATGAGCCCCCCAAGGGAAAATAGGGGGAGTGTTTGTTTCGCTTGTAGCTTTTTTTAAAAACTGGATTCCGGATGTAGCTTTAAAAACCTGCTTCATGCTAACAGCCTTGTTGATAGCTCAGGGTTTTAAGCCAGCAGCTGGAGGCTATATGTGGGATTTCTTGTCTTGTTTTCAACTTGAATGTCGGTGAAGTCTACAATATAAGCTTCAATATAAACACCGAGTCACGTGCGGTAGAATAGTTGCATGGTATTAAAATATTATGCTCTTGTTTTTGAACATTATCTGTAATTTGATCCCTAATGAATTGAATGCTGTTTATTTTATCAAACCTATTAAAGGCTAATAACTAATGTATGACCAGGGATTGCTTGTTTTTTTCGCTGAACTAAACTTCTTTCAGTTTCATCTGATTCAACACATCTGATTCAAATGGATTTCATTGGCGGAGACATGTAGAGTACTTTCTTATGTAAATTTCCTCTTACTGCACAGTATATTATGTCTCTATATTTATGTTTTTGTGTACATGTAAATGCTTAAACTTGCCTGTCACTTTGCTGCTTAACACCTAAATTTACCTGAGCGAGAATAAAAGGTTATTTCTATTCTATTTTGCAATTCTGAACTAATTCCTCAGCATGGCATCAACATCTTACAGTTAATTTGTAACTGAGGAGAAAAAATTTAAAAAATGTACAAAATGTGCATTTGTGCATCAATGAAAGATTCCATTTACAAGAATAGAGGAAAACAATGTTATTTGAAATGTTATTTGAAATGAGAATAACTGTACAAATAACATGTTTGGAGCAAAATTTGTTAGAAGTGATGGTTATAGAGTCTTAACTGCTGGAAGGAAGGATATACTACAATCACTCCTTTGTGCACCTAGGATTCAGCTGTCTGTGACTGAAGGAGCTCCTCAATTCAGCAATAACTTCCTCTACTGGGTGGGATACATTGCCCAATAACGATGTAATTTTAGCCAGAGTTATGGCTAGGATGAGCTTGTATTTCTAATGAGCTAATCCAACTGCTTCCTCTTACTTCAGATGAGCTGCTGCTCCATCATAGAAGATGACTGATGTCACCACAGAGTCAAAAAAGTCTTTAGGATTTCTTCTGTCACTTGAATCAGCTATGCTGGAGCTGGGAGACATCTAAAACATGCAGGACAATGGTCATTGAGGACAAGATTTGGACATCTCTGCCTAAGATGATTTTAAGTTGATTGCTATGAAGCAGTATTTCTCAACACTGTTTTCCAAGTCCCACACCCCTTCATGTTTTAATTAATCATAGTTCATTCAAATGATTCTTACCTCTACAGCACGCTATCAAAGACTCTGTTAATCACCCATTCATTTAGTTCATGTGTGTGTGGCAGTAGGGAATATGTAGGACAGGTCCTGCCGACTAAGGTTGGGAAACCCTGATATAGAGCAGGTGTGTCCACCTCCAGGCCCCAGAAGCTTAGTAATGAACAATCATTTGATTGAAGTCTTGCAACCTAAAGCATGCAGGATACCGGTTATTGAGGACTGGTGCTGGACGCCACTTATATACAGGATTTTTACTGTTTTGATACAAATTATTTAAAGTAAATTTTGACAAGTTACAACCACAAACTTTATGATTAAATTAAACACATGTAGACTCTTACTAAGTTAATTGGAAGACTTCTGGAGCCAAACGATGGCTGTGGATATTATTTATGGACATCAGAGTAAAGGGTGGGCAGTGCATAAAGGAATCCGTGCTTTTTAGATTTTTATAAAGAAATGTTGAAAATAACATACATTTGCATAAGTTGGCACTGTACATGATTACGTAAAGGCAGACTAATTCCTATCAGGTTAGGTTTTGTTTGCTTTTTTGTTTTTTTACACTAAAGTAGACTTGAATAATTCTCATAATTTTTCTCCTTCTACATTTTTTTTAGTACTGGTCATAAAGCTTGGGAAGAGCATTCAGAAATGTGGATGAGTACACTTGCACGTTTTGCTCGTCCCGTTTTTCAAAGGAGCCCGTATCCAGTGGTCTGCAAGGCAACGAAAGCTTGCCGTAGGATTGTGCTGCCTGCACCAAGTTTCTGCATGACACCAGTACATATTCGCAGACATCAAACCCTTGGTTCTGCCCCCATGCCTGTGGCTGCTCACTCAATGAGACATGTCCGTGCTCTGGATGAGGAGAGGCTGATGGCGGTGGAATGGGAAGATGGAGGCCAAAGCTTGTACCCATTCACCTGGCTGAGAGACAACTGCCAGTGTCCGCGCTGCACCCTGCAGTCAGCTGAGGCCCGCTTGCTGTTGATGGCTGATCTCGATATCCACACAGGAATGGATTCTGTGGAGGTTACCAAAGATGGCAAGGTTAGTTGTTACCTTTATCTCACCTATTTCTTATGGTTGATTACTCGCTCCAGTACTTTATTTTGCAAAAAAATAAAGTTTGTGTTTGCATAAACAGTATTTATGTTTATGCAAACATAAATATTTGTTTATATTCTTAAGCTCTTTACATTGTGTGGTGTCAGCCCAGTATTTAGTAAATGGGATCTTGTGTTCCTTTGATTTTGGGTCACTGTTTCAAAAGGTTTTACAGCTTAGCAGTACAGCTATTTGTAAGAAGCAAACAGCACTGGTTTTGTTCATTGTTGACTTTGTTCTTAGCCAATAAAGTCAACAAGGAACAAGTAATGAACAAGAATTTTTTATTTCTGCAGCTGTGATATTTTATACTTATTTGTAGTAAATGAGTGAGTGGCTGCACATGTAACATAACCCTGCCTGGCAAAAGAAAAGTCACCACCTGGATTTAATTGAGCAAATAGGTACAAGCCTCCAATTGGTTTGTTACTGGATGATTATCTTTCAGTTGGCAACAAGTTACTTATCCCCAACCAATGCAATGGGCTGCTCCTCACTTCTTAACCATGCTGAGACACGCATGCTGTGGTTGTGGAAAAGACGCTAGTGTGTTTAAAAAGGAACAAATCATTGGCATGGATCAAGCTGAAAAAAAAACCATCTAAGGATATTGCAGAAACCATAAAACTTTAGTTAAGAACTCTGCAACGAATTAATAAAAACTGGAAGGAAAGAGGGAAACCATGAACTTGGAGGAAGAAATGTGGTCAGAACAAAACCCCAGAAAGATTGTGGTTGAAGATCACTTAAACATTTGAAATCAAATTGAAAAAAAAAAACAACAACAGTGGAACTCAGGACTTTAATTGTAAAAATAAGAGCATTTCCACACACACAAAGCAAAAGGAGATCAAAGATTTGATCTCCTTTTGCTGAAAAACTGTGTAGCCATAAGAAAACCACTAATCAGTGAGGTTAACCAAGGACAAATGTTTTAATTTGAAAGGTACCATAACAAATGGACTCTGAGCAATGGAAGATGGTCAAGTGGTGATGAGTCTACAAGTACCATGTGATGGTCTGGAAAAGGCTTTTTGTAATGGTCAGACATCATCAATATAAGATCTTGGTGAAAAAATAAAACAGCATTGTATGGAAGCAAATCTTCCATGCAGAAGCTTATTGAAACAATGCCACAACGAATACATGCCGTAATCTAAGCTGAGGGCGATGAAAAATTAGTGTATTTGACATTTTTTGTAGATTATGTGTTGTTGTTTTTTTTTACTTGACTGGTTGAGGTTTTTTGGTGGTCAAACCTTTCGCCAATAAATTTAGATGATGAGTGATTAGTTTAATCCATTGAAATAAAGCAAAGCCAGCAAAATGTTTTCATTTTGGTGGTTTACCTCGATTTATTTTTTTCAATCCACAAGGGACACTAGAAACTGTTTATTGCTTGTGTAAATATTCACCATGTTACCATGATATTACCATATGTTTAATCCTTTATAAAACTGGTGTATGTGTAAGGGCTCAAATTTTCTTTTAAAATATATATTTATTTTGTATTAGAGCAGTTGTCCTTATGAAATGTACCCAAGTATATGAACTAGATTGTTATTTGCTTTTGTATTTCTACTAGTGATGTGTGCTAAATTACATGCACACAACTTTGTGCTTAGGTACAGAAAAAGCCTTTGCCAGGATGAGAATCACTGACCTCTGAGTGCAGCTGCCTTATGATGAAGTTCTGAGGTCAAAAAGGGAGATGATCTAATTTTGGCATGCTCACCATGAACCTTAGGTCCTCCAACAGAATCACCTCTGAGCTTCTCCCTAAGGATTCGGCTCCTGAAGTGGGACACGGCTTTAAGCAGATTCAGTTTTGACTGTTCCAACCATCCAGGAGAGTCATCCTCAGATGTTTTTTGCCTTTGTTATGTAAATTTACTAAAATAACCCCTGTATAACTTTCTGTTTGCACTGTCCTTACTATTCTTGAATTCCTTGAAAAGGTCATTCTTGCTTTTAGATTTTTAAAAATACTGAAACTCTGACTTCATCAAGTGCCTTTAAATGCATTTTAGTTGGACATAGTCAAAGTACATCATCTCCATTTGTGGATTAAGCCATTTTTTGTGAATTTCAAAAAGTAGATGTTAATAAAAGAAAACATACAGTGGGTCAAAAACTGTTAATTTGTTAAAAAATTTAATACTTTCTTTGTTAACATGTTTCGTCATCAAAATGTGAAGAGTTGAAAACAGGGAACGTTTTGATGAGAATCAGTATGTAGCTATGTTTCCTCAGGTTTCCATTGTGTGGCCCGACCAGCACATGAGCGTGTTTGATGCAGAGTGGCTGAAGAAACGCTGTTTTTCTGATGCTGCCAGACAAGCAATGCAGGAGGAGCTGTTCCTCAATGGTGAGTTTATCTTTATCTTTTCTCTTCAAAATATGTTTTTCTGTATTTTAGAACTCAGCCTGTTGTGGATCCCTTTGATATAATTTTTTTTTATTGAGTAATCTTTTCAACAAAAATGTTACAAAATAAAAGTAGAGGTAGAATTTGTCTCTGAGTTGTTTCATAAAGGTTTGAGACCATCCCACAAAGTCAACAGTAAAGTCCTTTTATTTTATAGGCCATAAAATAGGAAAGACTGTGTAAAAACTGAAGTTTGAGATACTAGTTATGGTAAGAGAAACAGATTTGTTTAGACATGCACATATAAAAAATAAACCTTTACCTCTTTGGACATGTAAAGTGTCTTTAATGAATGCATGCATGTGATGATCACTAAACATGTGTCATGTTAACTATAGACAGTGTATTGTTTAAAAACAACACAGAAGGTGTCAGCACTATTAATATTAAATCGGCTAGAGTTACCAAGGGACCAGCACCTATACATTTAAAGCCGTGGGGGTCGATGGAAGAGAGACAGAGGCTGCGGCGGCAGCGTGTCGGTTGGTCTAACCAGAAAGCAGTTGGGCACAATATCGCAACAACATAACTGTGAGTGAAACAATGACTAGTGCAGATGCTATATATAGAACTCAGGGACCAATTTTTTATTATTAGACATCCATATTTGTAGTGAACGGAACAAATCATGTCCCGTTCAATACCAGACGGGTGGCAACATAACTGTGGCGTCTATTCTATGCGCCTTATAATGCGGCGCGCCTTATATATGAAAAAAGTTTTAAAATAGGCCATTCATTGAAGGTGCGCCTTATAATCCGGTGCGCCTTATAGTGCGGAAAATACAGTAAATTAATCTGTATTGACACAATAGAAAGAGCAAAATTTGTGAGGAGATATTAGACCAAAGACCAACAGCAGGGACAGTGATGCAGACTCTTCACGGGTAAAGGGGGATTTTAACTTGCCGAGAAAAACCATATTTATTGCAAGCAGAAAGCAGGCAGTTGTCAGGACAGGGTTTTTACAGATGTTTCAGAATTACACTCATTCACACTTCGAAACATTTCTGTCTGAATTATAGGTAGCTTAGATAGAGAGAAGGCCATGTGTAGTTTATATTTATTTATTTCACCCTTTTACCTTGTCAATTCCTTTCCATTTCGTGTGCAGAGTAATAATTTAGTTACAAGAATAATATTTTGCTGAACATTTCATGTTCAGTGTTGCCATTTGGCACTTAATGATCTGGCTACTTCCCTGAAGATGTTCGAGGCTAAAGGGCAGCTAAAGCTTTAGATTTGTTATTATATAGTTTAAAGAACTAAAGTCGGTCTCCTCGTGTTGAGCGGTGGCTGCTAGTGATTATGTGCACTTTTAGCCACTAAGGAGAGGTGCGGTTGGATGTGAGACGATGACAAATCACTCAATGGACCTCTGAAAAATTTGTTCCCCCCACTTCTGAGATGATGGTTATGCCTCTAACAGGAAAACTGCATCAGTTGTTTTCACAATTTATGCCAGGTACTGAAATGGTCATAAAGATGCTAATTACTTCAGAGTATGCATTAACACAGAACCGCATGGAAACCTCTGTGCCTGTACTTACTCTTTATTTCAGACTTTGTAAACACCAGATAACATGTTAATATATCCTGGTTTGATGAATATTGCACAAGCTTGCACTCGTACAACTTCCACAAAGAGAAATTTTAAAATACCACAATGTATATCTTTAATAATTGCCGTTCAGACGAAGTCGGACAGGATGTTAGATGAAGAGTAATTTGAAGGTCCTTATGGTGTCAGACCCAGTCACAATTTATATTATTCTGCAAAGTATGCTGTAGTTTTGTGAAGTGTTGGGGGTAGTTGAGCTCCTTCCACATGTATTGGGAAAGATTTACTGTTAGCTGTTACATTCCACTGTAAAGATAAGATTTAGAATGATACTCTCTGTCTCTGTGTTCTGAGACTGGTGATCACTTTCCAATTATTGTTGATCGGGCAAAGAAATTAATTTTTACGGAGGCCATAAATCATAGCGCAGCTGTCTCCCAATTAAAATGAAGAACAAACACTTCGGTGAATTACTTAGTTTCAGAGTTGTAACTAAGGGCAATTTATCAGCTTGCCAAACAGCAGGTGTTTTCTGGTTGTTCATAAATAACAAACCAGCATGTGAAATAAAGCTTATCACTCATGACAATTCATCTTGTGTGGCAATATGAGGGCCACTGGATATGCCTTTGCAGTATGCTGCCCAATGATAGCTCAAAAACTTAACTAAAGCAAAAAAAAAATTACATTCTGAAGGACACAACAAATTTGCACTTTATTTTATTTTAGTAAGTAAACAAGGCTGAAATTCACTCAAGTGAACATATGTCCTCCCAGCGATTGCTGTTAAATGACAGACTTCTCAGTTTGGTCTTCTTCATCATCATTTTGCTTTTTGTTTTTGCAAATATTACAAATTTGCTTCAGAGTTGCATTTTGACAGCAATATTATATTTTTGGATTGTGTCAGTCGATTGGTTGAACGTCCGTCTTGGACTCTGTGCTTCTGTTATCCATACATACTTTTAAATTTCCACCTTTAAAGCCTATTTTTTTTAAAAAAAAATGAAC
Source organism: Poecilia picta (assembly GCA_033032245.1). NCBI lineage: Eukaryota > Metazoa > Chordata > Actinopteri > Cyprinodontiformes > Poeciliidae > Poecilia > Poecilia picta. The sequence goes on from CM065355.1 coordinate 24,688,223, forward strand.
GGCTAAATGTGATGTTTACTGACTCTCATGGGGCAACCTGGAAGACAAATTTCCTTTTTGAAATTGAAATATAATGGGTACTTACCCAGTGGTCACAGCTTGAATTAATTAGATAAATAGAATGTGCATTTTTTATTTAGTCGTTACTAAGCATTGAGTGTGTATGTGTGTGGCTGTGAGAAAGACTATTAGGTCCTGCTCAGACATGAACATTAATGGCTTCATCAATCTGGTAAAGCGGTTGTATTCAGTCATTCAGACGTTGCCCGCTTTCATGTTCCTCGCTTCGTCATTCAAACAGTGACAAAAAGAGCCATAGTGTGCACTTGATATTTTGAATTTGCATAAGTGAGGTACTTCAGTCTTCATACAGCTGCATTTTTTCATGTTTTTGAAAGTATCTCATCATATCACCATAATAATCCATATTTATTTGAGATTTTTGGAGTATCATGAAATAGCAGAGCTGTTGGATTATAGCTCAAATTTAATTTTAAAGGTTTTTCCACCTCAAGAATAGTCGTGGTCAAATGTTTACCTTCTGCGCTTGGAGGTCAATAAAATGTTACTTTTGCTCTATTGACAGCTGAATCGGTCAAAAAATTGTTTTTAGTATGTCTAGAACGTATTAAAACTGATTTTTTATGATAAAGTCAGATTATTTGGTAGCCCTTGAGACTATTAGTCTTTGCTTTATAGTGATGTTTTAAACTATGCATATATCATTATTTAGTATCATAGATGTCTTTCAGCTTTTCATCGGCTGATTTGAAGGGCACAAACATGCTGCAGGGTACTTTGGTATTGTTGTGTGCACCATGCTGAACATGGAGCAGAAAAAGCAAAGGTCAGAGCTTCCTGACAAGCTTAGATTATAGCTATCCATGCTAAAGGTAAAGGCTATAGCAGCTTCTCCAGCAGCTTCATGTCCGTTTGACCTATTCTGAGAAGACCTGTAACCCCAGCTCAATCTGCCTGATGGTCAAGATAGTGGAAAAAGGTAAGAAATCATTCAAAACACTTCAAAGTAAGCAGGTATAACTAAAATATTACTCTCTTGTTCCTAGTAATTTATGAAGACTCAGAAAGACTTCCACATAGAGAGAAAGACATAAAAAACAATTTGCATGTTCACAAAATCTAAGATTTCTAGAATTGCATTTATAGATATATATGTAATATCGATGAGACAAAAGAGGGGAAAAGTGAAGATTTAACAGAAAAGGACACTGCATACATACTGTAAAACATGGATGGGACAACCCCATAGCCCAGGCATGTGAAAAGTACAAGAAACTGTTGTCAGTTTCCAGAAATTCCTCCATCTACTTTAAAGTTGCAGTAGACCTCTCTGTATCCTTTCTGAACCATTTTCTTCCTGTTTTTTTCCAGCAGTTTTGGAGAAGCATGCAGTTCAGTTTTTTTTTTTTAAGTTTTTCCACTTGATGACATCAATCTTCATTGTGTTCCTTGGCATATCTAATACTTTTGAGAATAATTTTGAACCCGTGTCTTGACCCAGTAATTTTTAGACTTGGTGAACACCATGGCTTTTACTGTGAATTGCAAATAAGAAAATGTCAGAAAAGCTAGATCAGTTCACTGTTATTTTGAGTTGATCAGAGATACTCGAAGTGTTTGCTGACTCTGGTGTAGATGTTGCAATTAATTTGAACACAGTCAAATCTGCAGATTCTTAATTTAAGGTTTTTCTCTCTTAAAGTATTGGTTCTGTAGTGGTTATGAAATACATTAAAGGTGGAAAGACCTGGTTTTTAATTGAGAATGTGTAGACTTTTATGTCCTGCACACATTACAATATGTGCCTTGTCATATTTATGATGTAAAATTTTAAATGAACTTGGCATGCTGATTCAAACCACACACTGTCCTATTCTGTGCTCTTTTAGTACATTAATTTAAAATTTCTCTCTTTACTTTTATAAGAAAGGGTTACTTTGTCTTTAAAAACTTCGGTTTTCTTAAAAACTGGAAGGGAACTCAATTTACAGTATATTTACAATGGCTCAGTACACTTTACAGTCTGCCAGACAGCAGAGGAGAAAGTTCAGCTTTGGAACAAGGTAGCAGCACTTCAGTGGAGCGGGGGGATGGACTGCAGTCCGTTTGTGTACACACACGTGGTCCTGAAGGACCCACAGGGCTAAGCGGCTCTTGTTCCACACTGATTAAGAGTTCATGTGTAAGTGTGTGTGTTAAATTTCATGAGTCCTTTATTCATATGTAAGTGTAAACAGATTCCTCTCATAGCACTTTACAGATGAATAGTTATTTTTTTATTTCCTTAAAAGCCTTTACTTCCAAGGTAGAAGGACTTCACGATGATGCTATTTAACTTCTGAGCTTAAAGACAATAAAACCTGATCTGTGTGTGTACACATTCACTTTGAGTTTTATTATTTCCTCCTGCACACCAGTCTTACATTCCTTACACCAGACTAGAAAAATCTACATTCCTCTAAGATAAATGATGCTTAATTTTACTCTGCTTCCCACTTCCTGAAACAAAGTCCACAGTTTGAATTTCTCTTGTCTTTTTCACGCAGCGCAGCTAGATTTTACAGGCCCAGGTCTGCCTGTTTTAAGAGTTTCAGCTATGAAAGTGTGGCACGCAGGGGACGCTGAGGTCAATATGATAATTGGAGCTTTGGGGTTATTATTCACCATGCATTATATCGTCTTCTTCAAGTTTGAGGAACTGTTTTTGTCTTCGACTTGTACGTTTCTATGGAATTTCAGATCTGAAACCGCAGTTCACAAGAGGGACATAAAAATATTAGTTTTACGGAGTGCATTTAGATGTGTCATGTAAAAACATTAACTATTTCATGCTAAGTGAACTAAATGAACATTTTGGTTCTTGCATATTTATAGCATTGTTTTGTGTGATGGAGTCTCTTTATGTGAGGTTTAGGCTCTACTTGGCAAACCGGTTAATTCCTGTTCTCAAATATTCTCAAGATGTTAAATGCAATTTTTCATTTGCTCCTCAGTCAAGTCTGCAGCTTTATCTCCATTTTGTCACTATAAGTGTAATGGATTCACATGCAACTGTCAGTATATTTGGCTTAATGTCCTCATGCAGCTGCTCCAGAAAAACCTGAACTATGTAATGCTTTGAGAAATGGTATGAGTCAGTGAAGCATCAAAAAGGCTGATGTCTGTATAAGTGAGGGACTTATTCAGACCCCTCCATCTGTCTCTGCCATATGGAAAACTGATTTAAAGTGAGGGTCGAGAAAAGAGCTGCAATGTTCTTAAGAATACATTCCCTGTCCTGTCAGTGTTGCCTTTCATGGGAACGAACAGAAAATGCTGAGTCTCCAAATCCATGTTACAGGAGTTCAAACAAAGAACTTTCTGCTTTCCAAAAAAAGTTCTTGCAGGCTTCCCTTTCTGTCTGCTCTCCTGTGTTTATATTTTTTAACACAGGTTTCTGTGGCAATTGGTCTACAGATGTTTGGCCAGGCCAGTTATTCCTGATAAAGATTGTTCAGGTGCAGATTTATTTGAGTCCCAAAGGGCAATTAATGTTAAAGCAAGAAAAAAAAAAGAAAAGAAAAGACATAGAAACTAGGAGACATACAGACAGCATTAAATACTGTTCGTATCGTATATTGTCTCATTTTTAACAAAATGCTGTAAAAGAAGCAGCATTTATAGTAGCCACTACACAGGTCAATACAAGAGTATCTCTTGACCTCTTATATTAAATTATAATCTCAACTTTAATGTATTTTAATGAGCTTTTGTGTGATACACCATCAAATGGCAGCACGTTACTGTGAAGGGGAAGGAAAAGAACACTTTTTTAATTTTTCATGCAAATATTAAATATTGTACATTCTGAAGCAAAAAAAAAAAACATTTTGACATGTGGCTCCTGTTCTCTTTACCTCTAAATAAAGCAAGTTTTTTTCAGAAGTCAAATAAGTTTTATCCAATCGATCTATATAAATAATGAGTTTTATGAAGGCTTTGGAGGTTTGTTAGAAAACATTAGAGAACAAACCACATCATTAGAGACAATGAACACACCAGCGGTAGGTTATAAATTAATATAACATTGTGTTAGTATTCCAAAGGCAGTATTTGAAATCCAAATCTAAATTAAATAGACTTAATCTCTCCATCCAATCACTTTGAGCTATTTTCAGAGAAAAAAAGCTAAACAAAAGTTGTCTCTATGTGCAAAAGTGTTAGACACATACTCCTAAAGAGTTTCAAAAGCATTCACTTAGAAGGCATGAACACATTATAGATGGTTACTTTAAAAATATTTTGAAAATCTTATATCCTTTTGATTCATTCCTCCTCATAATCACAGACATCCCAATGAAATGCAATGATGTAACATGAGAAATGTCTGGGGTGTGAATACATTTTAAAGGCAGTGTAATGATTATTTAAGGACAACTGATTTATTCACAGTTCCTGTCTTAAAAAAAAAAAAAGAAACTTACTTGTTGTACATCTAAGGTTTGTGTAGCTGAGTTGGTGTTCTAAATATTACATCTAATGTTTGAGAGGAAATAAACCAAGAAAGTATAAAATATTTCCACTATACCTCTCAAGTGGATATGCTTTAATTACATATTGATTCGTGGCGCTTTTGTTGGTCCCCCATCAGTAGAGATCTTTATTTGAATATCACTCACATAGTGTTTACCCACTCCCTAACCTTTAGGTCGCACACAGTAATTTTTCTGTTCTGACAAGGTGAACTTTAAATGTTTCGCGTCACTTAGGAGACCGAGGATTTGAAATTGTTCCTGGGGAAGCTTGTGTCAATCACAATGCAGTGCAATGACTCCTGCTTTCACCAATAAATCTGTCAGTGATATACTCCACGCCTGCCAGATGCTTTCAATATTTAAACCATGTCATCATCTTAAGCCTCCCATTTTGTGCCTGTCATGTTTGTTTAGTTGAGATGGGAATTATGACAAATTTCATGTCACTGCATATGGAATGAGGTAAAAAAAAGATTATGCTGCAAGATTGATATTTAGTAAATGTATTCTGTCTTTCTGCTAAAGATCCCATTACAATCCTCACCCTCAACAAGGCGCAAAGACAAGTGTTTGTTAAGAGCTTGAGTCATTTATTGGTTAGAGTTACCTAATTAGGTTTCAGTAAGAACACCGGTGCTTTGTGTTCTTCAGCCCACCTCCCCTTCACATTTAGTGTGTTTTCACACATGAAGTGAACAATGCTTGACTGGTAATTTGATCGTGTAGTGGCAGGAAACAAAACAGACTTAATGACTTTCTGCTCCATTTACATTTATCTTTTGAGAAGTGCTGTACTTGGCTCTGAGTGCAAAAAGAAGTTGACATGCACACGTTTGCAGTAGAGCTTCTTTTTTTTTTGGCCAGACTGAAACATTGATATTTATTTCTTTATTTACTTTCTTCTTCAAGTAGTTGTCAATTGATATTTTGTGTGCTTGTAGAAATGTCTACTTTTTTGATTGTTTTCCTTTCTGGATGTTAGTTGTAGTCATTGTCATATAAATAAATTAAGAAAAAATTGATAAAATATATTTACACACACGGCTGACATTAAATCAGACTGAATGACACTTTCTAGGTCAGATTAGCATTAACAAAATTATTCCCATTTGCTAAGTGCCAGAATAATGAGAGGGACATTTTCTATTACTGTGAAATGAAAATGTATGCTTTTAATTATTCTATTTTCATTTTTTACTTAGAAAAAAATAAGTGTTTTCCTTCATTAGGGGACTTTTAATCAGTTTGACTGCCCTATATCTGAACTATTATCAAGTCAGAATAAATGTACTGAATTTGGATGAGTTTGTATGATTGCAATTGAGATGACATTTTTGGAGACTTGGTGGTATTTAAGAAACTCAAAATTTCCATTGAAATTACCATCCGGGGCCTGTATTGTGAAAGTGGTCTTGAGTTTGAAATGTGGCATGAGGGTTTTCTGCTTCGAGTTTGCTTGTTCTACCTGTGCATCCATGGGTTCTCCCCAGGTTCTCCGGCTTCTTCCCACAGTTCAGAAACATGACTCTACTAGATATGAGTGTGTGTGTGTGTGCATGGTTGTCCTGTGATGCACTGGCGACATCTTCAGAGTGTACTCTACCCAATGACAGCTGGACAACAGATGGATGGCTGCATCACGGTGTGGAAACACCCAACGTTGTTTCTGTACACCACTTACATGCTGCATGTTGTGTCTTGGCGAATCACTTTAATTCTTATTTGTTTTTAAATTATTCTCTTTGCATATTTTATTAGGTTTTGTAGTTCCTTCTGTGTGGCTTGTTACTAACTCATGTGTTCCAGCTTTAAGACGTATGGTTTTCATAAGTTAGTAATCCATTTCAGTTACACATTCATCATAAACTTGCTGAATGACTGGGTCATAACTCTCCTGCACAGTTTGGACTTTTCTTCATTAAAGCTGCTGACTGATTCTGTTAAGCAGCAGCCGATTTGTCAGGTTCTCGTCTTGCTGGTGGATTCTGGTCTTGATTTATTCTTTTCTTTTTTTTTTTTTTTGTCAGCCAACAGCCTCTTGGAAGCATGTCTTTATTTCAGTGGGAATTTTCTTTGTTCTTCCAAACATTAACATCATTTCACACAACATTTAGTTCTTTAGCACAACCACAGCTCTTATTGCTGCGTTATCAGGCTGAAAGTATTTGGGGAATTTGTACTGTAAACCACATCTTGAGTGTTTTTAATTGGTTATAATTAGCTTATTTCACTGTTAGTGTGGTATAATCTAACACTTTTCAAATAATGGACTCAGTCCAGGAATTTAGATTCGGCCCTTTTCAACATTTTTTTTCCCCTGTTTTTCCACTCACAGCATTTATCTCCCTAATTGTTCACGGATCAGCTATATTTAGGTCACTTCCCACCTCTTTGTCATCTCAACATCTTTGTCAGACTGCGGGGAAAGCTTAATGAACATAATGATTGGATTTTTTATTTTGTAAAACCAGGCGTCCTGCTTGGCACTTGAAATAACACTGACAGCATTGAGTAGAAGTTGCCAAAAAATTGACTCCCATTTGAGAAACTTCTGCAGGGCTCGGCTTGGTTTTATGCACCCGAAGTTGCAGATGGAGAAAGTGTTAGGTTTGGATTAGTGTGTTGGGGCTGGAGCTCTCCAGCGAGAAAACAGAAAACACTGCTCACTTTGTCTCCTGAAGCTGGGAATCCAGGAGTTAGCTGCACTGTCATACTGCTGCTCTGTTTTATAAAGGTGGAGTGAGTTTTTTTTTTTTTTTTTTTTTACTTTGCAATTTGACAATATGTTATATAAGCTATAACCGTGTAACACAACATAAAACATGTTATTAGCGAGATGTTTACCGTTTCAGTCATGACTCAAAGTTTAATCATTGTTGAGAAGCTCAGACAGAATTTCCTTCTCTCCAAGAAAAACAGTCATTAGTCGTTAGTCAGAACAACGTAACGTCTAAAATTAGAAACCGTCTTAAAATGCAGACAGGTTTTGGTCTGTTTTGGGAAACTGTTTTAACACCAGAACTCGACATTCTGATCAATTTCTTTACAATGTGTAGAAAAAAAATGAAAACATTTCCAGTTAAATTTTACCTTCATCCACTCCCTCTGTCTGAAGCCTGAAAGAATTGAAGTGGTGGTCCGTTTAATTTATTACCAGCTTTTTATTAAGAGTTAGGCTATTAAGAGTTAGGCTTCTTGACTAAATCTGTGGGACCTGTGTTTGCATTTTGTCTTTTAACAAATGAACTGGGACACAACTCCACGTAATCCCTCTCAGTAAAAATAATGACGTCATATATTCAAGGTTTCTAAGATAGCTTATAGTCGCTTTTAAAAACTTTTCCAACAAGCAAGGCTTAAGTAATTGCAGTGGTTTCAATGTGCGGCCATACTGACAGACAATTTAAAATGCTAAATCAACATGGCTTGAATTTTTTATTTTTTTCATTTGTTTTGGCCTGTATTTTATCCATCAGCCCTGTAATTTTTGGCTTAAGGTTGTACTTCAATTGTTTGTCCAATCCCTTTTCAGAAGCCAGTTTAAAATGTAGTAATACCTGCAGTAATGAGTAACCTTTATGCCCTTCTCCTTGTTTGTACCTGCTGAAATATTTTACACACAGTCCCCTGCTGCTAATCTTTTTGAACATGCTGTTTTAGTGTCGTTTTAGTGGCATATTTCACTGGTCATCCAGGATCAAGGACATAGTTAAGCTGTAGGGTTTTGTTTTGTTCCCAGAACAGGATGAAATTTTCATAGATAGCTTTTGGTTCATTTCTGTCTGCTTGTATTTAGCCTGGAATTTCTCAGATGATCCTTTGCACATCTCTTTTTAAAATGTCTGGTATCTTTTCTTTTTTTACCTTTGTAAATAATTGATAGCAAAATTTAAAATAACTTTTCTAGTTTAGCTCATGTTATTGAATTCTTAAGATTTGACTTAAATAAATCTCTTAATTGATGTTTTTTATTGTGAAAATGTGTGAGAACTGTTAATGGAATGCAAGTTTAATAGTGATTTTTTTAAGTAAAACTCCTAATAAAACCCCCCAGCTCAAATAAACCATTAGAGATAAGAACAAAACCTTAAAAACTCATTGAAATATAGACTCTGCATTATAATAGGTTTAGAGCCATAAGCATATGATGTTAGCAATTGAGAACATATTTCTTTACCAAATGATTGGTAATAATAGCAAAAAGATGTAGTCAACAATGTGATCATTTTCCTGTAAGCAGCTGCTGAAATCATCCGGCTACGTTTGGATTTATTTATTTTTGAATCTCACGGCCAGGTTGAATCTGATTTTCTATGCTCGGCCGTTTCACAAGGGTTTATACCATCTGGCTTTGAACCCGCCTCAGTACATTCCAGACGGACCACTGAAGTGATCTGATCCAAGCTCAGAGATAAAACTTATCCAAGTCAAAACAAAAGCTCTGTGGATAACGGCAGCGATTGAAGCGGCGCTTTAAAGGACTCCCACCAGAGGAGAGCAGTGCAGGCCTCCAAGCTTCAGCAGAGCACAGTGAGAGCAGAGCCAAAGTGCCATGAACTGCGTAACAACCACAGGAGCCCGGGCTTCAGGTTTTCTCATCTGGAAAAGCCACTGTAGCACTCTACAACTGTGGGGAGAAACAGAGGAGGGAATTGTCTGCATATACTGTCTTGTCTGGTTGTCAGAAGCTGTCCCTTCAAGCACATGCCAGGACTTTTCTTCCTGTGAACGCCACAGTAACTTTACACAAATGACCACACAGGAAAAAGCTCCAGGCAGTCATATAGTTTGCGTTTTTTTTTGCGAGGAAGTTATTAAAAGAAACTCTGGCAAATTGTGGTAGTTTATGGCTATTAGTCACATCTGGAGGTTTTGCAAGAAAAACATTGTCGTTCAGAGAGAAGATATAACTTGTAAAAATGTAACAGTATTTTTCAATATAATACCTAAAAAATGTAAAATTACATTTCTAATACTTAGCTTTTATAATTCACTTTGCAATCACGCCACATAAAGATTATAATATGCACCTCAGATGTGACAAAAAAAGCAAACTCTTTAATAACTCTCCATTGTAGGTTCAGGGGTTAATATATATAATGGTGGCAGCATCAAGCTGTGAGGATTCTTCTTTTCAGCAGGTAGAAGGAAGCTGGTTGGATGATTTAGGAAGATGAATATGGGGCATTTATGAAAGAAAACCCCGAGAGACTTGAGACAGAGATTGACCTCAAACTTACCTTTGCTAATCTGAAAATGTTAACAAAGGTAAATTTAAATCTGAGTTGAAGAAAGGACATGATTGGTTAATAAGGAGGCAGTTCACTGCTGCAGGACACTGCCTCTTAAGGACTGCGGATTAAGATCAAAGCATATTCATGCTCTAAAAAGGTCCAGTCAATGTCCAGACTTAAATCTTGTTCTCAATCTATGGCAAGATTTGAAAAGTGCTTTTCCCATCTGTTTTGAGTTGGAGTTTTGCAAAGAAACATAGATAAAAATCGATTTTTTTTTTTTGGTGTGCAACACCGTTGAAGAAAAAAACCCCTAAAAGGTTTGAAGTTATTTTAAAATTAATCATCTCCACACACGGTTCTACTTTAGCTTATACTGTCCCAGCTTTCTGCACCACAGCAATCTGCAAGTTCACAAAGATTTCTGGGAGGTGAAGTCCTAGTATGTTTTTTTTTTTTCTTGTCCCTCCTCTGCTTCAATTTCTTTGCCATTGCTTATTTTTTCTGCAAATACACTGAGCTACATCAGGAGTGCTTGTCTTAACTCTTTAAAGTCTTTGTTGTTGCTTCTCATGCATGTCAGTACACATCCATCAGCACAAACTGCAGGTGGGACAGCATGTCCCTGCAAGAAGCTTTTGGCCTGATGTAAATACCTAGAGAGAGAATTTTTAATAACGGGTTTCTGATCATGTGAAGCTCCTTCGACACTTCCAGTGCCACATTTGTTCACATGAGCCGATGGTTCAGTTGATGTACTTATTCCAGTCCAATAAGGCACATTTCGTGGTGTGTACCACTGAAGCTGCTCCAGACATCTCACTCCAGCAGCCTTCCCTTCTGAGTCTCTTTGCTCTCACAGCTCCTTATTTTCATACTGCGTATGACTTCAATGCCATGTCTGTTGTCAGTGAGGCCCGCTGTGCTCCCCACCATCAAGGCCCTGTGCAGCTGCTCCGCCTGCCTCTGGCTCCGCTTGTGTGTGTGGTAGGACTGCAAGCGTCCCAGAACAGAGTCATACTGTACGTTCAAATGCTAATAACTGCTAGTGAGAAGAACAGTCTCTTTGAGTCAAGTCATCGCGACTGAACTAAAATTAAGCCTGGGTAACTATTGAATTTTTCATTGCCTTTCTGGTGATTCTGCAGTGTCACGTCAATATATATTTTAATAAATGTGTGTGTCTAAGAATATTTTTTCTGAGACAACTTTACTGAATTCAGAATGACTTTTAAGGACCTGCATCGGGTCAAATGTTTTTAGTGCACTGAGAAACAAGCATTGACTGTGTTTGACTTTTGAGGAGGAGGCTCAACATCCAGTGAATCTTGTGTGTTTTTTAGAACATCATGTCTTTTACTAAAGTATTCATATCCCTCCACAGTTGATTATGTCTAATTCTTTGTCTAATTCTTTTGAAAATGGGAGCCATGGCCTCTGGGGGGCGCTAGGGAGGCTTCAGAAAGTTGACATGGAAGTCAGCTTAATAAAATCATAATATATTGATAGTACAAATTTTAACCTCAGAATTTATTCCCAACTGAAATCAGGAGGAAGTCATTTGTGGATAAGGGGTAGAAGTTATTTTTTGTTGACGAAAAACAAATGTAATAGAAATTCTTTGTGGACTTTTCAGCCTCAGCCACTAAGTTTTTTTGTAGTATTGCCATCCATGATACCTCCATCCATCTTGCCATCAACTATGACTCACATCCGTGTCCCACATCATGATCCTGCCACCACCATGTTTCTTGATGAGTATAACTTGTTCAGGATGTGTTTACGTAATGTCACTTTCAAATTCAAAAGTATTTTTGAATTGGTTAGCTTTTTGTATTCCAAAAAGTCATTAGACGTCACTTCCAATGACTTAATTCCTGGCCCTCAACCCAAAAGGCCAGATTTGTAGAACATAAAACTAGTAGTTTGAGTTTGGTCTTCATGCTGCCATTTATCTCGAGTCTTTTTCTTTCATTTCAGTATTAAATTTGTCATCCACACTTCATAAAACTGCTTTCACACAGTCCACACATGATTGTACTGTTAGTTTCGTCTGCTTACAGCTTGACCCGGTTCTGAACTTTTCACTGTTTAGGTTAAAAGGCCCTCATTATTTTCTTTTCATCTCGCATATCTAAGATATCCAACATGTCTTTGTGATTAACTCTCCCAGTCGTAAACAAGCTGCTGTGCGTCTCTGATTACATGATTAGACGGTAAATATTCAAGCAAGGTTCTCATCTTTTGTTCAGCCCAGCAGGCACACAGTGAACTGTCCTGATAATGGCGAGCGTGACAGGTTTCAGAATGAGATTTGTGCTGAACTGCTGCTGGGACTGAACACGTATAGGAAAACTACAACCTGAGCCAGAAGCTTTCTGTAAGGATGGACGTCCTGAAGTGAAAGCCCTGCTATGCCTGTGCTCGCTCCCCAATTAATTGCAGCATCCAGGTTTGACCTTTGCCCAGGTTTCCCGTGCTCTCTCTGCCTTTACCTCCATCCTCATGACACGTTTTAACAGGCAGCGGATCCTTGACCTGAGTGAGTTGTGGAGCCAGTAACTGATGGTTTGTGACAACAGCCTGGAGGGAGGTCTGCGAGTCCTGATGACCACCGTGCTCCTGACTCGTGTAGCATCGGTCTTTGCGCCTCACTGGTTTTAAAAAACAAGGCTATAAAATCACCACTTGAAGTTGTTTTGTTGCGTCTTTAAATTTTCACAGGCCTCAGCAAACGGGCGTATTTTCTTTGGTGGTTTTGGACACTTCTCATGAGAATAAATCATGCTTGGTTTTCAGCAGGAACGTTCTGACTCTTATCAAATCCTCGGTTTATTTCTTGTAGGCTGCGTTGTGCTGCAGCTTTTTTAAGCTTGGTTTTGAACATAGCGGTTACTTAAGAGACACAAGGAGGCGCCATAAACATCAGACAGGTACGTACACACTTCGTGTGAAATCCCCCCCCCTTTACCCACAAATGTACTTAGCAGCTGTTCCTTGGGAAGTCGCTGGAGGGAGGCTGCATGGAAAAAGGAGTGAAGCCAGCTGGGTGGAGAGCAATGGGAAGATTCTTTCCATTTCTGTCTGTCTGATGGAGACGTGCTGTTTTTTTTTGTTTTTTTTACTTTTCAGAGAACCATTCATCTTCAAGTGAGCAGAAGAGTTTATAATATTATTCAGCTCCAATAAGCAAAGGATGCAGTAATGGATTTAGAGAGAAATCACTTCCTTTCTAGAATAAGACAAACTGTCGTAGTTGATCTTGTCAAACGGAAAAGAAAGTTTTTAGGATAAAATTGGAGAAAACAAAGTGCTTATCTAAAAATGTTTGTCTAAAAATGTTTGTCTAGAAGTCTTTTTCTCACAGTAAACAAAATAACTAGATGTCAGATGTTTTATAATGCCCGGATTCAACATGTGCTGCACATCTGGACAGCTGTGCTCCATCTTATCAACACAGTCCAACTTACATGGAGGATTTCTGAATGGTGTTTGTCTGGATTTAGATATTTACAGTTGTGTCCTGGATTAAAAGAACATTGGGAAATAAAGCTTCTCTTTTATTAACAAGAAACCAAAACTGGTTCCTAACAGACACAAAGAATGCAATAAAGAAACATCAATGTGAACGCTCCCAGCTGTAGTTTCTATGGAGCAGCTTTGGGGCAAAAACCATAATGTGTTTGCATTTCAGAGCGTTATTATTGGGACGCGACGCTGCGTATTCCCCAAGCTGACTTCCAGGAAGTTCTCCATGACGACGGGGCTGCGCTCACCTGGCTCCTGGCCCTGCGGCGGGTTGGTATCGTGCACCTAAAGGGGGCGCCTGCAGAGCAAGGTCAAGTGGCCAGACTGGCCGAGAGGATTGGATATCTCAGGCTGACGTTTTACGGGTAAGACTGCAGCACATTCAGCACTGTGACTAAGCATAAAGGTGGTGGAGAGTTTTCAATTTAATCACCACGAATGTGTGCTAATGTTACAAAAATGTAGGGCTTTTTACTGTTTTATTAATACTATTTTGAAAGGCTGGATTGCTTTTACAACAAATGCGTACCTTGGAATATTTAAAAGAAAATTACAGTTGGATGTGAAGTTAACGGTATTACTTACGGGCTCTGAGTATCCATCCCTCCCCAGGGTCTTTAGAAACTGTTACCAATTCTGATTATTGAGGATTAATGTATACTCAATAGTGATTTTGTTTGACCCTGAGTTGACTAGAAAACTTGTGCATTGTGTTTTGTTTATTTTTAAGGTGAAAGTTATTCCACGATAAAGAAAATAGATGAAAGGCGTCTTAATTATCTACTCTTATGATGACTAGATGCAAACTTCTCTACATTCATTAAAAGAAGTCGACCTTTTTAAGCACAGAAGTATTTAGAGCAAATACACGAGTCATTCATCTGTTGCTTTGGGTTCATATTGACTCCAAAAGTTGAGCTTACTGAGTATCTCTTAGCCGTTTTCAATCACAGCAGTTCATCACGTTGACTTGCTGCAGGGCTGATTGTTTGAGGACGGAGACGAGGAAAACAAACCACAAGTATTCCATCTTTCCAGAGGAATATCCTGGTGCACTCATCATAAAGCTCTCCCACCAGCAGGAGATGAGCTCATTCTGCTCGAAGTGAAAAGTCGGCAAGACGAAAACTAAGAGTCTGCCACGAGACAAGTTGGTAAATGACTGGAGCTTCGTCCAGAACGAGGCATACAAACAGAACATTGAAGATAACTTTAGCTCATTAGTGCTCGACTCATGCTGCATCTCAATGAAGGATCTACTTAAGAGTCTACAGTCTGAGCGTTCCTGTGAAGCTGCCCGGTTTCCCCTCAGGGATCCCTCCGAAGTTCATCTCATCTCATCCTTTTCTCCTCGCTGCCTAATTGTCGTTGCTGATCTTCTGTTGCCAAAGTGGAATAATTAAAGTGGGGTTTATTAATGAATGTTATCTTTGTCCTCAGGCATACATGGCAGGTCCAGGACAAATCCATGGCAAACAATGTGGCGTACACTTCAGGGAAGCTGAGCCTGCATACAGACTATCCAGCTTTACACTTTGCACCTGGGGTGAGTAAAATCTTTCTTAAATGCCGTTTAGAGGATTAAACAGTAACGGGATCAGCGATGAATCATGTCTTGGCATTTGGCCTCTATGACTTCAGAGCCTTAAAGGGAGCATTTGCTCGGCATGTGTTCCTCGGCCTGCTGTAGGTGCAGTTCCTGCACTGCATTAACCAGGCGAAGGAAGGAGGGGAGAGCGAAGTGGTGGACGGCTTCCACATGGCCGAGCAGCTGCAGCGAGAAGATCCGGAGGCCTTCCGGACGCTCACCTCGCTCCGTGTGGACTTCACCGACACCGGGACGGACTACTGCGACTTCATGCTGCAGTCCAAGAACCGCATCATCGAGTAAGTATCGACGAGACGTCAGGTGACTGTTTCACAATACACACACCCACACATCTGATTTGGTGGTACATTGTGTAACTGTAAGAGTGTGTGTGTATGTGTGTGTGTACAGTTATTTCATTTGGAATGGAGACAGTGCCATCTGCTGTTCAGAAATATTAAAAATTGATATGTATTTTCTGTGTGACTCTAAAAAAAAGATGCGTTCAGGGCCCTTTGACTTTTGAACAACAACATCAGCCTTTGGATTATGGCTGAAACATTCATGAAAGTGTGGGATCTGTTGATTTGTCTGTTCAAATCTACAGGTTCACACTATATTTACTTGTTCCGTTATGTGAACGTAATGAGGTGATTATAAATTACTTTGACACACTACAAATCAGAATCAAAATTTGCTCAGTTGCTCAGCTTCCATGATTATTGAAATAACTGTCAGTTAATTTAGAAATGGATTAATTGTTAACTAAAGTATAAAGACTCTGAAAATTGTCACTTTGTTAAATAACCTCTTTGTAAATATGTTCATTAGCCCTTAAACTGTTGATGTTTGGTCAAACAGAAAGTATAAAGTTTTTCACATGTTGATGTTAGAAGTGGATTTTTTCGCCGCAGACGTAACTTTACACTAAATTAACAGTTATTGCATTTCAGGCCAAAAAAAAAAAGAAAGTTTATTTTACTTATAAAAGAAATTTAGCTATTTGTTTTGCCTTTTTGATATGGTACAAAATTGACTTAAATTTAATCTTCAGAATAATCAATAGATTATTAAAATATTTGGCAGCTGCAGCAGCTCTACATTTCATAAGTATAAAACAGGATGTTTAAAAACATCACAGTTAAAGTTGAATAGCGTCCTGGGAGAAAATAGTTTCAGCTCCAAAAATCGAAACTCACCAAAGTCTAATCTGGTCCTTCTGTAATATCTCTAATCAGCGTTGACTCCGAGGGAAAAGTCACAAAAATCAACTACAACAACGCCACCAGAGACTCTGTGCTGGACCTCCCCTTACATCAGGTCCAGCCCTTCTATAGAGCCCTGAGGGCCTATGTGGACATCATGAACAGGCCGGAAAACGTGGTCACCTACACCATGAAGCCAGGTCAGTGGGTCACTTTGAAAATGAAACGTTTGCCTATACTTTATTTATCTGACCAACACAAAATAGATTATTGAAAGATTCATAATCTAATAGTATAGTAATATTGGATACTGTCTAGACTATTCCCTTAACAAATTGTCTAAAAGTTTCAAAGGCTTTTAGCAAATATAAAAATATTACAACCATTAAAAGTCTCCATAGTAAAGAGATCCTCTGTTGGTCCCTCTTGACAATCAGAACTTTAACTGACTATCACAGTGCTGAGATACTTTGTAGACAATCTCAACCTTCTCATTGTAAATTTACTCACTTCTAGAAGCTCAGAATTTTAAAATAAAAACGCTCAATTGCTTTATACAAATCAAGATCCAGGTGTTGTCTGAAGGCACTTGCCTTCCACTGGGTTTTATTAGGAGATAGCAGAGGGACACCACATTTTTCAGACAGCTAAAAAAAACATGCACCTCCGTTCATTATTCCACCTTTATTTATCAAGAAATCTTAGGAAAATAAATTAAAGTTTGTGTTGTAATCAACATTCTGTAAAGATTTACAAAAAGCAAGGAAGGGCAGTGTGTTTTCAGAGAGAAGGACATTGCTCTGCAGGCTACTGCAGCTTGTTGTAAACATGGTGAACAACATCTTTGTCATCGTTAAGGTCACAGTGACATTAAAACGTCACTGCCAACTCTGTCACAGCTGGCTAAATCAAGTTACCAATGTCTAGTAAAAGCCATGACATGCATCTGTGTTGCATCTAGCAGCTGAGATTCAGGACATTAATGTGCAGCAGGATGGATCTGTTGGCTCCCACAGCATTATTTCAAGTAGTAAACGTCCAACCTATTGGTAACCTCTGTGTCCACTGAAGGACTTTCCTCCAATAAAAAAAAATAAAAATCTTCAGCTGGATTCTCATTATCAGATGGATAAAACCGGATTTGTATCTGCCGTGTCCTGAACTTTAAATGATGCCTGACCTTAAGCTTCTTGACGTTTAGCCTTTCTGGTTTGTGTTATACATTACCTGCACAATACCGTCTCAGATCAACAGCAAACACTCATGTCTGATCCTGCGTGTTTTATTCCAGGTGACATTGTGACCTTTGACAACTGGCGCCTGCTGCACGGCAGGAAGAGCTACATCAGCAGACCAGACAGGCTGCGACACTTGGAGGGCGCCTACTTGGACTGGGACGAGGTGATGTCTCGTCTCCGGATTGTCCGCAGAAATGTCCACGGGGACGCGTGAGCGCCGGACTAAAGGTCACATTTACATAGAAAGACTTAAAGCCTCTTCTAGGATATGAAATTCTATTAAAACTACACATTGGTCTTAAAAAGGGCTGACAGAATCAAGATGTTGAAATATTAGATAGGAAGCTAAAAGCAAAGTATATTTAATATTCAGAGTTTGAAGCCTGAAACTTGTGCAACACAACAATGCAACAAATACGCCTTGTTTGTAGATTTAAAAGGTGCCTTTGGAGTTTTTTTTTTTATTAAACCTAACTATGCTTCATAGACTATCCAGGGTATTTCACATAAAAATAAGCTCTAATTTATTATTTTTAAATGTTATCATTCTCTGTTCTGATTTGCCAAGAGAAAAGTTCCCTGTTATTTTTAAAGAAATCATGATTCCTTGCATCACAAAGATATTTTGACAAAGTATCCTAAGATGTGAAGTTAATTGCAACAAAGTACACATTTTTCTGTCTTTGTAAACAAGCAGCCATGTTTCTCATGCATCCATGACTATATTCACACAGGTACATTTTTTAAAAAATGGAAAAATGAATATGGCACATTGTTCTTATAAGAGCTAATTTGAAAGAAATTGGTTTTGGTTTATTTATGGGCAGCTCTGGTCTAAAGTGGTGCCATTTGTACTTTTAATGGTTTAGTGTGAAGTTAGACAGCCATGTGTCAAACCAGTTCCTGCAATAAATCTTACAAAAAAACAAATGTGTGTTTTGTCAAAAAAAAAAAAAAATACAACAGCTTCATTTAGGACAACTTTATTATATTGCCAAAGCTGTACATAATCTATAAATACTTTTTTTTTTTTTTAAACCTCCAAGTACTGGAATACTTACACTTGGCATCTCCTTATTGTTTCCCTTCCTTTCTCAGCCAGTGAGAACAATAACAGAGATGAATTGTAATATTCCAGATTTAAAAAAACAAACAAAAAAAACTTTGTAGCCGAAGCAGAATTCGCAGATCAGCTATGAAACATCATCTTCTCAATTACCTCCTGAAATTTCTACCTTGCACAGTTAAGTTACTAAAAATACAAGCATGTCAGGATCAAAATAAAAGCTCTTCCAGTGATATTACTGTAGCAATATATTGCTGATCAGGAATTTTTCACCACGTGACCACACATGCACTCACTCATACACACACACACTGTGGAATGGGCCTATTTCTCACCGTCATGGAACACAAAGAGAACTTAAAGACAAAATCTCCTCACAGAGTCGGTCAAGATTATACATGTTGGCTTGAACACGTCTGAAGGGTCGATCGCATGACAGAAATCTGATTACAAAAGTCATTTTGAGACAAAATTAGGATTCCCGTCATTGTTCCGTCTTTACATCTGAAGTTTTGGATTCTGGATTTGACTTTGATTTTCATGATCCAAAAACTCCTCAGGTTTTCTGTCGGCTGCTCATCACAATTTCACATTTACATTCAGCAACTCACTTTTTGTTTAGCAGAAAATTGTATCATTTGTACTTTTTAAATTGAGAGGTTTTCAAACTAATTAATATAAAGTAAAGCCTGGACAGCTAAGTCAATTCAACCCTTCATACATTCGTTTCGTACCCAAGTTTTCTGCTGCTAAAATCATCAAAAGTAAGAAATCCCACCATTTTCAGTCCATGAACACATTTTGGTTGAGAGAAGTCTCAGCAAAAATAAGTTGGGGACATGCTTGGTACAATTTGAAATATCCTGTAGTTTCTGTTGGATTCAAAACTATTTCTACCAAGGAATGTGATGCGTCTTTACTTGTTTGGTAACCTCTGTATTCACTGAAGGACTTTCCTCCAATAAAACAAAATAAAAATGATGCAATTATGCATCATCTCAAGCATAATTGAGATGATGTTAAAGCAGGTGAAATGTGCAAACTGAAGCAAGAAACAACTAAAAATGGAAAATAGGGGAAGTAAAAACTTCGTTTACAGTGGTGCAGTTGGTAGAGCTGTTGCCTTGCAGCAAGAAGGTTCTGGGTTCAATTCCCAGCCCCGGTCTGTCTACATGGAGTTTGCATGTTCTCCCCGTGCATGTGTGGGTTTTCTCCTGGTACTCCGGCTTCCTCCCACAGTACAAAAACATGACCATCAGGTTAATTGACCTCTCCAAACTCTCCCTAGGTGTGAATGTGTGTGTGCATGGTTGTGTGTCTGGGATTAGCTGGAGATGGGCACCAGCAACCCTCCCAACCCCACCAAGGGACAAGGGTGTAAAGAAAATAGATGGATGGAACTTTGCTTATGCTTAATTTATTAAACTGCATCTGCACTTCTGAAATGCTGATTTTCATAAGTGGATCCATAAATCTGTCCATCAAATCAAAACTTAAGAAGCTAATTTTTGTTCTGAAAAATGTCAACCTTCAGATAATGCAGATAGAGCTGGTTTTCTTGAGCTTCCTTCTCCAGTCAGCCCATGTTGCACACAGACCCATTTTTCTGCTTGCAGAGGATGTTCTGTCTACCGGTTGAAGTTGGAAGTGAATATAACTTTAATGATAAACCACCGTGAAAGGTTCAGTTTTCTGTCTTGTGACTGACCAATAATTAACCATGGAGGACACTTTGACCAGTCATATCACACCGTATATTCAGTAAACACACAATAGAAAAAAAACAAAAAACATCTTACATTCTTCACCCTGTGGGAGTCAAGAGAACCCGACTCTGGCAATGGCTAACTACTTCTTAAGTATTGCACATCAAGCAAATCAACATTTTGTAACTTTTTTTTTCTCCAGAGAAATGTACAGTCTAAATGCTAAATAAATACTATATATAGAAATATATATATAATATTTATTTTCATCCTTATAGTAACATGCAGTTAATACCAGAGGAGCACAGACGAGAAGTTTTACAGCAGAACTAGAACAGTTATTCAGCCTGGTGGGCAAGAGAACACATCTGAGAACACCGAAAGTATTTTAGGACCAAACACCATCAAGAAGAGTTTACATGCGGTGCTCTAGTGCAGGAAGCAGCTGCTTTGTCACTGCACTCTAACAGGGTCTCCCGGATGCTTCACCAGTTTCAACTTGGACAAACTGGAACTTTACAGTAATCACACGTCACAGAATAACACAGAGCAGTATGGAGGCGGGCAGGAGGTGGTGAGCTGCGGTGCTGCTGCTGCTCAGGACCTGCATGCAGCCTCTGGCTCAGACCTAGCGTCGCCCAGGCCTTCACACAGAGCTGATGAATTGCTTCTCTGACTCCAAGGAGCAAGCAAATGTGGAACTAGTTGGGTTCGGAACATCAGGATGACGACGACGGAGAATGTTTGGAGTTATTTACACGACATCAAGGACCAAACGTGTCTACACAACTGGATCTAAAAAGGATCACAGGCTCATATTTACACAGGAGGAGGGAGGGGGAGCAGGGATTGTGTGCTTAGATTTAAATTTGGGGATTGTCTGGTTAAAGAGAGATGAAGTTCAAGTAGAGAGGCACACCGAGGATGAGGAAGGAGGTTGGGAGGGGGGGCAGGGGAGCGGAAGGTGTCGACTAGCTGGGAAGGGGTCTTGGTGAGAGCAGCTTGGGTTTTCCTTCCACTTCCTTCCCCTTCACAGCCGCCACGTAGGAGAAGAGGCAGAGGACAGAGTAACAGATCTGATGTGCCTGCAGAGGAGGAACACAGGCGAATTATACGGGAAACAGAATCAGCAATAAGAACAAGTTAAACCCGTTAAAGTAAACAGACATCGAACACTAAAACTGGAAATGCACCATTTAAAGTCCTTAAAGGAGCAGTATTATGTATTTTCAGGTACTTTGTGCCATTTTATAGCACAGCAAGTAACCATGTTAACTTTAGTTGTTATAAAAATACAAAATATATGATATAATGTAAAAGAATGTTTACCTAGCAGTTTATCTCCTTGTCTCTAAAACTCCTGCTCTTTCTGAAACTCCATCAGGAAGCCATCGTCTCCATGAACCTTTGAACCTTTTTACCAGTGTTGCACTAAGTACCTTGTATCCAGGTCAGCTGATGCACAGCTCCATCAGGTATTTGCTAATTGCTGCTGACTAGTCTGAAGGGTCAGGGTGGGGGAGCCTTTGCTCTTTGGGGTCGAAGCTTGTAAGCATGGAGACGGCAGCTCTGAGGAGGAGCTGCACCCCCAAGGCAGTGCTGGGTCCACCCAGGCAAAATCACAGGTGAATGGTTGCCATGGGACATTAAATGATTTCTCAAACATGCATGAAAGAATCAAAGCAACATCTAGGTACGTTTCTAATGAAGGAAAAGTCAATTGTACATAATACTGCCCCTTTAAGAGGCTCTGCGGATGCATGATACAGAATAATACAGAAAATTTCAGTAATAGATCTGCATTGTTTTTATTAAAGGAAAAACTCCATAGGTCAAATAAAATGTCATGCATCATGCAAAGCGATCTTAGCTGCTCATATTCAACAGCATTTGAACCTTGAATGTTGCTTTACTGCAGGTTTGTGCAAAATTTAATACGGCAAGCAGTAAAAGCTTTTATGATCCTGTGGGGAAAGAGTTACTGATGTTGCTCAAACTGGAAAAAGTTACAAGGCCAGCTTGGAGTTTAAATCCAGGATCAGGCAGGTCATGTAGGAACACAAGAAATATAAGACCACGAGTAAACTTCCCAAGAGTGGCCTAAAAGCAGAGATTATGCAAAGTGCTCTGCACTCATTAGGGAACAGAAGCAGACTTCTAAGCAATTAAAACCCTCAATCCCTTCAGATGTGCACTTTCATCAACTGCTAGATATCTCGGAATGCAAAAAATAATTAATTACTTAAAAAACACATCAAATTTCAGCTAAAATCAGAGTTGAGCACCAAGAGTAGATCCAAGTCCAATTAAATTTGTGTTGCAAGACATAAAAACTGATGTTTTCAGACAAGTTTACAAACTTTGATTTTGACTTTCAGTTGTGATAAAAGTTAAAAAAAAAAAAAACTTTCCACTACGATTTTTTTAGAACATTTTCTCAATATGATTTATAGTTTTCTAAAACCTTAAACGACATTGAATTGTGTTGTCACGGCATGTTTAAAACGTGCAAACATTTAAAGGGAACTAATATTTTTGCAGGGTACTGTATTAATATTATATATTTCATCAGTTTCTTTAGATGTTTCTTAATCTAAACTTAATAATTTCACTAACTATTTCTGGGGATTTTCGATTGAAAACCTGATAATATTTCAGGCTTTAACTCGTATAAAAAACACCTGCCAAATTGTCTTAAACAATTGGTTTTCTTTCTTACTATCATGTATTAGACACACATGTCAAACTAATCACCATACCCACACCAGCTGAGTCATCACCGTATTTAGTCACAATGCATCCTAAAATACTCCAGGCAGAGGGAGATTATGCTTCAAACAATGGCAAAAAGCTTTCTATCTCTGACTGAAGACAGAACAAGAGGACTCACCATGGGGGTCTTGTACTTGTGGATCACCACTTCTTTAGTTTCAGGAACTATGTCGGTGCAAGAGACAAAACAAAGAATTCAAAGGCAGCAGGAAATTGGATGAGTTCATGATTGAGAGCTTCGGGAAGTTACAGGGTTGGAATTTCAATTATGTGTACAATGGGAAGTGGACCAAGAAGTTACACCGTAACAGTCAGAAAGCTTGTGAATAAACTTACAGAGTTAAGCCAAGGACAAGAGAGCACTGTTTGGGGAAATGATGTTTTACTCTTCGCTACTTTTCAAAGAGAAGCAGCTGGTGTCGAAAGGACAAACCGGCTGCTGGTGACACATTCATGGCCCACTAAATGGACAAATAAAACACACACCTTTCTTATAACAGTCTGTAGAGGTTATAAGATTTGAACGATTCAAAAAGAAATAAGTAGAAAGACGACCTCCTTTTTCTAACCCTTTTTCCCCTGTGACCTGCCGCCACAGAACAGCAGCTAGAAGAGGCTAAGACCCTGCCCAGAGGACAGACTGACTTTTCATTAGTAACTGTGAACCCAGAGCAGAGATGAAGAGGCTTAGATCTGGACAGATGTCAAGGGGATTTCGGAAATGCAAAATCCCTTAGAATCAACCCCCGTAAAGCAGCCGTCCCACCTGAGATCCCAACTGGTTGAGATACTGAGGCGGACATTCAGCAAACGACGACCACATGAGGAATAATGTCAGAATGGATGTTCAAAGCAAAAAGAAAAAATGAAAAGAAAAAAGCAAGTGATGAATGAAGGAGAGGAATACTTATTTATACAAAGAAGGTGAAAAATAATCAGCGCAGTGATGGAATAAGGAAATAATCCGCATGAATCTAGTTTGGTGTTTTTTTTGAAGAAGAAGAAAGGTGGCAACACTTTACCTGCTGGAGAATGAAGGTTTTCATAGTGGCAAAGATGAGGGCAACATTACAAAAGCAGCACAGAGGCACGACAGTAACTCAGCCAGACATCCAACTTCTACCTCAGATTTATTGTTCTGAAAAACGTTTAAAAAAACCCTAAAAACTTTAAATTAAGATTAGAAATAGATTTATTGTCCCATGCTTTAAAAATTGTAATAAAATCTTATAATAATAAATAATTTATTGAAACATGTGACTATTATTCCTGTGTGTATTGAGTTCACTGAAATTACAGACTCATTTATCTGCTGCTTATTGGTTTGACTGCACGAGTTGCTGTGGCAACGTCGACCGCTTCTTTTGCTGCAGAGACGGTGCTGCTAAGAAACAAAGAAACCTTCTGTATGCTGGAGTTGTTTGCCTTCGCTCACTTATGGTAATCAAATTGTGGCGGTAAAGCCTCAGATCAGAGTGTGCTTTCTAGCAGCTTGTGATGGAGAATTCACAAGCGTCTGCAGAGGAACATCTCAGGCTGTATGAAAATGAATGATGGCAACTTCACTAAGCTGCTAGCATCTCTCTGTCTTCCAACAGCCACAGGAAACATGCGTCATGATTCATCCATCTGCTGAAATCACAATGAGTCATCTAGTATTTTTTCTGTTTTAGACAAAGTAGGTCACTTTATAAATCAGAAACTAAGTGCGTCAGTGTTACATTTTCATCCATAAATATTAATGCACACAAAAGATTGATCTGGTTTTCTATCAGCTGATCCTATAAAAAATTTAAAAAAACACTGATTACATTTTCTTTCACCCTGACTTCAACAATAATTAGGTGCCAGATTGATCTCTTCTACAGCCGTTTGTAGTGTCATAATGCATCTCAAAAGTTCTTTAAAAGTCTTCGATCTTCTGTGTAAGTTTTTGCTGTTCTTGTGATTGTAATTCACTAATTTACAGCAGCTTTGATGTGTCAGTTTTCCTCCAGTACACCCGCCAGCTTGATATGAACTTTAATGTAAAGTTTAATCCTGCGTCTCAGATTCTCTTTACTTTAGAACCTGAATCTTTATTAGAGCTACATTTTAACTGCAAAGTAATTTAGTCCTCTTGACTGAATGCTCGGCAACATTTATCAGTGATACAATCAATCAACCAATTTTACCTGGATCAGTTCTGATTGTTGATTAAATTACAGGATAATACATTTTTGAATCTGATTCAGATTTATAGCTCATTTTATCAATTTGTTTTTGAGTTGTAATCGAGGTGTTACGCTTTGACAAAGTTGCAGGTAGCAAAGGGATTTAAACTTGGGGAACTAAAACACTCTTCAGTTATCCAGTAAAACTTTCTTCACAGAAAACGGAATTATTTAACAAGGTTTGACTTTAAAACAGATTTAAACAGTTGGGTATACCCATTTATAATTGTTAGGAAGCTTACCGCATAACTTTAATAAAATCTACATGTAAAAACTGTGAAATTGCAAGGAAGAGATGAATAATAACTTAATTACTAAAAACAAATAAATTGGTGTATTAAGTCAATTTAAGTATGTTTTGCAAAGGTAGTTTTTGTCTTAAATCTGAAATAAAATTGGCAGATCAGAAAAGTCGGTATCAGCCGGTTATAAGTCCAATCAGTGCAACTCCAGATTTTGCAAGTAAAATAATGAGATTTCCTGCTGCTTCTATTCAGTGTTGCATTTTGCGTAATTATATTAATTTTAAAGCTAATATGACACATTTAGGGAACTGAAAAATATGGAAACAGAGCATCTGTGTTATCATAACTGAATGCTGTTGCTTTAACAGACATGCCTGAAAACAATTTTTAAAGTGGTTATAAAGAAATGTTGAGGGTTTTTTTAAAAGACGTCTGACTTGATTGTAAATATAAACAATCAGTGGAAGACAGCAGAAGAAACATCTTCACACACTATTCCTTCTCATCAACTACATCAAGTGTTACTCTACTCTGTAACTGAAAACTACATCCTCTATAAAATTTAACACCCTCTTCCCCACATGCAGACATCAAAACCTCAGCCTTCCTAAAACAGAATGAGAATTCAATTTAGCAAGTCGATCCAAGTTCTCGTCAGTGAATTTGCCATGAAGCTGAGTTACTGCCGTGCCGAGTACAGGCCTAGAATCAATAGATGGTGTAATTACCAAATTCCTCCAGGACAAAGACTCCCTTCACTGTATTGCACTTTTTAATGTGACTCAGCTCTATGAAAACCTAAAAACAAACAAAAACAAACAAAAACAAGACAGAACATTATTAACTCAACAACACCGGATGAAGAGTAAACACTTCATATTTAGAAATTAAAAGAAATTAACCGTGTTAAACTTGTTTCATTCAGCATGAAAGGTAAAATAAAAACAACTACACACGAAATGCAAGCGTTTAACAGCTACCAAAAGAAAAGAAACACTATGAGAAGTTTCCATGGTCAAACGCATACATGGGCAATGAGAAGAAATGCATTTAGTCTGCTCAACAGTAAGTCGGAGTAACTCATTTAGTCAATGAAGTTCATTAGACGTATGAAACGTGTGGTTATTCATATGCAAGAATTTATAATGGCAATATGGCCCATATGATGCATACATGGAAGTTCTAAACAAAATGGAGACAAGGACACAAAATTAGACTTGCCATACACTACGACAATAAAAAAGAAAGAAAGAAAGAAAAACAGGTAGAGGAAACAAAAGGAACCCAATAAGATGTAACTGCTAATAAGCAAACACAGCAGAGGTTGTGTACCTTCCGCTCCTTGCAGGGGGAGAGAGCATGGGAGAGAAATGGTTTGGATTATTATCGGACAGAAGAGCACAAACACTCGACGACACTCCGAGAGGGCGCTATCTGTCTGCAGGAGCCTCGTAAAGATTCAAATCAAGAATCTGAGAGCCAATGATCAAAAAAAAAAAAAGAAACACCACAAGATGATTCAACCACAAGAGTTAGCAAATAGGAACAAGGTCAAAAAGGAATAAAGTTTGACTAGAGTGTTGAGAAATTGATTCACCTTTGATTTCCTGGATTTTAAAACATCTCAGTCCCCCAGAGCCCTCCATGCCTCCTCCTCCAGCAACAACGGCTGGCACCAACACAACTCACTCACAACAGCAGAACAGGTAACATGAGGGCAGACCGCTAATCCCACTAGCATGAAGGATGTCGCCTCTGACACCTTATCACCTCAGAACAAGTCATCTTAGCTCAACTCTGAGCAGTGGGAAAAAAAACAAACAAACAAAAAAAAACACTTGACAAAACAGACAAGAAAAACGGAGTCCAAATGTAAGCTTTTATATACACCAATCTTCCATCAGATAATCCTTTTTAAGAAAAATGTGTTCGTCTTGAAATTGTTACCGTCTACAGCAGCATATAAATTTAATCTTAGGGAAGAAAAACTTCAGGCCAAGAGGCTGAAAAAAAAAATCAAAAGAGGAAATAGAAACTTTAATAGTGTTTACACATGTCTTGTAAATGTACTTTATGTCATTTTATCATTTGAAAACCCCAAACATCATGGTATTGCATTGGAATTTTATGTGATTGAGAGTATCGAAGTGCATACTCGTAGAGTGGAAGGTAAAGGATACCAATTTCTCAAATAAATATCTGAAAATTGTGGTCAGCATTTCTTTGTAATCTCTGTGTAGAACCACCTTTTGAGGAAATTACTGCAAGTGTTTTAGGTTATGCCTTCACCAGCTTTGCACATCTGGAATCTTCCCAGTCTTCAATCCCAGCAGCTCAGACAATCCCAGCAGCTGCATGAAGAAACCAATTAGGTGGCTTCTGAAGGCAACCGGTTGCACTGGATTTTGCTTAAAAGCAACAGAACAAAAGAGACTTAATCCTACGCACCAACAATTGTCAGATTTGTATTTGTGAAAAAAAAAAAGAAAGTCTTTCAGGTCACAAATACACACTACTACTGTATGTGTTTGTCAATCACAAAAAATCCCAGTAAAATACAGTGAAGTTTCTGGTTGTGGCATGTCAAAATGTGAAAATAGGATCCTTATTAAACGTCCATATCGACATGTTCATGTTTGCTTCCACTTTGATTTATAAGCCACAGAATGATCTTTCAGTTTAGCTCAACCTTGGAGTCAACTACACTGCTGCCTTGTACATGAAAACAAACTGCCCTCCACACAGATTTCTCAGCAGAAATGAATGCTGTGACACACAAATGAAAAAAAGGGTTTAAATTTTGGACTTTGAAGACCAAACATCAAATAAAAAAAAAACTCAAAAAATGTCTTTGGGGCAGAAAATTTAAAAGAAAAAAATATACTGCACATATGTTTGCAGATATGTTTTCTTCAGTAATTTGTTTAAGCAAAATATTATTCAACAAATGTAAATTTTCTGTTTCATCATCTCCTTTGCACCTAGTTTGTACAGCAAAATGTTTCTTCCATTTCATTCTAATAAGACACGGCACAGAAAGATAATCAAGAGTTCCAAAGCGGGAGAAAAAAATGCGGTTGGACAAAATGTGCATCAAGTTGATAACAACCGACTCTTTAGTTGTTTTCTTTGAGACGATGATGTAAAAAATGTCTCTTGATCTTATTTGGATCCTAAGCTTTCAGGTCTTTGCGTCAAATGAGCCTGGTTTGCACTCTAATCAGCTAAGAAAATACAGGAGCCAAGACTGCCGCTGCCCGCACAGACGTGAAGACGACACATGACAATGTTCAAGGGTCCAAACTTAAAATGAAAAGTTGCTATTACAATATAGCCAATTATTAATGAAAAGTCTTTGCTTAAGGTCATCTGTCTAATCACTGTTGCACAACACGCACACAGATTAACACATCGTTTCCTCCCACACAGTAAATGAACATGAGGTCTGAGCACCACAGATGTCAAAGGAAACCAGCGAGGTGGGATGTGTTAACATTTTTAGAGAACGTCAAGCATGCATAAACACACAAAAAAAGAGCTAATCCAAAAAAAGCAAAAGCACAAACAGAAATTCTTCCTCTAGAGGAAAACGCACGTCAGGACCAGCCAATCAAATATGTTGAAATTAGTAGTACACGTCACGTTTTTGTATCAAAATTTTTAATGACAATAGAGGAAGACGTCACTGGATGAAAAGAAATGCTACAAAGGCAAACGGGAAAGACGAGGAGAGATGGGAACAGAAGGACGTGATGAAGTCTGAGCCATCATGAGTAATTGTTTTTATTCTCATGCCCTTATGTGAGATGAGAGGCAGTTTCTCTGCTGTGGTAATGGCCTCCTACCTGGCTGTGCATGAACTTCAGGTTGATTCCTTCCAGCGTAACCTGAAGCAGTCCACCTTCACCGGTTTTCATGTCCTGGACAGGGAATTCACCGCCAAGCTCTGGGCCTGAGGATAAGGATGGAGAGCGGTTTTCTAACCACAAGGATCAGACAGGGGGGTTTTTTATGTAAAATTTCACACATTTCCAGGCTCAAATGCAGAGTTCAGTCCTCATCAGATAACTTTTAAAGATGACCTAGTATGCTTCCTTCAACAGGAGAGGATAGGTCTATGGGCGATACAGAACATTTCTGTCATTAACATGATTCATGATAAGATTTTAGTTTGCTCAGTTCTGCCTATTTTGAGCTCCTTTCAGAAAGAGCTACTTTAGAACCTCTTGTCACTTTAAATCCAAATAAGATTATGCTGGCCACACCCCCTAACTCAGCATTAGCTTCAAATGTAAAAACTGCACACAAATGTGCAATTACACAAAAGTACATCCCCCTGCAGAACCACTATGAACTCAAGTGGTTTCTGAATGGAACAAAAACAATAAAACACTTTTCCAACAGACACTGTCCAGCACATACAATGGTAATACCAGCTGACCAAATGTGCTGGAGCTCCACTTGGGTTGCTAGACAAGGGCACAGTGCCTGTAAAATGTGACTTAACAATTGGGAGGTTTACAAACACTTTGTTTTTCGGACACCAAATGACATCATCTTAATGTCAGAAAATTGCTGTATGGATTTTTTTAAGCCCTTACAAAATGTGAATTTTGCAAAATATGTCTCCTTTAAAGTGCAAATACAAACATGCATTAACTGCAAGGAAATAAGTGAATGGATGGATAGATTGAGAAAATATTTTCCACTTTTTTCATTCCTACACTTCTGATGAATCTGAAAACTACCTAAAATGAAGGGATTTTTTAAGCTTGCAGTAGTGTTTTTTTTTTATTTTTCATTCTAATCATGAAAATTAATTAATGATTAGAATGAATTAATTAGAATCATAAAATTCTAATTCAGAATTTTATGTATAAAATTATCACAGTTATTTTAAAAATTTAGAGAGGATATAAATGAAATGTCAAATTAAGAGTTGGCAACAAACTGAGCGTCAGTCGTCTCAAAGGTAGCAACCTGGTTTAATGCTTTGCTGTCTTGCTGCGGCTCTCTCCATGCTGTCTTTGACACAGTAGTAGAGCTCGCGACACTGAAACAAACAGAGGAAAGTTACTTTAATTTTTAAACAACTTCTTCCTAAAGTTTGCAGAAGCACAAGATGCACAGTTGCAGACCTTTTTGGTATAGAACTTGTTGAGCTGCGTCTCTTGGCCGTTACGTCTCCACAGACACAACACCTTGGTCTTGGGGCAGTACGTCATGTTGATGAGCTTCTCGTACCACCAGCGCTCGTAAACCGTACCGATGTTGCTGCGCAGGACTATGCAGTCATCGCAAACCTTTAAACATTGGTGAACGTTTTGTTAGTGCAAAAACAAGAACAGAGTATGATATATGCAGCACTGATGAAAGCCTTTTCCTACCTCCATAAAGAAGATGTCTCCTGTTGTGTCAGTGCCAGCATGAACAACAAATGTTTGTTTCTTGATGTGACGACTTCCACTGGGCCTGATGGACAGCTCACGACCATTCTACATAGGATTGGTAAAAATCAATTACAAGAAACTAAGAGAGGTCTAAGAGAAAAAAAAGTGGACGGTATATTCACCATATGGGCCAATTTGTCCAGTATCTCATTGATCTCTTGGCTGTATGTGAGTCCGATGTGAGATTTGCCCATCAAACGTCTCACTTTCTTCCTTACGTCATTTTTGTTCACCTACACCAACAAAAAACACTTATATGCTGGTCTGCTCATCTCAAGGAAAGGAAAAATAAAACTACAGCTGCTTAAACAGAGCAACAGGCTGTCATACTTTCATCATCAGCATGTAAGCAATCATGTTGTGCAGAAGGGTGGCCAAGAGTCTGTCCTCGTCGTCCTCCAGACGCTTGCGATCATGCTCTCCAAGTGACAAGTATCTGAGTTATCACAAAAAACAGAGGGATTCTTAACACTGTCTTAAAACTCACATTTGGATGGTGAAAAAATGACAATAATACAAAGGAAAACCTTTCAATCATTTCCTGAGGTCCCTGGTCCATCCCCATTCCTTCGCGCTCCAACATCACAGCATCTAAGAAGGCGTCCTCCCAGAACTGCACTTGATCCCAAAGTGTGGAGCGCTCCTTACCTGAAAACAGTTGTTTTTCTCAAGTGAGCAAATCATCTTCACCTCCTCACTTGGTTCAACTCAAATCGTATGTCAACTTCAATATAAAATTCCTAAACATATTGTTATATTTCTTGTAGATTCATAATTTGAGGAACACAAGACACCCAGACTGAAATCAGATTCATCTGGACCTACCTTCAATCTCTAACCTGGGCCTTTTTAGCGCAAAGTTTCAGGTCTTTTTAATGTGGAAGGCTTTTAATACTTGTTTAGATAGAAATGGGACATTTTATTCCAGATTTACTAGCTTTTTTTTTTTCTTTGTTTATTATTGATCTTTGTGAAGCATTTTAGCTCTCTGACATTTGTAAAGCACTATGTAAATCAATAAATGACTGACAAAGGACTGCAAAAAACAATTTGTGTAGCCAATCCATACAGAAAGATGGTAGGTGTGATACTTTTTTTTTTCTGTTTCGATATTATTAAAAAAAACATATTTTCCCACCCTTATTTGCACAGATCTACACCTCACGAAAGAACAGGTAAAACTCTCATCAGATAGTAAAGACTGAACAGAGCTAGATGAGCTAAGCAAAGAAACACACTCCACCAGGACAACACACACATAACAAAAAGGGGCAAAGGCAAGAGATCAGCCCTACTTAGAGAAAAGGTTTCCATGGCCGCATCCTCTAGCTGATCCCAAACGGAGCTCTTATCCCGCCCTGGAGAAATTTCCCATGAGCAGCAGGAGAAGAGAAAAAGCAGCGAGAGCAGCACCAGGGTTAGGCAATGAGGTGTGAGTGGGTTTAATGGCAAAAAACGAGAGCTGAGCGAGCCGAGATGCACACCACAGAAACATGACAAGGATTAATACAGAGCGTGAATTTTAACACACCGCTTCAAAGCTTCAAGTTTGCATCAGACATTTTCACAGACAAGGACAGATAATAGAACTGGAGTTTATTTTGACAGTACTACATTAATCCTTCAAGTATTTTGCATTTTAAACACAATTCAGGACTCAGGAAATGGTTCGGTAATATTCTACCAATACAGATTTTAACCCTTATAGAGCTGAACAATGATTACTAACAGTATGAGTTCAAGACATCTTGTTAACTTACATACACCTAAATAAAATGTGTGTAGCTGTGGTAATTTAGTAAAACCTTAAAAAAAATACATGTAAAAAAATATATGCAAGTCAAAATGCACAATGTCAGCAAAGCATAACAATTTAAACTCAAAGGAAACAGAGTCGTTTCAGTAGACATGAAACATCAGAAGCATAAAATCGTCTGTAGAGCAAGTTTACAAAGAAAACAGAAATCAAGAGAGCAGCACCTACCCAGCAAACCTTCAAACAGATAAATCCTCATACTGATGTCCTCCATCGGTTGAACTGGAGGCCCTTTGACCATTGCAGGTAAATGGTCTTTTGCACCTGGTTTAAGAGAGTGAGTTTTTCCCTTTGGAAGAAGAAAAGGACCAGGTTTGTCAAACTGCAAGCACAATGATCACAAGTTTGCTTTGCTAAAATTATCACAACAAAAATGTTATTTTATTACATTTTTTGGCAGTCGGTGAATTATTTAGCACTTACAGAGTTTATATTTAGTAAAAGAAAACAAAATGTATGTCTAATGTCAGCTTGGACTTAGAGAGAAAATGTATGCAGATACATATTGAATCGTTTTTGGACAACTATTCTACATGGCAGTAACAAGGTTTAAGGAGAGGATTTTAACCAATCAGTATTCTTTAGTGTATATGGAAGTTTTTTTTTTGTTTTTTTTTTACTTACAAAGACTGAGCTTGTGGCTGGATTGGTTTCAATCTCGCTGTCAGACAGAGTTCCTCTGGACTGATTCAAATGAGGAGCAGCTCTCCCTCCAAGACCATCTCCTGCTGTGCTGCTCAGGTCACTGTCGGCTCCCAGGGTCTCACCAGAGCTATTGCTAATCTAAAATGTTAAAATTGAGAGTGTGAATAAAGGTTTCACACATAGACATTGAATGTTTACATTCATTGTTCACTTAATGCAGTAAAGGTAAATAGAACACAGTATTTTCCATTTTATTTCAGCTTTTCATTAATGAAACTGTAGCGCTGTGTCTTTGGGAGTTTTGCATATTTTCTACTTACATGAGCCATCTGAAAATTCCAACTTATTTTCCTTACCTACATCAACATATAGTGGATTATTCTTATACCACAAAAGCATCATGTCTCATTTTTGAGGGTTACAGAAAACTAACAATTCCTAAATTTATTCTATATGCTAAATTTAAAATAAATTCAATATTTTAGATACAACCTATAAACAGCAAAAATGGCATTCTGGAACTATATTAAAGAAGAGGATTTAGTAATTATTACAGTTCATTCACAGGAATGTCCAGTTATAGGTATTAAGGTTTATCGAAATGTAGCCGTTAATATCTTCCATATGTTCCATAGAGTTTAATCCAGAGTCAAAAAGCCAAAAAGGGCCAAAAAGTCCTGAGTCTATTCTGGGTTGATGGGAGTACAGAGCAGGGCTGTCCCCCCCACACCTGTTGCTCAACACCGTGTCAGCTGGCTAAAATACAGCACCTAAGGCTGGTTAACAATATTTCCAGTCACAAAAAATTAAAAAATAAAATTCTAAAAAAAAAAATATTTAATATAGTGAAAGTATTTTTTTCTAGGTTTTTTTTCTGCTCAAGGCTATATCAAATTACACAATGCAGACAGCATTGTTACTGCGGTAATAATCAACACGACACATTATTGAAACAGCAGTTGGAAAATATGATTATTTAAAATAAAACCAAGTGGCTCATTTATGTTTTGGATGAATGATGGGCGCACTCCTGTTGTCCAGCTGGATAAAAAAAAAAAAACAAAAAAAGAAAAACACAAAAGAATAAATAAAGTGCAAGTCATCCGAGTTGGCCGTGCCCTACCACTGTGCTGGCCTCCGAGTCCTGGCTGGTGCTCCTCGTGAGGATCGGCGGCTCTGAACTGGTTACGGACTCCGTGTCGCTCTTCTATACAAGGAATGAAAAAAAAATTAGATTAGCTGTCGCAAAATGTGAACTATCCCTTCAAATAAGGTGCACTTTGGTTATAATAATAATCTCAAAGTAAAACAGTCCAATGTACTATAACAACAAACAAAACTAATTACATCCAAGATTTTATTATCACCAATATGTTTTCACACGGCAGTTATTATAGGACAAACCTGAGAACCAGATGCGACACTGAGTCCACTATCAGCACTGATCTGTGATTTCTTCTCCTCTGCGTCAGTCACCTGCGGGCGCTGCTGCTTTGTCCCTTCAGCCCCTGCAAATCACATCTATTCATCAGCCTGTTTTCACATGCAGCCTCATGATGTTCTTACCTTACAGAAGGCCGCCTCACTCAAAACCTGCACAGCATAGTCGCCCTGACACTACATCCCTTTGAAGGGTCAAAGACGCTTAGACATCTCACTATGTGTGTACGCTGCACACTCTATTACAATAGCTTCATGAAGTTTGAGAAAAACTTTTCATTTCCAATATATAAGCTGCTACTAGCTTTAAAGTGTAGGGAGGCATTTTTCTTTACTAATCATACAGAATAGGAAAGCTTGTTTCATAAAAAAATTCAAAACTTCCTGTGCAAGTTACTCTGGTTCAGAGTAAGATCATCTTAA
The DNA here is from genome assembly GCA_033032245.1 of Poecilia picta. Taxonomy (NCBI): domain Eukaryota; kingdom Metazoa; phylum Chordata; class Actinopteri; order Cyprinodontiformes; family Poeciliidae; genus Poecilia; species Poecilia picta. The sequence continues at coordinate 24,723,327 of CM065355.1, forward strand.
CAGGACAGAGAGGAGACAGAGGCAAGCACAGAAAGCAGAAAACATTGCAATTTGGAAAACACTACAAATGAAAACAAAACTGCAAGAGCGAGACATTACTTTTCAATCAGTGTTGCAAATGTGGCCCAATTTACACCAAAACCCCACAAACAGACACAGGCAGTTAGGCATGCAGACAAACTCATGGTCGGTAAAGGAGACATTTTCTGTTTCAAGTGTGACTGTTATTTATCATCTTTGTAGGTGGACATGTGGCGACACGTACATCCATACAGGTCCGTGTAGTTCTCACTTTTTTGTGACATTTAACTTTGGCAAAGCGATTCATAATACATCAGAAAACTGTGGGAAGTTGGCTGTAATGTTACAGCAAGTCACTTGAAACTGGAAAAAAGTACAGTTAAAAAGAGCAGGACAGGGCAGCAGGTATTCATTTCTGCTCATCTAGATGCATGATTGCAAGAGAGGAAAAAGAAAAACATGATAAAACAAGAATACACTTCGCTTCAGCTTAAGCCAATAAATGTTACAGTAAGCTTCTGTCATTTTTATGTCAGCTAGTCCAACAATCCTAAAGAATTTGACTTTTACCCTTCATTATATTTTTGTTTTTAGTCTTATATAATGAAAACACAAGTTGTGCATAATTGTCAAATAGAAGGATGAGGTATGTTTTTCAGCTTTTTTTGCTTTAACAAGTACAAATATTAACAGTGTGACATGCATTCTTACTCTGTTGGAATAAAAAAAAAAAAAAAAGATGATCTAAGCCTAAATTAATCCTGTCCAACTTCAACTTTTAATTTATACTCAAATATTTAAAACACATTGACACTATAACCCCTAATTTGGGGAGGGGTTGTCCATTCAGATCTCGATTATTGTTGGTTATTGTTTCACGCATAAAAATATACACGAGTGAGGGAAGAGGTAAAAAAAAAAGTGCAAAGATAAGGGGGTTGAAAAAAAATTCACTTTAACACCCCAGTTCTTAAGTTAGGTTTTTTTTTTTGGTGTGTGAAAAGTCTCTTACTCTGTTGTTTTTCCATAGCTTTTTGCTTATCCTGGTGCTTGCTCCACAATTCTACCCAAGATGCATTGCAAGCAAGGAGAGAAAGACAGAGAGAGAGTCAGAGAGCTGGTTGAAAAGGCATGTATGGTGGGTGAGCATTAAAACCAAACTCAAAACAAAAGAAGCATTAAAATTTTTACTTTCTAAAAAAAGGTGTTTTGTAATGCTGGCATGTAGTTTTGATTTATTTAGGACAAAATTATATTTAAAAAAAATGTTATAGGGCTATATTGGATTTGTTATGCAACAGCTACTTAGGTAACATTACAAAACACCCCAAACTCTCCACACAGAGTCCTGGAGAGCCACACAGTGCTGTTACAGAGCTTTGGCTCTGACCGTCTACGTTCATCCATCGCATGTGTCTGGCTTTCCAGAGCAAAGGTGAAAACGAGGAGGCTGATTGGGAAAAAGAGCGTGGGATGATGTTGATAGCCAGTGAGTGGAATGGAGTAGTTGCAGAAGCTGAGATGCAAGTCTCACAGCATTCTGTAGAATTGAGGGTGCAACTTCTAAAAGGTAGAAAAAGGGGTGAGGGTAGGAGAGGTGTGGGTGGACGAACTGAGAGGAGTCCCCTGTAGACAGACCCAGAATTTTATTTGAAAAATCAAGGACTATATGCCCAAAAAATAAGTCTGTTGTAGGAATTTTCTATATACTGGGACTGTTTACTGGGGAGTTTTGCTTCCACCCTCCATGCTGATAGCAAAAGGAGCTGTTTTGTTTTTTGTTCATTTTCTACAGCCCACCTTGAAGAAACCTGCAGTAAAGGCTCAGACGAACACCGATTTGACCATCGATGTGTATTACTCTACTTTCCCCTTGTCCCCTACTGCAGATTTTCACACTGCAAGAACAAAACAACCACATGCATTCAAGGTGCTAATAGGCCAATAACAGAACCCCGAAGGGGAGGAAAACAGTTTCACGGATGTTTAAGGAAAAGGCCACAAACACACACAGTCCAGGCTGGAGACAGGATGCATATTCCAGACACTTCAAAACTAATTTGTTATACAGTTTAATTTGATTTAAACAATTTTAATATAAAATTTCAGCTGGTTAGCCATCCTACGTGACTATCAACGATAATTTCAGTTAAAGTGTGTGGAATATAATAACACCTGTTGGTTGTTGTCTGGGGGATCTTTCACTGAGACGGCTGGAAGTAGGGTGGGGAGGTTAAGGTTGATGAGCTTTTACGGTGGGGGGCAGGGGAAGGAGGGGGGTTACAGTGCACATGCAACCAGGCTTGAGTGGTGTACACACCAATCGAGGCAATAAAGTTCTCCTCGTTCAGACTTCGGGTATCAAAATGGCGGGCTCCTTTGCCCGTGGTGTGGTGAGGCAGCTGCAGCTGGGGGATATTCAGGAGGCCTTGAGGTTTGGCTGTCTCCATACGACCAGAAGGACTCTCTTTACTCCCCGGGCTGCCAGCACTGTCTGTGGGACTTCGCTTGCGCTTTTCCGGGTCTACCAAGTTACCAAAATTAAGGGGGCCAAACACAAAGTTCATCAAAGACAGGAGAAGGAAGTATGTTAAAAGTTTGAAATGGGGAGAAGAAAAAGATTATTTGACAGAAAAAAAGCAAAGAACAGCTTTAGTTAATGCCTTAAGACAGTCTGACATCCAGCACAAACGCATCGACAAGTAAACAATACAAGCACCCTGATGTTAGCCTGGAAACAGAATCTTATACATTTCTAAGAGTACTTCATTTGAACCTCACAATTAGGTATAAACTTCATAAAGGCAGTTGTTAAGTTTTAGGGCATACCTTTGGTTTGATAATGTGTGCGTGCTATTTCCAGCAGGCTGAAGACACTAGCCATTCCTCCAAGACCAGCATTGGTATAAGAATGCTCCAGACTGGAAACCGTGCACTTCAGGATGTCCAGCATGCCTTTGTAAACTTTTCTGTTCACCTCCTGGAAACCAACAAACTGGTTATTGAAGGTTTGCCATCATAAGCAACTCATAATCTGATCACGATCTAGGATTTTACAATCTCCAGATCATTGCAAAGACAGAATACAGCCCTCAAAAATGACTACTGCATGCCCTCCAGAAACAAACTTTAGATTTGATTTTCTGCAAATCAAGTCTCTGGCTAAAGTATTCATACCCTTTGGTCTTTCCATAAGATAAGATGCATGTTATTGGATCCAGGTGAAGAAAGCAATAATTAATTGGGAAGAAGCTTGAAAAATAATGTTCTACAATTGTCATTAAACTTCTTTCCTCTTAAAACACTGAATAAAATGACATTTCATTCCCGTCTTCATTTTCCCTTTTTACCCATTTCGAATTTAATTACTTTCAACTGAGACTACTAAACCTTTTTCAAAAATATTCAGAGCTCTGGACAACTTGTCGGACTGTTTAATCTTTTACTAGAAAATGGAGTCGCTAACCTACCAAAACAATAATGAATGTGAAAAAGTTCAAGGCTCATCAATAGTTTCCATCTTACAGAAAACAAGCATCTCACCACATCACGTATGATCTCCTGTCTGGCGTCTTCCTCAGACTGGATGGCTCTGTTTAGCTTACTCAGCACAAAGACGCGGAGTTGCTCGTTCTCCAGCAGTCGGCGAACCTTTTTCATGTTAAGCCAGCCGACCCCCTGTCCTTCCAGAACACTCTGCACCACTTCCTTTAAAAACTGCTGGTTCTCACTGGGCCAAAGCATGTCATTAGGTTATTTTGCGGCTTTTGAAGTAAACTACAGTCATCCCTATTTTGTCTAACATCTCTGATTGCTAATGATGTGTGGCAAAAGCTTCAGGTACCTTGTGTTGTTGACCCGACCCTGCGGTGAGGGAGATTCTCTCTTCACAGTCGGGCTGTGTTTGATCACTGAAGACTTTTGGTCCACAAGTGCTCGAGGTGCACGCGCCCCTGCAAAAAAAAAAAAAAAAAAAAAAAGTCAAATAACACCTTCACAATCAGAAACGCACAAAAAAAGAGCACTCAAGTGAACTGTACTCAATGGGAATTTTAAAAAGTGGAAACCATTTGCAAACTGCTGTGTTTATAACGTCACACAGGGCTACGAGCATCATTGTGTACAGAGGACAGAAACATTTGGGAATTTATCTACTGCAGGACAAACAAATTACAGAGGCAGAGACTATTATTACAAGAGATATAAAGGACAAACCAAACGGACAAAATGCACGCTCACTCACACACACAAACAAGAATCCATTTGGCTCTCTTGGTAAGGGCATTACACATTAGCAGCATAAAGTAGTAAAGGTCAGTGGAAGGACAGTGTCGATAGTAGTTAGTAAATGACATGCACAAAAAAAAAAACCAAGGTGAAAATGATGTTTATATTACTGTATTGTTAAAATGCATAGAGCCTGACCATCTGTAATAAACAGCTAAATTATGATGTATTAAATAGAAGTGATCTGCACCACTCACACCACCAGCAACAGACTCAACTGCTGTTTATACCAAGGAGTTGACATGGGATCAAAGTGTTCTTTTTTTGTGTGAAGCAATACCATATATAAAATGAGATGGATTAATTGCATGCACTTTCATATATTAAAATCTACTTCAAAACAGTGGCGGGAGGGATGTTGAGCTAAACAAACTAAACTGTAAATCCAACTTTAAATATGAAATAAATAAGACAGTTTAGACAAGTTTAAATGCATGACACATAAATTATGACAAATTATTTAGATGTTCCTATAACGCCTGTATTTCAGTCAGGAATGAAATGAAAACATTTTGAAATATTTTGAAAATATGGTGTTCAAAATATTTCTGAAAGCAACACATTGTGGTTTAATTTTTTTTAATTCTAGACATCAAACATTATGTATTATCTAACAGTGGATGCAAGAGGATTACTTGCATCACTCAATTCACAATAAAAGTCAAAAGCTTAACCTCTCAGTTTTATTTCTCATCTCACAGTGAAAAACTTATATTTTAAATAGATATTTTAATTTAGATCATTTTACACAAAACTCTACAACACAAGCTAATCAACACTACCATACTATAAGTAATAATGTATACTATAGCTACATTATAAATATGTATTACACGCTTATAATTATAATATTACTGTACACAAAATGCATATAGCAAAGAATTGCATGGACTGCAATAAAGTTTTACTAAGTATTTAAGCATCTTTTTATATCTGGGTTACATTTAGTGAAAATTATTTAATGTAGCATAAACTGTTTTAAACGGTATACGCTTTATGAGGTCATCAACTCATTAAAGCTACAGTTAAAGTGCTTCGACGCAAAAACCTCAGCCAGAAGACTATTTTGTAATAAAACTTTATTGCCCAGATAGATTTTTTTTATTTTATTTCATTTCTTCCAGTGCTTCTTGAGACAATTCATTATCTGGGCTGTCTGCTTACCTTGAGCCCAAAGTAGAAATACAACATGTTATTAGTTTATTTATCACAAGTCATATTTTTATCGCAACATTCACAATTACTATTGCATATCTGTTAATTTGTGCAGCCATATTTAAACTTAGAATAAGTTTAAATAAAAGACAAATTCAAATGTATGCCACTGTTTGATAGGTGCATAAAATTACAAGGCTGGAAGTAAATTTAGAACTGATTAGTTTTGTTCACAGACCTCAATTTAATGTGTATAAAAATGCAAAGTAAAATTCTTATTTCTAAAAACCAATAATAAAAACTTAGCAACTGCTATGAAAATTCCCAGTGTGCAAACAATTGTGTTACCATATTATCATGTAAAGCTTCGTATATTAAATGATGATTTACACCTAAAATGTAGTTGTCGAAGAACCAGTGTTTGACAATAATAGCTAACATTTGCCCTGTGTACATTTAGGTTTAGGACATCCTGAAAATATCAAAATCAACAATGTAAAGCTTTTACACAAAAAAGGTGGTATGGGGACTGGGAAACAATCCAATTTGTGTCTCCATCCATATAACTAACACCACTCAGTCTTCTCAAATATAAATGCCACTCAGCGCAAGTGCTATATGATATTAACAAATCTTGCAATGTCAATAATGGTAAATATTGTGATAATACACAGTCCAGTCACATTAATGTGACCACCACGTACTTTCCACTTCAGAGTTAAATAACCAATCACAGAAGGCAGGTGGCAGCACAGTGCAGTTGAGCGTATATAAAGGGTGTGTGTGGGCTTCGGAAAACATTTCAATCGTTGGCGTAATGCAGAAACGAAGCGATTTATCCGACGTCCAAAAGGGCATGATCATTGGCTTTCGGGCCAAGGGTGGAAGCATTTCCGAAACGGCTGAGTTTGTGAACTGTTCGCGTGCCGCCGTGGTAAAAGTGTACCGTGCATGGCAAAATGGGACTGTCCAAAATCAACGACGTGGCAAATGTGGTGCACCACGGGCCATAGATGACAGAGGCGAACGACGGTTGCGGAGATGCGTTCGGGCAGATAGACGGGCTACCGTTGAGCAACTGACCACTAACATGAACCAAGGGGCTACCACAAGTGTCTCCCAAACCACTATTCAGCGAACATTGCTGCGTCTGGGCCTCCGAAGCAGACGCCTGGTTCGTGCACCTATGCTGACTGGTGTTCATCGACGACGAAGGCTAGAATTTGCACGCCAGTACAGCAGCTGGACGTCCACTGAGTGGCGACAGGTAGCGTTTTCAGATGAATCGCGTTTTATGCTCCATCGGACAGATGGACGTTGGCGTATAAGGCGTGAAACCTCTGAAAGGAACCACCCTGCAACCATTGCAAGAACGGTCCAAGCTGGAGGCGGGAGCATTATGGTCTGGGGAATGTTTTCCTGGCATTCTCTGGGTTCACTGATTATTGTGGAAGGCACGATGGATCAATACAAGTACGCATCTGTCCTTGCGGACCATGTCCACCCCTACATGCGCATTGTTTTTCCTCAGGATGATGGCATCTTCCAGCAGGACAATGCGAGGTGCCATACAGCTGCCAGTGTACGTGCGTGGTTCGAAGAGCACCAGGATGAGTTTACCGTCCTCCCCTGGCCAGCAAACTCACCTGACTTAAACCAATCGAGCATCTGTGGGACCATCTCGATCGAGTTGTTCGCGCCATGGATCCTCAACCGCGTAATCTAGCGCAGCTGGCCACGGCATTAGAGTCGGCATGGCTCAACATCCAGAGAAGACCTTCAGGGACCTAAGTGACTCTCTTCCTGCACGTCTCGTAGCAGTTCGCTCTGCGAAAGGTGGTTATTAGGGCTTTTGACAGATGGTCACATTAATGTGAGTGGACTGTGTATCAGGTCTGTGACAGTTTTCTTCTTTCCTCCCTTCTTCATCTGTGCTTCCATCACTGTGACCTTTAGTATTTTGGACAGTGTCATTTGTGTCTGGTGTGAGCATCTGCTACCATGAGACTTTTACAGTACCAGCAAACAGCTGGCACTAAATACCGTTTAGATTAACGTTGCCTGCCGAACACTCAAAGAGATGCAAAAAAGTTTCAGAGAAAAAAATTTTAATGAAGAAGCTAATCTTACAGGATTTCAAATATTCTTATCCTCCTTCATGCCCAGTCAGTTGTGATAAATCTGGTTTAGCAATTATTACACACATTCAAAACACAAGTCTTCCACCTCCCTTAGCTGTAAACCTGTCTTCTAAAATCGTTGGTACTTTATTGAAAGTGAAAGCAATAACTGCCATGATTCGGTTCTCATTTATCCAGTGGAAGATGTGGATTACTCTTTACGACCTGTAGTATGACATCCTCAGGATAAATACAGCATTTCTGCTTGGTGTTCTGCTCTTTTCCAGCCAGCCAGTGTCACTTCCTTCATTTACTTATTTCAATTAGGATAAAGAACCAAATCTTTAAAGCAAGCATTCCAGGTGCCACCTTCATGTCATTTCTTTAACCAAAGTGCAGTCAGTCAAGCATTTAACAAAATCCTCACAGGCCTTGGGCAGATCTCTGCTTTCAAAAGGCCCATTGCATCTCGTCAGTCACTCTACAGTAAACAGTCTCTGCTTTCCTAAAATAGAGTATACAGGTTTGGTTTAAATAGCACTCCACTGGAAAGAGAAAAAAAGTGTTAGGGCAAAGGAAAAACCCTTATTGCTTTTCCAATGAGTGTCATAGAGGTAATTTCTTGAGCTTTTTGTTTAACTGATGTAAGAGATTGCATCCAGTACCATCCACATTATTTTCCATGTAGGAACACTTCTATTGCTTTAGAGGCACTGAGTTGGTTTATTATTCTTTTAATTCAATTTACAGCTAATGAGGACTTATATGACTCAACCAAAAATGAGTTTGTGTTTGTGTACAGTGATTTCAATGCAAATTTTTGGATTTACCAATATGGATGTGTTTATAGGACACACTAAAATCCCACATCAGAGCCGAATGTACAAACAGTGCACACTGTCTTTGTTGAACACGTTTCCATGCTAAAGTTTACATACATAATAAACTGATCATAGAAATGTGCACAGCCACATGGCAATGCTAAGGCTGCTGTACATTCATCTATTCTTTTATAGGCCCCTTTGGCGACACCTAGAGGCTACACTGCAAAACTCACTGTGGAAAAAAAGTTAAATATCAAAAGCATGCAGTGTGGTGCAGAAAATACTTTTCCATAATCACTTCATCATTATTACAATAATAATTAGAGGACCAATCATTTCCCTGTGTGAACAGAGAGATTCCTGATCCTTTGCAGCATGAAGAACTTAGGGTGCTCTGATTATGTTTTAATATTTTAGACCAAATTTATTTTAATATCAGACAAAAATCATACAAACAAATTGCAGACTTTTTAAATCTGCATCCATCCATTTCAGTTATGACTGAAATGGATGGATGCAAAGGACAACAAAACAACCCAAACAAATCTGAAAAAAATAAATCATATCTTAAGCCTAACAGTCGTGGCATTTAGTTTGTAATAAAGAGCAGCTTGTCTTTTCAGGTGCTGTGAAGGAACTTTGAGCCCCTCTTCTTTCCTTGACTGGTTTTAATTTAGACCCAGCATTTTCAGACAAGAAAGGCATCATTTACATTATGACACTCAATTGGATTCAAGTCCAAACATTGACGAGGTCACTCCAAAAGCTTCATTTCGTTTTTCCGAACAATTGGATTTGCTGGTGTTCTTTGGATCATTGTTCTCCTGCAGAACCCCAGTGTGACTGAGCTGAACCTCACAGAATTATTGACAGACATTTTCCTTCAGGATTTTCTGGCAGAGAAGAGTTAATGGTTCTAAATCCTTCAGATGTAAGACGAGGATATTTTCCTAAAGTCTGGGAGATCAGGATGACGTTTGTTGGGAAAAAAATTTAAATGGGCCTTTGTGTTTTTATATAAAGGGTATATGTAAAAAGGGTATTCAATTCAGAATTTAGACATACAAGAAAGTGAAATCTCAAATCACATTGATAAATAAATCCCACCCCTGCATAGTTTTATTGATCCAAACCTTTTGAAGAATGTTTTTGCATGTGTCTTGTAAACAAGCATTTTCCCCAGTTCTCCAAATCCCTCCAGGAATGGAGATGTGGGAGGTGAATTCAAAATAACCACTTGCTTTTATCTTGCTGAACAAAACCTTGACTTCAGCTTAGTTTATTATTTTCTTTTACTGCAGTCATGTGTTCTTGTTCTCAAAACAGTTACAGTACAGCAAGATTCAGCCAAACCCCACATTTTGTACTCTGAAGGAGCATGAAAGGAGTAGTAAAAGATGGTAGGTCACTAATATTATTATCCAGCATTTAAAAGTTATTTTTTTCTTGATGACTAACTGGTGGATTATTCGTCAACTTAGTGTAGAACCTAAATCTAAAGTTATATTGTTTTTCTGCAACTTAACTGTGATAAGTCTAGTTTTAGAAATGAAGCCAAACACTTTATGAGGTGAAATAACAGATTGAAATAAGAAAAGTCATTAGAAATGACAATATGACCAGACAAAACACTCCGTTTTCACGGCTTTTGATGAGGCACACGGTGACTGACATGAGAGGAAGACATGGTGGAAATGCTGGGGAAGATGTAATTGACTGGCTTGGAGAAGCATGCAGCTCACTCAAAAAAAGGGGCAGAACCCACCTTCTCCGCTCCCGGGCCGGCCTCTGTAATTATCTCCATTAGAGAATTTAGCCCAAATACTGCACACAAAACTCAGGATTAGTGCAGCGAAAAGGTGAACAGAAAGAGGGACACCGGCCCAGACACAACCAGTCCGAACATCAACCCAACAAACAGACATGCATACTTAAAATGATGCAAAAGTGCAACCAAAACACTAAAAAACAGAAGGCAAACAGAAAAAAGAAATAGCATGAACTCATGAGCTTGGATGTGACTGAAAATGTGAACAACTGTCATGTTTATAGTAAGACAATTATCATTTACAGCTGGTGAGTACACTGTAAATATGTTGACTATGTTTTCAACACTGCTGGAACTGTGTGAACAATGCTGGACATCTCAACAGTTACAATAAATAGGGATAAATCCTTTGAAAGTATGCAAATGTATATTTCTCCCTCCCCCAATAAGGGAGACAGGCTTCTAATGAGAACAAAACACAAAAAGATAAGCAGTAGTCACTAATTAGATTAAATATCTTTCTTAAAAGGCAAATGCTTTTAGAAGATTAGTAATAACCAAGAGCAAGTATCACCAAGCACACAAATAAGGCAACAACAACAAAAAAATGTCAGGGAAGATTTGATATTATCCCATTAACTACAGACAGATCTTTCTGTGAACATTAACTAAAAAGCAAATTGCATTTTATTAATTGTCAAAATTAAGGTAGAAAGATATAGATGCCACATCAAGAAATGTTTGCAGTCACAGAAAAAGAAAGAACAATAAGACTTTCAACAGTGACACTAACAGGAATAACAAAGGAACAAAAGGGGAAAGTAAACATAAACATGTAGTGGATACTAAAGGTGTAAGTTATTTCTCAGGTCTACTCTGAGAACAGGATGCAAGGCAGGAATGTGTCTCTTTGTAAGGTCACAGAAATGTCTAGCCAAGGACAAACTATCACACCAGACATAACATACCCGGACTGTCAGGGGAATCTGAACAACAAAGACAAAACAAATCACAATCAAAAGGAACAGAACACCTTTAATGGCAGCTATTCCACATTGAGTGGAGCTATTGAGTATCTTCACCATGACTCATCTGTTTTGTTTTTTTTCTCTCAGTTGAAGAGAAAATCCATCCTAAACAGAGTTTATACTAACCCAGAGAAAAATGACAGGCACTACGTTATATGAATGCAATGTTATTCATCAATTTATTGGTAGTTGAGAAGTGTTCATTCTTTTACCCACAATGTTTTGTTTCAGTTTGTATTGAAACTTGATTCATTTAAAACTGTGTTATGATTGTTACTGAAACTTCTAAACACAGGAAGAAATACTGTGATTTTTTTTTATCCATATTACCCAGTTCTCCGCCTAAACTTGCACCAACAAATTAGGAGTCAGTGGAGTGGAAAAAACTGTACAAGAGAAAGAAATGCTGAGTTATTCCTTTTGACAACACAATAAAGTCTGCTTTAGAGTGGATTTTCCTGAGAGAAAATGTTTCACGTTTCCTCAATATTCTCCTTTAAATAGTGCCATGTATGTTTGGCAATCCAGTGCAAGGAGAGAAAAGTTTTAAAATCATTTTACAAACCTGCTTGCTCCATTTCCTCCTCAACATCAAAATTAAAATATTCTTTTACACCCCAAAAAAATGTCAGAGAAGGCAGAAAAGAACAAACAAATTTATAAACAAATAAAAATGTTTTCTTTTAACATTTAGTGAACATAGTTCAGCTCTTAATCTGTAACAGCTGGAGATATATTAAAATCTGTAGCATAAATATTAAAAAATTGAGCAAGTAGGATCGAGTTATCCTAGGGTGGCAGAAACAGACCTTGTGTATAACTTGAATCTGTGTAATAGTCATTAGTTCCCTCCTACCTTTCAGGCTGGGAAAAGGTGTCGATTTCTCCCTGGCTGCTTTGTTGGGAAGAGCCAGATTGGACAGGCTGAAGCTGGTGCCGTGGTTCTTGTAAAGATTACCTGGTGAAGGACCAAAGAGACAATCACTAAAGCAAAGTATGATCAAATACTGTTGGTTCTATTTAAGTCAATTAAATGGGACTTGATTGGTGACAGGGGTATTCTCTGGGTTGGAAGATCTCCACATCCTGCCTGTTGTTCCGCACTGTCAATCAGCTAACTTAAGGAAGGCATCAGCTTCTTTCATTTCACCAAGAAAGGTAATTTCACAACCAGAAAAATTCCTGGTTGTGACCAAAAAGTCTAATCGTGGTGTCAAAACAAAAGGAGTGCCACCTATAGCTCTTACTAAAACTATAGTCAGTAAGATACAAGAAGCAATTCCATTAAGCAGCCAACACAACTAATTAACCACCTACATTCAGCTTTGTACAGTATTACCCTATAAAGAGCATAACAACAAAAAAGGATAATATTTTGTGCAGTAATCACTTAAATTCTGATACATTAAAGGAATGTTTATGCTACATTTCTGATTGAGGCTATGCATGGAAATAAAAAAATGTTAGATGTTAAAATGTAATAAATGTAATCAACACTACAACATTATATAAGTAGCAGTAGGAATGTCTGTCCAGATAAAGTGTTTTTTTTAAATTTCCGTTGAAATAAAATGAGACAATTTTAACTTAAAATACAAAACTTAATCCTGTGAAAGGTGTTTTGTATCTAACAGACTAAATTGAGCATTTGCAATACTAACTTTAAATTTACCATTTTTACACATTTAACTGGATGCTGTTTATTACAACAAACAAATCATTATCATCATAAAAAACTAAACAAGAGAACTGCCAGCCATCTTGTCTGTCAATGAGGAAGGGGCAGTTTTCCCATCTGGGCATTTTAATTTTCTTCTGTTGATTCCGTAATAATCAGTGAAGCTACATTCAGTACATCTACACTGATACTTGATTTATTCTTACTGGCAAAAGACATAAGTCCACCAAATCCATCATTGCTGCTGTTGGAGATGGTGGAATTGGGGGAGCTGTTACGCGAGTCTCCTTCTCCATCAGACTCCCCTGGGAGCCTGAGGCTGCTGGGACGTAAAGGCCGCTGAGCCCTGAAACCAAAAGAAAGGTCACATGAGATATTAATCACACACACATGCACAAACACAAGGTCACGCAGAAATGGACTGTAAAATCAAGACATCCATGACACGAAAATAACTTGGATGACGAGAGAAAGAGCATCTAAATGCTGCATGTACACACTTGTTGCCATTGAGGTTCTGGTTGAACCGAGGGGTGTAGGATTCCACTTGCTCTTCTTCCGCTTCTTCCTCAGTGGGGAAGCCATACTGAGGCTCAAAGTATGGATTGTCATACTCTTGCTTTTTGTTGACAGAATCCACTAGACCAGAATCTGCTACTGGTCTGAGAAACGGCTGACTGCCGATTCCAGGGACTGGGTTCTGCAAAGCAGCGCTTGCTGATGCTTCAATCTCAGGTGCTTCAGCTTGTTCCTGTCAACACAGATGCATATGCATTGTGTAAATAATTTCTTATAAGCAACACATAAGAGAGTTGTCTCTGAAGTTAATTTCTAAAGTTGAATGAAATAGCCACACACATTGTTGACTCCTTGGATGATTGTGCTAGGGCTTGAGCTTGCAGTTGTGCTGGAGCTTGAACGAAGAGGCTGTCCGTCTGACTGTTCAGCAGCTCCTTCCCCACAAGAAGGACCATCCACACTATGGCTATCCTTTAAATCGTGCAAGTCCTGAAACTCAACCTCGCTGGCATCGCCTAGTGCAGCATGAGTCGGAGGATCCAAACCTAAAAGACACACACTACTCAATGACGATGCCAAAAAAAGAAAACTATTCATACTGTATGGGTTGGTTTTAAATCAAAAGATCATACTTGGTGTATCCCCCTGGATGTCGCCTTGAATCATCTCGCTCACTAAGTCCCCAAGTGAAGAATAGGAAGAGCTGGAGTCGTCATAACCATCACTGTCACTACCACTGAGACAAAACCAAGAACAGAATATCTGAAGCTGCTCAACAAATATGTTACAAATGACCCAGATCAGACATGGATCTGGTTTTCTAACCTGTCTGTAGGATCAGACTCATTGCCTTCATCTTCCAATGGACCAGCCATGGCTTCTACCAGCAGGGAGCTTCCGTCATAGACTCTGTAGACCACTGGCTGCAGCTGATGTGCGTACCATTTTGACTTGTCTCCAATTAAAGATGGATCATATACATCTAAAACAGACAAAAACAGCAGCTTGGTGGACAATTCAATTCAACATGATTCATCAACTGATTACTATAATGTTAAATGAGTCTTACTGTTGTGTATCCTCTGAAATGCAAGGTTAGTGGGATTGAGCGCCCACTCTCCATAGAATTCCACCGCCTGGGTGTGGGACAGTTTATCGGCGAAGCAGGAGCGGCGTGGGCGAGACGCAAGAAAAGACGAAGACTGAAAAGCGACCACTGGTCGCGGAAAGAGCCGCAAAGTACGCGTGTGCATTTGGAAGCCCTGGAGGACATTGGGAGAGTTGAAGAATCGCACCATGGCAACCCTGAAATTAAAAAGAAAATTAAGATGTTTTAATTAAAGTAAATCATGTTATGTGATATTGTAACTGATACATTGTTGAAATAAAAAATAAGGCTGCACATTCCCCTGAAAAACTATAAAAACGTGTTTGGGCTAACACTGACTTTAAAAGCTTTGACTAGTCATTCTGGCATGTCAATTTAGCCAACTTACGCACAGAAGTTAATCCTTAAAGGTTGTTTTTAACATAAATTGTATGTAATGTGTTGTTACTACCACAAGGTGGTGGCAGCACACTAACGGAAGTGGTAGAAAACACACCAAGTTGCTGGATTGTTGTTTCTGGGGGGTTTTTTCATAGCTAATCTTCTATTTTCATCTTTAATAAGTTGCAGTATTCTGACTTATCTGTAGTGTTGCCAGTCTTTAAAAAATAAATCAAACAGGAAGTGATCTCAAATTTGTATTTTTGATTAAAAGGGGTCACCTTACAGTCTTCAAAAGTGGAATCTATCCACATGGCCAAGCATACCAATACTGCTCAACGTTCCAACAGAAACTTTAGATTTTTATGAAATCGTAAGTTTACTACTTGCCTGGTGGCCACATCAACGGAATCAACGTCATTGCCGTATATCAGAGGGTTGAACTCGGTGGAGGATGGCGAAGCCTTGTCTCGTCCTGGAGGGAGCAGGGTCATCTCCTGGCCTTCCTGGAACTTCTCCAGGTTCAGAATAGGTTGTGTGTTCAAACTCATGCTGGCCAATGCCTAAAAGGCACCAGTGATACAAATTACAAAAGACGCTATAGATCCAACAACAATGCTATGATGACTACTCCCACTACAGGCATCAACAACTTCTAGAAAGTGTGTTAAATGGAATATAATGTAGGCATATTTATTATTTGTAACCACCAACAAGGGAGATAATATATTTGCATCTAAAATTATTCAACCTCCACTGCAAATTAAGCTTATTGGCAAAGTGCCCAAACTAGCAGCTATTAAATAAAAACCAATGTTCCACAATTGTTGTGTTGTTTACTGCCATCTTAGAATTATACAATCCCTGTATATCTTGTCATCCAAATGCATGGTCTGCAATGTTTGATCTTAAAAAGCTTTCTATTTCAGTAATTCTAAGACAGCAGAGGTCATTGGAAATAGTGTCAAATTTTACATTAAAACCTGGTAATATGAGGTTTATTTAAACAGATGTCAAGTCTTTTGCTTATTGGAAACACCTAAACAATTTTGAAGGCGGACAACAAACTTAATTTGAAGTAGAAGCTGCATAATTGTAGGTACAACATTATAAATGAGTCCCAATCCACAGATTCCCCATCTTTATGGTTTTGACTCAACAATAAATAAGGTAATCAAAGATCAAATTTACACATGTTGATGCCTGTGGTGGTTGTGCCATTTTAGAGAGGAGAAACAGGAGGAAAGTAAGTCACTATGCATGGTTTGCTTAGAGGGAACTGCTGCAGTCTCAGGAGTCAATGTTTAGCTTAGCATAATGGAACATTTAGTTGCTGGGTCAGGATGAATGTTAACTTTGTCAAAGGGATAAACAGATAAGCTTTTATTGTCTTATTTTGGTTAAGAGATCACTCACTATGCCAAAAACAGATGCACGCACATTCATACATGCTCAAGCCAGAGTTAAGCAGTGTATCAGAAACAGTGTCCAGCGACATTCTGAAACGTTCTTTAGCATTTTCTATAGGTCAAGAGAACAAGAGACAATAAGTAATGACAGGCAAACCAATGTGTGAGAGGAGGATTTCCGTGCATGGGCATTACACATTCCACAGGAGGAGAAATGAGTAACCTTATTTTCAGAGGAGAAGATCTGCTTTTGGGTGATCACGGTCAATCTAACCAGACACTAGGAAGGGGAATAAGAGAGATGCCAGGAGAATCACATGTAGGCTGGAGATGACAGTTTTGTGACAGACACTGGAACATCACATGATGGAAGGGTAACAGCATCTGCCTTTTCACTTTCTTTTCTTTGTCTCCTTTTAGAAGTACTTCCCACTTTTTCTGCTCGGCTGACAGCAAGTAAGCACATTTTGTTGCCACCAACATGTGAGTAATTTAAAGTTAAAGTCGTGAGGAAAAGAGTTTATACTAGAGTTTTATAGTGAAACAACTCTGGCTCTGTCATTTCATTTTTAAATTCTACAACTGACTTGAGCTGAATAATATTTTTATTGAGAGTCTGGAAATAAAGATGATTCAAATTTAGAGAGACATTGAGAAAGCAAGACAGAGAAAAAGGCTGATGAAGAAGTTGAGATGATTTTATACCAAATATGACAAGACATTGAGAAACCGACAAATAACTTGATCAAAAGCCAGAATTCACCATCAGAATTCAGCCTTTGAGAGAGACAGGACAAACATCCATGGTCACCAACTGGGAAAACCCAGTGGTTCCAATGGAGAGGAGATGACAGTACAAAACAGCAGATCTTTTCAAAAATACATAAAATGCTTGCACACCTCTGCATCTACAGAAAATGGAAAAAATGAAACTAATTCCCATTTTCTTTAAAAAAAAAAAACAGTCTGAAATTTGCAAAAGTAAATGAATCAGTCTCTTGCAGGACTGATTTATTTGTAAAATGAAGAGCCGAGTGCAAGTATTTTCAGAGGCTCTCACACAAGCAGCATTATGCTACGGCATCCAAGTCTTTAGAAAAAAAAAAAAAATCAGTGAAACATTCCTCTGTGACATGTTTTACATTCACAGAAAAACCATTGTGAGCTTATTTCCAAATATATGCTAGCAAAAACTGAGGCTTAGCACACTCCTACAAACCAGCTTCTCAGTCACACACACAAAGAGCTGCTAACCACACACAGCTATAAAACTGGCTCTGATTCAAGGTGGATGAAACCAATTGATGACTAAAATGAATAGTCAAATTGAGTTTTATCCTATGAAAATTTGTGCTAGGCAAAACAGCCTCTGAGCAACTACATACAGAGTTGTGCCAGTAAAGTGGGTTGATAAAGATAGAACTGGTATAATTAGTAGTAGCGATCCATATCTTAAAGTGCGTTGGAAGATATCTTACATTTGTGGAAAAAAAATGTATGCAGATTCTTGAGTTAATTTGTGCATTTAGATCAAGTAAAGTGGGTTGTGAAGCTTTGCATATAGTGGTATAACAAAACAACAAGCAATCTCCAAAACAATTTTAAACAAAATAAGATTCTGAACTTTTATGTGAAGTCAAAGCTTCATGTAAACACTTAACACTCAAATACTGTGAAAGAAATTCAGATTTAATTAATATATATATACATTACATTTTACTTTTCTGTGAGATTGTAAGACAAAAAACAAAGTCTCTGCTCCAACTCAGAGAAATTTAAATAGTACTTTTGAAATTTGAAGCAATACCTGTACCAATTAGCAATCCCAATAAGTGCAAAAAGTAAAAAATAAATAAAATTAAAAACAGCACATATAATGAATATCAAGCCAATATAGATAGGACAATTTGAGAAGGATATCAGCAGGTGGGGTTGTCCACAGCCCCATATTCATTGCTTGTACAGGTTTAATATAGGATGACAAAGGGTAAAAAGTCAGAGCCAAGCATGTTCAAGATCTGGGCATTTTGAATTTGTTTTCAAACTCAATTGAGACTTGACAGCTACAGAGGGTAAATAAAGTTTGTTCGTAGGGTCCAGCAGTAATTCACAATTTATAATGGCCAATTTCCCAAATTGGCCATTATATGTTTATACTGTGGAACTAAAATCCTTGTAGTAGTTTTATACTCAATGTACTCAAAATTCTTCAAATTTTCTCATGTTACAACTACAAACTTCAATTTATTTTACTGGAATTATTTGAGGTAGATTAACACAAAGTACTGCATTATTGGAAGTGGAAGGAAAACTATTTTGGAAATAATCTGAAAAAAAAAAGCCTCTCCAAGTCAATGCAAAACAAACCACCTGTTTCTGCAAATAAAGCTGCATGTATTTTGGGGATATTATCTCTACAAATCTTGCACATGTATAAACTGACATTTTTGCTCAGTGCTCTCTAATTTTAAAGTATTGCCACAGATTTGAAATTAGATTTAGATCTGGACTTTGAATGAGTTTTTGAACACATGTATGTTTGGGGTTGTTGTCATGTTGGAATGTCAACTATTACCAAGAGATCAAATCTTTCATCACAGTTAAGTTTTGCTCCAGGCACCTTACTGTCAACAGTGACCAACTTGTATGTCTGGTGAAGAGAAGAAAAGTATTCCCACTGCATTACACTTCCACCACTCCATTTAACCTAAGGGATGATAGATTTAGGATCATGTGCAGTAGAAAGAAGTGTATTTTTTCCCTCTGGCAATGGCTGTCTTATTGCCATTCTTTCATAATAAAAAAAAATTTGTGGAGTGTAAACCTGAGCTCAAGATCTCAGTAGCTCCTCCAGAGTTACCTCTGGTTTCTTAGGGGCTTCTCTAATTAATACAGGTCTGCTCTGCCAGACTTTAATACAGGTTCAGGTCTGCCAGTACACCTGGGTGTCCATTTCCTATTAGGTTTGCAATTTGTTTTTCAGATTAATTGAACATTGCTTTCTGAGATGTTCAGAGATGTTGAGAAATTATGTTGTTAATAGTTGTTAAAAGGCAATCAGTGGGACATAATTTCTTTTAGAGGCATTGTCCGGTGAACATACAAACACACCAAAGTTCACAGATTTGTAATTGTACAAAATTTCAAAAGCCAGGGCCAATTTTCATTTAGCTTCACTACATGTGTAAAATCACAGTAAAAGCCATGAAAGTGTGTGGTTGTTACATAAAAAAAAATAAAGGAACTGAATATAAAGCTGTTTTCATGAATCAGAACCAGACTCTGAAATTATTCAGTAGGCTTATAGGGGGAAACTGGTTTCCATCAGTAACACTAAAAGGTTTATTTGGGTCCAAGTATCTGACTTTACCTCCAACAGCTAGAGCATGCAAACAAAATGGAAACAAAAAGAAAAGAGAAAAATAATAATAACATGTTAGTGCACTAAAAACAAGCCCTTTTAAAATCTCGCACACTCATCTACAATACATACAACCCAGATGATGAAGGAGCCACCTACTCTTCAAATTGCTGAAAGAGAATTTTTACATGTATACAAGAGTGTGGTCAAGTCACAGTAAAAAGGAACAGTCATATAAAAACACTGGGATCACTGGTTTCTGGCTGCCACAGGGCAGTTGAATGAAATTGACTTTTTAAAATAAGTGCCGATTACCTGTTTTAGATGCTTCTTTAGCTCGCCTGCTTCAGGCTCTGGCAGAGGGGGCAGATTCTCTGCATTGGTGGGTGCTATAACCTGCAAGCCACATAAGACATACGATTAAAAATTCACTTTGTTAACATAATCTCTAAATAGGAAGGGAATAATTCACAAAAATGTACTTTAATGGAGTTATACAGTTGTCCTTCAATTTCCTGCTTTATTTTTGACACCGTCTTGGAGTAGCATTTGGTAAAAATATGCCACTGGAGTGACAAGACGTGCAAAACATTGTGTTGACACACACACACCTTACTGCTGTCGAGGTCAACAAGCCAAACATCGTCTGGCATTTTGAAATCCGATTTGTAGAGGAAGAAGCTGGCTGGAACACCGATAATGTAGGGAGTGGGAGCGAGAAGAAGCTGTGAGGAGGAGAAAGCAAAACCAGTTTCTACATAAAGTCAGTATTCCAACAGTATTCCAACAGATGGTGTTTACAGTTTTAATAGGCGGCTAATTTCAAACGTTTCTCAGACTTGTTATTTCCATGTGTTTCATTTTTACACTTACCTGCTCAGCAGAAGCCATACATGTAGGGAGCAACGGGATGACGGGGAACATGTACTCCAGGGGGTATATCATAGCAACAAAGGCCATGACACTCATGGACAAAGCATTGTAATCACGTGATTGAAGAATGACCTTAAAGGAAAATAATGGTAAAAAGAAACACAATAAATGTTATTCGACATAATGTTACTAGTCCCCTTTCAAGCAGTTAATGTCTCATTCCTATTATGTTAAGGCTTTACAAATGTAAAACTGTCAAGTTACGTCTGTCTTTTAATAACTTCACTGCTTTGTTCTTATTCCCTTGTTGTCTAACTTGCATGCAAGAATGCCCGTTTTTGTCTCAAGTTTGTAACAGCATTATTAAAAGCCGACTTTCAAGAACAAGTGAAGCTGGGAAAAGAAAAAGCTCAAAAGAGATGTCAGTGTGACAGCTTTCAATTAGTTCAGCTTGACTGGAATATATAAGAATGTGAAATGTTTTTCAAACAGATGAACACAAGGAAATTTTACACATATTGACTTTTTATTTTACAGACATGTTGTATTTTAGCTTTTAATCTATATGACTATTTTTATTTTGTTGTATTTTTTAGTAGCTGAGAAAACAATGCCTTTATATGCATTCTGTAATATTTTATAATTTTGAAAGTGGGTTCAAATGATACCTTGGGATTAAATGATACCTTGTTCAGCCAGTTTCTAATCAGAGAATTCATATTTCTAAGCACTACAATGTCACAAAAACAACCACACTCTTTGGTGTGGAAGTTGTTACTGCAGGCAGAAGAATAAAGTTGGCTATTTTTCCACTGATACCACTTTAAAAAATAAATAAATAAATAAATAACCAAGGTATTTATCAAGTAAATGTCCTTAAAATGAAATGAAGGCAGAACTTTTGGAGGGTGTTCTGTGTAGAGAGAATGCTGAGGATTTACAAATAATTCAGTTTTATCTGTTTAAAATTGCCTAAAGCTCATACTATGCTAACTGCATCATCGGAATCCATTTACAGCAGTCTATGGGCAGAGAAGAATTATATCCTCCATTCAAAAACACAAGTCTACAGTTTTTATTGAACGTAGTACAGTAAACAAATAAACAATGTTTTATTTTAAACCAATATGTTCTGAAATACAAATAAAAAACAGCCACGATTCCTGAGGCGCTGCTGGTGTGTGTGGATAATGGTCCTATGGAACAGACCTCTCAGCCTTTCTTTATTTAATGTCTGGGAGTGTTACAAATGTCCTCTTGCTTTGAAGAGATTATACTGTAGTTTATGTATAAATGTTGTGAAATGATTACAAATTTATGACTAAAACCCCAGGATTTACTCCTCACTGCAGCTGAGAATCTAATTCTCATTCCTAGAAAGCAATAGAACAGGAAGGTCCATGAAAGCAAAATACCTTTTTACACTTTGGAACAGTTACAGATTTTCAATAAATTAAATGTGAATATCCACACGTTTTACAGTGACAAAATCCTCATTTATCATCCTTCTGCTGAAAATGACAGCTTTTAAGTTCAAAATGGGAATTAAACTGACTGGGACCTCTTTCAGCACTTCTGACATGGGAGGAGGTTGTGCTCATGGTCTCCTGACATAAATGCCCTGTGCTACAGCAAAAAAGGTAAAAAACAAAACCAGACAGGGCAAATCAAAATTCCAGCAGAAAAATAATACTTCTGGAATGCTAACCATACTAATCAATAGAAAAGGATTATCAATACAGAGAGTCTAAAACTTTACCTCAGTATTATTTATTTTGTCTTTGGTTGGAAATGTTAGTGAAATCCTGTTTAACTGCAGAGGATTGTAACGCAGACAACGTTACTGCTTTTAAATAATTACCACAGATGGAAAGGCCTCTTGGCTTACATTTACTTACAATCTACTAATTAATGAGGAAGCAGAATAACTTTGTCCTCTCACATATTATTTGGATGTAGATGTAATTTATTTGGAAAGGATATTGTAAAAGAAAAAACAATGAATTACATATCCATTCTGAGACAAACATCCATGTTTTGAGATGTGAAAAGAAAAAAAGTTAGTGAGCCATGATCTGTTTTGCAAAGGGAAAAGGTGGAATGTACTGTAACGATTTATCCTGATATCTCTCATAACCTGGAGGATTTTAGTGCAATTTTAGATTCACAGCAATGCAGACTGGAAACTTTAACTTTGGAAAAGTTTTGAAAAACGTTTTGAAAAGTCCTTGTTGATTTTATTTTTAAACATTTCAATGTGCATTTCCTAATGTAAACAAGTAAGAATACCAGTCAGATTATCATAAAATTTGCAAAAGGAACACAAAAAATTACATAGCAGAGGAACTCCACAACATTGTGTATGAAACTAAAAGCCCAAGTTTTGGTCTGGAAACGCTTCGAATGAGCCACAGTAACATTACACCAGCTAACTGAACAAGGACTCCAATTACATTCAAGTCAATGGCTCAAGGGGTGAAAGACAGCAGATGACAGAGAGAAAAGAGATGCTTTTCTCTGAGTTTTCATTTCCTCTCTCTCAGGCTTTGTGTAAACCAAATGGCTATAAAAACCATAAACAGAAACTGAATAATAAAAGTTACTCATTTTGGCAGATTAAAAAAAAATAAAGTATTTTACTTAAAGATAAAATGCCACTAATTGGTAATTGCAATAGAGGTGCAAAACATAATGTTTGCAAATCTTAGTAAGGTTAGTTGCTTTAAAGAAAACGGAGTGGGTGTTAGGTTAAACTCATTGACGCTAAAGAAAATAATCAAATCAAGTTTCTTTATTAGGAAATGAATAAATTATGAGGTCTACAACCTGGTGATAGAGCTTGGTCAGTTTTATCTTAGAATTCACAGCAGAGGAACTGTGTCCAGTGTTTTGCTGATCTTCTGAGGTTCTATTTAACATATTTTATGCATAAAAAATACCTTCACTTAAAATGCAAATACATATATAAAAAGGTCCAATGTATAACCAGAGCCTATCTTGACTCCTGACTTGTTCCCATGCTTACCTTGTGCTCCAACAGGACACAGCTGAGGACCTGAAGACAGGCGTCAACACCCAGCAGCTCCAAGGGCAGGTGCAGCGGGAAATCAACCAAGGAGAAACGGGAGTTGTCAGGCAAGGCGAAGGTGAGTGGCCGTTTCAGTTCCTGGGGCAGCACCTCCACATCCACGCGCCTCTGACCTGCCAGTGGCACCGGGGAGCGCAGCAGCCGGTACACCCAGGACTCGATGTCCCGTAGGTCGACCAGCAGCTGACTGCCCTTCTCTTCCACCGAGAGCGCTCCGGTAAACACCCGCCACATGGTGTCCCTGCATAGATACACAAACAGATCACACACATTAAACCAACTTCTATGTTATATTTCCTCTTTATAGCTAATGTCCTAATTAACTGTACAAGAGTTGTGCTTAAATTGCAAAACATTTTCTAAGGACAATGGCGTAACAAACACAGGAGACTGTTGCTAAATGCCATTTCTTCACACATGCAATACTTATTCTTAAATTTCACAGATACACTTAAATTCCAATAATGCAAATACAACTATTCAAGAGAACTTAATCATCTAATTGACATGCAAATATACAGTTTTGATGATAAATTTAATGATAAAAATATCTTGAAGCAGATAAATGGCTGATTTTACTGGAGCAGACAGCTACCAATACGCATGACCAACCCAGCTGTGAAATCAGTAATCTGAAAGGTAAATGATACTAAAACACAGAAGATCACCAAAATGTTGATTTGAAAAGGTTCAACTTAAAACACGCATGACACCGTTCTGGTTCTTGAAGGGTATATTTAGTGTGTGAGGCGGGCAGTGAGGGTAAACCATTAGTCCTTCAGAGCCCTCCCACCTCGCAGCTGCTGCCCAAAGGCAGCTGGAGACCTCAATCTGTCAGAGCTGCCATAGTGAGAAGTGCTCTAAGCCATTATACAATGACTCTCCTCTTTCTCTGTCACCGCAACCCAACATTTCAACCTGGCAATACAGAAAAATAAATAACAAAACAACTCAAGTATGTTAAGCATTTGGCTTCAATACACTCACAGGTTCTACGATTAACCACAATTTTTTGATGCTAATTACTAGACAGACTGGATCACTTTACTTAAAGAGAAGTGCATTAAAACAATAATAAATTCTAATACTGAAGAGTATTTTTACTCGTAATTAGCTTAAAAACTAAAGTCTAAATAATTTTATTATTAAAATGTATGCACAGTCACTGAAAGCATTAAATATCCAAAATAGAATATTGGAAAATGAAAAGCCCTGGAATAAATTAAGGTATCACCTGCTGTATAGAATATAACACAGTGCTGCCCCTCATCCACATGTTACAACTCACTAAGACCCTAGGTTTTTTCCCCCTCCCTAATAAGGAAATATAATTTTATTCTCAGATTTGTGATCATAAACAAAAAGCAAGATAAGTAATGATGTGGAAACGACAAATAATTAATGATTAATATATTATGTTGGAAGTAGTTAGAAGGAGTACAGATAATGGCTGCTTTCTGAATAAAGTAAGTTGGATCATGTTAGGAATTACCTGTTATATCAGTACCAAAAAAAACAGTGTTTCTACTGAAAGTAGAGCAACCTGCATCGATCATATTTCCAGTCAAGTATTTTTCAACTTTACCTCAAACTACTGACCGTCATCTGCAGCTGCTGTCTTTACCACATCAATATTTAACACAACACAACTATAAAGAATCCAAAAACATAAAAGCAGCCATACTTGAAGTATTACTTGACATTGAATAAATCGCTCAAAACAAATTAAATTAAATACGACAATGTATTCATAATTCAAAGTGCAAAAGAAAACTAAACAAAAGCTAGTTCCGTGAAAACAAACATAAAAAAAGCTGCAGATGGCCAGCAAAACCACACAGAGCTACAGACAAAAGGCTCCATTATTAGTCATAACAAACATACAGATCACATGTGGATGAGGAGGAAAGAAAGGAATGGAGATGCACCAATTAATCTGTATGAGATTAGAGATATTAATTTTTTTTGTTAATATGTTGCTGTTTTTTTCTAATATGTGAAACAAACTCCAATTTTCTGTTTACATTCAAGTTTGGTCATATACTTAAACACAAATATTACAATGATCTTATAATTTCATTTTTGTTTGACTCAGGATTACGCCCTGTGTCAAAAAACTGCAACAAATTGTTGTATCCAGATCTAAATAGTATAGGAAATGAAAAAAAAAATCTGAATCAGCAATCGCACACGTGTAAGAATTAATCTGGAAAAGCCTGATTGGTGCTCATAAACCATTTCAAAACACAAGTCGGTGCCTTAATGTTGTGCTGTTTGCTCTTTGAGTAGTACTGCTCTGTTTTCTTGACATTTTCTAACAGGTCCTTGTGAACAGATTAGCTGTCAGCAAATTATTTATCCTGGAGACAGTAAAAGGCACACCAGCCAATACAACAGTTAGTGGATTGAGCATTGTGCTAACAATGAAAAAAAAAAAAAAATCAATTTTGTGAATAAAAAGTCCATTCAGACAGAAACAATGTCTCCCCATTCCAACAAAAAGAAACAAAGAACAAAAAAAAACAACTTGAGTGTTGCCATTCAGTTTTTTTTTTAAAACAAAAAACAGAAGAGCTAGTGTTTGACCTCCAGAACAACAACACAGAAGTCTCACCTTTGGGTGGCACGAGAGAGTCCTGCTCGTTGGGTTAGCCTCTGACTGCAGCAGTCCACCAGCCTCTTGAGAATATATAAGCATTCTCTAAAAGTGGTAAAGAAGGGGTAGTGGCTGAGTATGCACAGCGAGGTCAGCGTACTGTTGCGGTTCCTGGCAGCCATCTTGGCAGCTCTGCGTTTGTGCTGCGGAGACTTGCCAGGGATTTGCTCAGGACCTGGTTGCCCACTTTCTTCTCCGGATGAAGACGGGGCTTCAGACTTGGAGTTGTCAGGTGCGGAACGGGCAGCAACATGGCCTCCACTGCCTCCATCAGACGTTTCATTAGTGCTCTCCACTGCCTGCGCTGCAGTCTCTGTATGGCTACTCTTGTCGCGAGAGCGGTGATGCCCACGCTGAAAAGATCGATAGAAGTTGACGCAGATGCCGTAGCGGGTGATTCCAGAGTCTTTGTCGGTCAGCGTGAAAACAAACGAAGAGTCATCACGCAGGCTGACCCGGCGCTGGCGGATGCTCAGGCAGCCCTCTGGTTGGCAGAAGAACACCACATCTGGCGGGAGCGGGAAGTCGTGGTGATCCTCCAGGGGGTAGCGTCGGAGAAGCTGTGGAGTCTGGGCCACACTGTCACTACTTGGTTGCCTGAAGAACAGATGGAGAAACATGCCAGGAAATGGTTTTATAACTGCTACAATGTCAATAAGCAAAAACTGAAAGAAATTAGGAAATCCTAATGCTCTGATAGGAATCTAAACTGTTCAAAAAGAGGGGCTCAGTTTAAAACACAGATATAAAAGAACTCCTAAGCAAAACAAAGTAGGGAAATCACACTTTTGAATGGGTGTCAGTAGATCAAAAACCAGAGATCCAAAAAGTGTACAAAAATTAAGCTCTCATAAGGAAAATAAAAAGTGAGCATTGTCTAAAATGTTCATTATGTTTTCTAGAAATTCAACAAATTTTTCAACAAACATGGAGGGAAAAATTGCTTGTACCTACAAAACAGTGGTTCCCAAGCTTTTCAGCTTGCAACCCACAAACAAACTGCGAAATAGACTTGTCACACTAATGATCAGATGAGCGTTTCCACCAAGTTAAAAAAGGCTATAATGACAACACAGGGTGTGACAAATACCAATATATAGTTTTTATCTATGTGAAAGGACAGCTTTAATATTCCAATACTTAGAATCATGTTCATTATAATTTTTGCTATTTAATTAAATCGTCTTAAGGGAATCGCAAGCAACTACACTACAAGGGGCCAGAATCCAACTTTGAAGAGCCTTCAACAGTCACTGAAATAACTTGAAACTGAAAAGCAACTATAAATAAGTAACTGAAGTGTAACAAATAAAATTCAAACATTGTTTCTGAATTTTTGTTTAACAGAATTATTTCTAAGAAAATAAAAATAAAATCTAAAAACAACTGGCTTAGGAAAAAGAAAATTCCATAAAGACTTTTTGAAAGAATCAAGCTTTATTGAGGTTGATAACTTTGCATTCTGGCATGCAGATGGTAAGGCGGAGTTGTGTTTTGTGGAGGCCTACGTGTTGCAGCACCTTCCCCCATGAATCCTCTTATGACTCAGATACATTTAAGACAATAACAGATTCATCAGTCGGGATCAGTGCTTACCTTGCTCCAACAACCACTAAGTAGTCAAGAAGACGCGGGCATATTTTCTTTTTCTCCATTTTGGAATATTAAAATCCTGTATGTGAAGACATCCAGGATATATGTTCCCTTCTGTGTCAGTGGTATATTTTCATCAAAGGAGGTTTGTAGCTGAAATTCAGATCCTTTGTCATCATTATGTCCATTCACTACAGACAAACCTGTAAAAACACAAGAAAATATGATCATTACCAACCTGACAGTTTATTTTTGAATATGCATGTTACTATGAAAGGATACTAAATAGAAAAAGGAGTGAATAAATCGGCAGTCGATCAGTATAGGCAGATTTTCTGCGTGAACAGCTCTAACTGGTGATTGGCAGGACCTTCAACTTATATTTTACAAACATTTACGCCGTGAGATCAGCTGCAGGTTGCATTCTTGTGATTAAACAGTATTAAAGCTGTGCCAGGAGATGACAGCTCAACACTATCTTGCCTCACATTTCCCTTTGCAGGAAATTAAAAACACAATGCACAATATTGAACTAAATTTTTACTAGACAAAGAACGTGACAAAGAAACAAATCTGGAACAGCACAAGAGATTTCTAGCTGTCTCCCCCCAATTCAACAATACCCTTTTAATAATCATTCAACTCAGACATACAGTGTAAATCCCTACTGCATTTCTAGCACTGTGTGTTTTACAGTCATTTTTAGCCACTATTGTACCAGATGGTTGTTGTTGTTGGAGGATAAAAAGAGGCTCGCTGATGTAGTAAGCAGCTTACAGGCTGTTGGGAGAATGAGGACCATTGAGAGCATGCACTATGGCCCTTAAAGCCCTGGGAATTACAGGTAACAGGAGCAAACTCAAACACCAAGACATGAATCTACCACCATTTACCAGCTACATTTTGACTCTTTAAGCCAAGATCTTAGAGGGTACAGTAATCGAACATTTTTGACAAGTACAACTGCAAAACTATTTTATGGAAATGATCCAACTTTTAAACTGACTGAGCTACTTTTTTGTTTTGGAAAAATGGATTTTGTTATGTACGTACAAGGGAGTAAAATAAGTATTGAACTTGTCACAATTTTTCATTGTAAACAAACATATTCCTAAAGGTGCTAGAGACATGAAATTTTCATCAAATGTTAATCCAAGTATTCCATTTAGAGAAAGAAAGCTAAACAAATAAGTTCAGAAATTATTGTTCAGAACTTATATGCAATAATGTGGAATGGCAGAGGGAAAACGATATTGATCACATAGAGAAAGGGAAGTGGAAAAAGGCATGGAAAGCCAAACCAGCTTAAATCTATCTGTGATCAGAAAGCCTGGAATACCTTGATACCAGTAACTACTAACAAGAGGAGGGAAATTATTATTCCTGTTATAGTAACAGCAACATATCTCTGAAGCATATATTCTCGAGTAACAAGAGCTTTCGCAGTCGGCATGCCATGGTGAACACACTTTACTGCAACAACAAACAACGCATCGCTGTTCTGCTGAAACACCACCCTGAAAAGCAAACACAGAAGTGGAAGAACATGCTTGCATGATGTTACCCTGCACTGATAAGGTCAAGGAGCTATCCATTTACCTATGCACACATTATGATACCATTTACTAACAGATCAAGCAATGAACTGGCCTTAAATATGCCAGAAAATCTGCTGGAATTACCGTTTTTCACTGGCTGAGACAGTTATTTATACTAATCAAGATAGATGTCGAGTGGTAGGTAGGACAGTAGACATCCAAGGTATTCAATTTATTCTGAACTGTTCTCCAAATTCATTACTGTTCCATAATAATAAACGGATCAGCAGTTTCTTTCTTCATTTGCTGATTTGTAACTGTTTGATGTTTTTCAGTATGAGTATCACAACAGAGGGGAACTGTGTAAAGTTGAATGGACTGAACACAAATACTGAGGTTAAGACTTCTCCCCTGATCAGTAGTTGGCAATCTTGTTAGTCAATCGCATCAGCTCAGTTTTGACTGAGATGGGACTCAACAGGTATCTGTTATGCAAAACCTTGAATGTCAAAACCGATACAGACATCAAAACTGTTTTGCTGATGAATAAAGTAGCCAGCCTCAAACTCACTTCTACAGAAAAGTCCTGGACTATGCTTAAGAAGTGAGTCTTTGCCAGGAATCCAACCTCTAAAAAGCCGCCTGTGATTCATAACAGGAAATTGACTAATATCTGAATGATGATTTTGATTATGACATTTGACAAAATATACTGTAAATTATTTCATAATTAGTTACTGTGTTATGTTTTAATAGTGTAAAGCATTTTAACTGCCTTGTTCCTAAAATGTGCTGTACAAATAAACTTGACTTTTCAATGGGATCAACAAGCATGTGGTTTATCTGTAACTTGCTAAGGCACAACTAGTACAGTTGTACTAGTTGTGCAACTGTACTAGTTGCACAACTAGTGCAACTAGTAATTTTGCATGCATGACCCTGCATGCAAAATTTTGACAATGCTTGGATTGGAAAAAATTATCATAAATGGAGATTTCTGTACCTATTTCTTAAACTACTGAAGGCTAACTAATTATTTTAAGTTTTAATTTCTACATTTTCCAAGTCTTGGGGAGTCTGACCACAAATCTACAAACTCAACATTTCTATTGTTTTATACAATAAAGATAAAGAATCTGTTTTGATAAGACATTGGATATGAAAATGTGAATAAATGCAGAAAAACTTGTGGGCTTGCTT
Organism: Poecilia picta; assembly: GCA_033032245.1. Classification (NCBI taxonomy): domain Eukaryota; kingdom Metazoa; phylum Chordata; class Actinopteri; order Cyprinodontiformes; family Poeciliidae; genus Poecilia; species Poecilia picta. Next base: position 24,753,934 of record CM065355.1, read on the forward strand.
TATAAAAACAGACACAACACAGCAAGATAAACAGAGGAGCAAAATGAGCAGCACATAAATTAGGAGTGTGACCCTACAGTCACACATCCCGGCCAGGGCTGTCATTAACCAGGAGCCACAAAGGAACCGGTATTCGACACAGCTGTACAAAGAGGACATCAGAACATTACGGCGAACTTTAACACATGTTGCCTCACTTATATTATGGCTCCAATTATGACTAATGGCTCTCCTTGGCTGTGGAGAGGCCATTCACACTAGAATATAACAAAGGAGTCTATCTGTGGCAGACTGACTGAGAATATAGTCAAAGATTAAAATATTTGTTATTGTTGAAATCCTAATCTTTGAATTTTCTCATATGGCCAAGTTCAGCGTTGGATATCTGGTGTGCTGTAGTGAGTGGCTTCAAAAGTACAGAAGATGGGCAGAAATATGTTTTATGGAGTCATCTTAATATCAGATGCCATTAGACTTTGTATAATTATTCAAATACAGTGAAGACCATACAGTTTTAGTGGATTATGAATGCTGTCGATTGTCAGGACCATGGTGTTAGAACAGGTGAACTCTTCTTCAAATATTTTTGAGCAATCCAGAGAAATTGCAGATAACATTTAAAAAGGGACTGGTGATATTTTAAATTTACAAATGGCAACAAGATCCCCCTTTCCTAAAGCATGCGTCAAACTGTAGGAGGAAATAAGCCTGCTATTAGGAAATGTTGTGCAAGGCAGGGATGGGCCTTCACAAACTGTTATCCAGTCGTCATTATCTTGCAAAAGCATCAGGACAATGAATCTACATGCTGGTCTGGCAACATGAAGGCTTCCTGGTGCAATGCCAAAATGGCTGTTTTATGAAGCAGCAGAGCTGTAGGCACACAGCGCAAAGAACAGAACCACAGATTTATTTTTAGATGAGGATGGAAGGTCGGTGCCACCTCACTGATGGTTCTGAATAAGTGGGCTTGGTGCTGAATCGTTTGTCTCTCAGTAAAGGAAATGAGAATCATGGCTTGCAATAACAGCCTTCAAAGGCAACAGAATAATGCATTTTAAACACAACACACGGATCTCTTCAGAATTACTGCAGGCGCCAGTCGTTGGTTATGCAAGCAGAGAGAGGAGAGACGGATTTGATTCACAGACCTTTCAAAATGGGCTGCAGTTCTTTCCAGTCAGAGCAAACTGCTGAAGCAAAGTGATGGAGCAGTTTTAGCTCAACAAAGCAGCTAAAAGACATGAAGGACGACGTGTGCATCCAAAAACTATCAGTCAAGTAAAGTAGAAAAACTCTTAGACATCAGATGACAGCTGAGGTCTATCAATAGATACCAAGCTATAAAAGGTGCATAAAATTCAACTACAAACTGGGTTTTCACTTCTGTGAGGGCGTTTAAGGTTTTTCAAGCCATGACTAAAATATTAAATTTTTTCCAGGCTGATGAAACAAAAACATTTAACATGATGAGTCTTTGAACTGAAAGACACTGCCTTTGATCCTGAGGATAAAAGTCACCACTTCATTGCTTTATTTTATCCTGTTCAATATTTTAAATTTGCATCACAGCTAGCATATGAATTATCTATTATGGGTCAAAATGTGATCCATCAGGCTGCAGTGACCTTCACTATTCAACACTAATGTTTAATAAATCTGTTCTTGTATCAGATGTCATTTAGATGTTTCTCAAAAGACATAAAATAAAAGTGAAGTATTCCCTCTAAGTGCTCCTGTTATTGGAATCTTAATTACACCTCCAGAAATATGAGTCATAGGTGCATCCACACAAGTCAAAATAATATATTTAGATAGTCAAAAACTTTCCCACAATTAGATTTACAGAGTTCTTAGTCCATCCTTACTTTCAAATATAGAACTTGTCTGTCAGCCAGTCTTTACATATGGATGCAAAAATTCCTATCTTGAAGGCTGCTAGAATAATATTAGGCAAATAGATAGTGAAAACTCAACTACTATTCTTTTTCAAAACTTATCCAGACCTGGAGAAAAATGTAAATGCTGCATGGGAACTCAATAAGTAGTGATAGATGGATTTACGTAGGTAACAGCTTGTGCGGGGGTCAAGCACACACCAAGCTGTTCTGACGAATAGTGTGAGACAAGCTAGTATAAATGTTTCATCCGCATATACATACTTATACTTATAACTGAAATGTAATTTATTTCATACCAAAGAGGAAGATCGTGCTCAGAGGCTCCAATGCACAGAAAATGATGCATCTATGCGTTATCATTCATCCCATAATGTACTAAACTGATGCTTTCTTTCCTGTATTCATCCTCTCTCTGTGTACATTCTGTCCTCAAAGCCCGTCTTCCGCATTATATTTCATTAAACCCGACAAAGCATATTTAATCATACATTAAAAATGTAAATGAAAACAGAGAAACGTGACGCCACAGCGGGTGTTAAAAAGCTGGCTACGTTTGTGTTTACACAAACTGCAATCCTTCTAAATTAACTGCCTTATCGCAGGATCTTTCGGGAAGTCTGCCACATGCTAGTTCGTGACCAACATCTTCGGAAAAACTCCTCTGTGTCAATGACGGAGTGAAAAACCATCCACTGCGAGCTAGTTATATGCTGTAGTGGGAATACTAAACTAACTGAGGAGATAAGTGTAAGGGCATTGGCTGTCATAAGATTAATACTTTAACAAATATAACAAGGCAATGCCGACGCCTCTCGACAGCCCCGCGGTATACAACTCTGACAGCGTTATTATTTTTTTATATTTACAGCATGCAGTCCATGTTTTGTTTGTCCTTTATAAGCATCCTCTCACCTCGTCCGCGCTGCTCTCCTACGCCACCGATGGATTAGCTAGCAGGCTAACTAGCTGTGCCCACTAGCTGCTAACCGGAGCTCTGCTGCTGAACCTCTAAATATTTAACTACCAACTCCCACGTCAAGAGGCTCATATTAAAAAAACATTATCAACCAGGAAATATGCAACCAACACGCCATGTGGGTTTTAACTCGCAAGCAGTAGTAGAACATCCTTACCTTCTCACATTAGCCTGCTAGCCGCTAACGTTCGCTGGGAAACCAACTGCCAAAGACGACGGCGGCCTGTGTCTTGAATGCCTCTCTCGGTCACAGATACTGGAGAGGAAGCGGTGGTTGTGTGAATCGTGTCGTGTTTTCTCAAGGTTACGGTTGGTCATTTAAAAAGCCGGACACGGACAGTAAATGGGAGGGCTTGTCACCGAGTGTTGGACTGGTCGACAGCGTAGTAAGTGATGGAAATGCGTGTGTCCGCCTCCCTGCTGCATGAATTAGTGGTTCGGTCAGTTACAACCTACCTTCACATCCTACTCCTCTTCTCATATTCTTCAGTCTGCACCAAGTTCCGCATACTCAAAACCCAACTTAAAGTATTAAACTTACAAAACAAACAAAAACCGCATTGTATAATTGTTCCCTCGGTTACTTTCGGATTTTATTTGGTTGCTTTTCAACTAAATGGAGCGACCGATTTTGTAAGACACTGTACCTGTCAGACAGCAATCTGGGTTTAGTATTGCCTGCGAGTAAAATTCGCATCGATACAGAATTTGTGAATTACCTAAAGTTAAACATCACAGGTGCTTAATCATAAAAAAAAACATGCAGCAAAACCGCCTTGTACTGACATTTTACTAATAGGTGATAACAGGTGCAGCCCAACATATTTGCGACTGTTTAGAGCCCCCTGCTGGGCATGGGCCCCAAAGAGATCTCGGTCACAAAGCATAGGTTTAGAAATGCAAATACTCAGGAATACTTTCATACTTATCATTTATAGCCCTTATACTGACAGTGGTCTGAGAACGTTTGTCCCCCTTCTGATTTATTTTTAATTATGTGAACAGGACCATCAGACTCCTTTTCTGGGAAACCAAAACAGGTCCCACTTTCTTCTTGCATCCTCACGACTTCTGCAGCAGTATGGATTAGTATGTGGATGTACTGCATCACAGCATCTTACTCCAGCTGCAATCTGGCAGATGAGAGACTCCTGCCAAGGATGGTGAAAGTAGCTGAGAAGCCTGTTGGGAGTGACCCTACCCTTCATCCAGGACCTGTTGCAGGACTGCAGCAGGAAACCCTCAGTACTTTGCTGACACGAGGCTAACAGTACTGCAACATCAGAAGCACCCGGCTGCTAGTTTTACCTCAAAAACTGTTAAAATGATGAAGTGCTGCAAATGTTTTATACTTTGAACTTCATAAATGTAAAGCTTGAGAAATGAAGAAGAGCCCCATCACATTAACACTACAGCAGAGCTTTAATTTATACTGTACATACAAAACAGGTCATCTTTAGAAGTTACAAGTATTAAAATAGTTTTGCATTTCTATATATCAATGTTTACAGTCACCCTTTGAAGACAGGAATTAGATGTTACAATTACAGTATATACAGTAAAATTAACTTTTGATAGGTAGAGCATTAACATGTTCTCACACAAAAATTGTTTTGAGTTGATTACACCACAGCACACTCAGCCATGATAGTATCAGTTTCATCTTTTTCCCTCAGTCTATGGGTTGGACATTTGATTTGGGCACCCTGGATCCCTTACACAGAAATTAGTGTTTGGCTGTAGGCGTCAAACCCAAAAGTCAAGAACAAATCCCACAAATTCCATTGCAAAGGAACACAAAAGAAAAATGTTCAAACCAAAAGAATATTATGTGCACTCTCAACAATAGACCTCTTTCTGAAAACATAATTTTCAAAGGATTAAAATGTAGAAATGACAAAAATAACAGTTACATTTTCAGAAAGAAAGCAAAATGTCCGAGCCAACATGTGGTCAGAAAAATACCAGGGCAAACAAACTCTTAGTTTTTACATTTATGTTTGTCCTGACCCAGTCTAGGTTTGTTTGCATGCTATATAAATCAGTTCACAGATGGTTGGTTTGGGATTCTATTCAAGTGGCTTTTAAATTAGCAACGCACATAGACACATCTGAAGATGGGAAATAGCCCAGAGCTAATTAACCCACAATATTCAATGATTCACATTTATGCTGTCTAAAGAGGACACTAAAAAATAAACTCTACAAATTTCACACTTAAGTTTTTGATTATCCAAGATTTCAACTTCACACTGACAGGCGATTCAAGGAGAACAGCCAAAAGAACCAGATCCCAAAAATTATAAAGTTCACCACAACTTACATTCTAATGTCTTTGCTGAATTTTGGTGCCTTTTTATTGAAGGTTCTCAACATAGATGCTGGTATCAAGTTCAAGAAAGCTTATGTAATAAGACCTTTTAGGTCAAGTTAGCTTTATAACTACATTTTCTTTTTCAGTGTGTTGTTAAATAAAAGCAGTTGAATAACAATCAGATTCCCTTTTAGGAATTCTTTAAAATTAGACTGGAGCTTAGTCTAGTAAAGATACTTCCTTAATCCACTTACTAATCTTTGAGAATACATTAATTTAAATGCATTGATTGACTTTATTGATGCCACTTGAAGGAATTTAGGATCTCATTAAATGTAATGATTGTACATTCTTAGATATGTGATGTCCAACTTTCATAAACGTTAATGGGCATTTATGAATGACCAAAAAGGTCCCTTTTACAGTGAGAAAGAAAAAAAAAAGAGTAATATACTTAAAATTAAAGAAGCCTCTAGTTCTCTGAGCTCTGCTTCACATTACTTTACCTGAGCAATGAGTCCAACCATAAGACCTCTGAATATACTCTGAAGGAAACGCAAACTAGTTGTTGTCATACATGAATCAGGACAAAATACAGGCAGAAAAGCATCTCTGCCTCTGCACAGCTGCAGAAATCATCTTTTCCTCTCAATGAGACATTGCAATATTTAAGACAGTAACAGCCAAGACCTGCTCAGTGCTTCCTGATTTAATTAGTAGAAGAAAGGTGACCGACTTTAACTTTCAGCAAAGATTTAATCAAAGAAAAGTGTCTCAAAAGCCTTAACGCCTAAACTTAACCACAATCATGTGAGCATCTACAATGAAGAAAAAAAATAAAGAAATGTTTGTGTGCATGTTTTCCTCCACTGCACACAACGCTGCTCAACAGTCTTTAAGGGAGCAAAGGGTTAGAGCACTCTACTCCCTTCAGGGTAAAACAAAAATCTCAAGGCAATATCCAGTCCCTGACCACAAGAGAAGAGAGGAGTTGGCGGTCTGTTCACAAAAGTCATGTCCCTCTCAGGGTCCATAAGCCACAGAGTGAGACACCTGGACCGCAGTCACTCATTGACATCCCAGATTTCAGACAGCAGCGGAGGAAGCTTTTTGTCCTGGAGGCGGAGAGCAAAAACCTGCTCCGAGTGGACACTGCTCAATGTGCGAAGGCTCACCAGTTTCATCAGCATACGGGGGAACATCAGGTGATCCTGAAGAAAACATTGAAAAACTATCAGCTCATAGCACATTGTTAGCAAAGGAGATCTTTCCAAGACGTGGACCAGGTCTAACAAAACATGATTTTTTTTCTCCAAATTGTATAAGAACTGTTTGAGTCTTATAAAGGGAAAAAAGTGATTGTTTTATGTCCGGATTTTAATTCCTATCAAGTATATGTGTAGCATTATGATAGAGGACTTATGTCTCAGCACAATCTAGAGAAACTCATCCATGCCTTTATCTTTAGCCGTATTGATTAATGCAACAGCGTCTTCACAGGTCTGACTAATAAATCAATCAAACAGCTGCAGCTGATCCAGCACGCTGCTGCTCGTGTTCTCACTAAAACCAGGAAGATAGAGACATAACACCAAATTTAAAGTCTCTACACTGTACCTACCCTGTAGCTCGAAGAATCGACTTTAAAATATTGTTGTTAGTTTATAAATTGCTGAACGGTTTAGCACCACAATACATTAAAGATCTGCTATTGCTATATCAACCGTCTAGACCCCTCAGATCTTCTGGTTCTGGTCTGCTTCGCATCCACAGAACCAGAACCAAACGAGGAGAAGCAGCATTCAGTTTCTACGCATAACAAATTTGGAACAAACTTCCAGAAAACTGTAAAACAGATGAAACACTGGGTGCCTTTAAATCTCAACTTAAAACCCACCTGTTTAGATTTGCTTATGGCTAAATTAGAGTTAGAGTGTGGGTCTTGATGTCTTCGATGTTTTTAGCTTTACTTTTCATCTATTTATTATTAATGTCTTATTTTTCTTTCACACTGTCTATGTAAAGCCCCCCCGGAAAACGTCCCACTTAAACAAATCAATAGCTAAGGGTGTGAGAATCCTTGTTAAATGGCATCTTAACTAAAACTCTGAGGTATGAGGCGTTTCACTGAAGTCCTACAAGGGGTGCAGGTTTTAATGTTTTTATCTTTTTAAATCTTTTTTCTTTATTTTTTAAAACATTCTTTGTCTTTCTAACTGTTTATTCACTGTCATATGCTGTTTTTATTTTAATTATGTAAAGCACTTTCATATTATGTACAGTTTTTCATAAAAATCCGCCTTGCTGCTGAAATGTGCTATACAAATGAAATTTGATTGATTGATTGATTGATTACCTTTTTGAGTGAAAAGATATGCTGCAAGTCCATGAAAACCAAATCCCAAGAAAGAAATAATAAAAATTATAGCAAAATCTGGACTTATTTCATGTGACTGTCAAACTGTTGTGTTCACAACCAAACAGACTTTAAAAAGAAACTGGAAGAAGAGTTAAAAGGAAACAATGTATTCCGCGGACAAGGTATGTCAGCGGAATAATAATTGGGCAGCTACATTTTTGTACTGCAGTTAAACTGATTAAACAGGAACTGATTGTGTGTAGAAAATTGAGACTTTAAATTGCTTCCATTCACTGCTGCTAGTTTTCACACAGCAGCAGTGCACAGATGCAGAGATCAGGAACATTCATATCAAATTAACAATGCTGGTCACAACTGGGCCAAAAATGAAATCATCTACTCGACTGCTACAAGACAATACAAGATTTTAGTCACTCAACAACTTTGTAGCAAAATCAAACCTTATGAATTTACAGTTTCTCCCTGGGCGCTGAATGTGTCATGAACTGATTCCAGAGTTTGGTGATCTGTATGAGACACATTCTTGAGAAACTTTTGGCTGCTTGGTTTATTTCTTAAACACTTTTTTTTAAAACAAATTCAACATCAACTACACAATTGAGCATAATTAACATTTCAGATACTACAAAATATAAACATTATAACTATGTTCTTACTAAAATCAAAAAATTATGACGTACACCTCTAAAGACAGTAAACGTTTAGTTTTTTTGACTTAAGACTCTCACTTTCTTAAAAGTAGAGAGATTATTGTGAGAGGATATTGACAAACCCTCCATATTTAGGGGAACAATTTTCTCCTTTTAGATTATACTTAAAGTAATGATATGCTTTGAATTTAAAGTCCACATAACCTTTTAAAGCAGACAAATGTTCCTAAATAATTGCAGACTGTTCCTAAATAATATTAACCCTTCACCGTTAATATCAGCAGTATAATATGACCTCAGTTATGACCTAAAGTGCCTGTTGTGCTGACACACTCTCGGTCACAAGAGTGGAGGTTACATAATGCGGCGGGAACTTACATTTGGTCTCTTTATCATGATGTAAGAGCGCAGAGCGTCCACATAGGGCTGCTGCAGCCTCTCAACAAGATCGTGATCCTGCACATTTGGCCGATCTACACAAATTAAAGCAAAGCATACACAAGCAAGTTAAATCTGTCACTAGAGAATTTTTAATTTTGTTAAGATATGATAAATGTTACTCTAAATGCACAGTCTGCAAGCTGAAATGAACCATTTCATCCTTGAGGGATTATAAGCATTTGGCTCACTCTGAGCCCTATATAATGATGAACAGCAAGCTGTGCAGTTTACTCATTCTGACCTGCAGAAAAGATGTTGATAGCAATGAGCAGAGCGTATTCGGCCTCATCGAGGTGCAGGTCGTTCATTCCTTTTGAAAACTCGAATATGGGGTTAATGAACTCAAACTGAAGCCCTAGGGAAATGGAACGAGAGAGAAAAGAAGGAGATGGGTATAGAGGAAAAAACTGGGTTTAATGGGAAAATGCTTCAAGATTTTTATGAAAAACTATACATAATATGATTTCTTTCATTGACTAAGTGATAAGAATACCTGCTTTGGCAAAATCATCCTTATTATAGCTGAAATCCTTCAGAAAAGTAATGCTTTCAATGGCTGGATTGTATCGCCGGGACGTCTCCAACAGCATAATCTGTGGAGGTCAAACACCTGAGTGACACCCTGATGCTGCAGAGTCAAAGTTTTTCCCACAAACTTAACTGCTTCCAACATTCATTTACAAAAAAATAGGCAAAAAGATGCTGAATCTTGAAAAATGTGCTTGAATCATTTTAACTTCAGAATCATTGAGTCAAAGCAGCTTTGGATGATGGGAACTCAAAACGAACCTCAATGGTGGAAGTTTTAGTAGAGCGATCTGGTCTTCTCTTGTCAGCTCCAGGAAACCAGGAAGCTGCTTTGCAAAATCCACAATCTCCTGAACAGACATTATTGCGAGCTCTGTAAAGTGGGCGAACCGCTGCTGTCGCACCTCTCGGTTTTGTAAGTCCTGACTCTGGGGCCAAGGCTGGAAATATTCACAAGCAGTTTGGTGAGACCCATGCCAAACAAACGGCAAAAGCATTTGAAGGCCATTTGTTGGGCTACATGTCGTCCATTTACCGTAACTTTTGGTCGGTCAAGGAAAGACCTCTTGTTGCATTGTTTCTGCATGGCCACCAGCTTCTCGATCATCTCCTGCTGCTGTGGGTCGGAGCGTGGCTGCTTCCTGCAGAAGGGTCGGTGTGACCACTGTGGATGTGCGTGCCGTTTCCTCCTCCTGCTGCTTTTTCAGCTTTTTTAACCGGATTTGTTCCTCAGAAAGCACACCTGTGGGTCACCGAAGATGATGATTGTCACAAAAGCTCAATCTCAGAGTCAAAGACACAATTTTCTTTACATTAGATATAAAAATCTTGAGTTCATTTAGTGTGAAGACACTCACATTGCTCCAGCATGCCCGCCTCCCGACACTTGCGCAGCCGGCACTGCTGGCACTTGCGGCGCATGTACATGTCCATTTCGCAGCGGCCGTTGTTCTTGCAGGAGTACTGGGCGCTTTTGATGACGCTGCGGCGGAAGAATCCCTTGCAGCCCTCGCAGCTCAACACATTGTAGTGGAAACCGGAAGCCTTGTCGCCGCAGACGCTGCACACCTCGTTGCCCAGCATCTTCGGAGCAGGGCCCTTTTTTCTCTTCACCGGCTGCCCATCTACACAAGAATACAAAAAACATATTAAATTTCTGAAGGCAGGCTTATAGGAAATTAAATATTCTCACAAAGATTAAACCCAAAACTTTAAAGTATGACATCTAAGGAATGCCACATGATCACAGATTTTTGTGGATTAGTTTGCAGATTATTTCCTCGATTATAGTTACTCTATAAGTGCAGTTTGGGGGGAGTAAGTTTGTTGGAGAAGATATTCCTACAGATGGAAAGTTGAAGGATTTGGTGCAGAGGAGCAGCACCTAGCAGCATTATGGGCAGTATGCGCACTGAATATGGTGGATGATGTTTTTCAGTTGCAGTAAATGGATCTACATTGGAGTAAAAAACGTCACAAGTGTTAGGGCCTAACCAAACTCTGCTTTAAAAACTATAAAGAATTTCTAAAGCATCTGCTGCAGTGATCATCCAGATGTAATTAGGGAGTTGACAGGTTATGCAACAAGTCTACAGTACCTGCAATGCAGCAAATATCTTCACTTGCAGCAGTAACATTTTTGCATCATAACTTCATATGGGTGCAGCTCTCTGTGTTGTAAACAATGTGCTCTGATCTAAAGTAAGATTATAAAATCAGTGTTTGAGTCGAGATATTTCCTCTCAAAAGGCAAGAGATAGACCACCGCTGCACATGTGTGTTCATAAATACATGTGTGGTTCAGTTTATTAAGCATACAAATCAATCTTAGAGAGGAGTCATAATCAACCTGCTGCCACTTCCTTTGTTTTAAACTCAACATAAACAAAAAGCTCATTCTCTGACCTCCTAGACTTAATATGCAGAGTTTCAGCTGGGACTGAAACCATCTAGAGGGGTTGAAAGACACAAGCTGCTGAGTAAAACCACATCTTATGTCACATTAAGTCACATCCCCTTATTATGAGTGTATTTCATTGCATTTTTGGGGGTTTTGCACTAAATAAACTCTACTCTATTTTAAAGCCTATATATAAGGAATTGTATATAAAAGTGTGCGCTCAACTATAAATGCTAAGGGTCCGTTTTGTGAACACTGGAGACGTCTCTCAATTAAAAAAAAAAAAGGTTTTAGGCTTTGTTTAGCATTTTAAACAGGTTTAAATTGGGAACCACAGGCCCCATTATGAAACAGTCTATCATTGATATGTTGTTTAATGACCAGCCTTTCAGTCAGTTTAATGAACACATTTAAAAATTAAGTTGTGATGTAGCAAGTCGAATATAAAGTGTGTCATTTAATAATATATTTAAAATCCACTGATTTAAAAAGCCTTTTAAGAGTTTTGTCCTTGAAAGAATGAAAGACAAATGTCTGGAAAGCAAACATTACCTACACTTCATTCAATTTCCCCCCCATACGTATTCAGCCATGAAAAAGCTAAATGCCAATTGCATACTTTTCTAAATGTTTCAGGTCTCTGTAATAACCCTGCACTTCTGCAAGTCTTAGATCTTTCCAGCAGAAATATAAAAATAGATCTAAGACAGCACCAAATTGATTTAATGATGAATTCTGTTTTGAGTTAGTGTATCTAATTTTATACTGAATCTATTGGTACTTTTGTACCACTGACATGATCTAAAATGAGGGGATTGGAAATCTCCAAGAAGAAAACGAGGACAGTTATGATCATTTAAAAAGTGCTTCAGTTCTGCCTTGTGAAATTCTTACAAAACAAAGGAAAACAAATTCTGTTTACTTTCATCTCCTTTGTAACGCATCTTAAGACGATCCTTCTTTTCCCAAGAACATTGCAGGCACAACAAGGTTATCTGTGCCACCACCCACATATTGCTAAAAACAAAAACAGAGAACTCGCAACAACATAGTTGAAGCATCGTATCCCGCCTCCTTCGTGCTCAACTCAGGCCGGCCTGCTGAACATCCTGCAGAGACTCCTCCTGCTGTGTAGAGCATGTGTGAATAACAATCCACAGAGAAGTCGGGACACCAAGCAGCAGAAGACTGATCATAATAAGCAAGTCTAATGTTCCAGAACCACTTTGCAAAATTAAGAGACTTGATTAGGATTTTGAGAAGTTTGGAAGCAAGAAAAACCCCTAAATAAATCTAATTATTTAGAGAGAACTGGACATCACTGCAGGTGTATTATAAACACTGCAATAACCAATCTAGGCTCCACTAAAAACAACAATGCACGTGCACAGTAAGCAATAAATCAATTGATCACAAGATAAATGAAAACAAACTCAATCATTTTCATTTGAATGATTTATTGTTTTTCTCTTTTTCTTATTTATTTGAGATATTTTAATATTTAGTTCCATTGTAAACTCTTTGTTAGAATTTAAGCTTATTAATCTTTCATTTTTTTTGCATTATTAAGCCCTGAGATTACTTTCAAATTATATGAAAACAACAATATTATCACTTATCGCAATAACCTCTGGGACAAATAAATTATTGTTGAGCAAAATGTGTTCCTTAGAAACAGCTGACTGTAAGGTCCTGCATTTAATCCGTTTATGAAAAGCAAACTCAAAATAAAAACAAGGAAACTTTTATTGCTCTGCTTACCTACGCTACCAGATGCGTCACCTGCACACGGATCCAGTTTGATGTCACTAGGCTCCACCGGAAGAGTGCTGCTCATGTCGGCGAGCGACGGGCCATTGTGGGAGGCGACTGGGAAGTCATCTGGCTGGGAGAGGTCGGTCAGTGACAGCAGGCCGTCGGGCTTCATTGTGGCGTTTCCACCGCTCTCCTCAGCCAAGCAGTCCAGCTGCAGCTCAGAGGCCCCGTCAAACACCTTACTCTCATCTGACAAAAGGGAAACAAACTCGCTGGACTCAAAGGACTCATTGTTCGGCTTCCTCTTATCTTATCTGTTTTAACAGGTGTCCAAAACAAACAATTCTTAGAGAACGGAGAAATGTAAACAATATGATTGGGAATTAACAGAATCAGCAGTGACTTTATGGTTATTACAATTTAAAAACAGTCACTCCTTTAGAGGAAGCTTGGAAATAAAAACATAGCTTATGCATTCTATGACTTTTGTCTTGCAGGATTAGTCTTATTTTTTTAATGTGGGAGAATAGACACATTTATTTTAACTGGAAGAGTGACATTGGCATATTTAAGAAGAGATAATCCTGCCTAATCTCTCAGATTTAAGAAATAATCTCTTCCTTTTACCATGACCAACATCTGGGATATCAGTCACAGACAGCGTGGACATCTTCTGCACAGCAGCTTGTCATTACGAAATCAACGTGTACCTGTGGAGTAAAAATAACCAGGCTGAGTTAAAACAGCAGAGTTTGCCTTGCAGAAGAATAAACACCACTTGTGACAAACCTCTGAAAGGTTTGTCACATCTACAAACTTTAATATTTGCTTTGGCCATCTGTGTAACTGTGAAGTAGTTTCTAAAGTTTTTTTTTCTTTGTTATTTTTTAAAGAATATGTGAAACCTGTTGCACAGATTAACAGTTGGCACCATTTGCACATCTTCTCACGTCACGTCTTTCAATACATTTTTCTAAAAGATTGTTTATAAACGTATTTTTATGCCCATTCTTCTATGTAAAATAACTCAAACTAGAATTAGAAGACACCATTTTTAAATTCTTGCCAATGTGGAGTAAGGTCTTGGCTTTGTCTGACCTATAAACACACAGACATGAATTAACCGTTATAATTTCGCTGAAGCGCTGGCAGCAGGTTTAGATTCACAAGTCATTTTTAAGCCTTTGGAAGCCTCCAGAAGATTTTGTTCAAAAGCTGCAATGTATAAAGCCTTGATTTTCACTTTATTAATCAAATAAGGACCCATTAAGACCAAAATCTCTTTGACAAGTTTGACAGGACCAAGAGCTTAGTAACATGTTTCACGGTAACTGGTTTACTAAATTGTCCAAAATCTATCAAATCACAATTGTAACAGTTTGTAATTGTAAGAGACTGCTTGAAATAATTATTTGGTAGGAGGTTATATGTCTAGTTGCTGTGCAAATCTCACATATTTGGTCAGAGCCATCACAATTTTCAGCAATGGCAATGTCCCCCTAAAATGGTGAGGACCACATTTATAATTACTGAACTAATTTAGTGACTCCTGGAGGTAGGTGGACACAATGAATTTTATTTCAGGTAACAGAGTGGAGGGGGCTAAACAGATACATATGCTGCAATCTACAGGTAGCTAAAACATTATCATGCTAAACTTTAATGGGTTTTTTTGACAATTTAGAAAGTGAATCTCATTAAATTGAGTCAGTATTCAGAGCAAAATATTTCAAGCCTTTATTTCTTGTCTTTCTCAATTTTTACAGATAATTAAAAAAACAAATCAAAATTCAGAGATTCTGGATATTTGAAAAATTTGAAGTTTAGAAAATAATGGTGTCATGACTGACTCTAGTCAGCTAATTAAGCAAAGCATCTGTAAAAGTTTCCTGAGTCTCAGTCTGGGTCAGTAGGCTGCAGGATCATGGAGAAGACTGCTGACTGGACAGCCACTGGTATAAGGAGGGAAAGCCACAAAAGGTCACTGTTGAAAATGCTATGCGTTTACAGGGTGCTACATCCAAATATGTGCAAAGAAAGTTAAGTGAAAGGAAAATGTGTGGTATTAAAATGTGCACCAGCAACAGGGATATACAGCTGTTCTTCAGTGCATGCTACACTGCACTGAAGTGGTGATTTGTGCAAAAGGAGCCCCTTTTGCATGTAGTATTGATTGCATTGAACAATATTTAGCAATATTAAAATTTTCTGAGTCAGTGAATTTTTGGTTTTATCCTCTGTTAGCATAATCATCAAAATTAAAAGAAAAAAAAAAGCTTGAAATATTTCATTATATGTAATGAATCTATACAACACACACACACACACATATATATGTACACATAAAATTATGGTTAGTTATTACACTTTGGTTGGAGAAGCTTGTCAACAAATAAGCAATTTCCTTTTGGGGATAAATAAAGTATGTTATATTCTATTCCATTATAGGTTTGCCAAAGAATCTTGAAACTTTTTGCATTCTAAGTTTATAAGATGTACCACAACATTTAAAAAAAAAAAAAAAAAACTGACAAAACAGAAGTATACTTATTCGTAGACATGACAGGTAGTTTGGATCCTGATGAACTTAAAGCTTCGGAAATCTTTTAACAGTGAACAAGATGACAAAATATACAAGATTCCTAACAAAGACATGGACAAATGCACATAAAACATAACTGTGATAAAACGGATAGATGTAAATAAACAAAAATTGTATTCTCACTCAAAAAAGGGATGCGGTCCAGAGAATGAGATGACTGGGCATCTTAAGCAGCAATGTGTGGTTCTTGGAAAGACTTGAAATGCCAGAAGACTTTAATTGTAGTTGGACACTCCTAATATCAAAGTGTGTAAAAAACCCTAATTGGATGCAAAAGCAGAAATGAAAGTCTGTCATGTGCTGCTGGAAGGGAGAGGATATATTTCAGGAAACTGATTCAGCACACACACCAGCATAAACTGAGGCTATTCTTAACCAGCTTGCAGGACAGAAAAAGCTTAAACAAAATTTTGATAGGTGAAGAAATGCTAAATAAGATAAATTTGTGTATGGTTATCTTATAACCTGTTTAGTACGTCTGCCTAACTAAAGGTGAAGTCTTGAAAACGTGTTGGATTTGAATTATTTTTAAATAAAAGTGTTACAAAATAAGAAGTAGTTGGTTGTTGTTGACTTTCATTCTGTGGTTTGATCAAACGGCTTCCGGTATTGATAGGATGCAGTATGGTTAAGTCCTGTAAATATTCACAATGGAATGGATTTTGTTACTGTTTTAGTTCTTGGTTTACATAATCTACTAAAAAAAAATTAATACGGTCAGAAGCCACAACAGCAACCCAAACCACGAGCTGAGTCAGAGCACTGAGCCTCATAAACTGGATTTCTGACATTTATCAGATTTAAAAATAATATTCACCTCCTTAACGACACAGAGGGACATGCATAAAATGTCCAAGTGAATCTATGCCATGGATTTAAAGTATAGATGCAGTAATCATTTTAGCAGAAATTGGAAGTGGCCAATTTTCCCTTGATCAGTGCTGATTGGTCATCAGCAGGTCAAATACTAAAAAATATCAATGTTTTCCCTCAGTTCATGAAATCTATCACAACTAAGAACTCCATACATTTTTGTTCTATGGAGTGATTAACAAACATCATGTACTTTGATGAGGCTTTATCTGTATCCAAAAAGCTGCAAAATGCATTTCTGAAACAGCGGGTCAAATCTAAAAGAAACCTCATTTATTATCAAACTCTAACATAATCTAATCTGACAGCAAACTAATAACATTTGCATTCCCAATTAAAGAAAAGGATTGTTCAAAGTGTGGTCCAGAGACCATTTGCAGCCCATGGACAGATGCTGTGTGTCCACTGACAGAAATTCAAGAATGATACAAATTTAGAGACTTTTTATTTTCAATGTAAATCTGTCGAGTGAAACAAAAAGGCTTTTTCATTCTCTTTAATTTCACAATAAAAAGTACTGCATCTATCTAGTGACTTTCACTCAAATGCAGACTTTGGAGGAAAGGAAATTAGTTTTTAAATAATTTATTAAATCACACAGAATATAGAGGTGTTATCAAAATGAGTGAGACCCAAATCTTGTTTTTATTGCTGGTACAGACTAAATCTTTTTCTATTTTTTTTTTATTATTATTTTATCTGAGCTCAAAAGAATTTGCAAACTGAACGCCTTTCTTTTAATAAATCAAATGTGCAAAACTCTAAGATTTGCTTCGACAATGGTTTACACTTCTCTTTCCTGCAGCAAAGTAAAAAAAAATCTCATTACTTTTTGTTAAATTATTACATGGTTGGTTTATTGTTGAACAGGTAAAAAAGAAAAAACATGTTCTCTTTTTATTTTATTTTATTTTTTTTTTTACTTTTGGCCTACCATTTTTGTCCCTTTTACGTGGTAAAAGTTTGGACTAAATTAATCCCGTACATGTGTTCATTTCTTTTGACAAAAGAGAAGTGATGAATAAAACTGAATCAGTGCAGAACTGATGATGGGAGTAATTCATCTCTCCACAGACTAAAAAGAAAAGCTTTCATTATATAACAAACAAACATGTTTGTTATTATAAGGAAAACGATATGAACTTTATAATATTGGCATTTACAAATGCTGACCAAATGCTTGAGTCTGTTTCTGTTAGTACACTCAGATTTTCTCTTTTGAAATTTGAAACAGAAAAACTTTTTCACTAAACAAAACTTAAAAAACACAACTCTGCTAGAGAGCATCATTAGGCTCAAATATATTTGCAACAGTGAGCATGCGTCAGGTGAGACTGACCTTACCTCTGAAGTGGATGTCCCAATTACTGCCTATCCATCTCGCCCATGCCAGTCCACAGCTTGAGCCTGTCGATTCCTCTGCGCTGATGGAGGACCGGCTTTCCCTGGTGGGCCTTATGGACGCCCAAAGCCCACTGACTTATTGTGCCGAGGTTTTAATGACTTGATATCTGGAGGAGAACGAGTAGGAAAGAAGCGGCTTTCTACAATGCCCTATGGGAGACGGCAGGGAAAACAGAGTGGGAGGGAGGAGAAAGGGTGAAAAAAGGGAACACCAGGGGTTACTGTAGGTCATTGACTCTTGAATACTAAACTGCACTGAGGTGCTTTGCTCATTTCTCCTGAAGCAGCTTGTCGTATTTACTGTAAGTAGACTTTACCAGTTGTCCTAATGCTTTACCCCCAAATATTAGCTTTTTCCTAATTAAAGAAAGCAAGCAACATCTAAAATCATATATCAGACTTTGAATTTGTTCAACAGAAAGTAGATAAAGTGAGGCCTTATCTGTTCAAAAGGCAGCAGGTGTAATAATTGGAGATATGGTTTATTGACTGAATTTTACTTTCTGTAGTAGTAAACCATCTCTTCATACCATAATTGCATAATGTCTCCTGTTATCCACACCCTGTTAAAAGTCCAATGTCCCCAACATCTTATCGGTCACTCACCTTTGCCCATGTTCCATTTTGCCACAGATGGCTGGAAATAAAATCACCAGCAAATATCAATAATGCCTTCCTGGTCGACCTCATTGCACCATTTACATAAAGAAAGTCTGATTTAGTCCATTTAAACATTAATTACTGATCACAAATCAAACCTAAACCTTGGAATAGCATTTATTTTGAAATCCACAAGTTCTTATCTTTCCAGACTCCTGGGCAGACAGACATCAACCTGCCCTGCAATAAACAGTTCCACCAGTTATTTACAGCCAAATATCAAAGATGTTACCGTCACAATTTAGGTGACCGATTGTATTCATTTTCAAAACCAAAATCCAAATGAAACACAGCATTAGGGTCACTGGAAATGGGAAAACATTTTACCTTCTTTTGGTGGAGCTTATTTTATCTCATCAGTTACAGGATAAAAATGAAATGTAGGAAATATGGTTCAAATTTCATTCCAAGAATAAATCTGAAATGGTGAAAGAAGAATTTAAAATCTTTTTGTGATTAAAGTCAAAAATGGTGGTGTTGACACTGTTGACACTGCTGTGCTCTCTCCAAGCAGGTTTGGTGTGTTTTGAGACTTCGTGTCCACAGGATGTTGGTAAGCTGAAAAAACATTTTTTTTTGGTAAGCTGAAAAAACATTTTTTTTGTTAATAAATCTTATTATTAAGTCCTGGCCACAGTGTTCTTTTGATTTCACTTTTTACCATTTCATCTATTTTCTCACCATTTTAATTCCCCCCCCCCCCCCCCATTTATATAGACTTTCATCTTAAAATGGGTAAGCAACACAAAGTATTCTCCGCTTCTTTTATCCGAATGACCCCAATACTTTGGTTGAGCAGAAAACGTAAAATTTAGATTATAAAGTCATTTGTAAAATTGACTTTGAGTGTCTGAAAATTCCCTGTCAGCAAACTTTTCATAAATAGCCCCAGAGAAAATACACAGGGCACTGGTATACAGGAACAGTCAGCAGAACTGGGAGGGAAATGTGGCTTCCTCAAAGCGTACCAACTCTCACTCGAAAAGCAAAATGGGATTCCCATGTTCAGCAACAAACTGGTGGGAAATGAAGGCGCCGCTGATTTTCAGGAATCACTGGCGCCACATAGAATTGGGGTTCTCATCCACGCCCTAGTAGAAGAAGAAGTGATTAATTTACTGCTTGCAGATCCACCCTAATGTTTTTTTTTTTTACTTCTTCTGACCTATTGGCAAGATTAACACTGGGTGGGGCTGAGCAGAGAATCATGGTAGGTCACCGTAGTGTTGGACAAGATAAAAAGATGGAAGTCATGCCGCATTGAGAAACAGGTGAATCAGAGATTATCTGGATGGTTATCGAGAAAAAGGGCTTATCAAGATAAGAAAAGTAAAGCAAAGCCTCAAGTAATAGGAATTGGTAGATTTGAAACCTAGTTGTAATTTCTCCTACTGAATCAAAAAAACTATCCAAGTCATTAATATTTGAGCAAGTTAGGGCACAATGTACTGGCATTACATACGGTAATACCATTATTTAAAGCAACTGTCACAACTTGTAAACATTGTTTGTAGTCAGCCGACAGTCTTAAAGTGTCTTTTTTTAAGCATTTTAGTACTGATCTTCTGAGGCATTGCCATGGTTTTCCAAAAATATTCAGACAAAAAACACAGAAATTCCATCTTTTAAAATAGTCTAATATTAATTTTCAAATGCTATTTACCCTCTTAAATATATCTTTATGAAAATCATCATCCTTTCACAAACTATTAAGCGCTTTCTCTCAAAATGCCGCAAACAGAAAAACTAGAAACAAAAAATATGCAACTTAAAAGGCACAAATGTCTAAAGCACCACCTCCATGGTCATGATGCATTTCTCTACATGTTTTAAAACCGCAACCATGATTTCTCCACTGAATCCGTTTCAGGGATAACATTTATTTCTAAACTTCTGACAGAACTATAACTTGCAGACATGATCAGATCTGAACAAATTACTTAAATGCTACAGAGAGGTGCTTCCCTGTTCATACAGCAATACAATTTACAAGATCCCAGTATAATTTAAAAGTTATTTATTGCTCTTACTTGTAAAGTAGTTATTTTTGTCATACAGTATACCTACTGATGGTGAGAATGCAATCTGGTGTAGATCTCCTGTTTCTGTGCATCAAAACTTTCCTTGCTTTGATGGGAATTTTCATTAGTCGTTACAAAGAAAGGCATCCTTAGATGCCAGACATAAAAGATCAGTGGAACAATTGTTGTGGTGTCTTATTGGTCAAAGAGTCATGCATTTGCACCTCTTCATATGTTATTTATCCACCTTCATTTCAGAGAGAAAACATTGTAATACATGCCACCCAAGTCATCGACTCTGAAACGCTGTTTCCTCTTTAGGAGTTTTTTTTTTGTTAACCAAGAAACTCCAAACTTTCACATGTCTGAATATGTGGGTAGTACACTGACATTTAGGCTCTTTTTTAAAAACCCCAATCATATTCATACAGAACTGAAACAAATGAGCACAAGAGAAATACTTTATAACCTAGCTGGCTTTTGTCAAACTGAAGTAGTGCTGTAGAGTTTCCTGTCAACTGACTATGAACAGATAACTCACATGTCTGGAGTTTTATATTGACAGAGCTGGAACTTGTGTTGTTTTTCTGACCACACATTCGCTGCTAACGTTAGCTAAGTTAGTTATGGACTCATTGGCACACAACTTGTTTTGTGAAGCTAGCGAAAAGAGGATTACTGCTGCTTTACGTCAAAACTTTGGCGAGCTAAGTAGACTAGATTTTGACAATTTACCTAAAACACTTAGAGTAACAAGAATGGGGTTGTTTATGGGAGATTAGCTTAATGGTCAACCCACACAGCAAGGCCAACATCATGAACGTAACGACAAAAACAAGTTGAACTTAGCAACCGGAGCTAATTTCAATCCCCAAATCTCACTAACAAACTCAGGAAAGACATAAAACAACTAACTCTTTACCTTCCAGAAGGTTCACGCCTGTGTGGCGGGTTGTCTGCTCAATAAGTTAGGAGATTCAGTCCTGTACGTGATTCCTGACTGCGGCGTTGACAAGCCAAGCTAACTCGTTAGCCACCGTAGTGCATCATGTGACTACGACGCCCCTAGGCTCCTGGGTGTTTGCTACCCTGTGTTTTGACTTGCAGGCAGATGCAAAAAAACAGACATTTGACCTTCCGTTATTATATATAGAATAGAATAGAATAGAATAGAATAGAATAGAATAGAATAGAATAGAATAGAATAGAATAGAATAGAATAACTGACTGTTCCACTATGGAAAAAATTCAAGTGTAGCAAGTACAGGGAAAAATGCATGGTACAAATGTTAAAAAGAAAAACGGGGGGGGGGGGGGGGGGGGGTAGAAAAGAAACTAGACTGAACAGATGGGTCAAATTTACAACATAGGAAAAATAATCCTGTACATGTATTAAAAACAAAAATGAAAATACCATACTCAGATCAAAAGAAACATGCAACTGAGTAGGACTATTTAAACGTCAATATTAGTCCATAGAAAAAACAACAGCAACATATTTTCGAGAAATAAAATATGTCTGAAGGAATGTAGCAACTTATTGAGGTTGTGTGGACCAGAGTTGATTGTAGTGCACCTATAGATATACACAAACCTTTTGTTCAGCCACATTAATATTTGCAATCATCACGGAGACATAAAATCCTGCTCTCAAATTGAAATTGTAAGATCTTGATATGTGGCGTTTATTTCCTAGATTTGCCCTGGCATGAACTATGTGAGCAAATTTGAATAATTTGCTGCATATGTGAGAGAATGTGCAACCAAAAGTATTGATCTCTTCCCAGTAGCACTGATCTGATGCCTGTGCTCTGGTATTGGCGGTATTGATATTCAGATCAATACAGCCAGCATTATCTGACACTGAAACAAGACACTAGTAAATTTACCAAGGACTAGACGAGAATCAAGAAAAAAAAATCCAGGGAAATGTCAAAGCCTTTTCTATTGATCTTACTGAACTTCTGTGAGGTGACATAAATCAGCTTAAATTCAAGCATATACTGTAATCAGTCTTGATGGGAATTAACCACAAATTCATAAACTTAAGTACCGTAGATGGAAAAATTGGGTGCAACTCCACAAAGGGCCACTAGAGGGCACGCGACTTCAAGCCCAAACAGGAAGTGTGATCATTAAAAGAAGGAAAACGGAAGACAACAATCATACAACTAACTGTTGTTTATGTTGTGCACGTTTTTAGTATATGTCTGCATTCCTGCATAGTTTCTTTTTAAAAAAAACATCATGCCCGTAATTTGTGCTGCACCGGGGTGCAATAATAAGTTTGTTAAGGGGTCGGAGATAAGATTTTACAGGTACGTTTAACACTTAGAAGAAGAAATTGGACGGTATTTTGTTTAGTGCTGCAGAAAGCTGATTTACGTCAGATTTAATTGTGATTTTAGTCAAGAGCAAACCTTGTATTTTCGTTTTAAATGCTTTTATAAAGTGCAACTTTGAACGAAGATTCTTTTTTAAGGTAATGCACTCGTTCTAGTTATATTCACTATGTTTGTGATAGACAAATCCAGTACCATTCTCAACAGTAAGTTGCTTTTTTTAAATAGTTACAGTCATGATATAGTAATTTAATTTATCACGTGGTTGAAACAGACTTTTATTTCCCGTGGAATATCATTTATAGCACTAAATTTGTTTTATAGATTTAGTAAACAAACATTAGTGGGAGTCGTTGACGTTTCAGGCATTGCAGTATTAAAATAAAACACGAGGTGAATTCCATCTGATCAATTTCTAAGAACGTATTATTTACTTCTTCCATAACTTTTGCCCAGTATTATATAGTTTAAGCAAAATCAGTTGAATGTAATGAATGCTTGTTACTCTCTAAGCCTTGACTTGGACAACCCTGTTCTACATAGCATTATCATATATAGCTCTATCGCATGCTGTTTTAATGATATACAGTCAAATTTATCATCATCAAATGAAGCCCTGCCAGTGTGAGGACAGTGTAGATCAGCGGTGTCAAAGTGAGACATGTCTGTCACGAAATGTATCGTCAGTTTGTGAAACAGTTGAAATCCTTCCATGTCGCTTCTTCTCTGTTTGTCAGATTCCCTCTTAGCAAACCTCAACTTGCCACCAAATGGGTCCAGAGCCTGGGGATGAAAAACTTCATCCCGACCCCCAACACTTGCCTCTGTTCTGAGCACTTCAGGACCGACTGCTTCAGGGACTACAACGGGAAGCAGTTCCTGAGGGAGGACGCAGTGCCCACCATTTTCACCCCAGGACAGGAGAGTTCAAAGGTGGGAGCACGTTTCCTCTTGTTTTTCTGTTGAAAAATTCATTCTTCACATGAAGTGAACAAATAACTCTGCACATTTTACAGATTGAACTCCGTAAAAGAGGAGTAATACCAAAAGAAACGAATGTGTCAAATCAGATGGGGACGCTGGCAGACAGAGACAAAATGAGAGAGACAGTCATGCGCAGAGAAAAAAGAGGAGGAATGAGGGTGAGTTTCTTTTGGTGTTGATTTATACATTTGTAACTGTATATTTAGATGTGCTGCATATAAAGACACATATCCTTTCTATTCTAACTGTCTGACATTAAATGCGACTCAACTTTTCCTATTTTAAGTCAGTTAAAACAGGAATTTTTAAATTATTTCTATTTGCTGAATGTGTGAAAAATGAGCTAATCTTTTAGAATGTGTTAGTTTCTTAAAATTTAGAAGTTAGCTTACATTTTCTTCACATTTGATAAAATTGTCTTTTAAACTGCATGCCTTAAGTCAGACTTCAACAAGACATATTTTGCCAATAAAACAACCCACCATTTTTGAGTTGTTGCTTTAAAATACACCTACACACGTGTCTCAGTTGAACCTACATCTTGTAAACTAACCTGTCAAAAACCTTAGAAAAGCCATAACATTATTAAATGGGCTTTGTCAAATTGTATTAGGCCATAATACAGTAATACTAGTTTATGCAAACTTTTGATTTTGGCAAAAGAAATTAAAAATCTCCATCAGTTTTCTGACATTTACCCACCAGAAATAATTGTGTTAATCTCAGTTGGCCTAAAAGATGGAAGAAGTTATGTGTCTCTGCAGTTCGTGTGTAAATATCTGGTTTCAATTAGGTAATATTATTTTCCTCTTTAAAGATTTTAATTATTGCAAACAAGGTGGTTTTAATTTTGTCATATACAAATTTCTAACTGAGATCACCCAAAGAATGTATTATGTCAAAATGTTGCAGGGAGGACGAGGAAGCCGTGGAGGAAAACAGCTATCTGACAGGTGAGGCTGTTTTTTCTTTTTGCATATCTGCACTTTAAGGGTTTGTGAACTGAAGCTTGTTCAGTTCTAGATCAGGTCCAGAGCTAAAAGCATTACTTACAGAACAGCAGAAAACGAGCTGGTTTTCTACATCCAGAGAACTAGAAACTACTCTTACAGTTCTATTAGACATAATTGAAACTCTACTTATACCAGCAGGGATGTAAACACTTATTGAGACGATTATATAGTCTTAACAGCTGCTGTATTAACGCTGTCGTCAGGCTCCTTTTTATGGATCCAAATCTATTATATTAGAATGTCTTATCAAATGAAAATAATTTTAACCCTTCAAAGTTGTACATTGTTAACCTATTTCAGGTTTGAGAGAGTCGTGCATTCTGCATAATCTTTTGCTGCTGTGTGTTTGGGTGTGCTGGTCTCTTGGCACACACCATGTAGGCTTTAATTCACGAGGATATGTAGATTATTTCAATTATTCTCTGAGCTAGAAGGAATTTTCTTTCTTTCTCAGGTTGCAACTGCCGTAAAAAAATAAACAAAGAAAAGTCACGGCTTTATAACTCAGAGATGTGATCCTGCTCATATAAGTTGCTCTGCTTCAAGAGCAGAAAAATATTCATATAAAGTTTGCTACAATTATACATTTTTCAAAGATTTTGACCTACTGCATAAGTCATAAAGTGTAGTTGCTGGTGATAATTGTTCTGCTGAAAATCATAATTTGGTTAAGTTTGCAATTGGAGCTGCTTTTCTATCTCCTCCACATACACCCACCGTCAGATTTTTCAAAATCCATTTCAGCTGCACATATCCACTATGTTTGTAGAGGTTTTGCATTGCTTGTGCACCATCATTGTCATAAAACATTCTGGTATTATTGCTGTATTTGTGTGATTCACAGTTTTAATCTCATGCCAAACTCTGCTGTTAAGGTGTGTGGTAATCGGTCCCCCAAGATTGCTGATGCTCACAGCAGAAAAGCCTTTCCTTTAAGAGGAGCAGCTGCTCATTGTCAGCCGGCATCATTTAAATACATGGACCCACTTCAGACCAGACAGTGGAAACACAAACAACTGACTGACAGGGTTTAAATGAATGGTTCTGGGAAATTGGGTTAATATTCCAAATCGCTTTGTCAAAATGTGCCTTAAGCGTTAGATTTATGTGGAAATCATTCTCCTTTACATAATTTCTTGATTTAACTGATTGAAACTCTGAATAGCTGCTGGGAACAGATTTCTGAGGTTATTGAATATTTTGTATTCTTTCCTGTAATTGACAAGTTGATGTAGAACTGGCACTTTTCCAGTACAGCAGAAATGGATTAATGAAAAACTCCTGCTATCGTTTCTCATAAGCTTGGACTTTCCTTTTGGCCGTGGTTTGTTTAATTAGATTAGTGAAATCTGAATTTGATCCTTGCTCCATAATGAAGTGAAAGACAAAACTGTCCCCAGGTTTTTAACTCTCCTCACTGACTTCTTCATATTAGCCGACATTGCCACTCCGTGTTAGACGACGGCCGTGTTAATAGAGACATACGCAGGGATGGTTTATATCTGGTTGTGATAAATTCACACAGTCATAATGTGCGATATAAAACAAGTGAGAAAGTAATTATAGAAAGCCACTGAAGGGGCCAGGAGGAAGAGGCTTCAGGAAAATGAAATCAGATTGTTTTGCATCCGAGGGAACAAATCGCATCACGTCACCTTTAACTCTCCGTCATGCAGGCAGAACGTGGCAGCCAAAAGCAGAGTGTACGACAGCAAGGGCCGGCTGCTGTCCAACGGCAAAGACATGTGCGACTGCCTGGATGTGGACTGCATGGGCTGCTTCTACCCCTGCCCCGAGTGTGGCTCCAGAAAGTGCGGTGTGGAGTGCCGCTGCGACCGAAAGTGGCTCTACGAGCAGGTGGAAGTGGAAGGTGGAGAAATCATCCGGAACAAATGTGCAACTTAGCTACCATCGATGCCCTCTTTTTTTGTTTGTTTGTTTTTTGCTTAAAAAAATCTCTGTTATGAATATATCCTCATTATTTCCAGTGAACTTCAGCCTGTTGAAACGTTTTAGTTTACATAAAGAAAGACAATGTAGCTGTTATTTAAAGGTGTTTTCTAATTATGCCGAAGTGTGTTAATAAAGATTTTTTGTTCTTTTTGTGATATTTTCACTGTTATTGTTCGGGATCACCATCTCCATCTACCCTGCATCTATTGAATTGAAATGATTTTTTTCTCATTGTTTGAAGCTACGTCAGACTTAACTTTTCTTGTTTTAGGTCTTTTTAGAGTTTCCAGAATTATTTCTGTTTGCTAAATGCCTGAACCAAGAATTTTTTTTTTTTTTTTTTTTACAGATGTTTTGGAAAATGAAATTCAAAAAGTACCTTTATTTTTGTTATTTACTTTGTGTTTAGAATTTAAAAGAACTCAAAACTAAAAAAAAATGGTTTGGGTTGTTTTTTCACATAAATAAAAATGTGAAGGAGCCCTTTAATTCATTCATAGCCACAGTGATGTCTATGTTGCACATATTAGTAATCTGCTTAACAGAACATTCACAATGTGCTTGTTTTTTTTTTCTTTAAGCTGCTTTTTAACCAAAGTTTTCTACACATAAAAACAATGATTGCTTTTCATTTCCCTTCTCACTGACCCAAGGCAGCAAGGGACCAGTATGACACAGCAGTTTCAGAGCTGCAGCACTCCTACGAGTATCATTTTTCATTTATACGCATTCTGCTGCCCTTGAGCATCAGCTGCAGGTGAAGTGTCATGGAGCCCTGGGGGCATCACCTCGTGACATTTCTGAAAGAAAATGGATAACCAGCTCTGAAATTCACCATCCTGCTGAGTCTGGAAGTAAAACTGAAGTGGAAATATTTCTTTTTAAATACCTTGTAAATAAAATAGAAGTAGTTGGGGGGATGGGGGTGGGAAATGTGTGCAGTCAGCTTTCCATAAAATAACAGAACAGTGTTGCAGTTCTATTCATTGTTGCCTTTTATTACCTCCTGCACCAAGTCCATTTTATAGCTCATCATACAGAGGCTACAAATAAATGAAGCATATTAATATTTATAAGTGCTGAGGGCGAGTCGATGTAAACAAGTCATTCATCACAGCAACAGAAGCTTTGCTGAGCAAACTTCCTGCCTCCTATCTGAACATTTATATATTAAGTATATTAAGTGTTTATATAAAAATTCAGTTTGATGTTTATATTAAGTAATATGAAGAAAAAATATTTTTATTTCTCAAACAGAGCTCTTACAACCTTTAAATTATAGCATCCTGAATGTGATGGGGTCCTTCAGGTCATGTCCTTCCACACTTTGGTAACATTGCTTTAGGGGTGTCACATGGACTCAAATAGCTTGTTAAATATGGCATGTGTTGTCATAACATCTGTTGACCTCTATAAATCTGCCAGTGAACTGCTGTAATGTGTGACCCTTTACATAAAAATATATCAGATTGAGTTTGTGTGATACAGTTCAAGTAAGATATTTACCTATTACACGGATTATGGCCTTTTGAGCCAGATGAAATACATAGCAAATATCATGACTTCTTACTTTAATTAAATTAGGAGCACAATTTAGAATTTTCTTGGTGGATTTCTTCCAGCTAGGTGAGAATTATGCTGATGAGGTCAAAAAAGACACAAACTTGTGTCTTTTACATCACAGACATTTTGACAGGCTTTCAGTCCAGAATTGAAAGCCTTTGACTATGCCCCTGCTTCTTTTTCTTTCTTTTTTGTTATTCAGACATGGTGTGCCGACTGGTATGCCTAAGTCTCCGTGTCTCATTTGTTCTCTGATTTCTTTAGCTTGGCACATTATGTTTGCTTTGTGAAATTTTGTAACGTTATTGGTTATTACTGTACATCCTAACCAAGATTGGTCTTCTAAGGATGACGGTGTGGGTCAGAGAGTAAAATATCAACATAATTTACTCACACTAAGGAGCAAAGGAGAATACTTTACAAAAGTTCTTACAGGAATACTTATAGGGGTTTTATTGTCTCATAGGCATCTATTTAACATTTAGAGATCTGTGAACTAACAGCATCTATGTCCTTAAAGAACAATAATAATAATAATAAAAACAGCTGTTCTAAGTTTGTGGAAACTTTTAGGGAGCCTTCATCACACCCTGACTGCAAATCTGAGTTAATTACTCCCCTATAGCAGAGACGACACAGCGACTGACCCGTGTATAAAACTTGATAAAGCATCTATTTAAGCATAATAACATAAACCTCCAGGGATCTGCCAGGCATAATACAAATCGGCTATAACAAGACACCAACAACCAGAGCACACATCAGTTTGTCAGCTTAAACTCAGCCAGCTGTGTTGCTCTCAGCTGGAGATGTGAGAGAAGAAGCAGTAAAAGGCTGAAACAAAACCACTACCTTCAGGGTAAACAGGTAAAAGGACCTTCTGGGTGTTCACAAAGATGATGAACTAATAGAGCAATCACTTGTTCGCAGCTTTTTATGGTATATTAATAATTATTTTCATTTTAGCTTCTGATTTTATATTAAATCAAAAATAATTCAGGAACATTAGAAATGTTGGAAACGCTACAGAATCAGAGAAAATGTAAACCTCATTCCTAATATCGTTGATCCTTTTGTATTTGTCCTTTCAGCAATTGGCAGAAACCCTGGGATTAATCTGGAGGCCAGTGCTGATGCTTGTTGGTTTGTCAGCTGCTTATCTCTTCACTGGGACATCAGATTGGCTTGAAATTTACTGTTGTGCCTCTGGCAGAACAACAACTCATTATACAGTAGTTTGGCATTGATTTAGAAGCAAGATTTTTTTTTTTTGCCTAATTACAGAACAGAGATTGATTTCTAAGTTAACCTCCAGGGGTTTGGATCAGTTCATTCAGTTTAACTGAAGCTGGATGCGGTGGATAGTACCTGGACGGACAAATATTTAGAAATTATGGAGCTTTACATTCTCCAAATCTCTGTGCTCTGACTTCTTTTTTTATATATTTATCTTGCATTTATTTTTGCTGCCTTCAGGCTGTTTGCATTGATGGAGAAACTGTTGATGTTACACTAACACTGAGCAAAATAGTCCCTACCACAATTCCTTGTGGGAAACAGTCAATATCTATACCTGCTGAATCTCTCTTTAGCTTTGGTCAGCTTTTTACTTCAGGCTTTCTGCCTATATTCTCACCTCCTTGTGTTTTCAAACTCAACACAACAAATTGCAAACTTTCCAACTTTCCAACAATTTTGTCTTGACTTGGAGTCCACTTCCATGCAGAAGCTAAATAAAAACAAAAAGGTTTTGTTTTGTTTTGTGTTTTTACAAAGAAAGAACCACAAAATAACAGAAAGCCACAATACATTAAAAGATGTTAATGGCTTTAAAGAATAATCTGTGTTGTCAGCCGTATTTCATGTGAATGTTCAGCAGCTCCACCAAACTTTTACTATTATCAAAGTCTCTTATTGGAAGTAAAAAGTGAATCAAAAGTTTAAAAACTCTGAAGTATTTGTGATGTGCCACAACAAACTAGGAACAAGTTTCACAAGCAGAACAGAACATTTATTTTTTCAAAGTAAATGAAATCATGAACTCAATGCTGACACTTCAGAAACTCACTAATGCTTACTATCAATTATCTAAAAAAAAATGCAGTGGTTTACTAGACCATTGCATTTATTATATAAAGGACCATTCCCTCACACCCGCTGAAATATGATTTTTTATTTAGAGCGGTAATAAATTGCTGTACCGTTAAGTTACACAACCTAAAAAGATTTTTCTGCTAAGAATAAAAATCTACCTAAGCAGTGTTGTATTCCAGGGAAGATCCAAGTTCATTACAGATATATATGTTTTGGGCTTACTAAGCTGTTTCTGCATTTAGCGGCTCCCCTGGAGAAGAGCCAGTGAGGAACAGGGACTCCAGTGGAGCTTTTAGAAATACTGCAGGCTGTATATTTTCATTTCCACCTGTCAAAAAGAGGCAAGCCTTTTTTTTATTTTCCCTTCTCTGAACCATTTTGCCAGAATGAAAAACTGACCAGCAGAATTACGGTACTTTCAGGCTTGGTCACCTTGTTTGGGAGGAAAGGTGAAACTGATACTCGGACATTCAATCTCTTACTTCTGATGATGATAAAGCACCAGGCCAGTCATTCTGGTTTAAGGCACTTTAAAACAATTGGTGTTCATAAAGAAAAAATAAACAGAAATATGAGCAGTATCTTTTTTTATTTCAGTGTCAGACAAAGAAGTACAACAATAAGCATAGGTTTGCCGACCAAAGGAGTAGCTTAACAGCCGGGTATGTGGCCATGAAAGCGGCCGCAGTATGTATCCTCTGTGTTGCATGTGGTACAGTAGCAGTTTGTAGCCACGGGGTAAGTGATGCTTCCCGGACACCCCTCAATGTGTTTCACCTGGTAGGACCAGTCCCCGTTGCAGGTCTTATGCACAGGCGCCTCCTCAGGGCTTTCAAAGACAGGGTCCTGTTACCAAAATGGATTAAAGATTGAATTTATGAGCACAATTCAGTGGGAAACACTGGTGGAAGAGTTTTACTACATCATGTTTAATAAAACCAGTAATTTCTTGTTTTCAAATTAACATTTTCACAATGAAAACATGAGCTGACAGAACTGAGTTCAGCACGGTTGTAAAGACAAATAAGTCTCACCTTGATATGTTTTGTTAGTGATTAGGTACAATTGGTTGTCATGAATAACTCAGACAGTTTGAACCCTTCCTCACCTGGGAGCAGCACAGCCCTTCACAGATTGTGGTGTGGATCCACACCTCCTGACCGCATCTCTCCATGGGGATGCTGACGTTTTTCAGGTTGCAGCTGAAGCATCCCTTCCCCAGGGCTAGCACCACCACCAAGACAACCAACTGCATCCTCCGCCAGGTGTAGCACAGACGGCTGCTGCAAGAGCAGGTCACGTCTTAGATTAGATATTTCAATACTTTTTTAAAAAAGCTTTTCAACCACTTTTATACATCAATTTGACCAGCACAAAACAAACAAAAAATAAAGAAAGAAAAATAAACACCACTGGCAAGCACTATAAAAATATCTCAGCAGAAGAAGAAGAAGAAGATTGTTCTGTGCTCTGGATCTTTTTGTAATTTATCAGTGAACCAGGCTGGGTCTATAGACCTGTGGTCTCACCACCAAGCTTCCCAGAAAAGCATTACAAGTTTGATAAAAATGATAGTGAGTAGAGGGGTCGTGTTTTTTCTGGCTCAGCCTGTTGGATATTTAAAAAGTTTCCTACTTTG
Source organism: Poecilia picta (assembly GCA_033032245.1). Classification (NCBI taxonomy): domain Eukaryota; kingdom Metazoa; phylum Chordata; class Actinopteri; order Cyprinodontiformes; family Poeciliidae; genus Poecilia; species Poecilia picta. The sequence continues at coordinate 24,785,927 of CM065355.1, forward strand.
CATTACTACAAAAATGAAACAGACACACAAAAAAAACAATTTTAAAGAAAATGAAAACATCATAAGTTGGAGGAAAAGTGATACAGTTATCCAGGAATGCTTTGGACATGTCAAAAGCGTAATAAAACAAAATGTCTGTTCCGGGATTTTGTTTTAGTGTGAAATCCTAAAATTATCTAACCATCCTCTGGAAAACTTTCTGGCCATTTCTCAGTAAATTCTTTTGCTGTCTTGACTTTTTTTTCTAGGTTATTTAGTGTCAAATTAAAAACTGTTTTAATAAAAACTTGATTTGCTTCAAAAGAGATGATTTAGTCATAAATATTTCCGAATATAAAAACAAATACAGATCTTGTTTGACTCTTTCTGAGTATGTTTGAACATAGTAATTTCAGATTTTTTTCTAGTGGTTTGAAGGAAAATGGTGATCAATATGTGCAAATCTGATTTCTGAGTTAAAAATAAAAATAATATTTACATGTTTTGTGTAAAATTAACTTGTTTATTTTAGAGAGACAACAAGTCTAATTTGCTACACCACAGAAATAACATTTGTTAAAATTAAAACATAATTTTTTATTTAGAACATAATTTTTAGTTAAAGATTTAAAATACATAATAGCAAAAATAAATAATATTTCTTCTACTGAAAGCAAACTGAATGTGAAAATGTTTTATCAACAGATTATCCAGCAAAAAGTTGTACAACTGTTGGAAAATAAAGGTTCCTAAAATAAATTTAACCACAGTGGCAGCACATTTCTGAAGACATTTCATTCAGTTTAAACCTTTCTAATCAAACATCTTACCTGTAAATCTCTTGTTCTTTTAAAATAAAAAAGAAAATATCTTCTCGGTCACTCTTGATACATCTGCAGCAGTTTGCCACTTGACATCTTCTCCGTCTGCTTAAATATTACCAATTGTAATCCATCTAATCTTTTCAATCTATGTCCTATTGCATCCTCCACCTACTATGGCTTAGCTCAAATCCACAACATTTTCCCCATCTACATGTCATAGATATCACATGGCTCAGGACCTTTGCTCCCACACATGGGGGTGAACAAGTCTGTAATTTCAGAAGTGTTGTTTAGATTAGATTGATGGAAAGACTCAGATGGAGCACAGAAGCATTATAAGTCCTCTGCTCCCACACTGCTGTTAGAATGGCCCTTAGCGGCTGGAGGAAGTAGGAGACTTGGGGCAAATGGTGCAATCCCACTGGGGTTTATTTCACCAACATTTAACACACAGACAACCCTGCTTACAAAGGCTTAGGGTCTCAGCAACAACCACACTAATGTGGCCAACATACAGCCTTTTATAGTCCCTGGCTGCTCCAATTAACCATCCACCAAGAAACCCAGTAAAACAAAATACATACACACACACAAACTTTGACAAAATAACCAAATCTTCAAAATAATATACATTACCAAATGTTATTCACTTTAAGCATCTCTAAAAACACATTTTGTTGGATTTATAAATATAAATCCAACATTACATTTATAAAATCCATAGCTCTACTGCTCCCCCTCTTCCATCTGCTTTGGTCTATTCTGGAACCTTTAAAAGGTGCTCAGGACACCCTGCAGAGGAAGAGACAGAGGTAAGCCACACCCACACAAAGCCTTCAAACAGTCACAATATACTTACTGTATTATCCCTTTGTTGGTTGTATTTTAACAGGACACCATCACTTCCAGCTGAGATGCCACTGCATAAAAACACACAATCAATAAAATACTTCAATCTGTTTGCATCCGTTTCTTTTATCATTCAACATGCATTTCTTTTATCATTTAACACATTTTAAGTGTTCTACCACCAAGTAATGAAGACATTCATTACAACTGCGATGGAAAATGTTGATAAGCAGTATACTGTACTCTACATCTATTGCTTGTTGTAGCATAGGTCTTGTACCATTTGCAGATTTATGCACATTTTGTGCATCAATCTAAACATACAATATGTAACCTGTGCAACAGTTTGTCCACCGTTATTTAGACTGGATGACTTATCTGTCTTGATGGCTTCTATCTTGGAGGGTGAAGTTAATTTTTTTTTTTTGGTCTGCAAAAATACCTTTTGTTGTCAAATTTAGCTTAAAATAAATTAACACAATTTTGGGAACAGGGTCAATCCTTAACCACAGCTCTGATTAGTCACCAGTAGGGCTACAACTCTTCAACTTTTATTACTTGATTGTCCTTTAGATCATTCTCATGATTAATCAATTAATTGGATAAAAAACTGGCACATTCTGCAAATTGTTCATTTAACAATTTGTGTTTTTCATGCAATATTACAAACAGATTTTAAAAAATCAAATAATTCAATGAACATATTTTGTACTGGCTTAATTACTGCTCTGACTATGTTATTCTTTCAGCAAATGGTCTTATTTTGAGTCTCCATATGAACCATAGCCTGTGGATCATTCTCATCAATAAACTTCTAAAGTTACAATATTGCAGCTTGGTCTTCGTTATTGAGCCTTTTGGACCATTTCTGTAAATCTATACTCCATATTAATACAGCCCTGGACACAAGGAATCGGAATACCCTATATTATACTATGTTGATGTCTCTACTCTAGCTATGAGTCGTTTTAAAACTGCAGCCTGAACTGGACAGTCCACAGTGACAGTAAAGCACTTCTTTGGCAAGGCGTCACGCTTCATCCAGCAATGCCTCAGTCTGTCTTTGCAGCCGCAAGGGAGTTTATTTCTCCACCATCCTGCAGAACTGCCACACCTGTCTAACACGGCTACAAGGACTTTAGAATGTCACGCCGGTCCTCTGAAGTGCTGCTTTCTCTAGGAAACCTCAAATATGTATCATTGTTAGTATCCATTGTGTTCTTAATGAGCACCAGCCGTAGCTGATTAATTTTGTATTCAGAGTAGGACACCTAATTTGCCATTTTCTAAGCGGTTTATACAACAGCTGGTAATTTCTCTTGATATGCCTGCATCTGTACTGAATATATGCTTCATTAAGTCTGCAGACACACATCCTGTACATTCACACACTCATCACACGAACAGCTTTTTTTAATATTCGACCCAGAACTCTGAAAGGGCAGAAAAGACATTCAAGTTTATGTCAACATTGTAGTCCCAAAAATAGCCACGTCTACCTGCAGCAAGAACAAAAAACGCACAAAAAAAACAACGATGCAGGACTGGTAAGGATGTTTTTCTCGTTCCAACAGCAAAAGGAAGATGGCTTGTTCTGTAATGTCACATTCATGTCCAAGAGGAATCAATTTATATGTGATGGATGAGGTGACGGTTTGTGGGCCCAGGAAGATTTTCTGGTTCATATCTCTGAGCAGTACAATAAAATAAAGCTCCTCTGGGTGTAAAAAAATCCCTCATATGAGCTGTATATGAAGAGATATAAAAGAGCTCTAAGCTGAACAAGTTGCTGACTTCAGGAGTTCGAGTCACAGGTTAATGCTTTGGAACAGAGTCATCTTGATTTTTTTGTGAGCTTAGTGTAAACACTGTCCTGACAGGACTAACAATATTCACAATCGGCTTGTTTTTCTGCAGAAACTTTGCTCTATTGGAGCCGATTCCCCCGATCACACCGGAGACAGAAAAACAACCCCTCCAGTTTTGTGATGAAGTTGAAGCCTCCATCTCGAGGATCACCCATACTAATCTCTATAAACAAACGCCTCTTCAACCCATCTAAGGTCAAGGATTTTGCTTTGTGACTTGGATTCATGTTTCCATGTGAACTGACTGAGAAGCATAGTTGTAGGAAACATTCAAAGTGACAACTCCCTCTTGACCTCTGAGGAATGCAAAAATATACATACCCACTGAAACATTTCATTAAATTATTTAAACATTACTTTTTGATTAGGAGAACAGCATCAAATCAATATGTAAAGTGAAAGGCATAGGATGATTTTGTATTTAACCCTGTTTACTTTCTAAATAAAACTTGATGAAATTATTTAGGGAAGGAGAGGGAGTTTTTTGTTAACTAAAGCTTTATATTTCTTGTGTTTAACCAACATTCTGTTCCTCTTTCTTCTTTAAGACTGAAGTCACAGCTTTTAAGTTTGTTAGATTCTAGTAGGAAAATTTAGGATGGTAAATTGCACAAGGCTTAGCTATGTTCATGCACTGGAATAAGATAGAAAATCATATTATTCAGGCCAGGATGACATGACTGAATTATGCACTTTTTTCTTCTCAAAGATCAGAATCTGTGTCAAACCTACATTTTCAAACTGCTAGATAAGCTAATTAAGTTTCATATTGCAATCATGTTTAATAAGTTAGGCATTCTGATTAGACTGGTTTAAGTAAAATCTTTAAGCAAGTATTTTATGTAAGCCCACATTTCTGCATTGAAAATCTTTTTTTTCCTCATGTATTCTAATATAAGTCTTTTCATGAGCTGTAAATGGGAAATCATCATCATTTAAACAAAGGTTGGAAACATCAGTTGGACTGTGATTAATCTATATAAATATGTTTAATTTAGCCAACCAAGTAAATGAAATAAATTACCCCTTTAATAATATAATTTATTGAGTATAGCGTCACAGCTGACCTAACCTCAACCATCAGTATCTATCTTCCTTTAAAAGCAATATAATGTCCAACATTGTCCCTGGGATTTAATTAGGAAATACTAACAGTAATATATTGTTTTAAAATATATGAACTCAATTGGGAAAACTGTTAGCCTTTATTTAGCAGTTACAATTACATTATACAACTAGAAAATTCCGCAGAAATTTTGAAGGGCCTGCCAAAGTGTGCCCGTCGGATTGGATGCAGCAATATGATGCTAAAAAAATTTGCATTAATGCTAAAGAAAAATGCAATGTAGTCAATAACCTGCAGGGAGTCAGAAGCATGTTCACTAAGCTGCACTCGTACCATTTAGTATGTTGCATAAGCCAAAATTAGCCAAAATGCTAATAATAGCATGATTGCTATTAGTAGCATGTGGAGCATCACTATCATGTTGTCTGTCATTACTTACTACATTCAGTATATGAAACATTGGTAATAAATAAGAAAAGCATTCTGATGCTCAGCATTAGCATCAACGCTAACCTGAGCTAAATTGTAGTCTAAAAATGCTAATGCTCTGGCTTCCACAAGCCAGTTGTAAAATGTGATTTAGACTGTTAATACTATAGCCGTACCTATGGCAGTGAATAGATTAACACTGTAGAAATGGCTTATTGCAAATCAGTATTACATAAACTGATGGGTTTTAAATGGTAAATAGACTGAACTTACAGCAATTTATTTGACTATTTCTGACAAATCAAATTGCTTCAGGCTAGTCTCACATTGATATGCAGCTTAGTAGGCTATTTGACATTGGATGCCTTGCCCAGGGGCAGAGTAACATGTGCTGGAGAAAGCAGGAGTCTAACCTGTAACCTTCCAATTGAAAGCCACAGTTGCCCGTGTTGCTAATGACTGAAGCTTTTGCCAGATCCATCACCACATTTCTGTGGCTGATCTGATTCACAGCAACAATCAACAGCTGAACTCATTGTTCAATGAAATTCAGTACCAGACTGACATCTATATAAACTTTGGACATGTCCTCCTGACTCACGGTCTGAAATAAAAAAAATAAATAAAGAGGTCATTGTTTTTTTCTTGAAAATTTTCAAGCGTCATACTAAGTATTTTAATTCACATTCAAAAATTCAGAGAAATAATAATTTTATGCAAGCAAAATATGAATAATCACAGGAAATATGTATTCTTCCCACAATGCATTGTGACCTCTGAGCCCGTTTGTGAGAGTACAGCGCTGCTTTCCCGGCTGTCTGATCCTCCATGTCTTTTTTTACTGCAGTGAGCCTCGATGTAGCCAATCTGCGTCAAGTATTAGCTTCATTGTGTTGATATATTTTGACGAGCTCCGCCGCTGTGAGTCCAGCTGCACATGCAGGTTATTGGCAACAAGAGACAACGATCGCAGGGCACCGCTAATTGACACTGTTAATGATTAACGAGCTTCAGACCGAGACTGAAGCTGCGCACATGTTCTCACTCACGGTACAAAATATTAAAAAAATAAATCTAAATCTTTCAGCCTTCATACTAAGGATGTCATTTCACACTGAAAGATTCAGAGAAATAATAAGTTTATCTACACAAAATATCAATAGTCAGAGGAAATACTCTCTGCTGTTTCTCAGAGTAATGGCTGCCGCTGGCTGGAACCCGTTACTATGGTAATTAATCCCCCGCAGCTGTGAGGAGACAAAGAGCGGGAAAATCCTCTTCTCCCTCGTTTCTATACTTGGGAGACACCCAGCGCCAGTCTGAAGGACCCTGACAAAAATCCAAAAGCCCTAGAAAATTTTTGAAAACATTTTACGGGAGCAGGGATGTGTATCTATGTTCTGACCAAGTTTTAGACCAATAGGGCAATATTTATGCCTGTGAGAGCGAGTTAAACACAGTTTTTCAGTAAGCCATCAGGAGTCCTGTGTGTGTGTTTCAGACAGAAAGGTTACTGATGCTGCGAGTTCCTCAATCTCCAATTTTTTCGTTTTTATTAATTTTTGTCGTCATTTTAAGTCAGAATCCCAACAAAAGTAATAGCTCCCTTCTCGGCACCGAGCCGCTCGATTTGATACCACTTTTGTGGGTGGGCACGCAGCGGTACGAGCCGCATTAACGGTAATGGAAGAAAAATAAAGAAATAAATAAAGAGACATTCTATTAGGTGTAGAACAATAAGTGCCTGCCATGCAAATGCATGGAGGCAGTGACTGACCTGCTTCGCAGGTCAGTCACTGCTCTCCTTATGCATTGCAATGGCAGGCCCTAATAATAAAGAGACATTCTATTAGGTGTAGAACAATAAGTGCCTGCCATGCAATTGCATGGAGGCAGTGACTGACCTGCTTCGCAGGTCAGTCACTGCTCTCCTTATGCATTGCAATGGCAGGCCCTAACTAGAAAATTCCTGCAGAAATTTTAATGGGCCTGCCAAAGTGTGCCCGTCGGATTTTTATTAAAGCGTTCTGATGGTAAAAATTAGCAATAATGCTAAAGAAAGCTGCAATGTAGTCAATAACTTGCGGGGAGTCAGAAGCATGCTGACTTAGCTTTTCTCGCACCATTTAGTATGTTGCATAAGCTAAAATTAGCCAAAATGCTAATGTTAGCATGAATGCTATCAATAGCATGTAAAGCATCACAAGCATGATGACTGTCATTACTTATTCCATTCAGTATATGAAACATTGGTATTAAGTAAGAAAAGCGTTCTGATGCTCAACATTAGCATCAATGCTAACCTGTGCTAAATTGTAGTCAAAAACCTGTGGAGAGTCAGAAACATGTTGATGACACTGTACTTGCAAAATTAATTTTGTGAAAATTAATGCATAAGGTGAAATTAGCCAAAATGCTAATGTTAGCATGATTGCTATAAGTATCATGTTTGGTATCACTAACATGTTGTCTGTCATTACTTACTCCATTCATTATACGAAATGTTGCTAATAAGTAAGAAAAGTGTTCTGATGCTTAATATTAGCATCAATGCTAGGCTAAGTTAAATTGTTGTCCAAAAATGTTATTGTTCTAGTTTCCACAAGCCAGTTCTATAATCAGAAATATAATGCCAATACTATCACCCTACCGATGGCAGTGCACAGACTCACACTGTTGAAATGGCCAATCTCAAGTCATTATTACACAAACTGATGGCTTTTACAATGTTCATCATCAATTGTTAATGACTGAAGCTCTTGCCATATCCATCATTGTAGTTCTATAGCTGATCTAATTTACTGCAATAGTGCAACAGCTGAACCCAACAGCTAATATCACTTATCTGAGAGGATTATCGAGGCTGTTATTTTGAAATTTTCAGTAAGCTTCATTTGAAATGGCAACACTAATCCCAATTGTAACAGTAGTTGTCTTAAACAGTTATCTAATGCCCAAAAGAGCAATTACATGATGAAGAAATGGTCAAGGCTTTTATTTTGAAATTTTCTTTAAGCTTAATTTGAAATGGCAACACTAATTCATTATGTAACATTGATGGGGTTAAATCAGTCATATAAAGCTCAAAACACAAGTAGTTCAGTATTCCAGCCAAGTCCTCCTCTGCAGTAACAGACAGTTCCGCCATGTTGTAAATTCTGACATTCTGAGTCACGGCTGTAGATAGAACTACAGTTAATATGGCCGGTTTGTAGTCCAAAGCAGAAGCTCTGCCTTTCTCTGTCTTCTGTTGCCATGGTGATCAATCCTAAATTCCAACTGTCAGCTGTGGGAGTGAAGTGCAGCGCAGATTGTATCTAATATAGAGGGATCGACGTCAGTTACCCCTTCCCATAATTTTACTCTGAAGCACCTGGACAGAAAACCGTAAGACCTAGAGAAATTTCGAAAACATTTTACCGGAGCAGACAAATTTATCTATGTCATGACCGACTTTCATACCAATAGAGCAATTTTTGAAGGCATAAGAGCGATTTCAAAATTATCTTTGGGTCAAAATTCCACTCTGTTTCTCACTCTAAAAAACGGCAGTTGATTTCAGTTACACTCTAAGGTTTCGGCAGTTGGAAATTTCGCTCGTTTTTTCGCTTTTTACGTCGCCGTCGCAAGTCCGATCCCCAACAAAAGTAATAGCTCCCTTCTCGGCGCCGAGCCGCACGATTTGATACCACTTTTGGGGGTGGGCACGCAGCGGTACGAGCCGCATTAACGGTAATGGAAGAAAAATAAAGATATATATAAATAAATAAAGAGACATTCTATTGGGTGTAGAATAAGAAGTGCCTGCCATGCAAATGCATGGAGGCAGTGACTGACTTGCTTCGCAAGTCAGTCACTGCTCTCCTTATGCATTGCAATGGCAGGCCCTAACTAGAAAATTCCTGCAGAAATTTTGAAGGGCCTGCCAAAGTGTGCCCGTCGGATTGGACGCAGCAATATGATGCTAAAAAAATTTGCATTAATGCTAAATAAAAATGCAATGTAGTCAATAACCTGCAGGAGTCAGAAGCATGTTCACTAAGCTGCACTCGTACCATTTAGTATGTTGCATAAGCTAAAATTAGCCAAAATGCTAATAATAGCATGATTGCTACTAGTAGCATGTGGAGCATCACTATCATGTTGTCTGTCATTACTTACTACATTCAGTATATGAAACATTGGTAATAAGTAATAAAAGTGTTCTGATGCTCAACATTAGCATCATCGCTAACCTGAGCTAAATAGTAGTCAAAAACCTGTGGAGAGTCAGAAAAATGTTGATTAAGCTCCTACTTGCACCTCTCAACATTGACAAAACATTCAAGTATAAAACATAACATTCAAAGGCAAAAACAGGATCAATCAACATTCCAGAGTTACTGAATGAAAACTTCCTGTTAGCATAGCGGCTAGCTGGTTACTGCTAGTTCTGATTGACTGTTTCCGGCAGAACAGGGAGGAGATCGATTATTTTTTAGAGATTATCTGTCTCATGTTAGGACAGCGAAAGTTTTAGTACGCATGTAAAATGTATTTTTTTAGTTAGATGCTGCAGCTTTAAACAGATTCGGTCAGAGTCACTAACAGGTGGAGCAGAAGCGGCTCCGTGCCAAATATTAAATGTTACTGCCTGTAGCGAGCAGCGGTTCAAGAGCAGAACCAGCGTCTTACATCACAGATCTAAGATTTAAATAATTTTACAGGTTATTTGATTAGCTTTCTGACCGTCATGCTAATCCGGGTGAGTGTTTGTAGCTGTGCGCTGCTTTACCGGCTGTCTGATCCTCCATGTCTTTTTTTACTGCAGTGAGACTCGATGTAGCCAATCTGCTTCAAGTATTAGCTTCATTGTGTTGATATATTTTGACGAGCTCCGCCGCTGTGAGTCCAGCTGCACATGCAGGTTATTGGCAACAAGAGACAACGATCGCAGCGCACCGCTAATTGACACTGTTAATGATTAACGAGCTTCAGACCGAGACTGAAGCTGCGCACATGTTCTCACTCACGGTACAAAATATTAAAAAAATAAAGACAGTCCATAATAGTTTATTTCTCTAAATCTTTCAGCCTTCATACTAAGGATGTCATTTCACACTGAAAAATTCAGAGAAATAATAATTTTATCTAAACAAAATATCAATAGTCACAGGAAATACTCTCTGCTGTTTCTCAGAGTAATGGCTGCCGCTGGCTGGAACCCGTTACTATGGTAATTAATGCCCCGCAGCTGTGAGGAGACAAAGAGCGGGAAAATCCTCTTCTCCCTAGTTTCTATACTTGGGAGACACCCAGCGCCAGTCTGAAGGACCCTGACAAAAATCCATAAGCCCTAGAAAATTTTTGAAAACATTTTACGGGAGCAGGGATGTGTATCTATGTTATGACCAAGTTTTAGACCAATAGGGAAATATTTATGCCTGTGAGGGCGAGTTAAACACAGTTTTTCAGTAAGCCATCAGGAGTCCTGTGTGTGTGTTTCAGACAGAAAGGTTACTGATGCTGCGAGTTCCTCAATCTCCAATTTTTTCGTTTTTATTAATTTTTGTCGTCATTTTAAGTCAGAATCCCAACAAAAGTAATAGCTCCCTTCTCGGCACCGAGCCGCTCGATTTGATACCACTTTTGTGGGTGGGCACGCAGCGGTACGAGCCGCATTAACGGTAATGGAAGAAAAAAAATAAAGATATATATAAATAAAGAGACATTCTATTGGGTGTAGAACAATAAGTGCCTGCCATGCAAATGCATGGAGGCAGTGACTGACTTGCTTCGCAAGTCAGTCACTGCTCTCCTTATGCATTGCAATGGCAGGCCCTAATAATAATAAAGAGACATTCTATTAGGTGTAGAACAATAAGTGCCTGCCATGCAATTGCATGGAGGCAGTGACTGACCTGCTTCGCAGGTCAGTCACTGCTCTCCTTATGCATTGCAATGGCAGGCCCTAATAATAATAAAGAGACATTCTATTAGGTGTAGAACAATAAGTGCCTGCCATGCAATTGCATGGAGGCAGTGACTGACCTGCTTCGCAGGTCAGTCACTGCTCTCCTTATGCATTGCAATGGCAGGCCCTAATTACATTTTTATAGTACGGTAATTATTAATCCCCATCACAATTAAGACAATCCACAGCAAATTTATTGATATCAGCATATTTATGTAATAAAAATCTAATGTATCCATTATTCGTGCTGTTTTCTGCACAGAGAAAGTGAGAAATTTATTTTATACATAATGTATGTCTGATATTAAATTCAGGAACTACTGAACTATTTAAATAAACTAAACACACAAAGCTAAGAAAGTAGTAACAACTGTCAGCTGCTGCTAGAAAGCAAAACAATGTTAAGCATAAAGGCACACTTAACATCGGATTGACTATCGTTTAGTCAAGATATAAACAAATTGTTGATAGAGGCAGTTGTCAGTTAAATTTGTATTTTATGACATCTGAAGCTGACAAAGATGAAATAAAAAACATTTATTAACCTGACCCTTGCTTTTTTTTTTTTACATGAATAATGTTACAACTCCTATATGTCCATTACTGGCAATTGTCCAAAAAGTCAAATATACTTTAATCAGTCTGAAATAGCAATGTATCTTATGCCGTAAAATTAAAAAGGAATTAATTATCTGCCTTTTAAAATGTGGGATTTGTGCGAGAAAAGCTTTTTTTTAAAAATACTAATTAAATAAATAAATGCAAGCTAAGAATCACAATAATATAAAACGATCCTTTGAGTTGGATTTGCTCACTGCATACAATCTTTGATCTGTTGCAGCTCTGACTTCTGTTTAAAATGCATCTTAACCCTTGTATAATAAAACACCTCGCATCTTCACTTCATCTCACCCTATTACTAGCCTCACAACTCCCCTGGTGCTGACTGAGGTGGATGCTCAATGAAGTGCAAGAAGTGAGGTTGCATGATGACTGTTAGGTGGATGGAAGGTTGCCTACATGTTGTGCAGACAAGAAAAGAACTCCTCTGATGTATTAGGTGAGTTTGTGAAAGATAGAGACTGTGGAGAAAAAGCTTCTTAGAGATGCGGAGTGATGTTTGCACCATCAGCGGTACTGATTATTACTATATGTATGCTGTGCCTCGGCATAAAATTTTACAATTTGTTTCAGATATCCTCTTTGCTAAAATATACAAAGACTGTCTTACTGTCTGGACAGGCAAGCACCCAAAAATACCCCTGCAGGAGTATTGCAACCAGAGATTTACTAGATAGATACCCTCAGGAGAAGATTAGAATCCCTTAGAGGAATATTGTTTCTGGAATAACAGGTGGTTCTGTCCTAATTAGAGTGTTTGATTCAAATGAATCAGATGGGTAGAGGTGAATTGGCTATAGCTAATGATTGTTGTGTATTCCAGCAGCAGGCCTGCAGGGGTCCTGCAGAGAGAGAGAAAAAAAGCTAATTATCAGAGCAATCAGATTCAAAGTAGTAGTCTTAAAAGGTGCAATGAATTAGACCTTTACTCCTCTGTAGCCCAATGGGGTCCAAATAAATCTATTGTGACAATCGGTGGTGGTGGGGGGAATCATTAAGAAGAACTCAACTGTTAGTTTACCAGCTGATATACTACTTTAAAAGTCTGTGGTTTATAAAAAAAGTCACAAAAGAATAGCAGAGATGCAGAGATACAGCTTGCAAATCTCTAAACAATTATATTTTTTATTTAAACTGTGAACATCTTAATTTTTATTTCAACAAAGCTTTAATCTGGTATAAACATGGAAAACATAGGACCAAATGTGACCATATTAATGACTCACCATACCAATATATCAGTATTTGAATCCTCAATTGCTTTCCAATAGTAGAACAAGGATTGACAAATTAATACCTAACTGCAGTAATTTGTTAGACTGACAGTTGTGTTGCAATCGCCAAGCTGGTGTTTATGCCTCAAACATATCCATTTAATTCAGGCCACTTTTCTCTGACTGATAAAGGAATTAATAGCAGTTCTTTCTTTGCACCATAAACTATAAGTCCTCAACTAATTCATATATTTCTACAGTGCATTTCAATTCAAAGCTTACCTCTGTCCATGGGGACAAGCATGGCTTTATTTGTTGTTGGTTTTTGATCAGGTTATCTGGAATTATGATCATGCCAACACAAATATGCAGTTTTGTCTGTTTTCTTCATTAAAAATATACCAATTTTCTTGCTTCTTAAAAATCAAAAGTTGAAACATGTGATGCAAAACTATTTCTACCCCTGGGTCATTTTCACATGGTGACTGGACTTCAATGTGGCACAGTGGATTTTTATGTCAACATGATAGGACACCATTTTCAACACTATTCTTAAAATGACAAAAACAAAACCATGGTCATCTTTAATCCCCAAATATAATGTGATGCAACTTTGTAATTGTAATTTGACAAGGGGCAAAAAAGCTCTAGTTATATAAATATTATTATACTAATTCTACTATATTTTCACTTTTGGAGTGACTGTAACCTATAGCACCTTTTCTGCAATTGCTTACTTTTAAACATACGTACATTATTACCAACATTATGTAGTATTTTTAAGTTGCATGCACAAAAAAAAGGCAGTTATGACTAATGAAATTATAAAGGAGGACTTTAATTTTCACAAATACCAACTGAGTAATTTCACTTTCTAAACAGGTGATATTCCCATTAGAGTGCTCTAGTAATTATACACCAGAGGGAAGGAGAAACCGTGGGCAGTAATAGTGTTTACTCCCAGAAGTAATGTAATGTATGCACAGATTTTAAAGCTTTAAAACATGAAGATAACCTTTATTGAAATTATTATTAAAATACAACATGCATAACAGACGTGAAATTAAGAATATTAGCACAGTTTAATGGAAAAACAGCTCAGTAAACATATAAGATAAATACTTTGTTTAAATTCATTAAAAAAAATGAGTAAGGTAACCTTAAGATCTTACAAATAATTCCTAAATATGTTATTAGCGTGGCTTTATAAACAGTGAATAAGTGAGACTTTTCATACAATGATTCAGAATCCCTTTTTTGGCAAAGCACTAGTCACTTCATTCACCCCTTAAATTTCACACTAAATGGTTTATCATTTTACAATTATTTGCAGTTTTATTAATAACTGCTTTGTTTACTATTTTATTTGTAGATATTATTTATAATTATTATTTTAAATTGAAATGATTTTTACTATTATTTTGTTATTTTAAATTGGTTCCTTAAATAATTACAGATAAAGACCAATTTGGAAGAATGTATGTGTGCAGGGTCAAATCAAATACTGTAAAAAAAAAAAAAGAAAAGAAAAGAAAAAGAAATGCACACGCTAAGATGACAAAAAAACAACAACAACTGGTGACTGAGAAATTAAGGTGCATTTTTATTGAAAAGTGTACGTTGTACTCTACAATCACCTTCATTTCGTAGGGATGAACCCAAAGTAACGCGTAAGGATTGTACAGAGAAGACTCCGGTTGCGACCTGATGAAGGACAGAGCAGGCTGGCGGTGAGGCTGCAGCGCGGCGCGCAGTGACCGGCTGCGTCCACTGGGGGAGGACCGAGCTCCGCCTGCATGCGCTGCGGTACATGAACGACTTTCTCACTAAGACCCTCCATCATCACACACAATGGGAGGGATACAGGAGTATAGGTAGGGCTACAGCGGCAGACACACAGATGTGTGATGCTCAGACTCAACCACGGGGTCATTTACCCTCCTCGCCTGTGCCAACGTAAACTTTTACCCGCCCTCCTTGCTATTCGCCGCTTTCGACTGGAACTGTGTTTGACGCCAACTCGCTGCTGGCACACCTGCTTTTGCCTTTTTCTTCTTTTCTTTTTCTTTTTTTTTTTTTTCTTCTCGTCTTGATTGGTGTTGCCGGTACAACAGGAGCGATGCAGCAGCACCAACGGGAGCTGAAGTGCCAGTAGATCCTGTTGAATTGAGGCACGGCGTCGTTACGCAGCCAAAAAAAAAAAAAAAAAGAAGTGTCCTCCTCAGAGTGCGTCAGAGCACGGATGTATATGCTGGATGTAGATGTTGGATATGGTTGCCCTCCGGATGCGACGAGGGATTTGTGATATTACACCCCAAAACCAAGAAGAGGATTTGAGGACAGACGGAGAGCTGCATCCTCACCCAGCATTCCTCCTCCGCCTCCTCTTCCATCAGATTTGTTTGTAGGGGGGGACAAAGGCGATTTCTTTTGCCCCCCCTTTTAAATGTAAGTAAGCATGAAAGAATAATACTTTAAATAACATAAATTTGTGCGCAATGTTATTGTAAGCATATATTTATTTTTGATGTACCAAAGCTAATAAAAAAATAATAATAATAATAATAATAATAATAATAATAATAATAAAGCCGTGAAGACGCGTAATATAGCATCGTGGTCAATGTATTCACAAAAACAACTGACATTACCATAAACGCATCCTCCCCCTTTTTTTTTTTTTTTTGCATAGACCAATTGGTGTTTTCTCTCTCTTTTTTCTTCTTCTTCTCCCAGCTGCTGAGCGCATCGGAGGAACAAAGTCATTCAGATTCATCGGAGCTCCAAAACATAAGAGCTAAGAGCCATAAAAAAAAAAAATCTCATCTCATGAAAAATGGCAACCATGGGCGACCACGGAGGATCAAAAGGCGCTTTTTGGGGCTGAGAAATTAACCACCTGATGGGCACCAGAGAAGCCGAAGAAAGACTGTTTGGGTGTCGCTTGTTGACTCGGTGATTTATCATGCTGAGCATAAAAGGGGCGCTGCAAGTTTGACACAGCGTCTGCGTAACAGGCTAAGCCACCAGCCCCGATGGGGTTTTTTTTTTTTTTTTTTTTTGGTTATGGTAATGATGTCATAAAATATACACTGGGCGCAACAAGATATGCTCAATCTTTTTTTTTTTCTTTTTTTTCTATCATGTAAGTAGCAACGCGGACTCCAGCCAACATGGACCTTACTGAGGTGTGTTTGTTAATCTGACTTTCGAAACGATTGATGCCTCAGTCTCCTCTCTGTGTCTGCGCGACAGAGCTGCAACTTTTACCCTCTGGTCTGCATCCGCCTTGACGAGGGTTCTGTAAGCCTTCGCGGACCGAACCTTTACCAACAAAAAAACAAAAAAACAAAAAAAAAAATGGAGTTTGCCATGGTGGGAGCGGACGGCGGGTGCAACAGTCACCTGCCATACGGATATGCCCAAGCCCGCGCGCGGGAGAGAGAGCGCGAGAGGGAGCGCCAAGCTGCCCAGTCGAGAGCGGCGGCGGCGGCGGCCGCGGCGGCCGCGGCGGCTGCGGCGTCCGACGGCGGCTCCGGTGCGGAGGGAGGCGCGGGGGCCCCCACCTCCGCCACCTCCGCCACCTCCGCCGCCTCCGCCACCTCCTCGGGCGCTCATCTCCTTAACAACCGCCAACATCAGTCTCGCGCCGCCTCCTCGTCCTCCGCCAACATCAGCAGCAGCGGCGGCGGCGCCGCCTCGCGCCCCTCCTCCTCCTCTACCACCTCCTCCTCCTCCTCCTCGCAGCAGCAGCAGCAGGAGCCCGAACAGCAACAGCAGCACAGAGTTCTCAGAGAGCGGAAAAAGCAGCGCGGCGTCGGTCGGTGGAGGCGCAACCGGAGCACTCTCGGAGGGGACCTGCGCCACTCGGAGCTGGCGCTGCTCGGATCCGAGGAGGACGTCATGATAGAGGAGGAAGAGGCCGAGGGAGCGGAGGAAGAGGAGGAGGAGGAGGTGGAGGTGGTGGAGGGGGGACGGGGGAGCAAGAGGTCGAGCTTTCGGTGCAACATGGATGATGAGGAGGAGACCGTGTCGATCACCGACAGGCGTCCTCAGTCCGGATACGAGAACGTTTACAGCGAGTGCGGCTGCTGCGAGAGGGTCGTCATCAACGTGTCGGGGCTGAAGTTTGAAACTCAGCTGAAGACGCTCACTCAGTTCCCGGACACCCTCCTGGGAGACCCCGACAAGCGAATCAGGTACTTTGACCCGCTGAGGAATGAATACTTCTTCGACAGGAACCGGCCGAGTTTTGACGCCATTCTTTACTATTACCAGTCAGGAGGGCGGTTAAAAAGACCTGTCAACGTCCCGTTTGACATATTCTCCGAGGAGGTCAAGTTTTATGAACTCGGCGAGGAGGCGATACTGAAGTTTCGGGAGGATGAGGGGTTCGTGAAGGAGGAGGAGAAACCTCTGCCGGAGGACGAGTTCAAGCGCCAGATTTGGCTCCTTTTTGAGTATCCAGAGAGTTCGAGTCCTGCTAGAGGCATAGCGGTGGTGTCTGTCCTGGTCATAGTCATTTCTATTGTCATTTTCTGTCTGGAGACGCTGCCCGAGTTCAGGGATGAAAAAGAGTATCTGCAACCGCGCCAGAACTCCTCTCAGCCCGACCACGGATTTACACCTTTCAACGACCCGTTTTTCATCGTGGAGACGGTCTGCATCATCTGGTTCTCCTTTGAGATTATAGTTCGATTTTTTGCGAGTCCGAGCAAGACCGCTTTCTTTAAAAACATAATGAACTCCATAGATATTGTGTCCATTTTGCCTTACTTCATAACCCTCGGCACGGACCTGGCGCAGCACCAGGGCAACGGGCAGCAGGCGATGAGCTTCGCCATCCTGAGAATAATCCGCCTGGTCAGGGTGTTCCGCATCTTCAAACTCTCCAGACACTCCAAGGGGCTGCAGATCTTGGGTCACACCTTGCGCGCCAGCATGCGGGAACTGGCCCTCTCATTTTTCCTGGTCATTGGCGTCATCCTGTTCTCCAGCGCGGTGTACTTCGCGAGGCGGACGAGCCCACCTCGCAGTTCACGAGCATCCCGACGCCTTCTGGTGGGCCGTGGTTACCATGACCACGGTGGGCTACGGCGACATGAAGCCAATCACGCTCGGTGGGAAGATGTGGGCTCCTATGCCCGATCGCTGGGCGTGTGACCATCGCGTCCGGTGCCGTTATAGTGTCCACTTTAACTACTTTTATCACCGGTGAGCGGACAACGAGGACCAGTCGCCCGTGGTGGAGAGCATGCCGCCGGGCTGCCCGTACTTCCCGGACTTTCTTAGGAAGTTCAAAGGCTCGCCGTCTGGCTCCTCGCTGGGTGACAAAGGGGAGTACATGGAGATGGAGGAGGGGGTGACGGAGTCGCTCTGCGGGTTGGACAAAAGCCCCAGTAAAGGAAATGGCACAGACATAAGCAGAAAAAACAGTACTAACTCGAAATCAATTCAGACTGACGTGTGACTAAGAGTTTTATTTTATTTTCTAAGATTAAAAAGACTCTTTCTGACCAGCAGCAGCTGAATCATACCCCCCCCCACCCCCCAATAGGTCTATATACGTTTTACGCACGCCTCAGAGACCCTCACACACACACACACACACACACACACACACACACACACACACACAACACACACACACACACACACACACACACACATTCACACTCATAGGCCACCAATTGGCACCTTAATGGCATCCATGCCTAAATTTGCCTGATAGACACAGATATATCCGTTTATCCAGTGTGGGCTTCCAAATCTGACATGGAATCTGAATTAGACAACAGGCTATGCATTCGCACTTTATGACTTTCATCTGTCACATCACAGGGGTAGGGACGGTCGTTTTTGCTGTTATGCAATAAAGTTAAAATTTGTTTGCACTATAACGTAGAATTTGCGCTGGGTTAGAGACAGTAACTGTAGGCCAGTCATATGGCAACATTGTAGTCATCCTCTGCTCACCTGGATACAGAATGTATGAGTAGAGAAAAGGAAACTATTTCACTTAGTCTGCCAGAAAACAAAAATATAAAACTGAGCTCTATTCACATAAAAATAAAAGCCTAAGAGAGAATACTTTTATCTTTGTTCATTTAAAATACTCAAATAAAAATGATCTACACGTTGATGAAATATGTCATAACGTAGGCATTAAATAAACCAGGGCTATATTGAAATAAGCTTTTCCATAAGAGGCCAAAAATAATAATAATAAAAAATAGACCCACAATGAGAGCTAAGCACAGGTGTCATCATTGTTTAAATGGCTGGAGAAGTCACCCAGCCCAGGTTTTCTATGAACACTCTTAAAGCCTCGGCTGCAACATTTTTTTTTCATTAAAAGCACCTCAAAATGACGATATCCCTTTACGAAAATGAATATGGAAAGTTACAGCGTAAAAGACTCTGATGTGGGAACTCTTTATAAGGAGAGATTATGAGCAATTTTCTCACCTTTCTGCTGGACTCAGTGCACAAAAAGGTATATATATTTATATATACCCATTTTTTATTTTTTTTGCTCAAGAGGACTTTGATTATCTCCGAGCACAGAAGATAATCAGGATGTGGATGTCTTCCAAGGTATGTAGTGTTCAATTTCTGTGTAAAGCCAACTTTTACTGAGTTGAGATTGTGGGTTTTTGATGTAGGTAATCACAATTGTGGCTCATTGCCCACGGTGGCAGAGTCTTGGGGAGGCACACGTAAGCACGTATCTGTTAGTTTTGTATCAAACACGCTTAGTGCATTATACCCTTTAAAAGTAGTTTAAAAATGTGGTCCTATGCAATAGATGGGTAAAAAAGACTGAAGTCAGAATCTGATTCCTACTTTTTATTTTGATGTTTAAACAAAAGAACTGCAGTTAGTTTTTTAGGAGCATAGCTTAATACCTTAATGTTTAACATATCTCATCTGTTGTTATGGAAGACAAATACTGGATTATAAAGGCACTGATGAGACTGTGCTTAAAAGAGACCCTGAAGAGTCTGGACTCAGTTTTCTGCCATTATTAGTTAATGGTTCTCTTTTACAACATGTAGGGATCTAATTATATTTGATCAATTAATAACAGCTGCCATTATCTCATTCAAGGTGACATCAGGTCAGCCTCCTCAGAACTTGTGCCAAATGTTTTTGGAAAGTTTCCAGCTAAGAATTTTTGCACTTTTGTACAGTCACCTTTTATTTTACTTTTAATTAAACTCAACAGGATATTGAATGTGATCATTTTTATATAACTCTTGATAAAGTGCTGAAGTAGTAGTCCAGAGTTTTCTTCCTTTCCCTACTAGACAGTTCAGACATAAAACGCTTATTTATAAGACTTGTCAGGTCTCAGCTTTCTAGTTCTTTTACTGCATGCATTTTCACTCCAACCAGCAGATGTAGTAGGAGGAAACTGTAACATGAGGATCTGGTGTATAGCACTCATAATAAGTCCAATAAATTAACTTTTATGATCTCAGTGTTTTAGTGAAGCTTTCTTGCATACTCAATCTAACCATGTCTAAAAGGTTAAAGCTTTGGACCAGGGAGAAGTGTGCTTTGGATGTGTAATGGTTGCAGTTGTGTTTGTGCTGAGCAGCATTTGGCAGTAGAAAGATGGCTTTACAACCAGAGGAAAATTTAACTCTGTTTACTCTAAATCTCTCAGTTAAGAGTGTACAGAGGAGCAGGACTCCATGACATCAGCTAGTTTGAAAGCTGAATATGCCTCTTAGACAAAGTGGAAAGTTTTCAGCCTTCGGTGCAGTTTATTCTCAGAATGAACTCACAGTCCTGGCCAGACATTTACGTTCACTCATCATCAGCACATGTGGATGTCATGTTAAATTTGAGTAAATGACTTTAATTTATTATCAAGACAAGAATTGGGTGCACAATTACAAATGTCTTACAGTGCATATTGAAAGCATTCGCAGCGCTTCACTTTTTTACATTTTATATTACAGCTATATTACAAATTGTATTAATGAATCTTTTTCCTCAAAAGTCCACACACAATTGTGGGGAAATGTTTGTGAGGTATTTGAAAATTTATTAAAATAGAAAACCAAGAAATCTCATTTGCTCAGTGCTTTGTTTGTCCACGTTTGGCAGCAATTACAGGTTCACGTCTGTTTGAATATGATGCCTCTAGCTGAGCTCAACTATCTATAGGCAGTTTTCCCAGTTCTTCTTCGTAGTACTTCTCAAACTTCATTAGGTTGGTAGATGTCTGTCAGCCACTTTTTAGATCTCACTAGAGAAGTTTACTCCAGGACAATACAGAGTGGTTCTGAAGCCATTCCCTTTGAGATCTTGACCAAGTGCTTTGGGTCGCTGTCTTGCTGAAAAGGTCAAGATGCTCTGGAGCAGGTTTTCAGCCAGGTTTCTCTATACATTGCTGTGTTCATCTTTCCCTCTATCCTGAAAAGTTCACCGGTTCCTTCTGCTGCAAAACATCCCCATAACATGACGCTAGCACCACCAGGCTTCACTGTAGGGAAGGGCTGATTGTTTAAACCTGAAGAAAATTGGATTCCAGCATGATAATAGTATTAAACAGACATGAAAACCTTTTCTGGCTAGGATAAAGAAGGCTGACACTGAGTCCAAGGAATTGCCCCAACTTTACCCCTAATGAAAATATATAGACTATGTCTAAAAGTTAAGTGTGTACTAGGAAATAGATTACATCTAAGATGTAAGATGCTAATTCAAATTTTCTAATTATACCAAAAAAGTTATCTAAACATCAAATCCAATCAATTTTAAAGAGCCACAGTCAGAGTTCGGACTTAAATATGAAAGAAAATCTGAAGGCGGTCAGAAATTTAGGGAATGGTAAGAAATAATTTCAACCACAAATATGTCATGCTCACCCACAAAGATGAATGATCAAAATATCAGTGTCAGCAATTAAAAAAATGGATTTGACTGCGGCAGCCTAAAAATGCCTCCAACTGTGAATAAAAACATGAAAAGTATTCTTCCAAAACTGATGCCCCGTTCACATTGCTTTGTTATCCATTTAGAGATCTTTACCTCACTTCTTATCTTGGTAAATTAATTACTGTGAATTTGCTATAAAAATAGCACACTCCAGTGCTTTTCATACAGCACCAGAATATTCACACAAAAACTTAATTTCCAACTTAACTTCTAATTTAACAGACTGATTCAGCCATCACACATTACATCAGCGCATCTCACAACACAATCACAGCACCGGTGCATAATAATTTGTTGCATAGCTTATATCCTCGGAGGAGCTATTCATACAGGATATTTTTAACACCTACACCCACATCCAAGCATCCACAGCACCATGCTGGCACCCAGCCAGCTCCTGACACCTCACACTCAGCACTTACATAATGTGGCTTACAGCAAGAGGCACAATCCAAAACATTTTTCAGCAAAGTGTGTGTGGGTCAGGCATATTCTAAGGCTTGTGGCTGCTGAGCTGACTGTGAAAACAGCCTGTATCATCTACAGCCACGGAGGCACTGTGAATCCTACTGTCACGTGCAGACTGATTGTTTGTAGTGCAGATACCAACCATATGGCTTGGCTACGTGAAGAGAAAATCTGAGGTATTTATGGGTATTTCTCCAAAGGTATGTTGAGCCTGACGAAGGACATAGAGAAGAAGCAGAAATAAATCAGCTGTAGATAATGTCAGACTAGGTTGCGTAACAATAGGGCAGAGTCCAAATTAGTCTGGCTGGGCAATAGAAAGTTAAATGGCAGTTCTGCTAATCAGATAATAGTCAGGGACAATTTATCTGTAATACTGAGCTGGTCTGAAGGATTTAGATGTTTTTATTGAAAGCAGAAGAAATACGACCTGCAATAGATTTTTACACGAAATGTCTGATCAACACACAACTCTAGGTTGTATCAGAACATCTGTAAGAAGTTCTGGGCATTGATAAATGTATACTCCTTTCTAGTTCTCTGCAGGGAATCTCATCCTGTTGAACAAAGTCTTGAGGTCACCTTTGTAAACAAAGTCAGAGAGAAGTCAGTAACTGTGCAGTGCCCTAAAAGGTTTCCGTGTTACATGAGCTTGATTTGATTAATTACAAATATATGTTACATGATGCAACTACAAGGCAAAAGCTGATCAAGGTCTTGTAAGCCTTTTTTCACATTATCGTGCTTCAATATAGAACAAAGTAGTCCAATGTTTATTATAATATTGGTACCCAGGTTTTGCATTTCATGCCTTAGTAGTTTTATACCTCTGTCAATATAAGTACTTCTTAATTTAATTTTAGTCCAAATATTTTAGTAACCCATACTAAGATGCTTGTTTTGCCATTTTTGTTTTGGCAGACCAAATGTTACTACATTTTAGTTGACTAAAATATACTCAATATTTTTCTGACAAAAACATTGTTGTTTAGCACAATGCTCTCACACCTTTAAGAAAAATTATTTCTTGAAATATTTTTCCTTGGGCAAAATAAAGTAATTTTTTAAAAAGTTAGTTGATTTATTTATTTATTTTTTGCAATATTGTAGTATAAAAATATTATTAGGATATGCTTTTCAGATGAGTTAAAAAAACAGTAATTCTAAATTATTCATTATGCATGTTGTACACAAATTGCGCACATAATAAATAAAATAAATATACTAAAATATTTTGATAAAAGGGCAACATTCTAATACTTTAAGTTAACTTTTAGCATTATTTCAAAAACCAAAATTTCTGTTTTAAAAAAGAAGTGTGCATGAAACAAGGTTAAGTTTGGTGTTTGGAAATAAATATAAATATGAAGCATTACCATTTTTTCTCTCCAATTGCTAATTTGCTGTCCAATATTTAAGCAATTTCAATTTACACAATTTACAAATGCTTTAAATGATTAAATGATTGGAACTGAACTACAATGTAACACACATTCCTCAAACAATGCCACAATTAGAAAGTGTAAACACTCTTGTGGAAAAAAAAACACTTTACAAACAGCAACAAAGTTGCTTGCAAAGTGGACAGAGAATGTCCACTGTTCTTTGCCTCTGGTGGACAGAGAATGAAATCAGTTCATTCTCTGTCCACAAATCAATGCCGATCAACATTTTGAATTTTTGGACTTCAGATTCATGTTTTTCATCTAAGCAGTTTATTTTTTATATATTTCATTTTTTAAAAAAATATTTAAATCAGGTAATTAGAAAACCATCCCAATAACACTACTTGGTATTAAATTCTAGCGAAGCTAATAAAACCTGATGACTTTCAACAACTTCGCTGTCAGGTGAATTACATAAAGTCGATTTCAGTTTCATGCAGCTCAAAAGACAGGATTCAATCCACCAGGATTCAATCCACCAGTACCACTAGCAACAGGCAGCTTCCAGCTGCTCCTCCAGCAATCATAGTAACACAGTATCTTTCAGTATGTATCTCTGTAAAACACGGTAGCTCAGACTATCTGTTAGCTAAAGCATACTTACCTACAAACTGATTTCAGGATTTCTTGACTCCAGATGTTGCTTCAAGTTTGTTGTGTGACACTTGTTGTTGTGTCATAAACCTTTTGCCATGTGAAACATTCAGTCCAGAAATGCGCGACCACCTCCTCGGCTCCACCAGTCACTTCTACCTTTCAACTTACTTAATAAAATTAGATCATATTAGATTTCACCTTCTAACATGATTTTACCCTTTTCTTTTTTTTATTTATTGTATCAATTTCATCAGTTTTCTTTTTTCTAACAGGTTTCAGTCTGAAAAAAAGAGAAAATTATGCTGAATATCATTGTTCAACAAAAATAGTAATACTTTGTGCCAAAGTTTTTAGAGTATAAACCAGAGCTGTCTGCTGCAGGACACTTTGTACCAGCCACACATCAATTCACATTTGCTTTGGGATCTTTCTACTCTGAAAATAAGCTATTTTTTAAATATTTTTTGATGCTCTACTGATAGTATACAATGGAAAATATGGTTTTTGTTACATCACTTAACATCCATATACAAGTGATGGCTTTGAGCTCTTCTGGTTTGATCAGGGTTCATAATCTCATATTTCATAAGGGCCAATGGACCTAAATGAGAATTAAAACCAGGACATATTCAATTAAATTGAGTTACACTTGAGATTTGAGCATCTTTGTGAGTATTTTAACAAACATAATCTCGGAGACTAATGAATCGATATGCAAAGGTTTAAGTATGCGTCGGAAATGGAAGTTTGTAGGGACGAAATGTCCCCCAATTGAATTGGGGCTATGAAATGCATGTAAAACACACCAGAACCTGGGGGTTATTTCTCTGTAATAAAGAACATAAGAGGTATAAAAGGCACCGTAAAGAAAAGCAGAAGGGCTGCATTGCTTGCTTAATATAGATCTTTGAGATGGAAATGTTCTTAACTAGGGGTGTAATTTTCTCATGCAGAGGAATGCTTGCTTGATGATGTTTTCATAATAATCTAGCGTTCAATCAGCTCAGCATTACAAGTTTTAAATGTCCCCTATTTTAGCTGTACATTCTTTTTTGTGACGCTTCATAATGGAGGCCTCTTTTCATAATGCTTCTTCTTAAACAGTTTCAGGTGTGAATAATAGACTCAGCTTCAGGTTTTCTCTGCCCTGTCTGCTTCAACAGTTGTGTCACTGAATTAGGCTCCGCACATTCTGCAGTCTGTGTTTTAGTGACTCCTTCAGACTCAAACAGCCTGATCTGCATAGAGGATACCAAATTGTGCTGACAACCAAAAAGTCAAAGTCACGACTGACCCTGCTGAATAATAGCTCATTTAACTGAAGAGAAAATGACTCCCACCTGCAGCCAGGACAGCCATCCATCTTCTGGATCTGTGTAGACGTGCTCAGGGTCACAGAGTGCTGGAGTCCATCCCAGATTACACCAGGCGAGCTACAGGGGACATATCGATGGGACACTGTAGAGTCAGATAAAAAACACAAAAAAAAGCACATTGAAATTCAGCAATAGCTAAAACGACTGCAGTCTAACACAATGGTCCTGCAATCAATTCTTTCTCTACAAAAGATCCCGCTTCAGAGAGGTGTTGATTTGCCTACCAATTATCTAAAAGGAGGAAATGAGTGCGACAGTTTTCTCGTGGGGATTTTAAATATTTTTTCCTGCCCCCTGAAGGCAGACCCATCAGTGTAACTTCATCCTTTAAATGTGGGCATAAAAATGAATGGTTACCTGTCTGAAACAGCCTTTAGATAATCTTTGATTTTCATCAGTGCTGCAAATACATTCGTGGTTGCTAAACAACTGCTACTTTTATTTTTTAGAGTCCACAAAAATGAAAATTAGTTGTTCTTTTGCATGTTTTGATGCAATATGTGCATAGATGATCAACAACAGAAGGGCACCAATCAGACAAAGCTTTTAAAAACTAATTTTGTGGTGGTTTAAACTTTATATTGTTGAGTGGGCTACTCATCTTTCTTAATTTTGTTATTATTATCAATGGAGATGATTCACTCAACTGGTTTCAGTATACAAAATAAAGATTTTTTTGTCTGTTGAGTTTTACATTATTGAACATAGTGAAAATAAAAGATTAAAGAAATTAAGCTTAGTTTAATTTCATTCCCTTTCAAAATGACACATTTCATTCTAAACATATTTATAAAATTTTGTTGGCTATGCATGAAACCACATATGGCAGCTCATTAAGTGTAGTGGAAGGTCGCTGATGTTGTGGGCCTGTTTCTATTCCAGAGTCCCGGGAGCCATTGAGAACTCTTTTAAACAGTTAGACATTTAAAATAAAATTCTAGTGGACTTGCCAGAGAAGTGAAAACTAATTGTTTTTCAGTCTTTGATTTGTGTAATAATTTGAAACAAATGACAAAATGAACGCAGAAATGATTCACCGCTCACAAAACCAACATCCTTCTGCGGTCATCTCAGTTCTAAAACCAATAAACTTTAGTCATGAGAGCTTACTGGAGGACTCTGAACACACCAGAGGAACGGTCTGTTTCTTAACATGTTTTTTTTTTTCCTGGTTATTTTAAATCAAAGGTTGATTTTTTTTTGTGTGTGTGAAATCATGCTACTGAAAAAAATATGACTTTTTTTTTAAAGCTTAAATCTTTAAAAGATTTGCACATACCGGTAATGTTGAGAAAGTGCTATAACGTCTTTCTCAAAGCAACTTAATTGCCAGTTATGCCTTGTTTACACAAACGTTTGGTCATTCTTACTCATCCCTCCATTTTGCTGATGTATACCTTCTATTCTGGCTGCATCACCACTACCAAAACAGAAAAGGAATAGTGGAAGCTCTCGTCATTGTTATGGTTTCCATGCTCTTTTGTCTGCACACTTCTGTCTTTTTCCATGTGGAGCAGATAGAAACAAAAGATGGATGTTAAAAATTACCTTACAGTTGTCAAAATCTGTGACGGGTAACTGCAATAGTAGAAGAGCTCTAAATTGCCCAACAAACTTTCTGTAGCTGCCTGAAAGTGGTGAGATAGTAACAGTAATTAGCAATGAAAGATTTCTGGATGTTTAATGTGGTCTTAACAGTGTTAACCACACACATAACTCCTTTTGTTGTTTGTCCTGGTTACTCAAATAAGGAAAGCACTTTAGTCCTAAAAACACAGTTCACTAGAGGTTAATCAGTATAACAAGATTAGATCTTAAAATCATATTACATATAAAAAGTCAAGTGATCTCTAGTGGTAGCACAAAAATCACTTCTGATTTTGAGGGGCAGAAAAGTAAAGTAATCTGTAAATCAAAATATCCTACTTCTCTTGATGTACAAGGTACCACAAATAAAGCTACATATTAAACATATGAATTAATCAAATAAAATCTCAAAGAACTGATTGTCTACTGGTGAAGATTAGTGTTGAGTCAATTGACAGCCAGCAAAATTAGCTAAAGCAATATTTTCTTCACTGGGACTCAAGTTGACTTTGGATTTTTTTTTTTTACGTGAATGACTATTTGTGTTCAAATGGACTGCAGACACATGTGCAGATGCATTTCTGAAGCAACACTGATTACTATGACTACTTTGAAAGATCTTTGTTTTTATCTGTAAAAGTCTGAATTTGCCAAATGTTCACAGCTGTATGAAACATTGCTGACATTGGTATTACCTCTTCTTCAAGATCATCGTGACAATTAAGCTCTTTAACTTTCCCTCCTGGAAATTAGATGGTTCTGGCTTGAACTAAACTGCCAATAAACTTATTAACTTTGCATCGAGCTTCTTTTGTTATACCTGCTTTTGAAGGACTAAATAATCACCAGCTGGCAGAATCACATGCAAAATGTGTAGCTATTGCTAAAAAGTGGAAAGGGAACAATTAATACCACTGGACCTTTCTATTATACCACGAAACAAGATTTTTGTGAATTCTTCACAATTATTACAATGATATAAGGTTTCCTACAAATACCTCTAAGTGTAGAAAAGCATAGAATCTGATAAGATAATTTTCCAATTGATATGTTTAGAAAAACAAAATGATTAACATTAAAATTTCTGAAAAAAATAAAAAGTTTTAAAATTGCTTTATATACAATTTCATTTAGTTTTTGTATTTGTAAGTTACTGACGATAAGAGGGACATTTTCTTACTGCAATGCAGTTCTAGTTCAAATCACTTAAACCATGTTTTTATTTCACAGTCTAATTAAAGATATTACTTATTACAAACTTTGCCTTAAAAATATATTTTTAAATAAAACAGATTTAAAAAGTCCTAGTAGTTTCAAAATAGAGCTGATTGAAGTTAGAGTTTTCCATCCATTCCACGTTTTTCAGGTTTCATTTGTAATGCCTGACCGCTTTCCTAAATTTATAATGAACTCTTCTATTTATATTGTACAAATTGGCTTAGAGACTGGATTCTTTTTTTAAATATAGAAAAGTGTGAATTTTTCACAAATTGAATATCTAGGAACCCTGTAAGTATAAGACAGACAACCCAAGCAGATAAAAAACCCATTGATTGAAAAACATTGAGCAAAATCAAGACCAAACCTAACTAGACATGGAGACATAAAAACATGGAGACATAAAAAAACATTCAGGAATTTCAAACGAATCCACAAGGTTTTGATCTGTTGGTGGGCTTTCTTGTTGTTGTTTTTTTTTATTCTTGTGTTTCCATGAACTTTTTTTGACCATACTGTTATTTGGACAAACAAAAAAGGCTTTATGATGTTTTATTTCATATTAAAAGAACTGGCAAGAGTTCTTTCTTGTTAACGTTAATGTCTGAGATGCACAAATTGAAACCACCACTACTGAGTATGGGGGCATCATCAAAACTTCAGCTCATACAAAACTTTTATGTCTGCACAGCTGGTCTTAACCACACCAACAATGATCGTCTAACAATTTTGTTCTAATTGTTTTCCGGCTGGTCTATATATATATATATCTATCTATATATATCTGTATATATATATATATATATATATATATATATATATATCTATCTATATATATATAGATAGATATATATATATATATACTGTAATATATATATAAATATCCATATATCCATATGTCTATATATAGATATATCTATATCTATATATATATCTATATATAGATATAGATATATCTATATATAGATATATATATATATAGATATAGATATATCTATATCTAGATATAGATAGATATAGATATCTATATCTAGATATAGATATATCTATATCTAGATATAGATATAGATATAGTGTGTGGTTATATATCTATATATATATCTATATATATATATAGATATAGATATATATATATAGACCAGCTGCTATAGTTTTGCTTTGTATTAGAAATTGGTTGTTACTTCATAGAAACATAGAAATAACTTGAAGTGTACTGTTTTAGGTAATTACTGTGAACTACAAGTGGCTTATGAGCTACGACGTCCACCTGATAAAATATTTTCCTTGGAAGTAACCAAAGCAACAAGAATAACAACATCATAAAAATAGGAATTTCATTAGGTTGGAATGTCTAAGCATTCGTCTGGGTTTCCAATGCATTAATCAGGCCTAACAGCTTTCTGAACTGCCAAAGTACACAATAGAACGAATAAATTCAGCTTGTTTTTGTTGTGGGAGCACTTAAGTCAGTGCTAAAAAAAGGACATTTTATTGAAGAAGTTCAATAAGAGCAGGATTAATCCATGTGCTTCTGGGCAAGAAGGAAGGTAACTGAGATTTCCCTTCAGCTGATGTCAGATTCTTCAGTTCTGAGAAAGCTGACAGACTTGAGTGAAACAAAACTGGTGAGAATAAACATACAGTTAAGCATCTGTCATCTAGATAAGGAAGCATATCCAGCATCGGCACTGCTTCTGTAGGGTCGGCTCACCAGCTGCTGAACATCTCCCTAAGACAAACATGACTTAGCAGCTCAGAACAGCAGCTCTGTCATGATTAGCATCTAGAGGATGTGAATACTTTCCCAAAAAAGAAACAAAATTACCTGGAATAGGTGGTTGTTGGTGCGCTTTCTGCTGCCAGATAAGAGTAAGTGTGCTCACATAACTAACACCGACCAAATTAACCGTACCATTCACTGTACTATGAGAGGAAACATAATAAATCTGCTCAGCTGCCTCTAACCTACTGCTATAAGTTCAGTGTTCAGAACATTCTGATGCTAAACCAACAGAAGCAGCAGCTACATCCCTTTATGGTTATATTTGTCCTGGTCCAGCTGCAGGACTGAAACAAAGCACAACACAGTCTGTAGGTCTTCCCTTGCTCAGTTGTAAAATATTAAACACGCTGTAGTGAAAGTATGAGTAACAAAATTCTTGCATAGTTTGGATTCTCCTTTAATAGACAGAAAGCCCTGCTCAACAGTGCAGTGATGTGCAAATGCTTTTCCTTGTTATTTTTTATGCATTAGCATCTGCAGTCTATCCTGACCTTTTGCTTCAGTTTCTGTCTTTCAGTAACTCATTATGTAATTCACCATCAATCATGCTAAACACCATCACTATGCATAAGCTAAATAAAAATATAAATCTCCACTAAAACATGAATAATTGCCCCCTTTCCAATTTCTCCATTGGGCACACAATTTCTGAAGCTATCTACAACCTTTTGGCATATTTCTGGCTGAGTAGCTGACATCTCTTTATTTAATTTGAATGGCTTGCTGGAATTGACTCAGCCTTTAAGCATAACCTCAGTTGTTTTTAATAGAATTAAGGTAGCGTGTTTGTGAAAGCTATTCCAGAAGCCTAATATGTCAAATCAGTTTTAAATTGTGACTGAAATCAATCTCCTGTTTGAAAAAAAAAATTCAATCATCCAGCTGCTAATTTGAGGTGAAGTTGAAGAATTTGGAGTTAGTTCTCCTTCTTACTCCAACCCACTTTGTACAATCTACCAGTACTTACTACTGGCAACAGCTTAAAAGCCTGATGTTTCCTTCACAGGGCTTGGTATCGAACTCTTAGGTTTAAATGCCTCATGGTGAAACTATATATAAAATATTTTTTCCTGCCATTAAATGAATATAGCTCAATTTTGGTTTCATCTTACTATGGATTTTTTTCTCCACAAGACATTTGGTGCTTCTTGGATTGATGCTGAACAATCTCAGCAACAAAGGTTTTTTTTTTCAATCAGGAAGGAGTACTTTAGGTCTTAGCAAAATGGTGACACATCTGAATGGAATGTTTAAACTGATTTTGTCTTTTAATTAGCAGGTGTCCAGACATGGCTCCAAACACTTTAGCAACATTTAAATCTATAATTAGTTCCTGGATCCTTCCTGAATTCCTTGGATTCATTGTTCCGAGTACTGGTCAATAACAATAACATGAAGTTAACAAACCTTGACTTTGTAAAGTTAAAAGACTTTCTAAAACTTTCAGCGCCCCCTTGTTAAAATATTTAAATGAAAAAAGGTGTGCATCAATTGTTGTTTTTAATGCATCTTATATAATTATTCTACACTGAAAAAAAGGAGTGGCTTTGCATAAATTATGAAAAACCTAACATAAAATCATTCTAGCAAACAATGAATGTCTTGTGTCCACAACTGGTGGTTGAATGCATTTTCATGTGCTTCCTGACAGCTAATGTTTGATGTTTCTATAAAATTCCACATACATCCAGTATTCTGTTTCCCTTCCCCCTTCTACACAAACACGTTATCCTCATGGGATGGCAGCAGCTAATAAAGCCGTCCTGGGATTAAAGCCCCGATGTAAATTGAAACCATCTTGTGGTTTGCATGTAGCATCTATCCCATCTATCCATTGATAGACAGAAACCTGATTCTTTGCACCCTCCTCTGTATCTCTGCTTTTTAATTAGCCACTTTAATCAAAAGGTATCTCAGGCTTCAGTGCATTACTTTATTTTACATGTGCAGAATGCATTGCTAATCACACATGGCGCTGTATTGGATGTCAATATCCACGGAGAAATCAGCTGCTTCTTACAGTAATTTTTTTTGTCTGACTCTTAGGGTTTATCCAACTTCATAAGAAGAACCAAATGTAGTTTGAATTTACATGTCTAGTTTAAGCCCAAAGTATATAATACACAACATAAATCACTGTTTGCTGTAGGATAACAGATTGGATCCCAGCCATTTTACCTGCAGAACACATAGAGGTATGATTGGTCTAAATGTTGATTAAGAATGCCTTTGCACACAGACAATCTGGGGCAACAGAGGATTATAGATTTGTTGGGAAAGGTAAACATTTCAAAGATTTGTCATATCAAGTTGGGGCTTTTTCCCTTCATTTTCCAGAGTGCAACCTAAAACCACACATTGCTGCCGCTCTCTGTGAAAAAGCTTGAGATTTGATTAAATGGAACAGCTGCTCAACCACAGAAAACTTTTTTCTCCTGCTCTCTGTGAAGATGAGCGAGGGAGCAGAGGACGGGTGCTTTGCTGGTCCTGCAGACAGTCGAGGGGCCACAGGTGCTGATCACCAGCTCAGATGTTTAAAAAAAAAACACACACAAGGATGTAACCACAAAATGGCTAAAGGCTGAGATGAGCCATGAACAGCCACATGCATGTTTCAAAAGGCATCACTAGTACATTGCATTGTAAAATACCTTTGTATAAATCAATTAAATTGTAATGAACTTGTCCTTTTATTAAACACCAGGACTGTTGTAACAAAAGCTGTAGCTCATGAAATGACCATGTTGGAGTGAGGCAATCCTTTATGTGATGCCCCTGTTAGCATTATATTACATTAATTTGAGTAACAGTTTTGCATTGAAGATTTTTCTTCTGTTTTCATTTTACGCATTAAGTGCTTAGAAGCATTTAAGCATTCAATTTCATTTCCTAGTAGTGCCCAGAAACTGAAATGATTAGATGGTACTCTGGACATTCATTTATTCCAGTAGTGATGACAAAGATACCAAAGCAAGATGTCTTTGTCCCTTATACCTGCATTTTTACAGGGCAATATACCACAGTCGAGTTACTGTTTCTAGAATCCAGGTCCCTCACACAATGACTCAGCTAATTCTTGGAAACATTGTGTCATCCGTCACTAACTCTTGTTTTGTGCGTTGTCACTTACATCAGTCATGCCCTTTGTAAATTTTACACCTGTTACGCAGCTCCAGGATTGCCTGCTTTTACGCTTTGCAGAATAAGATAATTAAGCTGTTGGGCATCATTCAGGGATGTTCACAAATTATTTTCCCCAAGTTTGATCCCAAGACTCTAATGAGTCTGCCAATAACCCGCTGTTGAGGGTTTAGACGGTGTTTAGAGTGCTTAAGTTCTGGGGCATAAAGATGCAGGGTAGTATTATGACAATATGCGTATAAAGCATAATTCTGTCACAGGAGGGGTGGGGGAAGGGGTCTGGCTGCTGCCACTGGGTGAGAGGTGGGGTACACCCTGAACAGGTCATGTGTATTTATGTTCTTTTTTGAGTTCATTCAACACATTGCTCCTTGGTACTGATAAAGTGAAGCTCAACTTTTTACTCCTTGTAAACATTAAGCAGAAACTGTTGCTGATAGTTAATATATTTTGTTCTGTTGTCAAGCTATGAAATTAATTGGACATTTCAAGAAGTTCTCAGCTCTCATGCTTTGTTTATGTTTTTCAGTCAAGGAAATAAATTCACTGAAAAATTTTGAACGTAGATCACAATAACAACCATCTGTTGTATGCTTGAGCCAAACAGCTTTTGAATGATTTGACTGCGCTATCAGTGAGGAGTAAATCTAAATTTTCTTGCAGAGTTTCTAAATGCACACTGTGTTACTCACTTGCGGTTCATTTTCAAATCAAACAATCAAGCCTTGAATGCAGATCAGATTCAGTTATATAGTACAGCTGAATACACACCTCTTCTCCTCATGGATTTTTTCACTACTTCTGACCGGCCTGTCAGCTATAAATGTTAAACGCTAATCAGTAATATCTAGTTATATAAGTGCAACGTGTGCAGTCAGCATCAATTATAGTCAGAACATCTCCCCCTGTGGTGAGTCTAGCTCATAGAAAACATAAATCCCAGTTGAGACTGGATCAGGGGGCGTCTTTGCTTGTATCGATCACTGTTATGCAAACTTGAGCGTGGCTCTCCAACTTTAA